>CM042416.1:7487183-7777183 GCA_023634145.1 Thymallus thymallus | reverse complement strand
AAAGGTGCTATCTATAACCTAAAAGGGTTCTTCGGCTGTCCCCATAGGAGAACCCTTTGAAGAACCCTTTTTGGTTCCAGGCAGAACCTTTTTGAGTTCCATGTAGAACCCTCTGTGTAAAGGGTTCTACATGGAACTCAAAAAGGTTCTGCCTGGAACCAAAACCTTAGCTACCCTAGCCTAGCCCATTACACCCATCTCCTCATACAGCAGGCTAACCTTAGCTAGCCTAGCCTACTAAACCCATCTCCTCATACAGAAGTCTAACCTAATTTGTGGAACCATCCATCCTCTAGGTCTAATAACCATAACAATCAGTATCCATTCTGATTCTGCTACTCGCTGCTTTGGTAAAGATCTATTTCCATGGACATTTGCCAATTACTGCTAACCAGAGGTGTTTAGGTTAGTGACGCTAAACGTCTCGATGTAATCAATGGGCCGCTCCATCCCGGCTGTGATTTGAAGTAATAGCATAGAGTTAGTGTTAGCACTGGAGAATGACGGACAAATGGGGGTTTCGCTGAGCAAATGTTCCCCACCTGAACAAATACCTGGATTTTCCCAGACCTAAATGTATGCATTTACGCTCCAGACATTTAGATTACTGCACACACACACGCGCACGCACGCACGCACGCACGCACACACACACACACACACACACACACACACACACACACACACACACACACACACACACACAGACACAGACACAGACACAGACACAGACACACACACACACACACACACACACACACAGACACACACACACACACACACACACACACACACAGACACACACACACACACACACACACACACACAGACACACACACACACACACACACACACACAGACACACACACACACACACACAGAGGACCATTACGGTTGGGACGATATGTAATGTCTGTCCAACATTGTGATTCGTCACAATCATAACCATTCAGCAGCACATGTGACATGGGCGAGGGGGACGAGAGACTGTGTGAAGGCAAACATTTCCACATGGGGAAAGGCGTGTAGGTACAATGAGGCTGACATTAGGTACACATTCAACATGTGCTGTGCTAGTTGTGTGATTGGGTTTGCCCCTTTGACAAACTGTCTGTGATTCATGTCCATAATGGCAGTATACCAGCACTCAAGTCGCTTCAACTCAGACAAAACTGCATTGAGAAATACAACTTCATAGCCACCACCACCAAACAGCATTAAATAAGCACTGTGTTCAAGCTTGACAAAGTTCCAACGGGGCTCAATACAATGTCCCTTTAAAGGTACTGTATGGTGCCAACGCCACAAGCTGTAGCCATAACACAGGGCCATACTACAAGCTGTAGCCATAACACAGGGCCATACCACAAGATGTAGCCATAACACAGGGCCATACCACAAGCTGTAGCCATAACACAGGGCCATACCACAAGATGTAGCCATAACACAGGGCCAAACCACACGCTGTAGCCATAACACAGGGCCAGACCACAAGCTGTAGCCATAACACAGGGCCATACCACAAGCTATAGCCATAACACAGGGCCAAACCACACGCTGTAGCCATAACACAGGGCCAGACCACAAGCTGTAGCCATAACACAGGGCCATACAACAAGCTGTAGCCATAACACAGGGCCAAACCACAAGCTGTAGCCATAACACAGGGCCATACCACAAGCTGTAGCCAAACCACAAGCTGTAGCCATAACACAGGGCCATACTACAAGCTGTAGCCATAACACAGGGCCATACCACAATCTGTAGCCATAACACAGGGCCATACCACAATCTGTAGCCATAACACAGGGCCATACCACAATCTGTAGCCATAACACAGGGCCATACCACAATCTGTAGCCATAACACAGGGCCATACCAACAGGTGTGTGTGTTTTAAAGCACAGGGGACAGGAAAGGCAGGTCAGTGCTGCTGGCCCTGGCCTCTGCTGGCCCTGGTCTCTAGATAGATAGATAGATAGATAGATAGATAGATAGATAGATAGATAGATAGATAGATAGATAGATAGATAGATAGATAGATAGATAGATAGATAGATAGATAGATAGATAGATAGATAGATAGATAGATAGATAGATAGATAGATAGATAGATAGATAGATAGATAGATAGATAGATAGATAGATAGATAGATAGATAGATAGATAGATAGATAGATAGATAGATAGATAGATAGATAGATAGATAGATAGATAGATAGATAGATAGATAGATAGATAGATAGATAGATAGATAGATAGATAGATAGATAGATAGATAGATAGATAGATAGATAGATAGATAGATAGATAGATAGATAGATAGATAGATAGATAGATAGATAGATAGATAGATAGGTACTTTATTGATCCCCCGGGGGGGAAATTTCATTGTCAAGCAGCTACAACAAAACACAGGGCAGGTGCAAAATGCCACAACGAAAGTACACAAAAGACAGATACATGGTACATGATACATAGAGCGGCAGTATGAAAAAGTATAGAAATACAAGATATCTGGAGTGCAAAAAAAAGCTATAAAAGGACATTGCATAGTATGGGTGGTTGGCTGAATATGTACACTATACGTTGGTGGATGTTGGATGGTTAACTATACTATACAGGTCGATGGCAGAGAAATACTTCAGTAGCTAAAAATGCGTATGATATGAGCGAGGGTAATAATAGTTTACTTAATAGACAGACTGGCTAAATGAACAGGTAAGTGAAAATTTTGCATGGTTAAATTAGCTGTACAGTTAGGTATACAGTTATATTTACAGATAAGTGAATACTTGCATGTTTACACAAACTGTACAGGTAAATGACAGGAAGAGATACTTTAATAGCTAAATGTGTGTATGATATCATTTGGGGTAATAACAGTAATTCCCTTAAAAATACAGTCCTTAGTGCGCAGGGTTTAATTACAGACAACTGAACTTATTGCACATTCGATATACTAAAAGCAATGAGAAAAGGTGCAACTGGCAGGATACTAATATGCATTCCTGAGTGAATGCCTACGTCCAATAATTACTTACAATATTGCATGTGATATAATATAACAACTGTACATGAGTATGTATATACAGACCTGTATGAATAAATAGGTCCTGAGTGGATGAGTGCTGACGGACCAGAGTTACTCACGGATGGATGCATAATTGTTAAACTAGGTCCTAGCACCCCAACAGTTCCAGGTCTATGTTGCCGACGGCACGGCACCCCGGTGAGGAAAGGAGCACTGTGAAGCTCTGCAGGTTGCGTCTGTCTGTCTGTCTGTCTGTCTGTCTGTCTGTCTGTCTGTCTGTCTGTCTGTCTGTCTGTCTGTCTGTCTGTCTGTCTGTCTGTCTGTCTGTCAGCACAGCTCACCTGCAGCAGGCCCAGAGAAGGCTCTGACAGAAGGGTGGGGGACCACGAGCCACACCGCCCGTCTGTCCAGCAGGAGAGAAAATACCTCTACCTGACAGGGCTTCTCCTGGAGTTAAACTCAGCTCTCTGTCTGTCTGAGGAAGAAAATACTTCTACCTGACAGGGCTTCTCCCTGAGTTAAACTCAGCTCTCTGTCTGTCTGAGGGTGAAAATACCTCTACCTGACAGGGCTTCTCCCTGAGTTATAAACTCAGGCGTTTTTTATGTTAAATGCAGACCTGCAGCTGGTACTAATACGTCTGTGTGTGTGTGTGTGTGTGTGTGTGTGTGTGTGTGTGTGTGTGTGTGTGTGTGTGTGTGTGTGTGTGTGTGTGGAACGGCAGGCTGTGTCTCCACAGTGGGGATTGCTAATAGTCTGGGCAGCAGGCAGCAGTTCCCTGGGGACAGCAGGTACACTGTAGTCAGTCCTGACAATACACTCTATCTCACGTTACTGAGTGCATCTCCTCTCCTCCTCTACTCTTCTCCACCCTTCCTCTACTCTCCTCACGTCTCCTCACCACTCCCCTCCCATCCTCTTCTCTCCTCTCATCTTCTCCACCCTTCCTCTACTCTCCTCGTCTTTCCTCTCCTCTCCTCTCCTCTCCTCTCCTCTCCTCTCCTCTCCTCTCCTCTCCTCTCCTCTCCTCTCCTCTCCTCTCCTCTCCTCTCCTCTCCTCTCCTCTCCTCTCCTCTCCTCCACCCTTCCTCTACTCTCTTCTTCTCACCACTCCTCTCCACCCCTCCTCTCCCCTCCACCATGACATCACTACTCCTCCTCTCCCCCCTCTTTCTTTTCTCATTCCATCCTCTATTTCTCCCTTTCCTCCCCACTGGCACTGACAGGCAGTGTTTGTACTATAAAGTCTATAGAAGTCTGTTCTAGACTCCTCATGGTGCCCTGGACGTTCTGCCACCCTAGGCAACACAAAAATATGCCGCCCTCCGGCGCCCCTGATCGGCTACTACACCGGGAGAAGCGGGCGCCGAATCTTGGCTAATGGGCGGGCCGGCCCTGCAGGCAGTGTTTGTACTGTAAAGCCTGTAGAAGTCTGTTCCAGACTTCTCATGGTGCCTACTGTATGTCTAAGATCAAACCACTATAGATTACTGTGTCTAAGCTACAAATCCCAGGTTCAGCACAGCCACACACACACACACACAGGAACACACACACGTGCACACACACACACACACACACACACACACACACACTGAGCTGTCCAAGAAGAGGGAGAGAGAGAGAGAGAGAGAGAGAGAGAGAGAGAGAGAGAGAGAGAGAGAGAGAGAGGGAGAGAGAGAGAGAGAGAGAGAGAGAGAGAGAGAGAGAGAGAGAGAGAGAGAGAGAAAGAAAGAAAGAAAGAAAGAAAGAAAGAAAGAAAGAAAGAAAGAAAGAAAGAAAGAAAGAAAGAAAGAGAAAGAGAGAGGAGGGGGGGGAGAGAGGGGGAGAGAGGGGGGGGGGGGGGGGAGATCCAGCCCACTGACTCATATCCTTCCCTTCTGACTCTGCTCCAGTAATGATGTAATGCTCTTGGCTTCTATCCCTCCCCCAACCCGCTGCATGCCTGCCTGCCCCCAGCCTTCTCCCTCCCTACTCTCCTCCTCTCTCCTGCTCTCTCTCACCCTCTCCCTCCTTACCTCTCTCTCTCTCTCTCTCTCTCTCTCTCTCTCTCCTCATCTCTCTCCTTCCCCCGATCTAACAGCGTACTGCAGTCACTTCTGCACTCCTCTCGTGTGCTGGGTGAAGTCACTGCTAACTCTGGTAGACACAGCAGCGCAAAACTTTCAAATGTACCAAAACAACCCAGGGCCAAGTTCCAGACGCTTGGGAGATGGTGGTGCGGGTCGTCATGGGAACAGAGGTAAACAGGGGGAGAAATAACGGCCTCAAACAGCTTGCAGCTGCCTGGCTCGCTGAGTAAACACTAGGCAGGACCTGTCCCTGATTTACTGCCTTTAATCACTGGCTTGGAGGAGAGTGCCATGGGGTTTGGACCGAGGAAATAATACCAATCTGATCAAATAAATCAGCCCTAATGGCTTACGACACTGGCTGACTTTTATTAGTGGGGTGGGGAGGAGAAGGAGGAGAGAAGAGAAGAGGGGAAGAGGGAGAGGAGGAGGAGGAGGAGCAGGAGGAGGAGGAGGGGGAGGAGGAAAGGAGAGGAGACATACTGTAGAATTCAGCCAGGTTAAAGTAATCTTCTCCATCACCATCATCAGAGACCTCTCTGTACCTCTCCTCCTGATCCCCTCTTCCTCTCCTCCATCATCCTCTCATCTCTCTCTACCTCTCCTCCATCCTCCTCCTGATCCCTCTCTTCCTCTCCTCCATCCTCCTCCTGATCCCTCTCTTCCATGCTGTGGTATCCCAGTGTTCCTGAGAGCTGTGTGTGTGTGTGTGTGTGTGTGTGTGTGTGTGTGTGTGTGTTACAGTACAGTGCAGGAGGCAGCATGTGTGGTGGCCCCAGGGCAGAGATGACCTGCTGGAATGAGAGGGAACAGAGCCTGGGCGTTCCTCTCCAAATACACTATTAAACCCACTGTAGTACACAATGAGCTCATCTTAATTCAGGTCAGATGTACAACCTGCTTCCTCTCTCTCCCTCTCTCTGTCTACCTCTCTCTACCTCTCCCTCTATACTCCTCTCTCTCTCTCTTCCCACTGCTCTCTCTCTCTGTCTCTCACTCTCTCCCTATTCCCCTACAGGGCTGTGCTGAACCCTACAGGGAATAGGGTGCTATTTGAGACACAGACATTCTGTGGCAGTTCAGTTCCCCTGGTCTGGTCTCAGGGTGGACCTCCCTCCCCTGGTCTGGTCTCAGGGTGGACCTCCCTCCCCTGGTCTGGTCTCAGGGTGGACCTCCCTCCCCTGGTCTGCCTCCTCCAGATCTTCCTGACTGTATAAATGCAACATAATCATCAACAATAATACCAGAAGTTTGTCTGAAGCAGCCAGGGTCAGATCCTGGCCAATGTAAACATGAGAAGAACCACTGGTCGTTAGTTATTGTGACCCGGACCTACACTTCCCCACTCTGACACCAACACACAATGGGCAGCAGGATAACAGTGTGTAGCGTTGTCTTATCTACTGACAGATGGAAAGCAGTGTACAGTAGGAGTGTTGATTAAACACAGATTCTATAAATCATATTCTATTATGTAATTCTATGGTACATTTTAAGTGAATTCTCACTCTGTAAGATGTGTTTATTATTAAAGCGTTGGCCTGGCCCACCAATAAAAATGTAAACATTCTTCTTCCAGGTTTATGGCACAACTGAAGTTGTAACAGGAAAGATGAGGATTTCAGTTCACACATGATGAAGTCATCGGTGAATCACTCTTCAAGCACCTAATAGTCCAGAGCGTAAATGTAGCTTATCATGTTTAAACAGGCAGTGGTGTAATAAAGGCTTGTACAACAACATGGTTCTCCATTCATCTAAAGGGTAGGGATCCTATAGGAATGACACATTATCCAGCTGGTCTCGTATGGTTAAATAGAGAACGGACATAAGTCAATGTTTCTATATATTTTGCAATAAACATATTCCATGTAAAAACACAGCAAGTAAAAGCCTGATCTATTCTCATAGTGTACCCTACAGCCTAGCATGAGACTGGTGAAAACGTTTGGTTCTATTTCAGTAGTGAACTTCCCTTCTAGAAATAGGCTGACCACAAGATGCTGCAGCCTGGCCCAGCCCAGAGGTGTGAACGTAAACATCTATCTGAAACTACATGTGAACAAAAAGCTGTTAGTCATTTTCCTCACCGCTCTTTCGTTTGTGTCGCACCAAGTTTCACTTAGCTGAGCTGCATACCTGCTGATAAACCAGTTCAGTCTTCTATGGGAAGAAATACACAACCCTTTCTTTTTGTTGTGCTACTCACTCCACCATGCACTTAATATGCACTTAACAGACCAACTCTGCACTTAATATGCACTTAACAGACCAACTCTGCACTTAATATGCACTTAACAGACCAACTCTGCACTTAATATGCACTTAACAGACCAACTCTGCACTTAATATGCACTTAACAGACCAACTCTGCACTTAATATGCACTTAACAGACCAACTGCACTTAATATGCACTTAACAGACCAACTCTGCACTTAATATGCACTTAACAGACCAACTCTGCACTTAATATGCACTTAACAGACCAACTCTGCACTTACTATGCACTTAACAGACCAACTATGCATTTAATATGCCCTTATTATACCAACTCTGCACTTAATATGCACTTAACAGACCAACTCTGCACTTAATGTGCACTTAACAGTATAACTCTGCACTTAATATGCACTTAACAGACCAACTCTGCACTTAATATGCACTTAACAGACCAACTCTGCACTTAATATGCACTTAACAGACCAACTCTGCACTTAATATGCACTTAACAGACCAACTCTGCATTTAATATGCCCTTATTATACCAACTCTGCACTTAATATGCACTTAACAGACCAACTCTGCACTTAATATGCACTTAACAGACCAACTGCACTTAATATGCACTTAACAGACCAACTCTGCACTTAATATGCACTTAACAGACCAACTCTGCACTTAATATGCACTTAACAGACCAACTCTGCACTTACTATGCACTTAACAGACCAACTATGCATTTAATATGCCCTTATTATACCAACTCTGCACTTAATATGCACTTAACAGACCAACTCTGCACTTAATGTGCACTTAACAGTATAACTCTGCACTTAATATGCACTTAACAGACCAACTCTGCACTTAATATGCACTTAACAGACCAACTCTGCACTTAATATGCACTTAACAGACCAACTCTGCACTTAATAGGCACTTAACAGACCAACTCTGCACTTAATATGCACTTAACAGACCAACTCTGCACTTACTATGCACTTAACAGACCAACTATGCATTTAATATGCCCTTATTATACCAACTCTGCACTTAATATGCACTTAACAGACCAACTCTGCACTTAATGTGCACTTAACAGTATAACTCTGCACTTAATATGCACTTAACAGACCAACTCTGCACTTAATATGCACTTAACAGACCAACTCTGCACTTAATATGCACTTAACAGACCAACTCTGCACTTAATATGCACTTAACAGACCAACTCTGCACTTAATATGCACTTAACAGACCAACTCTGCACTTAATATGCACTTAACAGACCAACTGCACTTAATATGCACTTAACAGACCAACTCTGCACTTAATATGCACTTAACAGACCAACTCTGCACTTAATATGCACTTAACAGACCAACTCTGCACTTACTATGCACTTAACAGACCAACTATGCATTTAATATGCCCTTATTATACCAACTCTGCACTTAATATGCACTTAACAGACCAACTCTGCACTTATTGTGCACTTAACAGAATAACTCTGCACTTAATATGCACTTAACAGACCAACTCTGCACTTAATATGCACTTAACAGACCAACTCTGCACTTAATATGCACTTAACAGACCAACTCTGCACTTAATATGCACTTAACAGACCAACTCTGCACTTAATATGTACTTAACAGACCAACTCTGCACTTAATATGCACTTAACAGACCAACTCTGCACTTAATATGCACTTAACAGACCAACTCTGCACTTAGAGAAATAAAAAGGAGAAATGTCTCCTCTGATATTTTACTACGCTTGAAAAATATGTCTGTCATAAATATGAAATGGAATGTTACAAATGTCAAACAAAGGAAACAGTCATCCTTTACTTTTGATGACTGAAAGCGGAGACCAAGGGGCTCACACTTATCTGGGTATTAAAGAGTCTAGTGTGTGTGTGCGTGTGTATGTGTTTGTGTGTGTGCTTTTGTGTGTGTGCGTGTGTATGTGTGTGTGTGTGCACGTGTGTGTGTGATTGTGTGTGTGCATGTGTGTGCGCGCATGTGTGTGTGTGTGTGTGCCAATAATAACAGATTACTTTGATATCAAAATGACCCCAGGTGAAGATTTGTTTTATGCCAGTTTGCTGCGACAACTTCTCACAACTTCTGGGAAGTGTATCACAATCAGTTTTCATTGCAAACCAATAACAGTCAGTCAGAAAGCAAAACATATTATTGAAAAAAATCTTTATTAAAGAATAGTTTTTGCTATGAATTAATCTGTTTAAAATAGACAAAAGACAATTTGACTGTGATAATCCTTAAGGAAAGGAAAAACATACAGGGATAATATAACCGACTAGCAATGATTACAGTCTAATACAACCTACAGGGATAATATAACTGACTAGCAATTATTACAGTCTAATACAACCTACAGGGATAATATAACTGACTAGCAATTATTACAGTCTAATACAACCTTAAACGAGATGGAACGAAAACAAACAGTAAGCACTTGTCTGTACCAGCTTGGATTCCTGGATACGGAAAAATACAACTGGAAAAATGTTGATGACTGAACCTAACACCACATCTGAAATCAGAGCTCATAGTTGTTTTTAGGTTCAATGAACTGCATGCCTGGTGAAGTTCATTAGGTTTCATTCATGATGTAGCCTGCTCATCCAGGCGTTTGGATATTGTTGCCCCGTCCCCACACACACACCTCCCTTTTCTGTGAGTCGAAAGGTTGTGGTCCCCCTACAATGTTGTATCTATCTTGGTTGACTAGCTATGTCTAGCACATTTAGCCCTGACATAACTCAGGACCAGATGTTTATAATTCAAAAGGTAGAGAGCATTCAAATCCGTTGGACACCACTTTCCCTTTGCATGATAATGATAGCCATGTCTGAAGGCCTGGTTTTAACACTGGTTTGTGTCAGTGGTGTTCTCTAAGGTCTGTGTACCTGGACTCTCCTGTCACAGAGAGAGGGGGGGGGGAGAGAGACTGAGACAGAGACAGAGACAGAGACAGAGAGAGAGAGAGAGAGAGAGAGAGAGAGAGAGAGAGAGAGAGAGAGAGAGAGAGAGAGAGAGAGAGAGAGAGAATGAGAGATGGGGAGGGAGGGAGGGAGGGAGGGAGGGAGGGAGGGAGGGAGGGAGGGAGGGAGGGAGGGAGGGAGGGAGGGAGGGAGGGAGGGAGGGAGGGAGAGCGGGAGAGCAGGGGGGGACGTTTTCCTTCTCAGGTTTCATAGCTGCAGGCCCAGCTCAACCCTAAATTGATTCCAAGACTCAAGACTCTTTAGTAAACATTGTGGAGCAATGAAAACGACTTGTTCTCCTAATTCATTGGACAATCTACACCTCACGCTCGGCAGAGGCCAGAGCCCAGATGTGGGCAGCCGTGCTGGGATTAGACTCATTCTGTACTGGCTTGGTGATCTCTCTTCCTTCAGTCAAATCTCTGCTCTCTAAAGGAGGGGTGCGGTGTGAGAAGATCTTTTCGGGATTAAAGCTTTGTAGGTCTCAGCAACAACAACAACAACATAGGACAAGGACCAGTTCAGGTTCAAGTTAGAACTGAAACAGAATGTGGTTTCACAATCCTACAATGAAAAATACAGATAAATAACTAACTTTCCAACCAAATTTGTGCAAAATTTATTTGCACATACAAGCCGACAGGTACTGCACATGGGACAACGGGGAGTTTTCAGTGTGAGGCACCATAGTGGAACCCCATTGACCTCCAGTACCTTGTTCTGTTGTGATGAACACAGTGCCTGTGAGGAACCTCACCAGCATGTGTGTGTGGTGTAGCCTAACTAGCAGAGAAGCAGCCACTGTGGGGACAGGATGTTCCTGTGGAGAGACCCCATGTACGGAGGGACAGAAGGACGGAGGCGCTAGTTGGCCCTAACGGTTTCCGGTGTTTCACTATGTTCCTCTGCAGAGGGGTTTCCTCAATCTCCTTTTTCCTGCTGATGTTAACATTTCCAGCGCTCTCTTCCGCTCTCTCTCCATGTGAATCAGCTCATCTAGAAACTAGTGTTTCCTGTTCATGTGATGTGGTTCCATGGTACTTGTTATCAACAACTGGCTCCTGTCCTGCTGCAGGGTCAGGGTAACCCCTCTCTGTCTCTTTCTGTCCAATGCTGTCAGTGCATGAGTCACAGCGGTAGGGGCTTCCCTGCATCTCTCTTATAGCTTGGCCTCATTCATTCCCTTTCGCAGCACAACACCCAATATTAACATCTAACATCATTCAATAGTTCAGAAACAATGGATATAGTCCCTTACCAAAGTAAATGTCTAAGGTTTCTTATAACCCTCTGAAACGGAAAGGTTTCTCAGTTACAAGTTTATAACATTACATTTTAGCAGACGCTCTTATCCAGAGCGACTTACAGGAGCAATTAGGGTTACCTCAAGGGCCCAGCAACAGATTTTTCACCCAGTCTGCTCGAGATTCGAACCTACTGCCTTTCGGTTATTGGCCCAACGCTTTAAACCGCTAGGCTAGGTGCCGTTTCTTAGTTACATGTTTCTTAAAACCCTCTGAAACTGAAAGGTTTCTCAGTTACATGTTTCCTGTATGTTGGGTTTTTCCCCTATATGTGTACTCATCAACTCTTTTTGATTATTGTGTCTGACGTTGTTTCCATGTTAGGGTATTCCTGATGTTATTTGCTGTAAATATCTCTAAAACAGAGGCATTCTGCCTCCATCTGGAATCTCAGTGACCAGCACTGACCGCCATACAGACACCAAGTGACTCCCCAAGCATTTATCACCACACCACAATGCACTGGCACGTTCAGAACAATCCCAAAACAGACACACGTAAAAACAGCCTGATTAGGCAATGCCATACAGAAGATACATTTAGCAGAGGCTTACGTCATAGCTGAGGTTAACTGTGAACACATGCCACAAAACAGCTGAGGAGCACCTTCAGTCACAGACTGATCCCACCACGGTGTGCCAGAGAGCGCTACAGGAGGTCCTTCCTGCCGGCGGCTATTAGACTATATAATGCCTCACCGGGGTGCCGTGCCGTCGGCAACATAGATCTGGAACTGTTGGGGTGCTAGGACCTAGTTTAACAATTATGCATCCATCCGTGAGTAACTCTGGTCCGTCAACACTCATCCACTCAGGACCTATTTATTCATACAGGTCTGTATATACATACTCATGTACAGTTGTTATATCATATCACATGCAATATTGTAAGTAATTATTGGACTTATCTTACGTAGGCATTCACTCAGGAATGCATATTAGTATCCTGCCAGTTGCACCTTTTCTCATTGCTTTTAGTATATCGAATGTGTAATACGTGCAGTTGTCTGTAATTAAACCCTGCGCACTATGGACTGTATTTTAAGGGAATTACTATTATTACCCCAAATGATATCATACACACATTTAGCTATTAAAGTATCTCTTCCTGTCATTTACCTGTACAGTTTGTGTAACCATGCAAGTATTCACTTATCTGTAAATATAACTGTATACCTAACTGTACAGCTAATTTAACCATGCAAAATGTTCACTTACCTGTTCATTTACCCAGTCTGTCTATTAAGTAAACTATTATTACCCTCGCTCATATCATACGCATTTTTAGCTACTGAAGTATTTCTCTGCCATCAACCTGTATAGTATAGTTAACCATCCAACATCCACCAATGTATAGTGTACATATTCAGCCAACCACCCATACTATGCAATGTCTCTTTTATAGCTTTTATTTTTTTGCACTCCAGATATCTTGTATTTCTATACTTTTTCATACTGCCGCTCTATGTATCATGTATCGTGTATCTGTCTTTTGTGTACTTTCGTTGTGGCATTTTGCACTTGCCCTGTGTTTTGTTGTAGCTGCTTGACAATGAAATTTCCCCCCTGGGGGATTAATAAAGCATCTATCTATCTATCTATCTATCTATCTATCTATCTATCTATCTATCTATCTATCTATCTATCTATCTATCTATCTATCTATCTATCTATCTATCTATCTATCTATCTATCTATCTATCTATCTATCTATCTATCTATCTATCTTCTGATGATCTCGACCAAAACGCTTTCAAATGCATGAATCTGTACTATAGAATAATGTTAGCCAAGTAAAATGTACTTTAGTTTATTAAGCTTATTTGACAGAGACAATGCACGCTGCTTAACCTTTCTGTAAATGTGCCATATTTAGCCAGCTGGCTGATGTTCAACTGTATTCCCTAAAAATGCTGAGTCTTCCTATCCATGCTCCTCCTCTCCAGCGAGGTGGGAGTCTAGTCTTTCATGACAGGTTAAGTTAGGTAAAGCAGGCCTGTCTCTCTCAGCACAGCCTTATGTCTCTCTTTACTGTCAGACAGTGATTTCTTCTCCTCCAAGCCAAGGGGATGTAATTCCACCTCTGTCCTCTCCTGTACAAAGAGCCTGTATAGGGGTGTCAGTCAGGCTTATTGATGGCTCCCACATCCAATATTCACCAGGCCTGCATCCCAAATGGCTATGGCTTAACACAGAGCTGCCTTAACACAAAGCTGCCTTAACACAATGCTGGTTTAAACAGAGCTGCCTTAACACAATGCTGGCTTAACACAGAGCTGCCTTAACACAGAGCTGGCTTAACACAGAGCAGGCTTAACACAGCTGCCTTAACATAATGCTGGCTTAACACAGAGCTGCCTTAACAAAGACCTGGCTAAACACAGAGCTGCCTTAACACAATGCTGGCTTAACACAATGCAGGCCTAACACCAAGCTGCCTTAACATAGAGCTGGCTTAACACAGAGCTGCCTTAACACAGAGTTGCCTTAAGACAATGCTGGCTTAACACAGATCTGCCTTGACACAAAACTGGCTTAACACAGAGCTGCCTTAACACAATGCTAGCTTAAAACAGAGCTGCCATAAAACATTGCTGGCTTAACACAGGGTTGGTTTACACTCACATACTATAGGTCTGGCTCAACACAGGACAGACTATAGGCCTACCTTCTAGTTCAAGACATGAGAGAGAGAGAGAAGGAGAGGGGGAGAGAGAAAGAGAGAGAGAGAGAAAGAGAGAGAGTAAGAGAGAGAGAGAGAGAGAGAGAAGGAGAGGGAGAGAGAGAGAGGGAAAGAAAGAGGGAGAGAAAGAGAAAGAGCGAGAGAGCGAGAAAGAGAGAGAGAAGGAGAGAGAGAGAGAAGGAGAGAGAGAGAGAAAGAGCGAGAGAGAGAAAGAGCGAGAGAGAAGGAGAGAGAGAGAGACAAGGAGAGAGAGAGAGAAAGAGCGAGAGAGAGAGAGAGAGAGAGAGAGAGAGAGAGAGAGAGATAGAGAGAAAGAGAGAGAGATGGAGAGGGGGAGAGAGAAAGAGAGAGAGAGCGAGAAAGAGAGAGAGAAGGAGAGAGAGAGAGAAGGAGAGAGAGAGAGAGAAAGAGCGAGAGAGAGAGAAAGAACGAGAGAGAAGGAGAGAGAAGGAGAGAGAGAGACAAGGAGAGAGAAAGAGCGAGAGAGAGAGAGAGAGAGAGAGAGAGAGAGAGAGAGATGGAGAGGGGGAGAGAGAAGGAGAGAGAGAGAGAGAGAGAGAGAGAGAGAGGAGAGGGGGAGAGAGAAGGAGAGAGAGAAAAATAGGCTATGACTAATTAAAACAAACACAGATTCTATCCATAGGAATCTGATTCAGTGAATGAAGCGTTCTAATTGTTGCATGGTGTTTCTGACTTCTGATCCATTAGAGTAGGGATGGGCAACTTTGAATCTGAACTCATCATGAGGGGCCACAGTGTCTGTGTGTGTGTGTGTATGTGTGTGTGTGTGTGTGTGTGTGTGTGTGTGTGTGTGTGTGTGTGTGTGTGTGTGTGTGTGTGTGTGTGCGTGCGTGCGTGCGCGCGCGTGCGTGCGTGCGTGCGTGCGTGCGTGCGTGTGTACGTACATATGTATGTGTGATTCAGGTGTCAATTACCTTTCTGACACAAAGAAAGAAAGAAAGAAAGAAAGAAAGAAAGAAAGAAAGAAAGAAAGAAAGAAAGAAAGAAAGAAAGATAGAAAGATAGAAAGAACGAGTAAACAACATCAACACTAGACACAGGTCAGTGGAGGGGAGCGCTTGCACAATGAAGGCGTTCCCCCCAAAAAGCTGATATCACCCCAGGGGTGCGGGACGAGGGTCTATGACATCATGGTGGGGAACACCCAACACCCATCCTGACTAGTTGTACAGCACAGAGGTCTGAACTCAAGAGCTCACAAACGTCAACAAGTGTTAACGCTAAACTCCCCAACTGGACACATACGCTGTAGGTCTTCTTTTGGAAATTAGTTTTTTAACCTCAGGAAAGCTTTTTTCATGTTAATTTAACCCGTAGAGTAAGAAGCTAACTGAAGGATAATTGAACAGCCCTCTTAATAAAGTACCTATCTGATCCTACAATACCATTATGAACCCTGTTCATCAGCCTGTACACGTTTCACACTGAACTCATTCATACCCCTGTTTTTATGAAGCTGCGTGACACGGATGGAAACATCTAAACTAAAGGCAGTTATTGTGTGACTTTCTTCTCCTATTTTGGAGCATGAAATGCTAAACCGCTGTAAAAGCAGCCAGGGCCGGGGCCATCAGAGATGACCTCATCCCTGTCCCCAGGGCTCCTCTTGACATGCTCTGCTCTGCTGTGGGACAATGCACAGCCAACATCTAAACATGAATCGCCTTGTCAGTAACACACACACACGCAGATGTGCACGTACGCACACACATTTACACACACTCACACAGAAAGATACACAATACACACACAAACACAGACATACACAGACTACACAGGGATGCCAACCACTGGGCCACTGCTGTGAAGGTCATCCTCATATGACTGTACTGAATATCACACAGAGCAAAGGCAGAGTAGTTCTCTAGACTAACCACAGAGGATAGAGATGGAAGCAATAGTCCCAAAAGTGAAACATTTAAAACTAAAGTAAGCATACTAAAATAGCCTATTTGACATGTATTTGACCAGGGTCTAATGTTAGTTGGGCGTGTGTTAGTTAATGCATTATTTAATCCAGGCGGTGTGGACTGGAAGCCTCACCCTATCTGTCTGTTGGTGGAGGGGGCCTGGGTGATGACAGAGCTGGACTGGGGAGATGGCAGGGCCTGCTGGATCACTATGCTGTTGTCATGGTTCCCCATTCGAGAGTGATGCTGCTGGTTCTGGAGGTTCTGGCCATGTAGAGAAATGTTCTGGAGAGAGGGAGGGCAGGGAGGAAGGGAGGGAGAGAGAGAGAGAGAGAGCACCTAGTCAGAACACATTGTTGTCAAAGTTAAAATGTTAAAGTTACACAGCTTCACTGTAATCCCTGTACTGCTCAGTTACTTAATAAAACAAGCTAACTGCTGATTGCCCCTTATTTGAAGAACTTCAGACTGCTATTTGTCCATCAGAAGAACATCAACAGACTTCCCTACCAGAATCTTCTACACTCTTAGAAAAAAGGGTTCCAAAAGGGTTTTCGGTTGACCCCATAGGAGATCCCTTTTGGTTCCAGGTAGTGGTTCTTCAAAGGGTTCTCCTATGGAGTACCTTTTTTTCTAAGACTATACTGTGAGTTACGCTCTCTCTCCAACCTTTCTCCTTTTCTCTCTCCCAGTCGGTGATATGCTGCTATGCTGTGTACTCCACAGTCCTGCCGAGACTCGCCTCCCAGTCATGCTGACTGAGCATAGCTCCTCAACCATAAACGACACGCCGCGAGACTGGGGGTACTGGGGAGGCTAGACGTGGCCTGGGTGACCTGACTGACACAGACAGCCTCCAGAGCCAAACCCAGACCCAGACGTCAGCAGAGCTACAGCCTACAGCATGTATCCACATCTCCCCAGACCAGACCAGACACTGGATCAGCAGTCTGAGAGAGAGAGATACAGTGTAGCTGTGTTGTGGCCAGTAGAGTATAGATATAGTGTCACAGGTAAAGAGTTCTTAACATTGACCCATAATGCATTAACAACTACCTTGGAGTCCAATCAGACCTCACTGTTCTGAGACTGTGGTGAGTGGTGACTGCTGGTGAGCCACACGTGTCGCAGACACATGACGAGTGTGCAAGTCTGTCTGTCTGTCTGTCTGTCTGTCTGTCTGTCTGTCTGTCTGTCTGTCTGTCTGTCTGTCTGTCTGTCTGTCTGTCTGTCTGTCTGTCTGTCTGTCTGTCTGTCTGTCTGTCTGTCTGTCTGTCTGTATGTATGTATGTCTGTCTGTCTGTCTGTCTGTCTGTCTGTCTGTCTGTCTGTCTGTCTGTCTGCCTGCCTGCCTGTCTGTCTATGACAGTGTGTTTGTGGTGGCTGGGGGAATGAAGCATGCTACGAAAAAACACATGGGCAGGTGCAAAATGCCTGAACGAAAATACACAAAATACACCTGGAGTGTATGGTGGCTGGGGGAATGAAACATGATGACAGTGTGTCTGTGGAGGCTGGGGAAATGAAGCATGATGACAGTGTAGCTGTGGTACCTGGGGGAATTAAGCATGATGACAGTGTGTCTGTGGAGGCTGGGGAAATGAAGCATGATGACAGTGTAGCTGTGGTACCTGGGGGAATGAAGCACGATGACAGTGTGTGTACAGTTACCTGCCTGGAGTGTGGCTGTGGTAGCTGGGGGAATGAAGCATGATGACAGTGCAAGATAAAGGGGGACTACCCATAACACACCTGTCTGCCTGCAGCTGTGGGTTCACCCGGGGTTCCCCGGCCTTATCTTACTGTACTCCAGAGATAAACACAGCTGATGGTTCTGGCAGGAAAACTGAGCACCCAAAACACATTTAAAACCTCACACTTAAAACAACGTAAAACAACAACCGACCTTGATTCAATAATTGTGCAGAATAGTGTATAAAAAGTGAACCAACGAGGCGTTGGACAAGCAGGTTTGTATTTCTTACTCTCATCTTCTCTACCTGAAGAGAAAACCCTCAAACTTGGAAAGACAATGGCCAACCTTCATTTAAATAATTGTCATTGTGCAGAACAGTGTATAGAAATCGAAGGTGGGCTTCATCAGGTTAGTTGTCTCACTGTCACCTTGTCTACCTGATAATCAGGTTAGTTGCCTTACTGTCATCTTGTCTACCTGATAATCAGGTTAGTTGTCTTACTATCATCTTGTCTACCTGATAATCAGGTTAGATGTCTTACTGTCATCGTGTCTACCTGATAATCAGGTTAGTTGTCTTACTGTCATCTTGTCTACCTGATAATCAGGTTAGTTGTCTTACTGTCATCTTGTCTACCTGGTAACCAGGTTAGTTGTCTTACTGTCATCTTGTCTACCTGATAACCAGGTTAGTTGTCTTACTGTTCATCGTGTCTACCTGATAATCAGGTTAGTTGTCTTACTGTCATCTTGTCTACCTGATAACCAGGTTAGTTGTCTTACTGTCATCTTGTCTACCTGATAACCAGGTTAGTTGTCTTACTGTCATCTTGTCTACCTGATAATCAGGTTAGTTGTCTTACTGTCATCTTGTCTACCTGGTAACCAGGTTAGTTGTCTTACTGTCATCTTGTCTACCTGATAACCAGGTTAGTTGTCTTACTGTTCATCGTGTCTACCTGATAATCAGGTTAGTTGTCTTACTGTCATCTTGTCTACCTGATAACCAGGTTAGTTGTCTTACTGTCATCTTGTCTACCTGATAACCAGGTTAGTTGTCTTACTGTCATCTTGTCTACCTGATAACCAGGTTAGTTGCCTTACTGTCATCTTGTCTACCTGATAATCAGGTTAGTTGCCTTACTGTCATCTTGTCTACCTGATAACCAGGTTAGTTGCCTTACTGTCATCTTGTTTACCTGTTTGTTGTCCTCTTCCTCCTGGGCCTTCCTGAACTCCTGTTCTATAGAACAGTCCAGTTCGCTGAACAGACCCACCTCCTCACAGTTCTTCAGGAAGCGCGTTGGGGTCGGCGTCTGGTCTGGAACACAGGAGACACCATAGAATTACATATAGAACTCACTAGAATGGATATTAGCATCCTAGCAGGTAGCCATCTTGGACAGGAAAACATTCATTCTAGAAACAGATTTAAATATATATTATAAACAATACAGTTGGAGAATGTTCAACTCTAATAATGTTAGCTGAAAATCAATTGTTTTTGTCCGTTGCCTGAACTGTTACGTTGTGACAGTTTGCTGATAAAGAAGAACAGCTGATGAATACGAAGTGGAGTATACACCCAAGTGGAGTATACACCCAAGTGGAGTATACACCCAAGTGGAGTATACACCCAAGTGGAGTATACACCCAAGTGGAGTTTACACCCAAGTGGAGTGTACACTACAAGAGTGTTACCCAGGCAGAGAGTACATTGCACCAAGCTAATGGACATTCCAAATGGTGAGCAAAGCCACTCTCCTTTTATATTAGACAGAGATACTACACTCACTAGCAACATTTCAGTTAACAAAGTCCAGACCCCACCTACAGAGTGGGGGGGCTCATTTGTTCCCTTCAGTCAGGCAGTGTTACTCCGCTCAGCATCAGGGGGCAGAAAGGCCAGAGAGACTGGATCATGTTTCAGACAGTCCAAGGTGATTTTAGGATGAAGTCCTTTTCAAAGGCTAAAAGCATACTCCACCACAGGCTGCTTATGCATTCTGGCTAGACTGGGAATTGACAACCAAAATTTGACCAAGCCAGTCTGGCTTTCCCCATAGGGAGGATGAGAGCTTAACTCTTCCATTAAAAAGTTTAAAAAACTGGAACGCCAGCGGTGTCCATTTCCAGAGAAGTATGATGACGTGACATCTCACCGCGGATGTTGGGAGAAACAGGCCAAACCTTGGTAAAATGAGGTAAGCTTGAGGAAAGGGGCTGAGGCAGTTTAAATCTCTCTGGGTGACATGTTGAAGTTGTGTTAACCCTAAAACAGGAGAGTCAGACAGCCAGGTGACTTCTCGTCAAACCTCTCGCATCCCAGCCGGAGCGCTCCAAGGTTTCAGGAGAAATGGACAGAGCAGTAAGGGAGAGAGGGGGGAATAGGGACAGTGACACGGCCGGGACAGAAACCTGATTCTCCTGGTCGCTCAGTGTAAATAATAAAGCAGACCATCTCACACACACACCACAGGCGGCCGGTGGCACCTTAATTGGGGAGGACGGCCTCTTAGTAATGGCTGTAACGGAATTTCAGCCATTATTATGAGCCGTCCTCCCCTCAGCAGCCTCCTGTGGCACACACGTGCACGCGCATGCACACACACACATACACACACACACACACACACACACACACACACACACACACACACACACACACACACACACACACACACACACAGTGCCTTCAGAGTATATTCACACCCATTTACTTTTTCCACATTATGTTGTGTTACAGCCTAACCCCCTTTGTTATGGCAAGCTTAAATAAGTTCTGAGGATGGCTTAACAACATTGTAGTTATTCTAAAATACAAACTTAATTGATTATTAGACATTTCTGTATTTAATTTGCAAACATTTCTAAAAACATGTTTTCACTTTGTCACTATGGGGGTATTGTGTGTTGAAGAGCCCTTTTGTAACAATTTTTTCTAAGAGTGTACAGCAGCAAAATAATCCTGCAGCAACACGAAAGGACAATTATTATGTGGATTATAATTAATGGACAGTTTTGTTGGGGTTGATACAAATTACAAACTTCAGAATACTTTTTAAACCTCAAATACACTACAAGTTTTAAATGTCCTGCATTGCAGTAAAGTTCTCCTGCAACAGGGTGATCAAATTGAGATCCTACATCTGTACATACACACACATACACATACACACACACACACACACACACACACACACACACACACACACACACACACACACACACACACACACACACACACACACACACACACACACACACACACACACACACACCAGTCTTCTGCTGCTTCAGCAGGGCTCTGTCTAGGCACTAAAGATCTGGAAGTATGACTTAGCCTTGGGGGTGACACTGACACTGTGCTGTACACAACCTATAAATCAGGTATTCCTTTGAACTGTGGATCAATATGTCACCCCCAACCCCAGCCCATCTCCTCCCCTCTGTATGGTGGGGCGGGGTGGGGGAACCGCCCTTCCACCACCCATCCATCCCACAGCAAGACTAATGAGATCTGTGATGATGACAGGAAGCCAGCTGCACCGTGCAGCAAGGAACAGAAATGTTGTCTTCGACAAAACATTTATCTTAACTTGGAAAAAGGAAAAACATGAATTTCTCCGGCAATCCATGAGCTATACAGAACCACAAGGTATGGGTTACAGACTAGTCTCACGAATACACAACGAGGCTTTCACCATAGGGAAATGAGGAGAGCCACAACAGAGTCGAGGTACAGTTCAGTAGTGAACCACAAACTCTCCTGAACACAAAGCACAGCTGGCCTGAATTCAGTTGCCAATTCAGTCATTCATTAAGTGAATTTCATTGAATTGAACTGATTTAGAAACCTGGTGTAGCCTACACAGTACTGTATGTTTATAGCCTGACTTACTATATGCCTGGCTACTTCCTGAGAGAGACATACAACACTCATCTATTCCAGAACACCACGATGGGACTAGACTATTAGACTAGAGGCTGTGTCCCAAATGGCATCATATTATGGGCACTGGTCAAATGTAGTGCACTACATAGGGAATAGGGTGCCAGTTGGGGTGCACCCTAGAGAGTGATGTTACAGCATGGGATGTCTGAAGCCGTTTGTCACCTGATAGCATGCTGTCGATCTTTATGGAGGGAAATTTCAGGGTCATCTCATGCTTGTGTCGGTGAATCATCAGGTGGTCCTCTGTGGGGAATCGCTGTTGGGACAGAATTATTATATTTATGTTGAGGTAAAGAAAGAAAATTGTACTGTTAAGGAGGACAACTCATATAATAATTTAACTGAGTAAAGAACACAACCACTCACTTCTCTACGCACAGTTTCAAGCCTGGAATACAGTGATATTCAGTGATATTTTGTATGATATTCACCTGTGTGAATTCCAGGTTAAAAGGGCATGCAGAGAGACAGTTAAAGGAATACTGCACTCCAGTAACAAATTCCTGTGAATTTTGTGGTTCACAATTGAGTAAGAAAGAATGTGTTGTTTTGTGGTAATCTAACTTCTTAATGTCCCCTGCATGTGGACAAAATACCTGAGAGTTTAACACTGAACATATAGTATGAAAATTAATGTATTAAGTCTATAATGACCTCTCTATAATCTATGCTTTAAAGCCTTACATCAATATAAAATAGGACAACACACATTTTAACTATTCAATATTTTACCTCTAGTGTGCATCCTAACAAAAGGGTGACAGATGTGGCATTGACTTCTAAAACCATTATTCTGTGGTGTTTTTCACATCTGCAGCAAAAAGCCCCTTTATTTACAGCTGGAGTTTCACTGGAAGTGGGTGCTATTCTGTTTCACCTGATGTGCGAGGCAGCACCCTGCTCTTCAGGCCCCCTCTCCATCCTCTTCTTCATTTTACAGGCACCCTCACACAAAAAACACACATATAAGTGTGCACACACTCACACATGCGCACACACACAGACGTGTGTCGACACACTCACCTGAGAACAGCCAGGGGCACTGCACACAAACTGCCTTTCCTGCTCAGAGTTCATCACTCTCACCAACTCCTCATAAGACTACAAACAGAGAGAGAGAGAGAGAGAGAGAGAGAGAGAGAGAGAGAGAGAGAGAGAGAGAGAGAGAGAGAGAGAGAGAGAGAGAGAGAGAACGATAGAGAGAGAGATTGAGAGAAAGAAGGAGATAGAAAGATAAAGAAGAAAGAGGAGAGTTTAGCTCCCAGCACACATGAAGACGTAGACATCCCTTTCTTTCAAAGTATCCATCTAGAATACTCTATTGATATTGTGCCTGAAAATAGCAGGCTTCCTAGTTATTTTCAGTCGTAAACATACAAAATATAGTATTCCATTCCCTCATGGCAGTAGCCTACGATCAGGTGTTCATTACTTCACACAGAGAGCGACAGGACATGGCATCAAGAAAGAAGTTGTTACAGCTTCAAGGCAGGGCCCGGCCTGGTCTCTATGACCAGGGTTGCATCTCAAATGGCACCCTATTTCTTATAGGGCCCTGCGCTCTAGTCAAAAGTAGTGTACTATATTGGGAATAGGGTTCCATTTGGAACGCAGTCCAGGGTGGGTGGTGAGTTCGGCGGGGAATTACGTGTTGTATTGGAAGTTTTATTTCAGAGAAAGATAACAAGTAGGAGGCCATTACGATGCAGAACACTTTACAGATAATATATACTGTACAAATAAAACATATAATAGTAGGAGCAGATTAGACTAGAGTTTACAACACATATAATTGTAGGAGCAGATTAGATTAGAGTTTACAACACATATAATAGTAGGAGCAGATTATACTAGAGTTTACAACACATATAATAGTAGGAGCAGATTAGACTAGAGTTTACAACACATATAATAGTAGGAGCAGATTAGACTAGAGTTTACAACACATATAATAGTAGGAGCAGATTAGACTAGAGTTTACAACACATATAATAGTAGGAACAGATTATACTAGAGTTTACAACACATATAATAGTAGGAGCAGATTAGACTAGAGTTTACAACACATATAATAGTAGGAGCAGATTAGTCTAGAGTTTACAACACATATAATAGTAGGAACAGATTAGACTAGAGTTTACAACACATATAATAGTAGGAACAGATTAGACTAGAGTTTACAAAACATCAGCACGCATTTAACTGCTATTTCCAGGAATAGCTATTTCTAGGAATGACGTGACCACAGGGACTTCATGTTTTATTCAGACTAGAGGTTCTACTTCTCACTAAGTTTTAAAGCAGTCTAACATCTACTGTCTTATAACCAACCCCTCCACCCTCAGCACCCTGCCAGACCATTCAGCCCTCTGGGAGACGAGGGCCTAACAGCCTGTGAGAGGGATAAAAATGTTAAAGACTCTTTATGATTTTTCATTTTAGCTTTAAAAAATCATGTTTTGTCATTGATTAGTGAGCAGGCGCCCTTGTTCTTTGGAAGAAAATGGGTGGGACATGTTGGAACCAAATTAATCCACTGAGAAGCACTCATACGATAAAGCCTAACACAAATGACTCTTCAGATGTACACAGACAGCCGTGTTAAGCCGGGATTCAATCCGATTGCTCATTCTCGACAACGGTAAATGCAGCATATATCGGCTCAATTGGAAATGGCCTTTAAAAGCCGCATTTTACAACACATATAATAGTAGGAGCAGATTAGACTAGAGTTTACAACAGATATAATAGTAGGAGCAGATTAGATTAGAGTTTACAACACATATAATAGTAGGAGCAGATTAGACTAGAGTTTACAACACATATAATAGTAGGAGAAGATTAGACTAGAGTTTACAACACATATAATAGTAGGAGCAGATTAGACTAGAGTTTACAACACATATAATAGTAGGAGCAGATTGGACTAAAGTTTACAACACATATAATAGTAGGAGCAGATTAGACTAGAGTTTACAAAACATATAATAGTAGGAGCATATTAGACTAGAGTTTACAACACATATAATAGTAGGAGAAGATTAGACTAGAGTTTACAACACATATAATAGTAGGAGCAGATTAGACTAGAGTTTACAACACATATAATAGTAGGAGCAGATTGGACTAAAGTTTACAACACATATAATAGTAGGAGCAGATTAGACTAGAGTTTACAAAACATATAATAGTAGGAGCATATTAGACTAGAGTTTACAACACATATAATTGTAGGAGCAGATTAGATTAGAGTTTACAACACATATAATAGTAGGAACAGATTATACTAGAGTTTACAACACATATAATAGTAGGAGCAGATTAGACTAGAGTTTACAACACATATAATAGTAGGAGCAGATTAGACTTTAAAAGCCGCATTTTCCACCATGTATGATCTGATTGAATCCCACAAAAGTTAACATTTTTCGTCTCTCTATTTGAATAAAGTAAACATTTGAGCCAAGGCCACACGTGTTTAGCATGAATACCTTCATACATGATTACATGTGTGACTTCTTGACCCATACAGACTATTTCCTCTAACAAAGACAAAACAGTCAAATGGCGTGTAAAGTTAACCAGAGCCTTTTTCCTTCCAGGCTACTTCTGTGGCAAAGCCTGCTGGGAAGGTCTGGACAGGGTCCTTCTGTCAGAGGGCAATGAGATCTGGGTCTCTATCTCTCCCTCCTTCTCTCTCTCTTTCTCTCTCTCTCTCCCTCCCTTTCTCTCCTTCCCCCTCTCTCTCGCTCTCCCTTCCTTTCTCTCCTTCCCCCTCTCTCTCGCTCTCCCTCTCTATCTCTCCCTCCTACTCTCTTTCTATATCTATCTCTCTCTCTTTCTCTCTCTCCTCTCTACCTCTCTTTCTCTCCCTCCCTCACGTTTTTCTCCTTCTCTCTTCCCCCCCCCCTCTTCATAACAAAGTCTCAAAGATAAACATGCTCTGTCATCTCTGAACATGCATGGGCAACATGACTGAAATTTAATCACTTGTTGAAATATGAGAATCACTTTACTACACTCTTAGAAAAAAAGGGTTATTCGGCTGTCCCTATAGGAGAACCCTTTAAACAGAGGGTTCTACATGGAACCCAAAATAGTTCTGCCTGGAACCAAAAAGGGTTCTTCAAAGGGTTATCCTATGGGGACAGCCGAAGAACCCTTTAAGGTTATAGATAGCACCTTTACATATAAGAGTATAGACCTAAAACAACCATTTTAAGAGCAACAGCAACAATCTTATCGATTGATGATTATCTAATTGTACACTTAGTGAGCCTTGGCCACTCCAAGATAAAGAAGCAGACTCTCCACATACTGAAGGTCTAATCCTGGTAGCAGACTCTCCACATACTGAAGGTCTAATACTGGTAGCAGACTCTCCACATACTGAAGGTCTAATACTGGTAGCAGACTCTCCACATACTGTAGGTCTAATACTGGTAGCAGACTCTCCACATACTGAAGGTCTAATACTGGTAGCAGACTCTCCACATACTGTAGGTCTAATACTGGTAGCAGACTCTCCACATACTGAAGGTCTAATACTGGTAGCAGACTCTCCACATACTGTAGGTCTAATACTGGTAGCAGACTCTCCACATACTGTAGGTCTAATCCTGGTAGCAGACTCTCCACATACTGAAGGTCTAATCCTGGTAGCAGACTCTCCACATACTGAAGGTCTAATCCTGGTAGCAGACTCTCCACATTACATCTTTTTTATTTTATTTAACCTTTATTTAACCAGGCAAGTCAGTTAAGAACAAATTCTTATATACAATGACGGCCTACACCGGCCAAACTCGGCACTGGGCCAGTTGAGCAGGATCCATTAACTAACCTGGATACTTTTAGTTCACCAAGCTTTGTTCACTAAGCAGAATTATTTTCACTGTATTATCCACAACTTAAACTAGTGTTTTGACAATCTGATTTGGCTTATGTTCCAAAACCTTCTCTCCAAACGTCCATCAGAAAACCACAAGACTAACATCCAAAGAGAAACATTTTCTATTCCATTTACAAACATTAGGCCTATACTTTATTCACATGAGTCATTACCAGAATAGGAATCTACTCAACATGTTGAAAAGTAAATTCAAACCATAATACACATAAAACACTGAAACAAGGGCTCCATGTAGCCCCAGTGAGTTAAAACACTTAAACAAGGGCTCCATGTAGCCCCAGTGAGTTAAAACACTGAAACAAGGGCCCATGTAGCCCCAGTGAGTTAAAACACTGAAACAAGGGCTCCATGTAGCCCCAGTGAGTTAAAACACTGAAACAAGGGCCCATATAGCCCCAGTGAGTTAAAACACTGAAACAAGGGCTCCATGTAGCCCCAGTGAGTTAAAACACTGAAACAAGGGCTCCATGTAGCCCCAGTGAGTTAAAACACTGAAACAAGGGCTCCATGTAGCCCCAGTGAGTTAAAACACTGAAACAAGGGCTCCATGTAGCCCCAGTGAGTTAAAACACTGAAACAAGGGCTCCATGTAGCCCCAGTGAATCGCCAGAGCACAACGCCTTTTTCCTCCAATGGGGCACATTTGATATAGATGTTTTAGTTTAGCAGAGAAAATTTGGTTACACTTTACATTAACTGGGTCCCGATGTGAGAGAGGGGAGGGATTAGTGAATTAGTCAATTCAAACAGTATGGTGTGTGTGTGTTCGGTGTGTGTGTGTGTTCAGTGTGTGTGTTCGGGGCTTGTGTGTGTGTGTTCGGTGTGTGTGTGTATGTGTTCGGTGTGTGTGTTCGGGTGTGTATGTGTTCGGTGTGTGTGTGTGTGGGGGGGGGGGTTCAACAGCGCAGGTTCATGGTGGGATCACAGCGAGCCCTGAGGTGAGCAACACTCAAACAATGTGTTCGGTGTGTGTGTGTGTGTATGTGTTCGGTGTGTGTGTTCGGGGCTTGTGTGTGTGTGTTCGGTGTGTGTGTGTATGTGTTCGGTGTGTGTGTTCGGGTGTATATGTGTTCGGTGTGTGTTTGGTTCAACAGCGCAGGTTCATGGTGGGATCACAGCGAGCCCTGAGGTGAGGAACGCTCAGACAATGCTGTGTGTGCTGTCAACTCCTCATATAGGGCCTATACTACACTCTACACACACAGGACAGACAACCCTCAATCACTGTCAATCACCACCTCGCTGTCCCCGCACGGTGTGTAAACTGTGTGTGTGTGTGTGTGTGTGTGTGTGTGTGTGTGTGTGTGTGTGTGTGTGTGTGTGTGTGTGTGTGTGTGTGTGTGTGTGCATAAACTTTCAACAAGCCTAGAGACGCCTCCACCCCAGGGCTCCACCAGTCAACACACTCACATCCATATAGAGGATAACAAGGTGTTAACTAACGCTGAGCTGCGGAGGGGCCCGGCATATACACACTCAGCATAGGGCCTTTCTACCCTACCACAATACATGAAGTCAGATCTGCCTTTATTTATAGAGGGGACTGTGATTGTGTGGACGGTGTCGCTCACGGCAAATTGTATGAATCATCCTCTTTATTATCTATGTTATTAGAGTTTGTTTTTATAAAAATAAGCTATTAAAATAGTTTTTTTTTTTTTTCATAAAAATGCAAACATGTTGCAAACAGTTCACTTTTTCCGTCATTTAGCAGACGCTCTTATCCACAGCGACTAGTAGTGAGTGGATACATTCTAGTCCTTTTTCCCGTACTGGTCCCCCATGTGAACGGAACCCACAACCCTGGCGTTGCAAGCGCCATGCTCTACCAACTGAGCCACACTGGACCCTAACAAAACCAAACTATAATATGTAAAATGATGAGGATTATTATAACAGCACATCCTAATATATACCTGAATTTACAGCTGGTCAAAAGCACACAAACAGTGGTGTATACCTGTTGTATTCACATAACTTAATTGATTAAGTTAACTTAACTTAGTTAGTTGATTAAGTAAAATTTTTATTCTGTGTTACTGTGTTAATTATTGTATACCAATGTGTATGATCATGGTAGCTGATCTATGGTGACAGATTTGATGAATATCTTCATATATAATTATTACATTAGAAATAAAGACGTTTTTAAGAAGCATACTTCAGTCTACCTCTGTCTAGTGTTAGATATATTTTTATTTTACCCACTATAATAATTATTATTCTGTCAATAACAATTCACTTTTTTCAGTCATACCTCCATCAGTCAGACCAGTTATTTTCAGTAGGCCTAAATGCCAGTACACCCTCTTTACCTAACTTATAGTAGTCTTATAACGATTATTTTTTATTTTAAGTTATATGCCTCAATTAATGTTGGTAATATTCTATTTAATTAAGGCTATTTTATTTTATTTATGAAAATGGATTCATCATTAGATATGATAATGTTGCAGATTAATCATATTTAGTTAAAACCACTAACTCAATAATAATAATTATTAACATTATCATCATCATCATCTTCATCTTCATCATTAGTGAATAGTAATTGCAGAAGAGAGGCACCACAGTAAACTTAGAAAGAGAGATTGTTTGATAGCTATAGGCTACAATAAAAAAATTAACTGGAAACTGACAAATTGAGAACGGTTCGCCATCATTTAAACTCAATGACAATCTAATCATAAGATTAAAACATATTTTTCAGCCGCAGACACTTAAAGTCAAGTGTGCCCAGTCAGCAGAACCCCTCTAAAACCTTCAATAGCTCGGTGGCGGTTAATCAAATAGAGACTGCTGGCCTGCAGAATGACGTAATGTTTCGGTTAGATTCTTCTTCAAAATTAACAGTATTATTATAATAGGCTAACACAGTATCATAAACATCTATTGGTATTATGGATGGAATGACTGCTCCTCTTTAGCTACTTGTACCGTTGTCGACGTGACCGTTTGTAAACTGCGTCCCCGTCCCGTCCCGCAGCCCAGTTTGACACACAGGACACCGTCTAGACGTGGGCTGCATCCATCCATGGATGGCACAGGGGGACAATGATGCAAAATTGTGCAAACTGGAGAATCATTAAAACTATTACTTTGTAAAGTTCTACAAAAATGTATACGTTGACTCGTTTAGGTTAGCACACGCTGTGTCAGTATTTTCAGTCGATAACCATTGCCAACGAATTCCTCCAAATATTATCTTTAGTAATTGCGCACCATATGCTACCCTGCACTGACACATCGCTCGATACTACACATAGGTAACCGACCTCCACATACAGTTTGTGGGGTAAATTACTATGGTAGCTAGTAGCTACGGCACTGACAGCTCGCGAGCAGAGAGCAACACTTGACATCTCTGTGCTCAACTTCAACAACATTCAACAGTCAGTCCACGCGCGTCCTGAGACTTCTAAATATTGCACTGAGATGGCATGCCTGCTATTATACGAAGAAATAACGGACATAAACACATTTCTGCTAATAATACAATATGCACGAGACAACAGACAATAATATTCAGCCAAACAGATCTATAGAACGCCGCAGCATTCTGTTGATGCGATTATCTGAGCAACTTCTCACGTCAAACGAAGTGAAAATAAATAACAATGCAACTGTACAAAACGAAATTAACAATCTATAATTGCACGTTTATAATTTACTGTAGTGGAATGCAATTATTTTAACTTACCAAACAAGTGTAGAAAATATGCAGTAGTCTCTCAGAAGGAACCACGTTGAACTGAGAAAAGATTACAATACGTTCTATTTACAGAAGCATTACGTCACCCCTAGGTGACGTCACGTGGGATTCCTGAACTTCTAAATCATCGTGGTCCGCTTGGAGGCGGGCTGTTGGGGCGAGCAAGGCAGAGTTTGCAAATGCACTTACGGGACACTGCTGGACATAAGGTAGGGCACACAACTGAGAGGCTACCCTATCAACTTGCCCCAATACTTATTTAAAGGCTACCCTATACAAAAACATGTTTTATCATAGGGTATTCACGTCTTATTTGCAAATAAATAAATAAAAACGGATCAGCCAGAATAGTGGCTGCTTTTAAGATGGTAAATAAAGTTTACATTTAAATTGATATTTCCTTTTAATATACAGTAGTATAGTAGACCGATAGCAATTTGATTAAAGTTCACAAACACAAGAAAGTTACCCGTGAATAGCAGACTAGGACCTTAAATTGAATTGAGAGAGGGAGAGAGAGAGAGAGAGAGAAAGAGAGAGAGAAAGAGAAAGAGAAAGAGAGAGAAAGAGAGAGAGAGAGAGAGAATGTTCTCCTCTCTCCATCCTCTACCTCTTAATAATGAATAATCATGCTGTTGCCTTGAGTAAATAAATAATTGGAGACATTATATCAGCCTCTAACTGTTGGATTTAAGATATGCTGTTACACAGACAAAGAACAAGTGAGATATTGTAATGTGATGCAGGGGAAATCAAGGAGACAGAACATCATCCTGGTTCTACCATCAGACTAAACAACCATCTGTCTGTAGAACATCATCCTGGTTCTACCATCAAACTAAACAACCATCTGTCTGTAGAACATCATCCTGGTTCTACCATCAAACTAAACAACCATCTGTCTGTAGAACATCATCCTGGTTCTACCATCAAACTAAACAACCATCTGTCTGTAGAACACCATCCTGGTTCTACCATCAAACTAAACAACCATCTGTCTGTAGAACATCATCCTGGTTCTACCATCAAACTAAACAACCATCTGTCTGTAGAACATCATCCTGATTCTACCATCAAACTAAACAACCATCTGTTTGTAGAACATCATCCTGGTCCTACCATCAAACTAAACAACCATCTGTTTGTAGAACATCATCCTGGTTCTACCATCAAACTAAACAACCATCTGTCTGTAGAACTCGTACAGACCCTTCCTATCTATGGCACTTCTCCATGTTTATGTCAGGGGTGGTTTATGCACACATTAAATGGATGACAGACAAGAGAGGTGCTTAGTGATGGATATGGACAATTGAGTTGCCTGTCACTTGTACAATTATCATCCCTTCTCCCTCACAGCCCCCTTTAAGATACGGTCATGTTTCCAGACAGAGCAATATTATGTTTCCTCTACTCTGGCATTATTTATTTCAGCTGTTAATGCAGGAGCCAGGAGGATAGGTAAATCCTTAATGATCTTGAGTCTGATTCATGCGACTGTTTGCAGCTATCCTACATATCATCACTTCATCATCTGAATTCCACTTAGCATTTTTCTTTATAAATGTGACATAGGCCTAAATAGACATGAAATGTGATGCTGGGTCGGTTGTGATGTCTGACTGAGACCGACACCTTCCAGGCACCAGCGTGGAGCCCTACTCTCCCTCTCCTCCTCCCTCCTCGCCTCTCCTCCTCTCCTCGGTCCCAGCCTGGAGATTAATGACTGTCTCCTCTCCTCCTCCCTCCTCTCCTCGGTCCCAGCCTGGGGATTAATCACTTTCTCCTCTCCTCAAAGAGAGAGAAATGATTACCGCTGCACCGTGTCGTCCAGGAAGGCTCAGCCAGTCCAGGCAGCAGCACTAAGAGGTCTCTGTCACAGAAACAATAATGGCGGCTGAAACGCCTTCATAACTCAGGAGCCTCTCCCGCCTGGCTCTTTTAAGAAGAGCTTTAATCAACGTTTATGACACCCTTTTGTCTGGGACTATTAACGGTAAAAGAGGCATACAGTGAGGGGTCGTTGACCTCCACTAAAGGAGATTTGATCTATATTGTACGGGACGTCGTTTTAGCCTACCTCCTCCTCCCGAATGTGTGCTCTGCTTTCCACAGTGCTTTTTGAATGGGATCACCTGAGAAAGGTTTCTTAATGCACGCCCCTATGAAGACAGTGGTGTACTGTACTGTACGGTTTAATACCTGGGCAGGGCTGTGGATGACTTCTCTGTTTCATCTTGTTGATGGAATGTTACAGTGTCAGGGTGTTTTACCTCTTTCCATACCTTGGGAAATGATGGCTGGTTTGTGCCTGCAGGGCTGGAAACGTTGAGGCGTTAGGCTTTATGTAATACTGTAATGCTCTACATAGTCTTCCCTCAGTACAGTCCCTCAATGTGGCAATGGCTACGTCCCAATGGCACCCTATTCCCTTTAAAGTGCACTACTTTTGACCAGAGCCCAGGTCAAATGTACTACATAGGGAATAGGGTGCCATTTGGGACGGAGACAATGTATGCTTTACGCAGAGCCAGGCATTTACCTGTTACTGTTATACATAGGTCTATGTATTCTTTTTCACATATCATCTGTAGCTACATTGATGTTGACTAATGTCTTGGTGCGCTGCAAAGGTACAAAGGTTGCGATATGAGAATGTCATGTTTATTAAATACAGTCTTAGGAAGACATTTTACGATATAACAGCAATGTTTAGTTTGTTGGTGAAAAGTTGAGGCTTGTACAGAACCGTAGTACCTTAATGTGCAGGGTAATGATATCCAGGTATGCATATAATGATGTCATTAGCAAGTATCCAGTGGTTTGATTTCGCTTGCTCTTTCAAGAGATCCAATTTCATGTAGGACATATTGCAATTGCTTGCTGCGTTGAAAATGCAATATTTTAACTTGGTTAAACTCTGAGCTGCCCTTCCAGCACTAATAACTACGCCAGATTACACTTGATAAATAAAAACAACGTATGGATTTGGAATTTAAACAAATACTGGGTTCCCAGGAGGTCTTCTGCTCTGCTAAATCTGTGTGTCTGATACTTTCCCCCTAATTCTTATTTTAGGGGCTTTGTGACATTTTCTTTGGGATCAGAAGCTTCTCTGTCTAGCCAATATATATGGTTTTGCATGAGCAGGCCAGGTCAGCCTTGTAAAAAAGAAGTCTTCTCACCTCAATGGGACTCTATTAATAAATAAAGATTAAATACAAAATAAAATGAATTTCAACGGTCATAGAGCAGTTACGGGCCAGAACCATGGTAGTGGGATAAATCCATAAGGATTTCTGTGGAAGTTATAATTCCCATTCAAATACTTACAGTAGTCTGTCTACCCCAAAATACCACATAGTATATAACTAGTGTGTAGGTTGGTTTGCCACAGAGGTTCAACATCTTCACTAAATCTCTGATGCAGAAAATCACACGTAACAGCTATGACCTCATCCGCTTTTATGAGCTGTAATGAATTGCACAGTAGTGAATAATGTCTGATTAGTAGCAGCTTTACTCATCAAGAACGACCATGGATAAATAGCCGTGGAGACTGGAGAGGCAGCAGTGGCAGCATTTCATATGAAAGCCCTTGACTCTCTCTCTCACAAACAGTGCATGACTGTGATGTCAATATGCCATGATGCTTTCACTGTAAAGATCCCACACTACTCAGCCCAGCAGCCCATAGTGCGCTACTTTTAACCAGGACCCTTCCCTATATAGTGCACTACTTTTGACCAGAGCCCCATCTAGGGAAAAGGGTGTAATTTGGGATGCAGCCCTGGAAAAAACAGATTTACCAGCAGCAAGCGTGATGCTGGCGGTTCTGATGCTACCTGGACTGGGCCGGTGAGGAGGACCCAGTCCATTACATCACCACTGTGCACACAACCAGGGCCGAGCCATGTGCCAAAGAACGTAAATGGAAAAGTAAGGAGAGGTACTGTAGCTTTGGTAGGAATGGATGGAAGAGTTTCACTTCCTTAATGAACCCTCTTCTTTCCTATGTGGAACATAATGCTTCCATGAGAGAGCGCTACTATTGCTGATCTCCTGCCTTTTTGGTAATGGTTTTCCATGACAGACCACAGTCCTTCACCGCCTCCTACATACGGTTCTGGGTGGGAAGGTGGAGGAGGGGAAGGCACAGCATGGTTCGTTTATTTTTAATGTTTGAACTGAAGTGAGAGAGAGCCCATCAGTTGTGACAGGGCCTCAGGCCTGCAATCTGTGGATTGCTGTGTGCACTCATGGTCAAAGTTCTGCACTGTGTCTGTATGACTGTTTGTTGACAATGTCTTTCATTTCTGAAAACAATAAATATGAAAACAATAAATGCTGATCATGCCTTATGTAGAGGATGCCAGTTTCATAATAATCATGTTTGTATTTAGTCAGTCCTGTAGGAAGCTTTCTGTAGGTAGGGTCCCAGTTTCAGTTTTCTGTCCCACACTCCCACCCTGTGGTCATTACCAAGAACTGTACAAGATAAAAAGTGAAACATACTTTCATTTCTCAGATGTCTGTCTGTCAAACACACACGCGCGCACACACAGAGAGAGAGAGAGAGAGAGAGAGATACACACACACGTGTACACACAGTGAAAAACAAAACTACAGCATGAAAGAAAGAGAAAGTTAGTCACTACATGTAAACATAAACAGTGAATATTTTAGAAATACGAATACATAACTAAAAGAAAATAACCTAAATATAGGACAGGTTCGATGCTGCTTGGACCCCCATCAACATCTCGCCAAACACAAACCTCAAACAAAAATACATTACTGCAGTGAATCATTTTACTAGCAATACACGGTCTTTCTGTTTGAATAAACAAACATTGATAGTCAAAGCAGATACCTTAGTGTAAAATTGACCACGCTTTTAACATGTCTCCAAAACAGCATTGGTACTCATCAAAATGGTTCTCAACCAGACACAGTATAGCAACGATCACACACAAACTTGTATAACGGACAATTTTACATAGAGATCCTATTAAATTATTCTAATTCCTAATTCTATGGAACATTATGGTAGTCACCATAATTTTTATATGCTCAAGGGACTTGGAGGGAGGCACTTTGACGTCAGCAAATAAGCACATAAAGATACTTTTAATTACGTGTTTCATATATTGACGATTACACAAAAAATAAAACAGATATGGAATATTGTGTTCATATAGCAAGGATTATGACGTAATTAAAGACATACACTGAATATTACAAACATTAGCAACACCTTCTTAATATTGAGTTGTGCTCAGAACAGCCTTAATTCATCGGGGCATTGACTCTACAAGGTGTCGAAAGCGTTTCACAGGAATGCTGGCCCATGTTGACTCCAATACTTCAAACAGTTGTGTCAAGTTAGCTGGATGTCCTTTGGGTGGTGGACCATTACTGATACACACAGGAAACTGTTGAGCGTGAAAAACCCAGCAGCGTTACAGTTCTTGACACAAACCGGTGCGCCTGACACGTACTACCATACCCAGTTCAAAGGCACTTACATTTTTCTGTCTTGCCCATTCACCCTCGGTATTGTCTCAAGGCATAAAAATCCATATTAAACCTGTCTCCCCCCTTCATCTACACTGACTGAAGTGGCTTTAACAAATAACATCAATAAGGGATCATAGCTTTCACCTGGATTCACCTGGTCAGTCTGTCATGGAAATAGCAGGTGTTTTTTTTTGTATATTCAAGAGGAAGAACATGCAATGACAAACAAATAAAACAACCGAACACATGTTGTCATTTATTTTGGATCAGGTCTGTAGTTATTACCAAAGTATAAAATAACTGTTTGAATTAATTGGCTAACTTAGTCTACAATGTTTCCATAAAATACATATCAATTACTGGTATAATGTACATTTCTATTTCTTCAAATGTATCCGTTTGATAGCTACATTCCGCACACTCTCAAAATATATATATATATTTTAGATATTAAAACATTTCGTTTAGGACGGAATAAAGTTTAGAAGTAATTTGTGGTTTAGGTTTGGAAAGTGAACAAATCATCGCCTTCCACGCGCTCATTTAAAATAAGATCTGCCCGCGCCTTCCTTTGAAGAGCCGTTGAATTTGAACTCATAAACCGTTGGCTGTCTTAGTCACCTCTCAAGGTACAGTGATACTAGCTAACGTTAGGAAATAATTCACAATTAGCTAGATATTAATTAGCTAAAAATGTTATTGCAAAATATGTATTTTCCTGTAAATGTGGCCAGTCTGACCGCAACAACTATTTTTCTAGTAACGTCAGCCAGCCTAGCTGACATTAGCTAGCTAAAATGAGCTAGCTGTTTGCTGTTTTACCAACAGAAGAAGAAAAAATGCCAATGGCACTTGCTTGCTAGTTTACTAACTATCAATAGCGTGTTGCTGTCAATAAACGTTAGCTAGCTAGCTAACATTAACGTTACCATTTCGTTTTCAGGATGGAGAGAGAGAGGGGATTCAACTTCAAGCTGTTGGTGCCTCCTAGAGTCAACCCACTCCCAGGACAGGTTTCTACCGTCAAACCACAGGAAATAGTGGAGGATAGGGGATGTTTCATGCAAACGTTGCAGCAGGTACCTCAGCTATATGTTTTGTTTTAAATTCAATTGTTTGGTATTTTGTCAATATGAATTACCTTACATTGATGTGCTACTTCATTTCTTAGGGTTATAATAAATGTTTGGACAAAGAGTCAAACATGCCTTTTCCCTCTATGAATTCAGTTGTGCCAACAAAACCCACCAGATCAGGTATTTTATTACCATATGCATTATATATATGGAACTTTAATTTAAGAAAGCTCACACTTTATTTTTTTAAACATTTAGGGCTAGTTTGTCAGACCCAGATACTCCATTGAAGGTGCTTTTTAGTTAAGGAAATAGGGATAGGCTAAACTGGTCCTTACAGCACATGCGTCTCAAGGTATAATTATTTCCATGTATATTTTCTCTCCCCTCAAAAGATGTATTCAAGATGAAAGTTGTGCCACCAATGGAAAATGAAGAAGTAAGTAAGCTTAGTTTGGTGTGAACATAGATTAAAACATAATAGTATGCAATGTGACTTGGAGCTGGTGGGATGTGGGGGAATAAATCTGCTATAGAGAGCAGAGGGGGATGTTTGCTTTGCCTCTTAATTCCTGAAGTTGCCCTATATGTTCACCTGTTTATATTACACAAATGAGTATCAATCAAAAGTGGGGTGTGATTTCCAATAGGTCTTTAGAAAACCACTTGGCATATTCCAAACATTTGCTTCTAATAACAAACGCAATGGTCATGTCAACTTTAGCACATAATATACAGTGCATTCAGAAAGTATTCAGACCCCTTACCTTTTTCTACGTTTTGTTACGTTACAACCTTATTCTAAAATGAATAAAATATTTTTTTCCCTCATCAATCTACACACAATACCACATAATAACAAAGCGAAAACAGGTTTTTCGATTTTTTCCAAAAAGTATCCAGACCCTTTGCTATGAGACTCTAAATTGAGCTCAGGTGCATCCTGTTTTAATTGATCATCCTTAAGATGTTTCTACAACTTGATTAGAATTCAATTGATTGAACATGATTTGGAAAGACACACACCTGTCTATATAAGGTCCCACAGTTGACAGTGCTTGTCAGAGCAAAAACCAAGCCATGAGGTCGAAGGGATTGTCTGTAGAGCTCTGAGACAGGATTGTGTCGAGGCACAGATCTGGGGAAGGGTACCAAAACATTTCTGCAGCATTGAAGGTCCCCAGGAACACAGCGGCCTCCATCATTCTTAAACGGAAGAAGTTTGGAACCACCAAGACTCTTTCTAGAGCTGGCCGCCCGACCAAACTGGGGAGAAGGGCCTTGGTCACTCTGACAGAGCTCCAAGGTTCCTCTGTGGAGATAGGAGAACGTTCCAGAAGGGCAACCATCTCTGCAGCACTCCACCAATCAGGCCTCTATGGTAGAGTAGCCAGACGAAAGCCACTCCTCAGTAAAAGGCACATGATAGCCTGCTTAGAGTTTGCCAAAAGGAAGCTAAAGGACTCAGACCACGAGAAACAAGATTCTCTGGTCTGATGAAACCAAGATTTAACTCTTTGTCCTGAATGCCAAACGTCATGTCTGGAGGAAACCTGGCACCATCCCTATGGTGATGCTGTGGGGATGTTTTTCTGTGGCAGGGACTTGGAGACAGGATCGAGGGAAAGATGGACGGAGAAATGTACAGAGGGATCCTTGATGAAAACCAGCTCCAGAGCGCTCAGGACCTCAGACTGGGGCGACGGTTCACCTTCTAACAGGACAAAGACCCTAAACACACAGCCAATACAACGTAGGAGAGAGGCTTCGGGACAAATCTCTGAATGTGTGTTAAGAGAAGCCCAGCCAGAGGCCAGACTTGAACCTGTTCGAACATCTCTGGAGAGAACTGAAAATAGCTGTGCAGCGATGCTCTCAATCCAACCTGACAGAGCTTGAGAGGATCTGCAGAGAAGAATGGGAGAAACTCCCCAAATACAGGTGTGCCAAGCTTGTAGCGTCATACCCAAGAAGACTTGAGGCTGTAATCGCTGCCAAAGGTGCTTTAACAAAGTACTGAGTAAAGGGTCTGAATACTTACGTAAATGTGATATTTTATATATATATTTTTTATACATTTGCAAACATTTCTAAAAACCTGTTTTTGCTTTGTCATTATGGGGTATTGTGTGTAAATTGATGAGGGAAAAAAACAATTGAATCCATTTTAGAATAAGGCTGTAATGTAACAAAATGTGGAAAAAACCAAGGGGTCTGAATACTTTCCGAATGCACTGGAGGCCTAGATCAGTGGTATTTGAAGTCAGGGTCGCGGGGGAATTGCAGTAGGGTCCCCAATAAAAAAAAAAAAAAAAACAATAATACTTTTGGGCATAACAAAAAATGAAGAGTACCATAAATGGTACCCTAGGTCTGTAATGATACAACGGGATGTGGGTGATAGCGAGGAGCATTAGTTCTGGTTCTTGAGTTTTTTAGTCACCTGTTATTTGGAAAAATCAAGATTTGGTGTGGTGTGTCGAATTTCAGAAGGCAAGGGGACATTTGGGCCATACACTTGCTCGTAACTTGCGAAGAGAGAGAGTGGAGCACCTCTTTCTCTCTTCTCTTAACACTTATGGACCAAGAACTTAATCGAGCATCTGACCATTTACGCAAGACTTTAGTTCTGGGTTAACCGAGACTAGTCGCGTGTGAGCAAATTAGCCTTGATCTCAATTTATCTCAGTTCTCAGGAGCTTTAGTTTTAAATAATAGGCTATGTGATTCAGAGGAGGCTGGTGGCAAGAGCTATATGAGGACGGGCTCATTGTAAAAACTGGAATGGAATAAATGGAACGGCATCAAACATGGAAACCACATGTTTGAATCCATTCCATTGATTCCATTCCGGCCATTACAATGAGCCTGTCCTCCTATAGCTCCTCCCACCAGCCTCCACTGATGTGATTATGCATAGATTATGCTGTAGAGTTCTGAAATGTGTTTTCTAAATCTTCCTAGACCAATTGCAAACCCAGTCAGCTGTATTCAAAACTTTTTGAAGAAGTTCAGAAAGTAAAATATTGGAAAGTCAAAGTGGACTCAGAGGCTGTGCAAAAAGACAGGAAGCTGCAAGAAAACAAAAGAACAATTGAAGCCCAACGCAAAGCCATTCAAGAATTGCAGGTATGTACCAGTAAATGTACAGGTATAGGCTTATATTGAAACAACAGAGTAAAAATGTGTATTATTATTGTTAACCTATTTCTTCTTTCCTTTATGTTTCAGTTCGGAAATGAAAGCCTCAGCATAAAACTAGAGGATCAGATCAGTGAGAATGATGATCTGCAGAACAAGTATGTATTTGATTATAACATATTGTCACTTTAGATTGTATCATCATTCTGCTTTTATCTGTAATGTTTATTTCTACAACAGAAACAATGCAACACGGAACCTATGTAATATACTGAAGGATACGTTTGAAAGATCAGCAGAGAAAATCCATCTATGTGAGTAAAACATGCCATCTACTCAGCCTGAGTGTACATGCTAGTTACCTGAATGCGGAATTATGACATTTTGTGGTCTAAGTTGTCCTCAAACCAACCTATGTTCTCTTAGTTGAATCTGAAAGAGAGGAAACCCATCACTTGTTCATGGACAACAGTGAAAGTATTCAGGTGAATGTTATTATTTTATTTTGATTAAAATAATATGATTGATTTGTTATCTTCATTAATACACCGTGTATGGCGTCAGTTACATGATGCTAGTGAAGTGAAGAAGAATAAAAAAAGTTTATTTAATTAATTGTTATAGAGGATGAGTGCTGCCTATGAGAGCCTACGTATTCAAGCAGAAACTGACCGCCATGAAATGCTGAAAGGTATGTATACTTGAAATATATCATCATCAATGCACTTGTAGTGTGTTGTTGTGAACATAACACTAGGCACTTTAAACAGTATATAAAAATGAGATTAATAACTCCAATGATGTGAACATTTTACAGTCAAAGAGGATTTGCAAGAATGTGCCGTTCTAAAAGAGCAGTTTGAGAAAGAATTCAGCATGAAAGAAGAAGAGGTTGGTCAATAACTGACTCAATATGAGTAGAGTAATGGACACCCTCTCTCTGAGTGGTTCCCAATACACATATTTTTGGAAAACTCTTGTTGTAACAAACAATATGAACAGTATTTTACATTGTGTATGTAGACTATGCAAACTGAAAATATATCTTACAGGTTGTGATACTTCAGATGAAAATGAAGGACAAAGAAAAAGAACTTCAGGCAATCCTGCTCAACGTCCATGAAACCCAAGAGAGTTGCAAACGGTTACAACAGGCAGCAAGTAAGATAGGCACTTTTTGTCCATTGATTAGGCCTAGGTCTTAAGCCCTATTTGGACGGGACTAGTATTACTAGAGACGTTGGTTATGTAATTATTACCCCAGCATGTGCGTTATTCCAGAGGACGATTTGCACAGGATGTTTTTCCAAACTTCCCCCTATAATTCATTTTTTTTCTTCATTCATGGTGTGAAAATATTTCAACGTCATGTCTAGATAGTAGACTACACTGATAACTTGTGCTTGGCTGCCAAATGTATAAGTGTCCCCATAATATTTAAATTGAGAAAGTGTGATCAAAATCATTATTTTAGCGATCCACGGTAGATGTCCCTCCTAATAAACATGCCCCATCCTGCTCATATGAGCTGCTGAACAATCGGCCTATTTGGACTTCAGATGCGTTTATGGATGAGAAAGTGAACTAGCCATTTACAAAAAAGTTAAGCTCAGTGGATCGGAGATGCTTTGTGATCTCTCTACTGTGTACTACATCAACAGCCAAGGTTTCATTAAAGCGACAATCAGCAGTTGAAACAATAATAATGGCTACTCCTGTGAGGGTTTGGCTGTGGTTAGACCTTACTCCCAATAAGGGGAGTGGTAGAACCACAGTCGAACCCTCACACCCTAACTAGGGGAGTAATGATCCTCAATCAGAGACAGCTGTACAGGATTGTCTCTGATTGGGGATTGCATTTAGGCACCACTCTCGGCCACCTGTGTGTGGGTCATTGTTAGATGTTTGTACGTTTCATGTCACAGACAAGTAAGTGTATTCCGTTTCATTGTTTTGTAATTATAGTTCGTCATTGAGTTGATTATACATAGTATAATAAAATGTCGAACTATACCTGCTCTGCGCCTTGGTCTCTCTCTACACCCACTCGTGACAGAATGACCCACCATAGACGGGCAAAAGAACAGCCTGGAGCCCAGAAACCCCAAACAGTTTTTGGGGGAGGGCTATGGGGGTGGTCGGGGGTTGATGGAGAAGAGCCCTGGCCACTGCACTCGTGGGGGATCCAGGAGGAGCCCCTAAAGCCATGGGAGCAGAGGTACGGAGAGGAGTTGGAGGAAGACGACGACTATGTGCCTTTGTTCCCTCACTCGTGGGGGCTCCCGGAGGAGTCCTCACAGGAAGGGGATTGGCGATGGAGAGAGGAAGATCGGGGCAGTCTCAGCCCTCCAACGCCAGTTCCCGACCCGGTGCCTCCAGCGTCGACTCACAGCCCGGCACAGTCCGTGCCGACTTCGCGCACCACACCATCGGTGCGCAGCCAAAGCACGGAGAGGCTGGAGGAAGAGGATCGCCCACCACTTCGTCTTCCAACGATCCAGGATCGAGAGAAACCCGAGGGGTTTTATGAACACCCGAAGGAGGAACAGACGAGGTGGTGGAGAGCCTGGGTTGCTCTTCCACTAGAGAAGCAGACGGACCCGTTTCTCATAGAGATAGAGGAGGAGGAGGACTTCGGGCGCCGATATGCTCTCGTGAGCAGGCTGATGGATATGCGGGAGCGGGCTTCTGAGCCAGTGAAGGCCCGCAGCACGGAGCCTCCAGCGAAGGTCCGCAGCCTAGAGCCTCCAGCGAAGGTCCGCAGCCCAGAGCCTCCAGCGAAGGTCCGCAGCACGGAACCTCCAGCGAAGGTCCGCAGCCCAGAGCCTCCAGCGAAGGTCCGCAGCACGGAACCTCCAGCGAAGGTCCGCAACCCAGAACCTCCAGTGAAGGTCAGCAGCCCTGAACCTCCAGTGAAGGTCAGAAGCCCAGAACCTCCAGTGAAGGTCAGCAGCCCAGAACCTCCAGTGAAGGTCAGCAGCCCAGAACCTCCAGTGAAGGTCAGCAGCCCAGAACCTCCAGTGAAGGTCAGCAACCCAGAACCTCCAGCGAAGGTCCGTAGCCCTGAGCCTCCAGCAAAAGCCCGCAGCACAGAGCCTCCAGTGAGGGTCAGCAACCCAGAACCTCCAGTGAAGGTCAGCAACCCAGAACCTACAGCGAAGGTCAGCAGCCCAGAGCCTCCAGCGAAGGCCCGCAGCACAGAGCCTCCAGCGAAGGCCCGCAGCACAGAGCCTCCAGCGAAGGTCCGCAGCACGGAACCTCCAGCGAAGGTCCGCAACCCAGAACCTCCAGTGAAGGTCAGCAGCCCAGAACCTCCAGTGAAGGTCAGCAGCCCAGAACCTCCAGTGAAGGTCAGCAGCCCAGAACCTCCAGTGAAGGTCAGCTGCCCAGAACCTCCAGTGAAGGTCAGCAACCCAGAACCTCCAGCGAAGGTCCGTAGCCCTGAGCCTCCAGCAAAAGCCCGCGGCACAGAGCCTCCAGTGAGGGTCAGCAACCCAGAACCTCCAGTGAAGGTCAGCAACCCAGAACCTACAGCGAAGGTCAGCAGCCCAGAGCCTCCAGCGAAGGCCCGCAGCACAGAGCCTCCAGCGAAGGCCCGCAGCCCGGAGCCTCCAGCGAAGGCCCGCAGCCTGGAGCCTCCAGCGAAGGCCCGCAGCCCGGAGCCTCCAGCGAAGGCCCGCAGCCCGGAGCCTCCAGCGAAGGCCCGCAGCCCGGAGCCTACAGCGAAGGTCCGCAGCCCGAAACCTCCAGCGAAGGTCCGGAGCCTCCAGCGAAGGCCCGCAGCCCGGAGCCTCCAGCGAAGGCCCGCAGCCCAGAGCCTCCAGCGAAGGCCCGCAGCCCAGAGCCTCCAGCGAAGGCCCGCAGCCCGGAGTCCCCGGAGCAGTCCGCTCCACCGGTGCCCAATCCGGGTCCAGCCGTCTACTCCGCTCCTGAGCCTGAGCAGTCCGCTCCACCGGTGCCCAGTTCGGGTCCGGTCATCTACTCCTCTCCTGAGCCTGAGCAGTCCGCTCCACCGGTGCCCAGTCCGGGGCTGGTCGTCTGCTTCGCTCCAGTGCCAGAGCAGTCCGCTCCACCGGTGCCCAGTCCGGGGCCGGTCGTCTACTCCTCTCCTGAGCCTGAGCAGTCCGCTCCACCGGTGCCCAGTCCGGGGCCGGTCGTCTGCTTCGCTCCAGTGCCAGAGCAGTCCGCTCCACCGGTGCCCAGTCCGGGGCCGGTCGTCTGCTTCACTCCAGTGCCAGAGCAGTCCGCTCCAACGGGGCCCAGTCCGGGTCCGGTCGTTTGTCAAATTTGACAAGTCAGTTTGTCAAATTTCTGCCCTTCTAGAGCTGCCCCGGTCAACTGTAAGTGCTGTTATTATGAAGTGGAAAAATGTACAGGTATAGGCCTATATTGGCCTATATTCATGCTTCACCATCTGTCAGTCCGGTGAATGAATCTGGGTTTGGAGAACGCTACCTGCCTGCCCCAAAGCATAGTGCCAACTATAACGTTTGGTGGAGGAATAATGGTCTGGGGCTGTTTTTCATGGTTTCATGGTCTTCACGCTACAGCATACAATTACATTCTAGACGATTATGTGCTTCCAACTTCGTGGAAACAGTTTGGGGAAGGCCCTTTCCTGTTTCAGCATGACAATGCCCCCCCCGCCCCCCCTGTGCACAAAGCGAAGTCCATACAGAAATGGTTTGTCGAGATCGGTGTGGAAGAACATGACTGGCCTGTACAGAGGCCTGACCTCAACCTCATCGAACACCTTTGGAATGAATTGGAACGCTGACTGCGAGCCAGGCCTAATAGCCCAACATCAGTGCCCAACCTCATTAATACTCTTGGGGCTGAATGGAAGTCCCCGCAGCAATGTTCCAACATCTAGTGGAAAGCCTTCCCAGAAGAGTGGAGGCTTTTCTAGCAACAAAGGAGGGACCAACTCCATTTTAATGGCCATGATTTTGGAATGAGATGTTCGACTAGCAGGTGTCCACATACTTTTGGTCATGTAGTGTATGTGCAGCACTTTGTTTTAAGCTTCAATTGATCAAATCAGTTCTATGTTTTCTTGCTCAAACTGCGAGCAATACCTGTCACGGAAAACACAGTGAAGTCGATACGCACAGGACTAGTATTATCAGAGGACCTTGGTTATTCTGGCTGGAATTGTTACTCTCCTGCCATGGCAGATTCGGGACTAAAATTACAGATGTGGTGTTTTGGTCTCGTGCACATAATTACATTACCTCCAGTAAAATGTATTCCGTCTGAATAGGTTTTGGTGAACTTTGAAATACATTTCATGCATTTTACTGGAAGTGAAACTTAAAGCATGGTAGCTGCATCGTAACTGTCTTACTCCTGTATAATATCATGATTTACGACAAGAACATAAACATCTTATTTCCTTGGACAGAGCAACATCAGGAAGCCCTTCAAAGTTGCAAACAAGAACAAGAATCGCTGTTAGAAAGTCTGCAAAGTGCAGAACAGCTCAATGAAGAATGTGAGGTCAGTATGTTGTTTTGTACTCCAACATGCGAATGAAAATAATGTTTAAAACACAATTCATCATGCATATGCAATTCATCATGCATATTCCAAGGGGGCATATGTTGGTAATTTTACATTCTTAATTGTTATTTATCTTTATGTGGCTGTGAACAGTATACTATATAATGAAGAATGGAAAACAAGCATTGTTAATTTTAATCTTTTTAGGAAAGTAGAAAAGCTATTGCGACAGCATTAGAGCGCAACAAAGAAGAGAATGCAAAGGTCATTGACAAGAAAGACTCAAACTTGGAAGAGCTCAACAAAATAAAAGCTCAACAAGCAGATAAGCTTGTAGAGATTCAGGCCACAGCCCAGGAATTTCAGACATCATTAACAGTTGAGATACAGAGGTGGGAAATGTATACAGTTACTATTTCCATGTTTGGTGAACCCAGATAGTCAGAATGGTAATCAAGATTCTTATATTACTTTGAATGTTAACTTGTTTCCCAGGGCAAAAGAACTTGAACTGAAGCTTACTGCAGTCACAGAGGAACTTGACAGAAAAAACATTGAATTAGGTAAAGTATTGCTCGGCTTCGCATCGTACCTACGACCGTGCTAAAAAAGGTGTATCGCCCTCTCGTTTAACAATTGCTTTATTTTTCAAACTTTGACAATTGTTTTTAACTTCTATGCAACCAGAGATGAAATATCTGTTTTGTTTTCTAGGAGAGATCAAAGAACAGAACAAAAACAAAGACAGGCAGATACAAATCCTTGAAGATGAACTGGTAAAGATGACATGTCCTCTATGTTCTGTGAACTCTAATTGTCACTTCCCTCATAAATGTCATGCCTAGTCCATGTAGTGATTTTAATAAAACATCAATTATTTAACTTGCCTTTAGGATGTCAAAACTAAATCCATACAGTCACTAGAGGAAACAATTAAAGTTGTGGAGACCAGAACATCAGAACTCACCACAGAGCTTGAGGGGAGACATGCTGAAATTCACCAAGTCAAGGTGAGATATTTAGATTATCATTGTGTAGATACATTTGTAGCGCTACTTATTCCGAAAAATATTGTCAGAAGGATTTTGTTTGCTTAAAACGTATTGTCTTTTATTATTTGAATATGTTATACCCTTCTAGAATAAAGTGGAAACTATGTCTGTTGAAAAACATTTCCTGGAAAAGGCTCTTGAAAAGGCTGAAACGATGCAAAACGACTTGAAAGAAAAAGCCAATATGACTGAGGTTGGATTCTATGAATTGTATTTTCCTTGCACAATATTGGCAATGCATATTTGTGTTTGCATTATTTGTTTGACACCTGTACATGCATGAGTCCGGGAGCGATATTGTTCATATGTTGTATCCCACAGAGGAAAATAAAAGAGATTGAGGGGCAGTTATCTGCTGCAATGAGAAGAGATGAAAAATCCATCAAGGAGAAAGAGAATCTAAAGACAGACATTGTACAGCATGAGTGAGTCCTTTGATGTTCAAATATCAATTATTCAATAACCTGAGGGATAGTTTTCCTTAATGTCGCTTTAAATAATGCTGAATGTGAACTCTTCCCCAGGGTGAAGTATGAGGAGCTATCAGCAAGTTTCAATCAGCTACAACTTGAGAAGAAGACTATTCTGGAGCAGGTTCAGAATGAATCCTCAGAGGCAACCATTCTGGTAGCACAACTTAAGGTCTGTATGAATTGAACATGTGTTGCTGTCTGTATAGTACAATACAGAATAATTGAGCAGTTTGCTGATAATTCATGGTATTGTGTTGTAATGGGAATATTCTTCTCATTCAGGAGAGCGAGGCAAAAGAGATGAAGATGAAGAAGGAAATTGAAAGACTCCAAGAGGAAAACCACCAATTACTGTCAGTTAGAGTTAATTGTTTATAAAACTTTAGTAATTATAGTAATTATACAATCAAAAAATTCTGAATCATTCACTTTCTCTTTCCTGTAGAGAGGAATTAAAATCCTTAAATGCCAAAGTTGAAGAGCAAGGCCAAGACACTGAGAATCTTCAGAAGAAACTTGAAGAAAGTGTAAGTAAATCAACTGTTGGAATAATACTGTGATATTGTGAAAATTTGTGTAAGAACAGTTTGAAAAGGCCACCTGAAATTTCTGCCTGTTTTGGTGGAATGGCGTTTTGGCCTGCCTGATGTCATCACCATGTGGTAAATTAGTTAATAGTCCAATAAGAAAGAGAGTTCCAAACCTTTGCCAATAACAGCTAGTTTTCAGTTTCCCCTCCCTACTCAGACAACTCCCAGACAGTCCCTGCTAAATTCTTGCTTGAGAAATTGCTCTTTGCTAAGAATCTATTTTTGTTTATTTTTTACCATTTTATTTGGAAAAAAATATCACAGTAAAGTACTTAATTGTTACCCAGAAATGATTTGATATTGAGATAAAAACGTCTGTATTGGAACTTTCAACATGATGTCAGTTTAAAACTGTTTTTCTAAAAAATAATATGGCCATGGACTATAAATGTCCAAATGTAAATGCACGTCAGTTTTATTCTATATTCACGCTGATGAGTGATAGTAAATCAAGTTGACTATTGTCTGTTTGACTTTATTTCTATAGTGTGGAGATCTGCAGGCTGAGCTCTTAAAGAAAGATAAACAAATGAAAGCAGTGGAGTCAAAGGTGATTATGAACGTCATGTCTACACTTGGATTATTTTGTCTTTAATTATCTCATCAAACACTTTGCTTTTTCTCTCTAGCTGTCCAACCTGAAGATAAAATTAGAGAGTAAAACTAAAGTCCAGGACGAATACCAAAAAGAGGTTTGTGTTGACAAAAAGATCATATGATAAAATTACAAATGAAATATGCAGTAATATAAAACTTTCAGCTTTCTATAACCTGCTTTTCATTTACTTGTTTGTTCTCAGAACAAAATATTGAAGAAACAAATTGCAATTGAGACAGCAAAATCCAGTGAACTTGAAAATGAGGTACAGCGTGGCTTTAAATGATCACTTACAGTACAAGAAAAGTGCAACATTGTAATGCAGTTGTGATGCAACTTGGTTTTTCATCCATTACAGATAAACACATTGAAAGAGGAGTCAGAAAATGTTCAACGATCAAATGAAGAGGAATGTAAAAGATTGCTTGATGACCTTGGAACCAAATCAACATCTGAGGCAGAGCTTCAGAAAAAGGTGCTTATTGGAAGTTAATAATATGGTACATTCTGGTACATTTGGCAACATACTCACTGCACATCTTGACCCCTGCAGGTGCAAAAGCTACAGCTTACAGCTATAGATGCAGTCAAGAGTAAGGAAGATGCTGAAATCAAATGTCAGAACAAGATAGCAGACATGGTTGCCTTGATGGAAAAGCACAAGGTAAAGTGATCTTTATTTCAATATCCACAGATTACACCAACACCGCTGCCATCTTGCATGTTGTATGAAATGTTGTTCATGTGTGTTTGTTAACATTTAGTTCTCTGTTGGTATCAGAACCAGTATGACAAAATGGTTAATGAGAAGAAGAGGGAAGACTTGGAGGAAACTGCTAATAGAACATCACTGGTGTGATACAGTATAGTAGATAAATACACATGACATTGGATTAACTGGGAGTATTTCAGTAGAGTGTTATAGCTCTGCTTCTTGGATCTTTTTCGGATTTTTCCTCAGGAATTGGAGCTGTCACAGCAGAACATTGAGAATGACCGTTTGAAGGAACAACTAAAGAAAGAAATTAACGAGAGGGTACGTGTGTCATGTCCCATGCTGACAAAGCTGTGTCAAGTGACAAATGTTGTCTATTTACTCAGTCATGATGTCATGTTGGGTTGTAGGAATGTTTACTACAAGAGATTACAGACCTGAAAAAAGAGATGACATCTCAGAAAATGAGCAGGCAATTGGAGACACAGGATAAACAGGTAGATATTCATTGCAAGAACAGTTTATATTGTTTAAAAGTGTCTGACAAAAATGGTTATTTAAATGTTTTTATATTTACAAATTAGCTGCCTGAGCCAAAGTCCAAAGAAGTGAGGTGTTCCGAAACCCCCAAAGTATCCTCCTCCGCCAAGATGCCTGTGTTCCGTTTGGCAAAGGACAGTCAGAGAAAGCCCAAACTTCCCAAAGCCTCTGTAACCCCATCCCAAAGCTCAGACAAAATAGTTGCTGTGACTCCAAACATTAATGTAAGTGATCATGAACTTCATAAAAATGGTGTTCGGGTCAAAAGTTTTCTGAAATGTTTATCCACTACATCCATGTGCATGATCACTGTATAATACTAATACTTTTATATTTTTGATGTGTCAAAGGAAATGGAAAACGAAGCCCCTAAAACTCCATCTTGGCGCTCCATGACTAGAGTTGTAGCAACACCACGAATTAAGGTATTGGAATTGGTTGATTATTTTGTGTGTTGTATTCATTATGCATACGCTAGGATATTCAATAATAAATTACCTGTATGTTGTATGATCACTGTAGAATTTATTAGATTAACTGACGGGGTATGTTTGATGTGTCAAAGGAAGCTCTCAGAACTCCATCTTGGAGCTCCACCAATATAGTTGGCGCAACACCACAGATTAAGGTATTGGAATATGTTGATAGATTTTTTTATGTGTAGTATTCATTAACTGTGTTTTCATTTATTGACCGTGATATGTGAACCATTCCCCCAGAGGATTCTCTCCATGCTATTTCTCTGTGAGTGATCGAGTGATTTTCTCCAGTCTTACAGAATCAGAACTCCTCCGTCCACTGGGAAGTCTGTGCCCTGGGGGAAGAGCACCCTGGAGCTTGACCCCAAGTCTGACAGCTCAGAACATAATGATTTATTGGTAAATAATGCTTCAAGAGCTAATGATCACACTGCTTTAACTTGGATTATCTTAAAACTGGATTTATTATCAGATGCCACCCAATTCCCAATTACCACAAATAAGTTAAAATCATAACTTTATAATGCATACATAATTGTGGAAATATTTTGCTTTACATATCACATCTAACTTTGGTATTTGTGGTTCTTATAATGGCAGAGCTTTGCAGTTGCAACTGATCCATTGAAGAGCAGCCTGCAGCCAAGTGTCCCAGCAGCACAGCATCATAAAGTGGACATATTCAGGAAGGTAGAATGAGCCGGCCTTACATTAACACTAAATACTTGACTTACTTGGTAGTACTCGCTCTGTATTATGAAATAAGTTGTGAAATACCATATTACATTTTATGGCATAGTCTATACTCTGCAACTTCTAAAATATAGTCTGTAACTTGTAAAAGTAGTTAATGCTGTGATGTCCAGGTCAGTATTAGTCTGTAATGTTTCAGATCCAGAGCCCTGCCATTCAGAAATCACCTGGGAGTGCTTTAAAGCTCGCTGCAATGAAAAGGATGCGAGATGCTGGTTGGACATCTGTCACTGGTGCTGAAAAGAAAATGAAAAAAACAGTTGAAAAGATCTTTGCATAAGAAGCAAGTGCTGTGCTTTTCAAGATAGACACACAGAAAACCGTCTATGCTCTTTTCATTACACCACTGCTCTCAAGTTCGTTCATGTCTATAGTTGTCTGATGCTGGAAAAGCTGTTGACTGAAATAGACATTTCTAATGCAAATCAAACAAATGTTAAATGAACCCAGTATGTTATCTTGTTTTGCTGTTACTTTTTAGCAACTTTAGTCACGTTATTAATGGTAAAATATGATTGTTGTTTTGACCAAACTTGCCTCCTTTGAGTCCATTCAACATGAATAAGTTCATGTTTTCATGAAATTGAATTTATTTGTTCGTAACATTATTGTTTTTGCTTGTGCATTTTTTATGAACCTATACACTACATACACAAACGTATGTGGACACCCCTTCAAATTAGTGGATTTGGCTAGTTCAGCCACGCCCGTTACTGACAGGTGTATAAAATCGAGCACACAGCCATGCAATCTCCATAGACACACATTGGCAGTAGAATGGCCGTACGGAAAAGCTCAGTGACTTTCAACTTGGCAGCGTAATAGGATGACACCTTTCCAACAAGTCAGTTTGTATGCTTCACCATCTGGCACAAATCTGGGTTTGGTGGAGACCAGGATAGCGCTACCTGCCCAAATGCATAATGCCAACTGTAACGTTTGGTGGAGGAGGAATAATGGTCTGGGGCTGTTTTTCATGGTTCTGGTTCCTTATTTCCAGTGAAAGGAAATCTTAACGCTACAGCATACAATTACATTCTATACGATTCTGTGCTTCCAACGATTCTGTGCTGGCAACAATTTTGGGAAGGCCCTTTCCTGTTTCAGCATGACAATGCCCCCGTGCACAAAGCGAGGTCCATACAGAAATGATTTGTTGAGATCGGTGCGGAAGAACGTGACTGGGCTGTACACCTCCCTGACCTCAACCCCATCGAACACCTTTGGGATGAATTGTAACGCCGACTGCAAGCCAGGTCTAATCGCCCAACATCAGTGTCTGACCTAACTAATGCTCTTGGGGCTGAGTGGAAGCAAGTCCCTGCAGCAATGTTCCAACATCTAGTGGAAAGACTTCCAGAAGTGTGAAGGCTGGTATAGCAGCAAAGGGGGGACCAACTCCATATTAATGCTCATGATTTTGGAATGAGATGTTCGATGAGCAAGTGTCCACATAATTTTGTCTGTGTAGTGTATATTAAGTTTGGCAACATTGTATGATGTATTGGTATTTATTATATTTATATTACTACCAAATAAAATAATGCTTAAATTTGTCATAGTCATTTATTTGTATTTACTCAGATGGTCATATTCTCCCTTTTGCAACGGAAAATGGATCAACTAATCAACACCTGTTTTATACTTTTTAATGTGACCCTCCCTAATTAGGGTCCTAGGGGAACAATGACCAAAACCCAGGTTACTACTACCCTATCACATAAATCAAACAGGTATGGTGTTTTTTAAATGCCTACAGTTCTGATCTAGAATTCACAATATTGCAATGCAACACAGATACGTAAAGTATATTCTTGACGTATATTCTTGATGTTCTCATCGACAGGGCTGTTGGAGCAGGTTGAGAGCTTCAAGTTCCTTGGTGTCCACATCACCAACAAACTATCATGGTCCAAACACACCAAGACAGTCGTGAAGAGGGTATGACAAAGCCTATTCCCCCTCAGGGGACTGAAGAGATAAAAAAAAATAATAATAAAGTTATACAGCTGCACCATCCAGAGCATCCTGACAGGTTGCATCACTGCCTGGAATGGCAACTGCTCGGCCTCCGACTGCAAGGCACTACAGAGGGTAGTGCGTATGGCCCAGTACATCACTGGGGCCAAGCTTCCTGCCATCCAGGACCTGTATACCAGGCAGTGTCAGAACGCCAAGTCTAGGTCCAAAAGGCTTCTTAACAGCTTCTACCCCCAAGCCATAAGTCTCCTGAACAGCTAATCAAATGGCTACCCAGACTATTTGCATTGTCGTCGTCGTCCCCCCCCCCCCCCCCCTCTTTTATCCTGCTGCTACTCTGTTTATTATCTATGCATAGTAACTTTAACTCTACCTACATGTACATATTACCTCAATTACTTCGACTAACCTGTGCCCCCACACACTGACTCTGTACCGGTACCCCCTGTATATACTGTAGCCTCGCTATTGTTATTTTACTGTTGCTCTTACAGTTAAAACTTTTACTTATCTATTATTTTACTTAACACTTATTTTTCTTATAACTGCATTGTTGATTATGGGCTTGTAAGTAAGCATTTCACTGAAGAGGTCTACACCTGTTGTATTCGGCGCATGAGACAAATACAATTAGATTTATTTGATTTGATAACAGGCAATGCTGATGTCACTGTCCCTATTGCCGCATGCAAGTGCTAGTTGGAACTAGGAAACTCGAAAATGTTCGACTTGCTAACTGGTTGTAGTTATTCACATGCCGCGTTCAACAAATTAGCTAATATAAAATGTCCGAGTTTCCAAGTTCCGACTAGCACGTGAACGCGGCATAGCCCCTCCGCTCTTCCTCGCTCCACTCCCACCCCTGCCTACGCTCCAGCTGCTAGCACCGCTGCCTGCTTGCTGGTGTCTATAGCTGGCTCCCCTCTCTGGCCCACATATTCAATGTGCGGGTAGTTTAGACCATGATGACAGGCATCGCCGCCGCCTCCTTCTTCTCCAACATTTGCAGGTTCGGTGGTTGCGGACTCCACTTCGAATCGTTGGCCGAACTCATCGTGCACATTGAGGATAACCACATAGGTAAGCAGTGAACGAACCAGACAGTGAACCAGTCAATCTGTGCTCACTGTACTTCTGCAATGGCGGTGGCTAGGGCTAGCACGAACCAGTTAGCTAGCTATAGCTACTTCCTGCGTCTGACAGCGCTGTTGGTAGGTGTGGTATTGATGGGACGTTTGTCTTTTTATTTGGTCTATTTACTGTCACGCTATAGCATTGCAATGTATAGCTACAAGCGGCACGATTAGGAACCATCTCGCACTTCGGACGCGCCAGTTGGTCAATGCATTCAACGTTTACGAACGGAACTTCGCTATTGCTCATTCTCGCTATTGCCATTTGCAGCCCTGTCTATGTTTGCAGCACTTGGCCTGCGCAAATTACGTTGCAAACACTTGCTAGATACTGCAACTAGATAGAACGAACCATTGACAACTAGAGTAACTAAAGAAATCTAATTGGGGATCAGTTTAATAAACTACTAAATCTGTATTTAGTGTTCAAGGTCGCAAGCCCCTTGGTAACCAAATAGTTTGTTGACAATGACTGTTATTACACTGTTCTAACGGTGCCTTGATATTATGAGATTACAATGGCCATGAGGCTCAGATTACAGTGCATTGCATGTTTAGTTACAATGTTATACTCATACATTATAATTGCATTCATAATTTGTGAGGCTCTCTCTCACACACACACAGACACACACACACACACACACACACTGCTAGAGTATGCAGGTGTGCAGCAGACAGTAGAGGAGTACAGAACAGGGAATGTTAGTCACCCTGGGAGACATGTGGGCATGAGTCTTGTGGATGTGGGTCACACCATTCCCCCACCTCTTCTCACTCACAGGGTCACAGTAACTGAAGATCCTCCCTTATTGATTAAGCTTCTACCTTGGGGACTTATCATACATGTATCCTATGATCCAACACTGTCTGCAGTCATTGACTGTTCAGTGATATGGATCTATGTATTGTTGTGTTTTTGTATGTACAGTTGAAGTCGGAAATGTACATACACCTTAGCAAAATACATTTAAACTCAGTTTTTCACAATTCCTGACATTTAATCCTAGTAAAAATTCCATGTATTATTTTAAGAATGTGAAATGTCAGAATAATATTAGAGAGCTTTTATTTCTTTCATCACATTCCCAGTGGGTCAGAAGTTGACATACACTCAATGAGTATTTGGTAGCATTGTCTTTAAATTGTTTAACTTGGGTCAAACGTTGCGGGTAGCCTTCCACAAGCTTCCCACAATAAGTTGGGTGAATTTTGGCCCATTCCTCCTGACAGAATTGGTGTAACTGAGTCAGGTTTGTATTCCTCCTTGCTCGCACACCCTTTTTCAGTTCTGCCCACAAACTTTCTATAGGATTGAGGTCAGGGCTTTGTGATGGCCACTCCAATACCTTGACTTTGTTGTCCTTAAGCCATTTTGCCACAACTTTGGAAGTATGCTTGGGGTCATTGTCCATTTGGAAGACCCATTTGCGACCAAGCTTTAACTTCCTGACTGATGTCTTGAGATGTTGCTTCAATATATCCACATAATTTTCCTTCCTAATGATGCCATCTATTTTGTGAAGTGCACCAGTCCCTCTTGAAGCAAAGCACCCCCACAACATGCTGCTGCCACCCCTGTGCTTCACGGTTGGGATGGTGTTCTTCGGCTTGCAAGCCTCCCCCTTTTTCCTCCAAACATAACGATGGTCATTATGGCCAAACAGTTCTATTTTTGTTTAGTCAGACCAGAGGACATTTCTCCAAAAAGTACGATCTTTGTCCCCATGTGCAGTTGCAAACCGTAATCTGGCTTTTTTATGGCGGTTTTGGAGCAGTGTCTTCTTCCTTGCTGAGCGGCCTTTCAGGTTATGTCGATATAGGACTCGTTTTACTGTGGATATACAGCGGGTGAAATAAGTATTGAACACGTCACCATTTTTCTCAGTAAATATATTTCCAAAGGTGCTATTGACATGAAATTTTCACCAGATGTTGGTAACAACCCAAGTAATCCATACATACAAAGACCAAAACAAATAAGTTATGTGTAATAATGTGAAATGACCCAGGGAAAAAGTATTGAACACACTTACTGATATTTATTTAATACTTTGTACAAAAGCCTTTGTTGGTAATGACAGCTTCAAGACGCCTCCTGTATTGAGAAACTAGTCACATGCATTGCTCTGGTGTGATTTTGGCCCATTCTTCCACACAAACAGTCTTCAAATCTTGAAGGTTCCGTGGGCCTCATCTATGAATCTTGATCTTCAGTTCTTTCCATAGATTTTCAATGGGATTTAAGTCAGGTGATTGGCTGGGCCATTCTAGCAGCTTTATTTTCTTTCTTTGAAACCAATTGAGAGTTTCCTTGGCTGTGTGTTTGGGATCATTGTCTTGCTGAAATGTCCACCCTCGTTTCATCTTCATCATCCTGGTAGATGGCAGCAGATTTTTGTCAAGAATGTCTCAGTAAATTTGCCCATTCATCCTTCCTTCAATTATGTGAAGTTTGCCAGTACCATTTACTGAAAAGCAGCCCCACACCATGATGTTCCCACCTCCAAACTTCACAGTTGGTATGGTGTTTTTAGGGTGATGTGCAGTGCCATTTCTCCTCCAAACATGGTGTGTATTATGACATCCAAACAGTTCAATTTTGCTCTCATCTGACCACACGATATTCTCCCAGTATTTCACTGGCTTTTCCAAATGTTGTGCAGCAAACTTTAAACAAGCTTCAACATGCTTTTTTTTCAGCAATGGAGTCTTGCATGGTGAGCGTGCATACAGGCCATGGCGGTGGAGTGCATTACTTACTGTTTTCTTTGAGACAACAGTACCTGCTGTCTTTTTGGTCTTTTTGAAGCTCTCCACAAGTGGTCCTTGGCTCTTGGACAACTCTTCTGATTATTCTTTTCACTCCTCTGTCAGAAATCTTGCGAGGAGCACCTGGTCGAGGCAAATTTATGGTGAAATGATTGTCTTTCCACTTCCGTAATATGGCCCCAACAGTGCTCACTGGAACATTCAGAAGCTTAGAAATGCGCCTATAACCAATGCCATCATTATGTTTTGCAACAATTAGGTTGCGAAGGTCTTGAGACAGCTCTTTGCTTTTACCCATCATGAGATGTGTCTTGTGTGACACCTTGGCAATGAGACCTTTTTGTAGGCCATCAGTTGGGACTGAACCAGCTGATATTAATTTGCACTGACGGGGCTGGATTGCTTTTTAATTACTGATAGTTTTCAGCTGTTGTCTTGGCTTTCCATGCCTTTTTGCACCTCCCTTTCTTCATGTGTTCAATACTTTTTCCTGTGTCATTTCACATTATTACACATAACTTAATTTCTGAACTTATTTGTTATTTCTTATTTCTTTGTATGTATGGATTACTTGGGTTGTTACCAACATCTGGTGAACATTTCATGTCAATAGCACCTTTGGAAATATATTTACTGAGAAAAATGGTGACTTGTTCAATACTTAGATACTTTTGTACCTGTTTCCTCCAGCATCTTCACAAGGTCCTTTGCTGTTGTTCTGGGATTGAGCGGTATGACAGCTGCGTGGTCCAAGGGTGTTTATACTTGCATACTATTGTTTGTACAGATGAACGTGGTACCTTCAAGCGTTTGCTCCCAAGGATGAACCAGACTTGTGGAGGTCTACAATTTTTTGTAGATGGATGATTTCTTTTGATTTTCCCATGATGTCGAGCAAAGAGCCACAGAGTTTGAAGGTAGGCCTTGAAATACATCCACAGGTACACCTGCAATACATCCACAGGTACACCTGCAATTGACTCAAATTATGTCAGTTAGCCTATCAGAAGCTTCTAATGCCATGACATCATTTCTGGAATTTTCCAAGCTGTTTAAAGGCACAGTCAATTTAGTGTATGTAAACTGAATAAGTGAAATAATCTGTCTGTAAACAATTGTTGGGAGAATTACTTGTGTCATGCACAAAGTAGATGTCCTAACCGACTTGCCAAAACTATAGTTTGTTAACATGAAATCTGTGGAGTGGTTGAAAAATGAGTGTTAATGACTTCAACCTAAGTGTATTCAACTGTATATACTGTGTGCATACCAGTGTTGGGGAGCAGTGTACTACATGTAGTTTACCTAAATACATTTTGCAGTAATTTGCAATCCTGTTTTAATCCATGTTAGAATAAGGTTCTGAAGGGGTCTGAATACTTTCCGAAGGCACTGTAGGTTCATGGCTGCCACGCCACGGAAGATAAACCATGTAACTGGGTGGAATGCAGGAGAAGTCCTGGCAGGGTTCTAATCTAAGTCAAGTCAAAGTTCAGCAGGCAGAGCAGATTGATATAGTGCATTACTTTTGACCAGGGCCCATAGATATAAAAAGGGAATATGAGGGCCATTGAGACATATTCAATGTAGCGGTTAGGTTAATATGGTGACAGCGATGCGTGGGCCTAGGTCTATAGATGTGTCTAGAGATGGAAAGGTATGAAAATTTTATATCATGATTAGTGACCAAAATTATCACGGTTATCAGTATTATTAAAATGTGCCGGAAATGTTCAAAAAGTACTGATACACACACTGAAATAATTTCACCAAGTTTTACATTGAAAACCAGTCAACAACAAATAAAATTAGCAGCACTATGCACCTTTTGTGTGCATAAACATTAAAATAACATTAAAGATGGCACGACGTGGCCATGAGGTAAAAGTCTCCCTAGTCCAGGTTTTAATGAACACAACCTTAAGTAAGCAAATCGAATAAACAAAGTCGATGACTGCCAGAATTTAAATTAACAAAATATGTTGGTTGTGTGACTAAACTACATAACGTGTTATCGTGTGCAATGGGCGAATAGTATGGGACCAATATCATGCCAAATGTATTGTGAACACACAGCATGCATTTTGTATTCGTGTATCATGATCTGTACAAATGCAATTCACTATCCACAAATGCAATTCACTAGTCACAAACACCCTTTGATTTGTATTTGTAAATCAATATAAGTTTTTCATTTCCAAGGACCTCAAGTAAAAAGACTGCCATAAAGATTCACATAGTAGAGATATACACAAAAAGTTCACACGTTGAAAGTGTTTTGTAGTCATAGAAAAAAAGTTATCACATGAAGAAAGCGACTACAAATTGCTTTCTACAGTGAGAGCTTTGGAGTTAGTCAAGGATTTGGAGTTATAGAAAGTAATTTCTATAAATCGCTGGCAGCCTCTCGGGAGCTCTCTTTGGCCTTGGGTATTTGAACCAGCAACCTTTCGGTTACTGGCCCAATGCTCTAACCACTTGGCTACCTGTCGCCCAACATTAAAATTACTTACCTTACAGCTAATTTCCACTCCATTCATATGCAAATCCTGTCATTGTTGGTAGGCAGGACCCAAGGCGCAGAGCTGTAGTAAATAGACATTACTTTATTATTTAAAGAAAATAATAATAAATTAACAACAAAAGGAAATGCCACAACCATGAACTGAATTACAACATACACAAACAATAACCCACATGCAGGTTGGAAACTCAACAACTTAATAGGATCCCCAATTAGAGGCAACACAGGTCAGCTGCCTCCAATTGGGGAAAACCACAAAAACCAACAGAGTAGCCTAGAATCCTCCCCTCCGTCAATCCCTGACAGTCACCTCCAAACCAACATGAAGATGCCTAGAGGCTTTCTATAGCCAGAACCTGACAAATCGGATTAGTACACCCATGTGGTTTAATATATATATATGTATCTATTGTAGTTGGAAAATATGTTGAATTTGGGAAAAGTATTCACACACACATACCATTCCAGATACACCAGATAGGAACCCAGTCGGTGAAGGAGTTCGGACCTCTGTTACCTTGACATTTCCTGCTGCACTCTGTTGTCCTTTGTTGATAGAGAGAGAGGTTGAGAAAGAGAGAGAGGTTGAGAGAGAGAGAGAGAGAGAGAGAGAGAGAGAGAGAGAGAGAGAGAGAGAGAGAGAGCGAGGGAAAGAGATCTCATACCACTCTCTTCATGTTATGATAAAAGTTAACCAAGCATGTTTTAGTGTATGTTTTTATTAATATGACACATTGATTAACATTGCAATCAATCAAAGCTGTTGTTGTCAACATATTTTCCACTCCATTGTGAAGTTTTGCAGTTTAGCAAAGCCTAACAAATAAGACATTTATCATAGCCTGAGGTGAGAACAAATGACAGGCAGAACATCCCACCCACACAGCAACCACTTCCTCTATATTCAACACACCAGAAGTCTGTATTTTAGTCTATGATTAGCAAAGAATTAATAAATTAATGACAACTGTAACAAAAAAATATTAAAGTTGTAAATATTGGCAGGTTGGTTTTCACAGCTGTTTCACAAGGTGTTTATTATTGTAAGCAAAGTTTTACGTAAATTATTAGTTCCAACATTATTAACAGTTGTATCCTAGGACCTACAATAGATACATATATATATTAAACCACATGGGTGTACTAATCCGCTACGCGAGAGATTTTAAATCGTAATAGAGGAAATTATATTATTTCAGTGTGGATAAGGGATGTGCACGTTAAAACAAAACCATGACAGCCAGACAAGCCAGTGTATGCATATGAATGGAGTGGAAATTAGCTGACTTCGTGATCTGTAAAGTAAGTAACTTTAATGTTGGGCGGCAGGTAGCCTATCGGTTAGAGCGACAAGGTGAAAGAGGAGGTCCCGAGAGGCTGCCACCGATTTATAGAAATCGCTTTCTATAACTCCATATTTGGAAGCGCCTAGGTCACCTGACTTTTGGCAGGGATTTGACAAGAAAAATACAAAAAGTTCTCACTGTAGAAAGCAATTTGTAGTTCTCACGCGTAGAAAGTGATTTGTAGTCGCTTTCTACACTGATAACTTTTTTTACATGACTACAAAACACTTTCTACACTGATAACTTTTTTTACATGACTACAAAACACTTTCTACACTGATAACTTTTTTTACATGACTACAAAACACTTTCTACACTGATAACTTTTTTTACATGACTACAAAACACTTTCTACGACTGATAACTTTTTTACATGACTACAAAACACTTTCTACGACTGATAACTTTTTTTACATGACTACAAAACACTTTCTACGACTGATAACTTTGTGCATATCTCTACTATGTGAAAATCTTTGGCAGTCTTTTTACTTAAGGCCCTTGGAAATGTTTCTATTGCGTTAGAAACAATTCTAACGCAATATATCGATTTACAAATACAAATCAAAAGGTGTTTGTTTGTGGATAGTGAATTGCATTTGTGGAAAGTGATTTACATTTGTGGATTGGTACTTATTTGTACAGATCATGACACACGAATACAAAATGCAAGCGTGTTCACAATACATTTGGCATGATACTGATCTTATAGAATAGAGTCTGCAGACACACGACGCATACATTAGAACAAAGTGTAGTGTTTTTACAAGAGTAGGTAACACTGAAAGCTTCAGTTTACATGATTGACAAGCTATTCCTAAGTCCCCACATCTTGCATTGAACTAAAAGTTAACTTACCTTGAATTCACTATAAAGATTTTTTTGCATGTTTTACAGACAGGGTGACCATCTTCGATTAAGTTTCCTCAGCACTCTTGTAAAACCCTAAATTCGACCACTCTTCAGATTTGGTCCTCGTAGAAGGTTGAAAAATCTCCCGATCTCTGTCACTGCCTTTCCCCATGTTTTCACACAAAACAAAACCCACGTTGCATGCTGCAATGAGTCAGACTGTTGCTAACTTTGGTTGATGCTGGACAGTATTTACCGTGAGTTTTTCAAACTGCTGTAATCAAACACACGGTTTTAATGATAATTAAAAATTGAAACAGTAATACTAACCGTCAGGAATTTTACCGTGGTTTATCGTGAAACCGGAAACCGTTTCATCCCTAGATGTGTCATGGCACCATTTGATTTCTGCTACTGTGCTACTTTTAGAGGACATAGGTTTAATGACTAGGCCTATGTCTAGTTTGTTCAAATTATATATATTTGCATTAATGCTGTGTAGACTAGCCCATATCTCGTAGGCCTGTTATTTGTACAGTATGTGTGTGTTTTAAAACGTGCTTTAGTTTTAATGGTGTGTGTTCATTTTGTGTGGTGGGGTTTTCTCAGGATCAGTGGGGACTGGAGAGGAGGTGTCTGGTGACGAGGCTGGAGTCCATTAGCAGTGCTCTGTCTGTCTGACTCTGTATGTCTGTATTATTGTTGCATGATTCATTGAGTGTCTCCCGTCACAGTAATGGTCTGTGTCCGAAATGGCACCCTATTTCCTTTATAGAGCACTACTTACTTTTGACGAGGGCCCTATTCCCTACATAGTGCACTACTTTTGACCAGAGCCCCATGGGTATCCTATAGGACATGCTCAAAAGTAGTGCTCTATAAAGGGATGATCCCCTGTTCTCTCTACTAGCCCTGGGAGGCTATAGGGCTGATCCCCTGTTCTCTCTACTAGCCCTGGGAGGCTATAGGGCTGATCCCCTGTTCTCTCTACTAGCCCTGGGAGGCTATAGGGCTGATCCCCCTGTTCTCTCCACTAGCCCTGGGAGGCTATAGGGCTGATCCCCTGTTCTCTCTACTAGCCCTGGGAGGCTATAGGGCTGATCCCCTGTTCTCTCTACTAGCCCTGGGAGGCTATAGGGCTGATCCCCCTGTTCTCTCCACTAGCCCTGGGAGGCTATAGGGCTGATCCCCCTGTTCTCTCCACTAGCCCTGGGAGGCTATAGGGCTGATCCCCCTGTTCTCTCTACTAGCCCTGGGAGGCTATAGGGCTGATCCCCCTGTTCTCTCTACTAGCCCTGGGAGGCTATAGGGCTGATCCCCTGTTCTCTCTACTAGCCCTGGGAGGCTATAGGGCTGATCCCCCTGTTCTCTCTACTAGCCCTGGGAGGCTATAGGGCTGATCCCCCTGTTCTCTCCACTAGCCCTGGGAGGCTATAGGGCTGATCCCCCTGTTCTCTCTACTAGCCCTGGGAGGCTATAGGGCTGATCCCCCTGTTCTCTCTACTAGCCCTGGGAGGCTATAGGGCTGATCCCCCTGTTCTCTCTACTAGCCCTGGGAGGCTATAGGGCTGATCCCCCTGTTGGGAGAGTCTTTCGGCAGGCGAGAAGGGAGAGACTGGGAGGGAGAGAGAGAGAGAGAGAGAGAAATGCTTAGTTTAAGCCTATCATTTTAGATGACAGTTGTATTTCTTCATAAGCTACATTAGTTTCATTTGACTCAGAGAGGGAGCAGATATTTACATTGAGTTAATCTGACCAACAGAGGGAGATGTGTCCACAGCCTGAGCGTGAGAAAGCTGGGAAACTGCCTGCAACAATTCAGGTTGCCACAATACACACAGTGAGACACAGTGACAGCTGGTGATAATTATTTTTGTGGGGGCGCATGCAGTACCAAAAAGCATGTTGACTACTTTATTTTTATTTATTTTTGTAACAAATGTTTATTATACAGACAAATAAAAGTATAAATTCCAGCATTAAAGAGAAAACAGTGTCTGCACTTTTATCTTTTTACACATTCCTTTCCCACATATAACTGAATGAGAAAAACAAAACAAAAAAACAAAACAGCAACAACAGAGTAGCATGTTGACTACTTGAACATACATTTTGCTCTCCTTTCTTTCTGGCCAGCAAATTTCTCAATAACTCTCTGATTAAAGTCAGTCATCTCAGTAACAAGTCTCTTTTCCATGGACAGCAATGCCAGTGCATTCAGCCTCTCCTGGGTCATGGTGTTTCTGAGAAAAGTTTTTATTCTTTTCAAGGTTGAGAAGCACCTCTCAGCTTCAGCTGTGGTCATGGGTGGTAATGAGAACTTTTTGTCACCTCTTCGTTGTGCCTTCTAATGCCAATCCTGTAGCCTTCATCTAGTTGTTCAGCAATGCTAACTCTGCCCAAAAACGTTAGTTTCATGCTATTATCAAGATGGCTGCGGCTACTGTCATGACGTTTGCATTTTTCAGATAGATGTTTGAGGTCTCTTACCCCCGTTATTGTCCACAAAACTTCAGTGCCGACACTTTGGTTTAACTGCTGCCATTTATCTCTACGAAGGTGATCAGCCTAGCAAGGTTTTGGCGACTCGGAGTGACGGTGTGTCGGTGTCGCCCGCGCACTCGCAGTAGTGGCCAAGAGCGTAAAGTTGAATGACAGGTGAGGAGAACCAATCAGATTGGATAAAATAACATGTATCCAATTCTGATTCGCCAGGGACGCAGCGACCTGCGCCCGGGGGAGGATATTTAAGAAACCAATTAGAGACCAGCTTCAGGTCACATGCTGCCCGAAGATTTATGGACTCAGATAGACATCCATTTGTCCGGCGTCCCTCGCCCATGAAACCGCATGAAACATATTGAAAAACATATAAAATACTAAATAGTTAACCGATTAAAGACAGTTTTTATTAAATGCTGAGGCTCTTACTACCAGCCGGCACATCGTATGAGTAATCTATTTTATTTTTAATTTTTATTTCATTTTTGTATACATGTACATTTCTGGAATTCCTCTATTGACAAGCCGCTACTGGTGAGACAGCTGGGAAACTGCCTGCAACACTTCAGGTTGCCACAGTACACAGTGAGACAGTTGGGAAACTGCCTGCAACACTTCCGGTTGCTACAGTACACAGTGAGACAGCTGGAATATGAGGGCCATTCCTAGAATACAACACCTGAGGAAATCCAAATCACCAAGAAGCTGAAGCACATTCTAGATACTAATTTACTGAGCACTACACAGTCAAACTATTCTCTCTTGAAAAGAGTTTTGAAAATATCCACTACGTATGCTCCAGTTTTAAACATAGGCCTAGCCTACATTATATCTGCAGTTATATCCACCATCCTAGGGCTCCATACTGCTACAGTATGGAAGCCAACCTGGTCCAGCCCAATCAAAGGCTCTGGCCCAGCCCAAACAAAGGCTCTGGCCCAGCCCAAACAAAGGCTCTGGCCCAGCCCAATAGAAAGCTCTGGCCCAGCCCAATTGAAAGCCCTGGACTAGTCCAATAGAAAGCCCTGGCCCAGCCCAATAGAAAGCCCTGGCCCAGCCCAATAGAAAGCCCTGGCACAGACCAATAGAAAGCCCTGGCACAGCCCAATAGAAAGCCCTGGCACAGCCCCAGCTAGAGGTTGACACAGGAACGGATTGAAATTCTAGAGTCAAGTTCGGGACAAGATCAACAGTCCACAGGAATTAGTTGTTTTGTGTTCTAAGCAGTTTTAGGAGGTCACATCATTTTTGGATGTTTTTACCCCGCCATAACCCCAGACCCAGCCCAGGCCCAGCCATAACCCCAGACCCAGCCCAGGTCCAGCCATAACCCCAGACCCAGCCCAGGCCCAGACATAACCCTAAACCCAGCCCAGGCCCAGACATAACCCCAGACCCAGCCATAACCCCAGACCCAGCCCAGGCCCAGACATAACCCCAGACCCAGCCCAGGCCCAGACATAACCCCAGATCCAGCCCAGGCCCAGACTTAACCCCAGACCCAGCCCAGGCCCAGACATAACCATCTCAGCCTTCAATATCCTCTATCCCTCCTTTATCCCTCTGATTGTGTGCATGTGTCCAAGGTGTTAGCTCAAGGAGGGGGGCTCCCAACACTTCCAAACACTTATTGGAGAATAACGAGCCAATTAGTGGAAAAACTCAGCATCTCCCCTGCCTCTCTCACACACACTGAACCCCCTCCTAGGTCCGCTGGCTTGCCTCTCTCTCTCACACACACACACACACACACACACACACACACACACACTGAACCCCTCCTAGGTCCGATGGCCTGCCTCTCTCTCTCACACACACACACACACACACACACACACACAGAACCCCCTCCTAGGTCCGCTGGCCTGCCTCTCTCACTCACTGAACCCCCTCCTAGGTCCGCTGGCCTGCCTCTCTCACTCACTGAACCCCCTCCTAGGTCCGCTGGCCTGCCTCTCTCACACACAGAACCCCCTCCTAGGTCCGCTGGCCTGCCTCTCTCACTCACTGAACCCCCTCCTAGGTCCGCTGGCCTGCCTCTCTCACTCACTGAACCCCCTCCTAGGTCCGCTGGCCTGCCTCTCTCACTCACTGAACCCCCTCCTAGGTCCGCTGGCCTGCCTCTCTCACTCACTGAACCCCCTCCTAGGTCCGCTGGCCTGCCTCTCTCACTCACTGAACCCCCTCCTAGGTCCGCTGGCCTGCCCTGTGCTCGCCTTCGCCTCAGGAGTGTGAAATCTGACGCATCCTGCCAAGCGGATTACAACGAGGGTGCTTCTTCCTCCTCATCTGGTGGCCTGCTGCTCTTCAGACACATTGTACTGTATAATTAGGAAAGGGGTCTGGAAAACAAGCTCCACATTTCTCCTACCGTGTTCCTGCCGGGAGCCTCCTATTTGGGGTTGTGAGCAGTAGGTGGCAGCGGTGGGTCGTTGATGAGAGGCCCCGTGCTAAAACACTGGGTGATTATATTTCTCCTGTTTCACATGTCGACTGTGTATTATTGGAAATGTGTTTTTGGCATATCCCAATTCCCCCTGAGACACCCTGGGGTCACTTAGTTATCTGTTATACTGCAGTGGAGCTGTGGTCATTTAGGGTTAAGTGCCTTGCTCAGGGGCACATCGACAGATCTTTCCACTTGGTCGGCTCTGGGATTCAAACTAACGACATTTCAGTTACTGGCCCAACACTCTAACCCCTAGGCTACCTGCCACCCATTGAAAGAGTCGTATGGATCAAGCGTCTCGGTGGCAGAGCTGATCAGGGATCAGTTTTGCATTTTAGATCACAATGAATAAGAGTACATGGACATGGAGGACACAATCCTAGATCAGCACTCCTACTCTGATACGCTAGATGCATACAGCCCTCTCCTGATCCCCCTAAAGAGGTGATGCTTTTCAGAAGCATAACATCACGTGACTGGATATATCTACTGAATGTGTTCTTGTCCGTAGAGCGTGTAGTTACTGTTGTTTCATGTTCCTGTCCGTAGAGCGTGTAAAGAAAGTTACCGTTGTTCTAACTTCAGTAAGTGTTTTGAGGACATAGCCTACAATGTTTATGTCGCTTGAATTGCTGTGTCAACCTTTAATCGGCGTCTCACTCCACCAGATATTCTCCCATCAGCCCTGGGATTCAAACCGTCAACCCTTACTGGCCCATCTCTCTAACCGCTAGGCTACCACTGTCCCTAAATGCTGAGGTCTATTACAACCTCTACAGCATTTCCAATGAAAATGTTGCAAGGTGGCGTGGCTTCACTGGAGTCTGGTTAGTGGTTCGGCTTACGTTTCCCCTAATTACAAACTCTATATTTCAACTCTGATATGAAAACAAACTTAAGCCGCTAATGTGAATATTGTCTGGTCCACTAAGTCCAGTAACCCCTTACAAACCCTCAGCAGGGTTTATCACAACAGGCGCTAATGGGTCCTGAACTGCATCCTGAATGGCACCCCATATATGGTGCACTACTAGGATTCTAGTCAAAAGTAGTGCACTATATAGGGAGGCATTTGGGACACAGCCCTGGACTGGCTCTCTAAATCTGATTGGCCCTGTATTGGTCTAGTAGTGGTTAAAGGTCCTTAATGGTCCAGTAGTGGTTAAAGGTCCTTAATGGTCCAGTAGTGGTTAAAGGTCCTTAATGGTCCTGTAGTGGTTAAAGGTCCTTAATGGTCCTGTAGTGGTTAAAGGTCCTTAATGGTCCTGTAGTGGTCTAGTAGTGGTTAAAGGTCCTTAATGGTCCTGTAGTGGTTAAAGGTCCTTAATGGTCCTGTAGTGGTCTAGTAGTGGTTAAAGGTCCTTAATGGTCCTGTAGTGGTCCTGTAGTGGTTAAAGGTCCTTAATGGTCCTGTAGTGGTTAAAGGTCCTTAATGGTCCTGTAGTGGTCCAGTAGTGGTTAAAGGTCCTTAATGGTCCTGTAGTGGTCCAGTAGTGGTTAAAGGTCCTTAATGGTCCTGTAGTGGTCCAGTAGTGGTTAAAGGTCCTTAATGGTCCTGTAGTGGTCTAGTAGTTAAACTGACCACTGGTCCTGTAGTGGTCCAGTTGTGGTTAAACTGACCACTGGTGGGTTTAGTTTGTCCCGGGTCAGATCTCTGTGTTCTGTGGGAGACAGGTCAGTGTAGGACGAGAGAGAGAGTGCCTCCATCCCTGCCAGTCAGCCAGCCAGCCTGTCTGTCTGTCTTTCTGACAGTCTGTCTGCCTCCCTGTCTGTCTGCCCCCCTGCCTCCCTGTCGGTCTGCCCCCCCTGTCTGTCTGCCCCCCCTGTCTGTCTGCCTCCCCTGTCTGTTTGCCTGCCTCCTTGTCTGCCTGCCTCCTTGTCTGTCTGTCTGTCTGTCTGTCTGTCTGTCTGTCTGTCTGTCTGTCTGTCTGTCTGTCTGTCTGTCTGTCTGCCTGCCTGCCTGCTCTAACAATGGTACTGTTTGTAGCTGCTCTCTACACAGGGGGCTCATTTAGGGTCTTGAGGAATGCACCCCCCAAAATCTGCTGAGCGGAAATAATACATTGGGAAGCAGTAACTGGCGCCCCGATCTCTGCACCTGGTGTACCTAATTACATGAACCCCCCCTACCCCTCGCCCCTCCCCCCGGCTGACACCAGTGCTGCAGTCAGTCAGTTAGTCACCACTACCATACACACACACACACACACACACACACACACACACACACACACACACACACACACACACACACACACACACACACACACATACAGGCTGACACCAGTCCAGTCAGTTACTGGCACTCATTGCTGTTCTCAATCAGGAGGTGACTAACTCTGACTCTATAACAGAACTATCTTTATACTGCAGTGGAGCTGTAGCAGATAACTGTCTTTATACTGTAGTGGAGCTGTAGCAGATAACTGTCTTTATGCTGTAGCAGATAACTGTCTTTATACTGTAGTGGAGCTGTAGCAGATAACTGTCTTTATACTGCAGTGGAGCTGTAGCAGATAACTGTCTTTATACTGCAGTGGAGCTGTAGCAGATAACTGTCTTTATACTGTAGTGGAGCTGTAGCAGATAACTGTCTTTATACTGCAGTGGAGCTGTAGCAGATAACTGTCTTTATACTGTAGTGGAGCTGTAGCAGATAACTGTCTTTATACTGCAGTGGAGCTGTAGCAGATAACTGTCTTTATACTGCAGTGGAGCTGTAGCAGATAACTGTCTTTATACTGCAGTGGAGCTGTAGCAGAGAACTGTCTTTATACTGTAGTGGAGCTGTAGCAGATAACTGTCTTTATACTGCAGTGGAGCTGTAGCAGATAACTGTCTTTATACTGCAGTGGAGCTGTAGCAGATAACTGTCTTTATACTGTAGTGGAGCTGTAGCAGATAACTGTCTTTATACTGCAGTGGAGCTGTAGCAGATAACTGTCTTTATACTGCAGTGGAGCTGTAGCAGAGAACTGTCTTTATACTGTAGTGGAGCTGTAGCAGATAACTGTCTTTATACTGCAGTGGAGCTGTAGCAGATAACTGTCTTTATACTGCAGTGGAGCTGTAGCAGATAACTGTCTTTATACTGTAGTGGAGCTGTAGCAGATAACTGTCTTTATACTGCAGTGGAGCTGTAGCAGAGAACTGTCTTTATACTGTAGTGGAGCTGTAGCAGATAACTGTCTTTATACTGCAGTGGAGCTGTAGCAGATAACTGTCTTTATACTGCAGTGGAGCTGTAGCAGATAACTGTCTTTATACTGTAGTGGAGCTGTAGCAGATAACTGTCTTTATACTGTAGTGGAGCTGTAGCAGATAACTGTCTTTATACTGCAGTGGAGCTGTAGCAGATAACTGTCTTTATACTGTAGTGGAGCTGTAGCAGATAACTGTCTTTATACTGCAGTGGAGCTGTAGCAGATAACTGTCTTTATACTGTAGTGGAGCTGTAGCAGATAACTGTCTTTATACTGTAGTGGAGCTGTAGCAGATAACTGTCTTTATACTGTAGTGGAGCTGTAGCAGATGACCTGCAGGCTGTGTTGTTATAACACATTCACTAGGGGACCCTAGGATTAGGGTTAGGATTAGGGGTTAAAGGTTTAGGGTTCTGGTTAAGTTTTAGGGTTAGGGGTTAGGTAAAATAGGATTTTGAATGGGAATCAATTGTGTGTCCCCGCAAAGATAGTAAAACAAGACTGTGTGTGTCTGTTTGTGTGTCAATGCCTGTATGTACATGTGAGTATGTGCCTGTGTGCATGTATAGCTTATGTGTTTTCAGTCTGCAGAAATGACATGGCCAGTACACATCTCAGGTTCAGTCATTGTAAAATCAGCCGTGTTATTTAAGTACCTGCGGTAGCAGCAGCAGAGACCAGACTACCAACCAGTGAAGTGCAGTTTGGCTCTGTGGTTTAATTTCCTTTGTGGAAGTGGTGTCTTAATGTGTTCCCTGTACCAGGACTCTGGCCAGTGTTCCCCACTGCTCAGCCCCACCATAAACATGTCATCATGAACCAGTCCACGCAGTCCAACAGAGGGGGGTGGGGCTGCTGGGTGACTGACTGGGGGGGGGGGGGGGGGGGGATAATGAAGAGGTACAGGAGCCTAACTAGAACTGATTCTAAAGTTTTCTTCTGGTACCTTCTTGCCAGTCACTTGCTCAGGAGGGAGTGTGTTGTCTTGATGACAGCATTTTAGCATCAGGTGACTTTAACGGCTCTGTACAAAAAGGACCAGAGCCGACTCTACTTTCTGAGGAGGCTCAGGTCCTTCAACGTGTGCAGGAAACTACTGCATACCTTCTACCAGTCTGTGGTGGCCAATGCCATCTTTTTTGCAGTGGTGTGCTGGGGCGCCAACATAAAAGCCGGTGATGCTTCTCGGGTAAATAAGATGATCAGGTTGGCTAGCTCTGTTCTGGGGATGAGCCTTGACACTCTAGAGGAGGTGGCGGAGAGACGGATCCTGGCCAAACTGCTGGCCATCATGGACAACGTAACCCACCCTCTGCATGCCATGGTTATGACGCAGAGGAACACTTTCAGTCACAGACTGATCCCACCACGGTGTGCCAGAGAGCGCTACAGGAGGTCCTTCCTGCCTGTGGCTATTAGACTATTTAATGCCTCACCTGGGTGCCGTGCCGTCGTCAACATAGACCTGGAACTGTTGGGGTGTTAGGACCTAGTTTAACAATTATGCCTCCATCTGTGAGTAACTCTGGTCTGTAATCACTCATTCACTCAGGACTTATTCATTCAGGACTGTATATACATATTCATGTACAGTTGTTATGTCATATGACGTGCAATATTGTAAGTAATTCTTGGACCTAACTTACGTAGTCATTCACTCAGGAATGCATATTAGTATCCTGTCAGTTGTATCTTTTTTCATGGCTTTTAGTATATTGAAAGTGCAATATGTGCATTTATCTGTAATTAAACGCTGCACTAAGGACTGTATTTTAAGGGAATTATTATTATTACCCTAAATTATATCATACGCACATTTAGCTATTTAAGTATCTCTTCCTGTCATTTACCTGTACAGTTAATGTAACCATGCAAAATATTCACTTGTTCATTTAACCAGACTGTCATACGCACATTTAGCTATTTAAGTATTTCTCTGCCATCGACTTGTATAGTATAGTTAACCATGCAAATACTCCTTATTTATCTATATCAACTTGCAATATTTTTATAATTTTTTTATCACCTAACACTCTGTAACAATGTATAGTGTACATATTCAGCCATTCACCCATACTATGCAATGTCTGTCTATCTATCTGTCTATCTGTCTATCTATCTATCTATCTATCTATCTATCTATCTATCTATCTATCTATCTATCTATCTATCTATCTATCTATCTATCTATCTATCTATCTATCTATCTATCTATTAATTACACCCTAGAACCAACTGACAGACCACCGCTGTGGACCACCTGTGTGGATGTTTTAGCCCTCTTTCCTCTCCAGGGGTCTACACCCTGGTCCTAATGGTGGGGAGTCCTCACCCTGGTCCTGTGGGGCTGTCAGGGTGGTGGGGGATCAGAGGGGACCAGGGGGGTCTCTGCGCTGGTGGCCGTAGAGGGGAGCGGTTGGTTGGGGCTCTGGGAAGTTGGCCCCTACAGCTGGCCACCTACCAGACACACACAGCTGAGGTGTGTGTGATTTACAGTGTGACTGGATTGATCCAGGGCTAATAGAGTGGTCAGTCAGCAGCCCTCCATGACTCTGCTCTCTCTGCTCTCTGCTCTCTGCTCTCTGCTCTCTGCTCTCTGCTCTCTGCTCTCTGCTCTCTGCTCTCTGCTCTCTGCTCTCTACTCTACTCTACTCTACTCTACTCTACTCTACTCTACTCTACTCTACTCTACTCTACTCTGCTCTCTGCTCTCTGCTCTACTCTGCTCTGCTCTGCTCTCTGCTCTCTGCTCTCTACTCTACTCTACTCTACTCTACTCTACTCCTCTCTCTGCTCTCTGCTCTCTCTACTCTCTCTGCTCTCTGCTCTCTCTACTCTGCTCTCTCTACTCTCTACTCTCTGCTCTCTGCTCTCTCTGCTCTCTCTGCTCTCTCTGCTCTCTACTCTCTACTCTCTGCTCTCTGCTCTCTGCTCTCTGCTCTCTGCTCTCTGCTCTCTGCTCTCTCTGCTCTCTCTGCTCTCTCTGCTCTCTACTCTCTACTCTCTCTGCTCTCTCTCTGCTCTCTCTGCTCTCTCTGCTCTCTCTCTCTCTCTTGTGTACTGCTCATTATCTTTATTCACTTTTATTTCATCATGGGAGCCCCATTGAGACCAGGGTCTCATTTTTAATGGTGCTCTGACATAAAATCAAATATAAAACTACAAGATAGAATAACTAGTAAATTACATTAGAACATCACAAACATCGCAGGCAGAAGAAAATAATTATCAATCAATCAAAACAATTGCCCACTTCGGTGAACTCTTTTTATCATCAGGGTTTTAAAATGCCTTAGTGGCATCATGGAATCCAAATGTAATGAATTTTGTAAGTGATTCCAAAAATGTGGAGCGTTAAAACTAAAAGCGGATTTATCTAGTTCGGTGGAGAACCGAGGAATCTCAAGAGTTAACCAACCCTGTGAACGGCTTTGGTATCTTATGTTTTTATACTTTAACAACAAAGTTAGGTAATGAGGACCAGCCAACCTTTTGATACAGGATCCAGTGATGTACAGTATATTAAAACTATCACCTGTGATAAAGCGAAGGACACTATGGTAGATGGCATCCAAAGTTTTACGAGTAGTTGCTGCTGTATTTCGATAAATGGTGTCACCGTAGTTAAGAACTGGCAGGAAAGTTGACTGTACAATCTGCTTCCTGCTGTTTAGGGACAGACATGATCTATTTCCATAAAAGAAGTCTACTTTAAATCTCAGCTTCTTAACTAGCTCATCTGTATGTTTTTTAAATGTAAAAATATTATCAATCCATGAGGGGGAGGATTTTTTAGTTGTTGTTGATTTGACCACTTTCCAGAATTTAGCTGGGATGCATCCCAATTGACACCCTATTTCCTGTGTAGTGCACTTACTTTTGACCAGGACCAATAGAACTCTGGGCCCGTATCCACAAAGCATCTCAGAAAAGGTCCTAGGAATCCGGTTAAAACCTGTTTTAAGACAAAAAAAACTCCCAGCTCAGGGTAGGTTATAGGATGATGTTAAGACACTTCCCAGACAAGCTCTGAGCCATGGTTAAAATCAACTCATACGACAAATTGATGAACCACAAAGGAAAGATATTGATGACGCATGCTGTTGCACGTAGGTCTAGATTATTTCTGGATTCATTGTACGGAAAAATCAAAACATTCTTTCAACAGCTCCAAAGAAATTGCCTGTCCATGGTTGCGGGAACCACTGACTCACTGCATTTTCTCTATCAACAACAAACCTACCTGCTGGTAACTCCTAACTGTTTAGGACATGAGGTCTCCTAAATATCTGTCGACTAGGTGGGACTCTTATGAGTAAAGAGGCTTCATACATAGTTTTTATGTTTAGCCATAAGAGTAGGAGTAAAACGTCTTAGCCGTGGTATATTGTTATGGTATATTGGCCATATATCACAAACCCCTGAGGAGCCTTATTGCTATTATACACTGGTTACCAATGTAATTAGAGGTGTAAAACTAAATGTTTTGTCATACCCGTGGTATACGGTCTGATATACCATGGCTTTCAGCCAATCAGAATTCAGGGCTCAAACCACCCAGTTTATAATTATTCATAGATAACTACGCTATATTAAACCCATTTATTTTTTATAGATAACTACACTATATATAAAACCCATGTATTATAATTATTAATAGATAACTACACTATATAAAACCCATGTATTATAATAATTAATAGATAATAATCTATTATTATTACTCCTGGCCTTGGGTGCGAGAAATGCACTTAACAAATTAAATGAATTATTCTTATTATTAAGTAGGCTATTATTATTAAGTCTATTCTCCTCAGTGGATGGCTGGGTCAGACTCTGGTTCAGGTCAAACTGGTGCTGTAAAGACCAAGTGGTATTATAGTGGTAGTATAGTGGTAGTAAATGAATAGTGGTAGTATAGTGGTAGTAAATGAATAGTGGTAGTGATAGTGGTAGTATAGTGGTAGTAAATGAATAGTGGTAGAGATAGTGGTAGTAAATGAATAGTGGTAGTATAGTGGTAGTAAATGAATAGTGGTAGTATAGTGGTAGTAAATGAATAGTGGTAGAGATAGTATAGTGGTAGTAAATGAATAGTGATAGTGGTAGTAAATGAATAGTGGTAGAGATAGTATAGTGGTAGTAAATTAATAGTATAGTGGTAGTAAATGAATAGTGGTAGTATAGTGGTAGTAAATGAATAGTGGTAGTGGTAGTATAGTGGTAGTAAATTAATAGTATAGTGGTAGTAAATGAATAGTGATAGTGGTAGTAAATGAATAGTGGTAGAGATAGTGGTAGTAAATGAATAGTGGTAGAGATAGTATAGTGGTAGTAAATTAATAGTATAGTGGTAGTAAATGAATAGTGATAGTGGTAGTAAATGAATAGTGGTAGAGATAGTGGTAGTAAATGAATAGTGGTAGAGATAGTGGTAGTAAATGAATAGTGGTAGAGGTAGTGGTAGTAAATGAATAGTGGTAGTGGTAGTATAGTGGTAGTAAATGAATAGTGATAGTGGTAGTAAATGAATAGTGGTAGAGATAGTATAGTGGTAGTAAATTAATAGTATAGTGGTAGTAAATGAATAGTGGTAGTGGTAGTAAATGAATAGTGGTAGAGATAGTGGTAGTAAATGAATAGTGGTAGTGGTAGTAAATGAATAGTGGTAGAGATAGTGGTAGTAAATGAATAGTGGTAGAGATAGTGGTAGTAAATGAATAGTGGTAGAGATAGTGGTAGTAAATGAATAGTGGTAGTGGTAGTAAATGAATAGTGGTAGTATAGTGGTAGTAAATGAATAGTGATAGTGGTAGTAAATGAATAGTGATAGTGGTAGTAAATGAATAGTGGTAGAGATAGTGGTAGTAAATGAATAGTGGTAGTAAATGAATAGTGGTAGTGGTAGTATAGTGGTAGTAAATGAATAGTGGTAGAGGTAGTGGTAGTAAATGAATAGTGGTAGTGGTAGTATAGTGGTAGTAAATTATTATTATTATTATTACTCCTGGCCTTGGGTGCGAGAAATGCACTTAACAAATTAAATGAATTATTCTTATTATTAAGTAGGCTATTATTATTAAGTCTATTCTCCTCAGTGGATGGCTGGGTCAGACTCTGGTTCAGGTCAAACTGGTGCTGTAAAGACCAAGTGGTATTATAGTGGTAGTATAGTGGTAGTAAATGAATAGTGGTAGTATAGTGGTAGTAAATGAATAGTGGTAGTGATAGTGGTAGTATAGTGGTAGTAAATGAATAGTGGTAGAGATAGTGGTAGTAAATGAATAGTGGTAGTATAGTGGTAGTAAATGAATAGTGGTAGTATAGTGGTAGTAAATGAATAGTGGTAGAGATAGTATAGTGGTAGTAAATGAATAGTGATAGTGGTAGTAAATGAATAGTGGTAGAGATAGTATAGTGGTAGTAAATTAATAGTATAGTGGTAGTAAATGAATAGTGGTAGTATAGTGGTAGTAAATGAATAGTGGTAGTATAGTGGTAGTAAATTAATAGTATAGTGGTAGTAAATGAATAGTGATAGTGGTAGTAAATGAATAGTGGTAGAGATAGTGGTAGTAAATGAATAGTGGTAGAGATAGTATAGTGGTAGTAAATTAATAGTATAGTGGTAGTAAATGAATAGTGATAGTGGTAGTAAATGAATAGTGGTAGAGATAGTGGTAGTAAATGAATAGTGGTAGAGATAGTGGTAGTAAATGAATAGTGGTAGAGGTAGTGGTAGTAAATGAATAGTGGTAGTGGTAGTATAGTGGTAGTAAATGAATAGTGATAGTGGTAGTAAATGAATAGTGGTAGAGATAGTATAGTGGTAGTAAATTAATAGTATAGTGGTAGTAAATGAATAGTGGTAGTGGTAGTAAATGAATAGTGGTAGAGATAGTGGTAGTAAATGAATAGTGGTAGTGGTAGTAAATGAATAGTGGTAGAGATAGTGGTAGTAAATGAATAGTGGTAGAGATAGTGGTAGTAAATGAATAGTGGTAGAGATAGTGGTAGTAAATGAATAGTGGTAGTGGTAGTAAATGAATAGTGGTAGTATAGTGGTAGTAAATGAATAGTGATAGTGGTAGTAAATGAATAGTGATAGTGGTAGTAAATGAATAGTGGTAGAGATAGTGGTAGTAAATGAATAGTGGTAGAGATAGTGGTAGTAAATGAATAGTGGTAGAGGTAGTGGTAGTAAATGAATAGTGGTAGAGGTAGTGGTAGTAAATGAATAGTGGTAGTGGTAGTATAGTGGTAGTAAATGAATAGTGGTAGAGGTAGTGGTAGTAAATGAATAGTGGTAGTGGTAGTATAGTGGTAGTAAATTAATAGTATAGTGGTAGTAAATGAATAGTGATAGTGGTAGTAAATGAATAGTGGTAGTATAGTGGTAATAAATGAATAGTGATAGTGGTAGTATAGTGGTAGTAAATGAATAGTGATAGTGGTAGTAAATGAATAGTGGTAGTATAGTGGTAATAAATGAATAGTGATAGTGGTAGTAAATGAATAGTGATAGTGGTAGTAAATGAATAGTGGTAGAGATAGTGGTAGTAAATGAATAGTGGTAGAGATAGTGGTAGTAAATGAATAGTGGTAGAGGTAGTGGTAGTAAATGAATAGTGGTAGTGGTAGTATAGTGGTAGTAAATGAATAGTGGTAGAGGTAGTGGTAGTAAATGAATAGTGGTAGTGGTAGTATAGTGGTAGTAAATTAATAGTATAGTGGTAGTAAATGAATAGTGATAGTGGTAGTAAATGAATAGTGGTAGTATAGTGGTAATAAATGAATAGTGATAGTGGTAGTAAATGAATAGTGGTAGAGATAGTATAGTGGTAGTAAATTAATAGTATAGTGGTAGTAAATGAATAGTGATAGTGGTAGTAAATGAATAGTGGTAGAGATAGTATAGTGGTAGTAAATGAATAGTGGTAGAGATAGTATAGTGGTAGTAAATTAATAGTATAGTGGTAGTAAATGAATAGTGGTAGAGATAGTATAGTGGTAGTATAGTGGTAGTAAATTAATAGTATAGTGGTAGTAAATTAATAGTGTTAGTGGTAGTATAGTGGTAGGAAACCTGGTAGTAACTTTCTACCAGTCTGTGGTGCCATCTTTTTTGCAGTGGTGTGCTGGGGAGCCAACATAAAAACCGGTGATGCTTCTCGGATAAATAAGCTGATCAGGAAGGCTAGCTCTGTCCTGGGGATGAGCCTTGACACTCTAGAGGAGGTGGCGAGAGACGGATCCTGGCCAAACTGCTGGCCATCATGGACAACGTCACCCACCCTCTGCATATCATACACACATTTAGCTATTTAAGTATCTCTTCCTGTCATTTACCTGTACAGTTAATGTAACCATGCAAATATTCACTTATCTGTAAATGTAACTGTATATTTACCTGTACAGTTAATTTAGCCATGCAAAACATTCACTTACCTGTTCATTTAACCAGACTGTATATTAAGTAAACTATTATTACCCTCACCTATATCATAATCACTTTTAGCTATTTAAGTATTTCTCTGCCATCGACCTGTATAGTATAGTTAACCATGCAAGTACTCCTTATTTATCTATATCAACTTGCAATATTTTTTTCATTTTTTTTTTCACCTAACACTCTGTAACAATGTATAGTGTACATATTCAGCCATCCACCCATACTATGCAATGTCTTTTTATAGCTATCGTGGTAGTATCGTCTCAATTCTCTGTTAATGGAGAGGTGTTGTTAATTTACAGCTTCAGGCTGCATGGCCAGCCTTATTTTACATCTACAGTAACAGCATTGTGCTGGACCTGGGTGATATTCTATGTTTGCTTTCAGTTCCAAAGCTGAATACGAGAGCTCCAAAGCTGAATACGAGAGCTCCAAAGCTGAATACGAGAGCTCCAAAGCTGAATACGAGAGCTCCAAAGCTGAATACGAGAGCTCCAAAGCTGAATACGAGAGCTCCAAAGCTGAGTACGACAGCTCCAAAGCTGAATACGACAGCTCCAAAGCTGAATACGAGAGCTCCAAAGCTGAATACGACAGCTCCAAAGCTGAATACGACAGCTCCAAAGCTGAATACGAGAGCTCCAAAGCTGAATACGACAGCTCCAAAGCTGAATACGAGAGCTCCAAAGCTGAATACGAGAGCTCCGAAGCTGAATACGACAGCTCCGAAGCTGAATACGACAGCTCCAAAGCTGAATACGACAGCTCCGAAGCTGAAGATGGGTCATAGAAGAGTCTACTTGAATAACTGGTTATTTTTTTCCTACTAAACAACATAAGCCTAGTTTATTGTCTGTAAGTCGCTCTGGATAAGAGTGTCTGCTAAACACTTTAGCCTACTCTGAATGAACAGAAAGGCAAGTGTTAAGAGACCTGTAGCTATAGCCAAGCCTAAAGACCTATAGGATTAATTAGATGACGGATGGAATCATGGCAGTGAAGAGGGTTTTCTGTTAAGACTGGTGGTGCATCTGTCAGCCATACCCTAGCACGGCTTCAACGTGTGTGTGTGTGTGTGTGTGTGTGTGTGTGTGTGTGTGTGTGTGTGTGTGTGTGTGGGAACCCTTTGTGCGTGTATGTGCATGCGTATGTGTTTGCATGCGTCCATGAGTGTGTTAGAGGGAGCCTTGTACACTTGCCACTATGTCCATCCATACACACCTCAACTCCTCTGACCAGACCCACTGTCCACGTTCACCATCCTGCCCACACAGACCCAGACCCAGATCCACTGTCTACGTTCACCATCCTGCCCACACAGACCCAGACCCAGATCCACTGTCCACGTTCACCATCCTGCCCACACAAACCCAGACCCAGATCCACTGACCACGTTCACCATCCTGCCCACACAAACCCAGACCCAGATCCACTGACCACGTTCACCATCCTGCCCACACAAACCCAGACCCAGATCCACTGACCACGTTCACCATCCTGCCCACACAAACCCAGACCCAGATCCACTGACCACGTTCACCATCCTGCCCACACAAACCCAGACCCAGATCCACTGACCACGTTCACCATGATGCCCACACAGACCCAGATCCACTGACCACGTTCACCATCCTGCGCACACAGACCCAGACCCACTGTCTAGGGTGTGTTATGGTGCACATAACCCATACCTAGCTAGTGGTATCCATGGACAACATTGGGCCCTGTAGAATTACATAAAGAACTTTTAATTTATTAAGATCTCTATGTTGGGCCCACCAAAAGTGAGTACTCTTTTATGAGGGGTTACAGGTCAGATCTAGTGTGAATCTGGGGCAACACCTCAGTGGGAGAGCTTTAAAGAGGTTCACGGAGGTGCTTCAGAATAATAGTGATACACTGTGATTGTCTGAATCAGGTTTTTTAGTGCTGGGCTTTAACAAAAGGCTGCCCACTCAGTAGTGTCTCTCCAGACTAGGGCTGTGGTTTTGAAGAACCCTTCCCCTAAAGGCTGTGGTTTCTTTTCTACGTCCCAAATGGCCTAGACTGAGCCCTAGGGGCCCTGATCAAATGTAGTGCACTATATACTGAATAGAGTGCCATTTGGGATAAAGCCTTTGACCTTTGACCCTTGGGGCCAGTGCTTCTCTTCTTGGCCACAGCGGGGCAGCACTTCCCCATAGCCCAGGCCAGACCAGGCAGAGGCAAGGCAGGCACTAGGTAGGCAGGCAGGCACAGCTGGTGAGTGGCAGAGAAGGGGTGGTTTTATGGGGCATCTCCCCACTCCCACATGGCATGGCAGTGGGGAGGCTGTTTGAAGTTAGGTCTGGTTCACCTCAGGGTGTGAAGTGAGGGAGAGAGAGATGGAGAGAGGCTGTCCGTTGTTTGGCAGCACTGCAGAGCCGAGCCAAACGTCTGGAGCACAGCATGGGAAACCAGTGTGTGTGGAGTGTTGTCTGGTACTATGGGCAATATGGTGGCTGCAGTAAAGAAGAGTCTGCGTAGTTCAAGTTGGATCAGATCAGAAGAGTTATGAGAAAGCCCAGTGCCAGCTATTAAATACGTTGTGTAGCCTAGATTAAACCCAGCCTTCTTTGTTGTGCGTTTTTAATAAAAAGCTAATTTATCTAGTTTGTTGATGAGATGTGAGAGAGGGGTTTGGATACGAGGTGGTTTGTGGACGACGGCTAGTCTAGACAGTGTCCCATGACATCATTTGTTAAACATCATCACAATAGCTAGCAACTGTTGTTTTGGTAAGAGTGACACACAACCAGTCCGAACACACACACACTGCTGCCCCTCTTGACCACATGCAATTGTTATGAGGACCATGCAGTGACACCTTTGTGTCTGTGTGTGTGTCATGTCTGCTGTTAAATGATTAGGCTAACCTCTCTCTCTCTCCCCCTCTCCCCCTCTCCGTCCCCCTCTCCTTCTCTCTCTCCCCTCTGTCTCTCGTCAGACACAGATCCTCGTCAGTTAGAGAAACAGGAACAACAGCAGCCCACCTATGTTGCCCTCAGCTACATAAACAGGTGAGCAGTCTACTAACCCAACCCTAACCTGTACTTAACAAAAATAAAAACGCAACATGCAAGTTACAGTTCATAAAAGTAAATCAGTCAATTTAAATAAATAAATTAAGCCCTAATCTATGTATTTTACATGACTGGGCAGGGGCACAGCCATGGGTGGGCCTGGGAGGGCACCCACTGGGGACTCTGGCCCAGCCAATCAGAATGAGTTTGTCCCCACAAAAGGGCTTTATTACAGAGAGAAATACTCCTCAAAAAGACTATTTGTTCAGTGTATATACCAATCAGACATTTAACCATATGCCAAAGGATCATGATTATGAGATCCCTAATGAACGGTATTCTTATGGTTCAGTTTAAACTGTCCTAACTCTGTCCAGAAATGGGATGAATGACCAAATGCCATTAGTAAATAGTTGATTAAACATTTACTTATCTTAGTATGACCCTGTTAAGGTTTGTGTTTGAGGTCTAAGTCTATGCTACAGTACAGGTGTAACAGTGGTAAGAACATGCCTTAAGCTCACTCTATTGCACAACTGGTTGGTACGTTGTCAAGAAGACCTCTGGTTGGAGCCCAGTAAGGGGACAGTGACATTGGAGGAAGAAAAGCTGTTAGCAGCAGTTTCATAGGGCCATGCACTTCAGCCTCTGAGGAAATCAGGTCACAGTGTGTGTGTGTGTGTGTGTGTGTGTAGCCTAGTTTCACCAGCAACTTCCATCTAGCAGCAGTCAGCCTCATCTGGTGGATAACTCCGTTTAATTGTGTTAGCATTGGGTAATATGATGTTATATTGCCCTGGGTCCTACATTAATAGACCAAGATGACATTTCAATCTCATCCCAGTTCTCTTTGATATGGTGATTGGAGGTTTAAAAGGGCTTAGGCAATCTGAGGCAGCAGTGTAACTGTATGATAAAGGGGCTAGCTACCGCTGTCTGTCTCCCCGTCTTTATACACACATCTTGATGTGGTTTCAGCTTTCATCTGTTCATTTCACTTCTGTTTTAACAGTGTCTGTGTGAACATTTCATTTTTATGACTTACATTTACAGAAGACTTTACAATGTAACAACGTTTGGTCTGAGATATAGGCCTAGTGTTAAACATGAAGTTTGGTCAGAGATATAGGCCTACTGTTAAACATGGGAATGGTTTCAATGAATGATAGACTCAGAGCATATGATGTTGTACAGTGACTTCAGCTATATAAGTTTGTAACAGAGGAGGTTCTGTGAACAACTCCGCTGGCAGACTAACCTCGCCTAAGACCTGCTCAGCAGGCTAGTGCAGCCTTGTGGCGCGCAAGTCACCCTGATTCAAACCGAGTTGGACATATATGATGTGTGGTTGTGTGTGTCCTCTCCTCTTCCATCATCCCTCTCTCTCTGTCCCCTCCCTCACCCAGGTTTATGACAGAGACAGCGCGTCGGGAGCACCATGAGAGGCTGAAGAGGAGGGTTCACCCCAAGCTGTCTCAGTCTCTGACAGGCAGTCTGTCTCATAGCAGTAACGTCTCCACTCCTCCCAGACTCAGCAGTGGGAACCTCACTCCGCCCTTCACCCCTCCCATCACACCCTCGTCCTCCTTTCGTAGCAGCACTCCTACAGGTAAGTTACCGTGACAACAGAGCATACCACCGTCATCTAGGAGGCAGGCGTTAGTAGTTTATGTAACATGTCCCATATTTTGGTTTGGATCAGGAAATGCCTCTAAGTTTCAGGAGAATACATGGGGGTAATTCAGAGAAGATAGGTGTTGTAATGTCTCACAGCAGAGAGGGTTGACTCTCACAGTCAGTTGGTAGAGGCCTACACAGGGAAGGTACAGGGCTATGTCATATTACAGAGATTATTTCCTCAGAATCTCATCATTTTCAGTTGCCATGGCATTTGCTTACTTGTGTTCATTGTTTGTGTCTTTCCCATGATGCCACGCAGTACGATATGCTGGGTTTCCTCTCTTAATTGCTGCTCCTTGTCTCTATGGTTCTTGTGGTTGTAGAGACCGATCTTATTTTGCATTGCCTTAACCCTAGGACCTTGTGAAACGGGCTAAATTCTTTCCCACAAAACAGCATTTTTTAGTCTCTCCACAAACTTGGGCTCAGTAACAAGGCAACAGTATAACCCTGTGGGAACCCTACAGCCAGAACACATGTGGAAGGCTTGAGTCTGAATCTGTCTCAGCACATCAGCCGGTCCAAAACCCCTGAGGCTAGGATGCCCATGCCAGCCATAGGATACATCCCAAATGGCACTCTATTATAGTGCAATACTTTTGACCAGAGCCCTATGGTCCCTGGTCAAAAGTAGTGCACTATATAGGGAATAGGGTACTATTTGGGACTCAACCTTAGTCATTAACTGTGCTTGAATTAGAGCAGAGTACTGGAGCTGCTGAAGTTGGAGTATTAGTCTAATTGTTTATGGATGGCAGTAAGCACATTTTATGACAAATTCTATTCCGGTGGGTGTGTGTGTGTGTGTGTGTGTGTGTGCGTGTGCACGTACCTGTGTCTGTATGTGTTTCTCCCCTCCAGGTAGTGAGTACGATGAGGAGGAGGTGGACTATGAGGAGTCAGACAGTGGTGAGTCCTGGACCACAGAGATTGCCATTAGCTCAGAGTCCATCCTCAGCTCCATGTGTATGAATGGAGGAGAGGAGAAACCCTTCGCCTGCCCTGTGACTGGCTGCAAGAAGAGATACAAGGTGGGCCAACCACACTCCGTCCATATATTAATACCATGTGTAAATGCTCTGACGTGTGATCAGATGATTGCAACCAGATAATACAAGACGGATGTTATTAGCGAGTGTAAATGGGGTCTCATATACTCTCCCTTGCACTGCCCCATGAATAGGGCCAGGGGTATTCCTGACCACATGGCATGACCAGGAAAAACCTCAAATAGCTTTAACTAGAGCCCTGAGTTGAACTAAGAGCCAGAGAGTTTCCTCATCAGGCCATGTGGTCAGGAAAGTCTCCTGTCCCTACCTACCTGTCTGTGGATATTTGCTAGATACATAGTCTATGCTTTCTGTTCAAGTGACTGCTTCTCCTTCTCATAAGACTCCAAATTAAAACCATCCATTACCCAAGATGTTGGTTTGGTCCTAAACAGACCAGGCCTCTGCATGCAGATAAAGCAACACCTCACGGCACAACGCCTCTCCCTATTTCACCTACATAGTGTGTGTGTATGTACTGATATGTAGGCTACATGTGCCTTTTTTAAATTGATGTAGTTCTGTCCTTGAGCTGTTCTTGTCTATTAATGTTCTGTATTATGTCATGTTCTGTGTGGACCCCAGGAAGAGTAGCTGCTGCTTTCGCAACAACTAATGGGGATCCTAATAAAATACCAAATACCAAAATGCTGCAGTAATAACACTGTGATGTTACAGTTAAAACGGATGTCAAATAGTTCCTGCTGTTGAGGCAACAAGGTGCTAGTCAAACATTACAGCAGGTCAACATCTTGAAATGCATACATCCTCGTCCACTGCAGTGATTTAGGGAGTTTTTACAGGATTTTCCATTCCCATCTGGGTTGGCTGTGTGCCCGGGATAAATGGTGTTCAGGTTGAGAAAATGGCATTGCTGACGTGAATGACAGGATTATGACTGATGACATAGTTAGTAGTAGACTCTACGCCACACGTGTCAAACTCATTCCACGAAGGGCCGAGTGTCTGTGGATTTTCACTCCACCCTTGTACTTGATTGATGAATTAACTCCCCCACTCGGCCCTCCGTGCAATGAGTTTGACACCCCTGCTTTACAAGACACATGATATATACAGTAGATAGTAGTAGACTATAGACTGTACAAGACACATGATATATACAGTAGATAGTAGTAGACTATAGGCTGTACAAGACACATGATATACTGTAGTTAGTAGTAGACTAGGCTTTACAAGACACATTATATATACTGTAGTTAGTAGTAGACTATAGACAGTACAAGACACATTATATATACTGTAGTTAGTAGTAGACTATAGGCTTTACAAGACACATGATATATACTGTAGTTAGTAGTAGACTATAGACTGTACAATACATGATATATGCTGTAGTTAGTAGTAGACTATAGATTGTACAAGACACATGATATATACTGTAGTTAGTAGTAGACTATAGACTGTACAAGACATGATATATACTGTAGTTAGTAGTAGACTATAGATTGTACAAGACACATGATATATACTGTAGTTAGTAGTAGACTATAGACTGTACAAGACATGATATATACTGTAGTTAGTAGTAGACTATAGATTGTACAAGACACATGATATATACTGTAGTTAGTAGTAGACTATAGGCTGTACAAGACACATGATATATACTGTAGTTAGTAGTAGACTATAGATTGTACAAGACACATGATATATACTGTAGTTAGTAGTAGACTATAGACTGTACAAGACACATGATATATACTGTAGTTAGTAGTAGACTATAGGCTGTACAAGACACATGATATATACTGTAGTTAGTAGTAGACTATAGACTGTACAAGACACATGATATACTGTATACTGTAGTTAGTAGTAGACTATAGACTGTACAAGACACATGATATATACTGTAGTTAGTAGTAGACTATAGATTGTACAAGACACATGATATATACTGTAGTTAGTAGTAGACTATAGACTGTACAAGACACATGATATATACTGTAGTTAGTAGTAGACTATAGATTGTACAAGACACATGATATATACTGTAGTTAGTAGTAGACTATAGATTGTACAAGACACATGATATATACTGTAGTTAGTAGTAGACTATAGACTGTACAAGACACATGATATATACTGTAGTTAGTAGTAGACTGTAGACTGTACAAGACACATGATATATACTGTAGTTAGTAGTAGACTATAGGCTGTACAAGACACATGATATATACTGTAGTTAGTAGTAGACTATAGATTGTACAAGACACATGATATATACTGTAGTTAGTAGTAGACTATAGACTGTACAAGACACATGATATATACTGTAGTTAGTAGTAGACTATAGGCTGTACAAGACACATGATATATACTGTAGTTAGTAGTAGACTATAGATTGTACAAGACACATGATATATACTGTAGTTAGTAGTAGACTATAGACTGTACAAGACACATGATATATACTGTAGTTAGTAGTAGACTATAGGCTGTACAAGACACATGATATATACTGTAGTTAGTAGTAGACTATAGACTGTACAAGACACATGATATACTGTATACTGTAGTTAGTAGTAGACTATAGACTGTACAAGACACATGATATATACTGTAGTTAGTAGTAGACTATAGATTGTACAAGACACATGATATATACTGTAGTTAGTAGTAGACTATAGACTGTACAAGACACATGATATATACTGTAGTTAGTAGTAGACTATAGATTGTACAAGACACATGATATATACTGTAGTTAGTAGTAGACTATAGATTGTACAAGACACATGATATATACTGTAGTTAGTAGTAGACTATAGACTGTACAAGACACATGATATATACTGTAGTTAGTAGTAGACTGTAGACTGTACAAGACACATGATATATACTGTAGTTAGTAGTAGACTATAGGCTGTACAAGACACATGATATATACTGTAGTTAGTAGTAGACTATAGACTGTACAAGACACTGTACAAGACACATGATATACTGTATACTGTAGTTAGTAGTAGATTATAGACACATATATATACAGTGGGGAGAACACGTATTTGATACACTGCCGATTTTGCAGGTTTTCCCACTTACAAAGCATGTAGAAGTCTGTAATTTTTATCATAGGTACTCTTCAACTGTGAGTGATGGAAACAAAAATCCAGAAAATCACATTGTATGATTTTTAAGTAATTCATTTTCATTTTATTGCATGACATAAGTATTTGATACATCAGAAAAGCAGAACTTAATATTTGGTACAGAAACCTTTGTTTGCAATTACAGAGATCATACGTTTCCTGTAGTTCTTGACTAGGTTTGCACACACTGCAGCAGGGATTTTGGCCCACTCCTCCATACAGATCCTTCAGGTTTCGGGGCTGTCGCTGGGCAATACGGACTTTCAGCTCCCTCCAAAGATTTTCTATTGGGTTCAGGTCTGGAGACTGGCTAGGCCACTCCAGGACCTTGAGATGCTTCTTACGGAGCCACTCCTTAGTTGCCATGGCTGTGTATTTTGGGTCGTTGTCATGCTGGAAGACCCAGCCACGACCCATCTTCAATGCTCTTACTGAGGGAAGGAGGTTGTTGGCCAAGATCTTGCGATACATGGCCCTATCCATCCTCCCCTCAATACGGTGCAGTCGTCCTGTCCCCTTTGCAGAAAAGCATCCCCAAAGAATGATATTTCCACCTCCATGCTTCACGGTTGGGATGGTGTTCTTGGGGTTGTACTCATCCTTCTTCTTCCTCCAAACACAGCGAGTGGAGTTTAGACCAAAAAGCTCTATTTTTGTCTCATCAGACCACATGACCTTCTCCCATTCCTCCTCTGGATCATCCAGATGGTCATTGGCAAACTTCAGACGGGCCTGGACATGCGCTGGCTTGAGCAAGGGAACCTTGCGTGCGCTGCAGGATTTTAATCCATGACGGCGTAGTGTGTTACTAATGGTTTTCTTTGAGGCTGTGGTCCCAGCTCTCTTCAGGTCATTGACCAGGTCCTGCCGTATAGTTCTGGGCTGATCCCTCACCTTCCTCATGATCATTGATGCCCCACGAGGTGAGATCTTGCATGGTGCCCCAGACCGAGGGAGATTGACCGTCATCTTGAACTTCTTCCATTTTCTAATAATTGCGCCAACAGTTGTTGCCTTCTCACCAAGCTGCTTGCCTATTGTCCTGTAGCCTATCCCAGCCTTGTGCAGGTCTACAATTTCATCCCTGATGTCCTTACACAGCTCTCTGGTCTTGGCCATTGTGGAGAGGTTGGAGTCTGTTTGATTGAGTGTGTGGACAGGTGTCTTTTATACAGGTAACGAGTTCAAACAGGTGCAGTTAATACAGGTAATGAGTGGAGAACAGGAGGGCTTCTTAAAGAAAAACTAACAGGTCTGTGAGAGCCGGAATTCTTACTAGTTGGTAGGTGATCAAATACTTATGTCATGCAATAAAATGCAAATTAATTATTAAAAAAATCATACAATGTGATTTTCTGAATTTTTGTTTTAGATTCCGTCTCTCACAGTTGAAGTGTACCTATGATAAAAATTACAGACCTCTACATGCTTTGTAAGTAGGAAAACCTGCAAAATCGGCAGTGTATCAAATACTTGTTCTCCCCACTGTATATGTTTACAATAATATATACAGCTCTGGAAAAAATTTAGAGACCACTGCAGAATTGTCAGTTTCTCTGGTTTTACTATTTATAGGTATGTGTTTGGGTAAAATGAACATTTTTGTTTTATTCTATAAACTACTGACAACATTTCTCCCAAATTCCAAATAATAATGTAATTTAAAGCATTTATTTGCAGAAAATGACAACTGGTCAAAGTAACAAAAAATATAGTGTTGTCAGACCTCAAATAATGCAAAGAAAATAAGTTCAAATAATCCCATATATTTGTATTCTATTCTGTCACTAACCTGTAGAGATGTGTAGAGTTAGGTTTAGTTGACTGAAGACATCTCTAGGTCAATCTAGGCTACTATAGTGTCATGAGAGAGTCATGTCTATTATAGGAGACTGACAGTGTTCTCCAAATCCAGTTGAAGACCCTGATTGGTTGAATATTTGAATCAGATGTGTGTGAATCACACCCAGTAGCACTCCAGGACAGGAGTTGGTGAACACTGGACTAATTCAAAGCTTACTCTGTACTGTCGCCTCCCCCTCATTCAGAATGTGAACGGGATCAAGTACCACGCCAAGAACGGCCACCGGACACAGATCCGCGTCCGCAAGGCCTTCAAGTGCCGCTGTGGGAAGAGCTACAAGACGTCCCAGGGCCTGAGGCACCACACCATCAACTTCCACCCGCCAGTCTCTGCCCACATCCGCAAGATGCAGCAGTAGCAATCCCCCCCCCATCATCCTGTTCTAGCAATTCTATATCTATGTGCCCACCATCACCAGCAATGGCTGTGTCCCATTCCAAACAGCAGTGGCTGTGTCCCATTCCAAACACACACACACTTTCCTTCTTCTTCCAGTACACTACTCTTTTACTGCATGCTTTAAAATTACCTTTAGTATTTTACTTTTTGGAATGTTGTATTTTCTTCACAGCTTTGTACTTTTTCACATTTGTGTCTTTTTGATAACTTTTTTGGCACACAGTGCTTAATGTTAAGATGATGATGATGCGTTTGAAAGAGACCGTATTGCCGCGTTCAAAACAACTCGGAACTCTCCGACTTCAGTGCAGGGATCTTTCTAGAGCTCCGACTATCCGACCTGAAGATCACTGACATCATGATTTGACCTAGTTTTTTTTCCATGAGTTCCCAGTTGTCTTGAAAGCACCATAAGTCAAGGTTCATAGTGTTCGGCAGAGCAAAACGTGGTGGAACATTTACATACAGTTATGTTGTGTACGTTGTCACCTACTGAACTTGACTGAGTGTTCAGGTAATGTTGTGTTGGAAAGAAGGGGCATGAGAGTGGAGAGGCCAGGGGAGAAAGCAAGCCTCACCTCACCACCACACCATCACAAAATGGAGGCAAGAAAATCAGAATGTTTGTAAACGATAAAGATGTCTATACATCGTTCGGGAATATATCAACTTTCACCATCAGGTGTAAAATAGTATACTATTATATACAGTGGGCTCCAAAATTACTGGCACCCCTGACTGGCAATGCACAAACAATACTTTAAACAATATAATTATAGAGATAAACTCAAAATACCAACATGTGAGAAATACTGTACTATATTAATGTTCCAATGGAACCCACCAAAATAATTTATTGATTTAATAAAAAATCTATGTCCTCCAAATCAATGTTTCACAATTAATGGCACCCTCAAAGATTATTGTAAACAACATCTACCAAAATTAAACCAGGAATTAAATTCCACTTATTTAAGTTTATCTAAGTCTTAAGGAACTATATTGAGCCATTACGTCACTTCCTGTTTCACTAGGGTATAAAAGAGGTAACACGCATGCAATATCCCTTTGTCATCCAACACCATGAAGAAAACAAAATAACTGGCCGTTCAAAAGAGACAGATGGCCGTAGACCTTCATAAATCTGGTAATGGCTACAAGAAGATCCACAAACGATTGAATATATCACTGAGCACTGTCAGGGCAATTATTATAACATTCAAAAGATATGGAACAGTTGAAAACCTCACTGGTAGAGGACGCAGATGCATTTTGCCCCCCAGGATAGGGAGGAGGATGGTGAGAGAAGCAACAAAATCTCCAAGAATCACTGTGGAAGAATTGCAGGCCTTGGTGGCGTCTTGGGGTCACCAGGTTTCAAAAAGCACCATCAGACGCCACCTCCACAACCACAGGCTCTTTGGAAGGGTTGCCAGAAAAAAGTCCTTTCTGACCCCAAGACACAGATGCAAGCGCTTGGACTTTGCCAAACGTAATTTAAATTATGACTGGAAGAAGGTACTCTGGTCAGATGAGACCAATATTGAACGTTTTGGTCAGATACAGATTCGGCATGTTTGGCGTCGAAACAGAGATGCACACAAGGAGAGGCACCTCATACCCACAGTGAAATATGGTGGTGGGTCAGTGATGTTTTAGGGCTGTATTAATTCCAGAGGTCCAGGAGCACTGGTTAAGATTGATGGCATAATGAATTCCACCAAGTATCAGGCAATTTTGGCTGACAATCTGGTTGCCTCTGCCAGAAGGCTGGGACTTGGCCGTGGGTGGACTTTCCAACAAGACAATGAACCAAAACATACCTCAAGATCCACACAGAAATGGTTATATGACAACAAAATCAATGTTCTGCCATGGCCATCCCAGTCACCGGACCTCAATCCAATCCAAAACCTGTGGGCTGAGTTGAAGAGGGCAGTTGATAAGCGCAAACCCAAGAATGTGAAGGATCTTGAAAGGATCTGCATAGAGGAAGGGTCCAAAATCCCTCCAAATGTGTTCCTTAACCTTGTCAAATATTACAGGAAAAGACTCCATGCTGTTATCCTTGCCAGAGGTGGTTGCACTAAGTACTAAATGAGGAGTGCCAATAATTATGAAACCTTGATTTTGGTTAAATTTATTTTGTATTAAATAATTGTATGATTTTGGTTGGTTCCATTGAAACATTAATAAAGTACAGTATTTCTCACATGTTGGTATTTTGAGTTTCTCTATAATTATATTGTTTATCATGTTTAAGGTATTGTTTGTGTATTGCCAGTCAGGAGTGACAGTAATTTTGGAGCCCACTGTATTTCTTGACATGTTCCCGTTCTGAAAGTATAGTTTTAAGAATCACTTTGCTAGTATTATACTTTTTTTACTCAAAACTTGTTTTGTTTTAGCACTAAAAGACTATCTAAGGTGACAATTCACCAGCAGCATTTCAGCACCAAAATCCTAATCACAATCCTGCCTGTGTGTTCTGATAGGCTGCGTCCCAAATTGCACCCTTTTCCCTATATAGTGCACTACTTTTGACTAGAGCCCTAGGCCCTGGTCAAACAAAAGTTGTGCACTACAGTCGTGGCCAAACGTTTTGAGAATGACAAGTATTGGTCTCCGAAAAGTTGCTGCTTCAGTGTTCTTAGATCTTTATGTCAGTAGTTACTATGGTACACTGAAGTATAATTACAAGTATTCCATAAGTGTCAAAGGATTTCATTGACAATGACATTCAGTTTATGCAAAGACTCAATATTTGCAGTGTTGACCCTTCTTTTTCAAGACCTCTACAATCCACCCTGGCATGCTATCAATTAACTACTGGGCCACATCCTGACTGATGGCAGGCCATTCTTGCATAATCAATGCTTGGAATCTGTCAGAAGTTGTGGGTTTTTGTTTGTCCACCCGCCTCTTGAGGATCGACCACAAGTTCTCAATGGGATTAAGGTCTGGGGAGTTTCCTGGCCATGCACCCAAAATGTTGATGTTTTGTTCCCCAAGCCACTTAGTTATCACTTTTGCCATATGGCAAGGTGCTCCATCATGCTGGAAAAGGCATTGGTCGTCACCAAACTGTTGTTGGATGGTTGGAAGAAGTTGCTCTCGGAGGATGTGTTGGTACCATTCTTTATTCATGGCTGCATTCTTAGGCAAAATTGTGAGTGAGCCCACTCCCTTGGCTGAGAAGCAATCCCACACATGAATGGTCTGAGGATGCTTTACTGTTGGCATGACACAGGACTGATGATAGAGAAGACAAGGTGTTTTCTGGATGGCCCAAACAATCGGAAAGGGGATTCATCAGAGAAAATGACTCCACCCCAGTCCTCAGCAGTCCAATCCCTGTACCTTTTGCAGAATTATCAGTCTGTCCCTGATGTTTTTCTTGGAGAGAAGTGGCTTCTTAGCTGCCCTTCTTGACACAAGGCCATCCTCCAAAAGTCTTTGCCTCACTGTGCGTGCAGATGCACTCACACCTGCCTGCTGCCATTCCTGAGCAAGCTCTGCACTGGTGGTGCCCTGATCCCGCAGCTGAATCAACTTTAGGAGATGGTGCTTGCTGGACTTTCTTGGGCGCCCTGACACCTTCTGCACAACAATTGAACCTCTCCTTGAAGTTCTTGATGATCCGATAAATAGTTGATTTAGGTGCAATCTTACCAGCAGCAATATCCTTGCCTGTGAAGCCCTTTTTGTGCAAAGCATTGATGACGGCACGTGTTTCCTTGCAGGTAACAATGGTTGACAGAGGAAGAACAATGATTTCAAGCACCCTCCTTTTAAAGCTTACAGTCTGTTATTCTGACTCAATCAGCATGACAGAGTGATCTCCAGCCTTGTCCTCGTCAACACTCTCACCTGTGTTAACGAGACAATCACTGACATGATGGCAGCTGGTCCTTTTGTGGCAGGGCTGAAATGCAGTGGAAATGTTTTAGTTTTTTTTAGTTCATTAATAATTAAAAAAAAAATTGTTCAGAGGGACTTTGCAATTAATTGCAATTCATCTGATCACTCATGACATTCTGGAGTATATGCAAATTGCCATCAACACTGAGGCAGCAAACTTTGTGGAGACCAATACTTGTGTCATTGTCAAAACTTTTGGCCACGACTGTACATACGGAATCAGGTGCCATTTGGGATACACATAGTATTTGAAAAATCAGCTGTTATGCTGTTCACTGGAATCTTGGGATTGTATGTCACAGCAGTCCCAGTATTCCAGAACCCATTCCCAGTAATCCAGAACCCTTCCATTCAAGGGTGCTGAGCAGTTATCTTCTTCGCCATAGCCTGGTGAAGTATTTAAGCACTTTGTAGTAACTAGTTGCCAACAGAATTAGGATGATTTTCGTTGCCAAAAACTCTGTCTGCTACATGTCTGGTCGGTGTGTGCAGCAGCAGTCACAGGAACTAAGCGAGAGAGCCAGACTCTGGAGGTACTTAACTTTTCCAAGGGAGTTTTACATTTTTTCAGACCTCCAGTGTCTCCTGTTTGTTGTGGTGAGATTATGCATCTGGTTGCCCTAATTTGTAGACCACAAGACAGAGTACCAATCCAGTATCTGTGTATAGCTTCAGTGACACTTCAGGAATGGCTAACTTAAGCTAGAGTAGACATTCTTGTAAAAAAGAAAGATGGCCAGATCTCGATCCTGGTCTATTTCTCCTCCTGTGTCCCTCTAGCCTCTACCATACTGGTAATCAGATAGCAAGGGGCTATCAACAACCCAGCATCATTGCATGGAAATCAATGTTATGGAACTACACGTTAATGAGTGCGTCCCAAATAGTCCATAGGGCTCTGGTAAAAAAATAGCACACTATATAGGGGACAGGTTGCCATTTGGGACACAGTTGACGTAGATGGACATTGACAATATTATACTGACAGTACGTATGGAGGGAAGTATTAGAAATATTGTGTATAGTAAATGTATTGTCGCTAAGTGCATTAAATTATATTTTTCTATGTTTCTGGAGAATGAAGACCCTTACTGTGTGTGTGTTCTGTAAACTAAAGGCAACACCAGAGGTTGTTCTGGAACTGACGGTGATGTACGAAACTAGCTGCTTTAGAAATGTAGCTGTGATTACATTTGATTTACCATGAATTAATTTATTTTCACCTTTATTTAAACAGAGTAACATTGAGACCCAGGTCTGTTTTACAAATGAGCCCTGACTGTGTGTGCACAAGGCATTGAATAAACTGACTGGGTGAGTGGGTATGTTATAGGCTGATACACTATTGTGCCAAACAGACTTTATTAGTTCAGATTTCTTTACATGAGACTGACAAAAAGAAATCAAAAGGTTTTCTATGATCGTTAAATAACAAAATAATAGTTTCTCATCTAACAGAATTATGGCATGCATTTTAATCAGTAGCGATAGTTGAAGCATGACTTCTTTAGCCAGACACACAACCAAACCAGTGGAGAATTAAATAATGAGAATGGAAAAGAAACTGAAAATCAACTAACACTAAAATATGACAGCTCTTTCTAACCATACATACACATATTGCAAAAGCTTATACAACACCGTTGGCTTTTAAAAGATCATTCTAAAATAGATTATTTAAAGATAATATAACAATCAGGTTTAGAAGCTATGATTTGTCCCGTCTGTCTGCATATAGTGGCACCGAGGTGGCTGCTTTCTAAAAAATTTATGAATACCTGAATTTTACTATGACGCTCAGGGGAAAGCATTTTGGTTGGAACAATTCAAATGTACGTTTTGGTAAATGCCTGATGTAGCCTACTTTCCCTGACTTGACATAGTCTAGTAGTGTCTGAGACTGAGGAAGTGGTGAGAGACGAGCACAGCGATAACATAGTTCTTCACATCATCATCGGTCATATCCCACTAATAGAATCTTGGAATACCAAATAAAATGGGACACTTCATGTTAAAGAACCTATTATTAAAGATGTTCTGATTCAAACAGATAGATGCCTAAAAGTGAATGAGATGGTCACAGCTGTTCATGTGGCAGGGGAAAAGAGAGGCAGTTTGATTTCAGCGGCGACTGACAGAAATGGAAGGATGTAGTGGATTAGGTGTTTAGTCAAAGTTGAGCATGTTGGCGTCAAAGTGGGTGAGCACGTGGTTCTCGAAGTTCTTCTGGTCACAGTCGAGGGGGAACTGCTCGCTGCACATGGGGCACTCCTTCCAGTGGCTCTCTACATGCTCCGCAAACTTACTCTGCTCGTAGTTGGGCGGGAAGATCAACTCACACAGTGGACAGCGCATTTGGACGTTCACTCTGCACAGAGGAGAGAGAGAATGGAGTGAGGAAAGAAAATAAGATAATGGTTAGGGAGAGACGGAAAGAGAGAAGGTATTGAGAGAGCAACCAAGAGAGAAGGTATTGACAGAGCAACCAAGAGAGAAGGTATTGAGAGAGCTCTGTGTTAATGAGCAGCCAAGTGATGTTGGCAGAGGGGAGCAGAGCATAGCAGAACAGCTAACAGGCTAATAAAGACCATCTGTCAGGGGGTCTCCTCTACGTGAGTGGGCCGCTAGCTGGGCTGGGCCACTCATGTTAACACCTATATTAAAGAACAAAGACTTTACACATGTTATCATGGCATACACAGGTTGGAGCTGGCAAGCTGCTGTGCTGCGTGAGAGAACACCTTCAATGCATTTTGGGGAGCTCAGGTCTTCTGTGTATGTGTTTTTGTTACCTGGACTCGAAGCCAAAGGGAGTCTGTCCATCATTTAAGAATGGGCTGTGGGGTTCAGTAGTTGCTGCAGGCTGTTCATTGGCATTGCCCTGTGGTGGAGGGTAGAAAACTACTTCAGAAATACTATCACACACACAACTACTGTAGCAGAAATAATCCTCCCTCTGTATGATGCAATATATCACTAAGTGAACCTCAGTGGAGGCTGGTGTCACTTTAAAAATCAGAGGACAGCTCATAGTAATGGCTGGAATGAAGGTAACAGTTTCAAATCAAACATGCTTTCATAACTTTCACTTTGTTCCATTCCAGCCGTCCTCCCCTCACCAGCCTCCTCTGGTCTATCTTTAAGGCAGACTAAATTACTAACTCGCGTTGTTGATGTTGTTGTTTTCAGACTGGCTAACTCGCATTGTTGTTGTTGTTGTTTTCAGACAGGCGAACTAGCATTGTTGTTGTTGTTTTCAGACTGGCTAACTCGCATTGTTGTTGTTTTCAGACTGGCTAACTCGCATTGTTGTTGTTGTTGTTTTCAGACTGGCAAACTCGCATTGTTGTTGTTGTTGTTTTCAGACAGGCAAACTCGCATTGTTGTTGTTGTTGTTTTCAGACAGGCAAACTCGCATTGTTGTTGTTGTTGTTGTTGTTTTCAGACAGGCTAACTCGCATTGTTGTTGTTGTTGTTTTCAGACAGGCTAACTAGCATTGTTGTTGTTGTTGTTGTTTTCAGACAGGCGAACTAGCATTGTTGTTGTTTTCAGACTGGCTAACTCACATTGTTGTTGTTGTTGTTTTCAGACTGGCTAACTCGCATTGTTGTTGTTGTTGTTTTCAGACTGGCTAACTCGCATTGTTGTGGTTGTTGTTTTGAGACTGGCTAACTCGCATTGTTGTGGTTGTTGTTTTGAGACTGGCTAACTCGCATTGTTGTGGTTGTTGTTTTGAGACTGGCTAACTCGCATTGTTGTGGTTGTTGTTTTGAGACTGGCTAACTCGCATTGTTGTGGTTGTTGTTTTGAGACTGGCTAACTCGCATTGTTGTGGTTGTTGTTTTGAGACTGGCTAACTCGCATTGTTGTGGTTGTTGTTTTCAGACAGGCTAACTCGCATTGTTGTTGTTTTCAGACAGGCTAACTCGCATTGTTGTTGTTTTCAGACAGGCTAACTCGCATTGTTGTTGTTTTCAGACAGGCTAACTCGCATTGTTGTTGTTTTCAGACAGGCTAACTCGCATTGTTGTTGTTTTCAGACTGGCTAACTCGCATTGTTGTTGTTTTCAGACTGGCTAACTCGCATTGTTGTTGTTTTCAGACTGGCTAACTCGCATTGTTGTTGTTTTCAGACTGGCTAACTCGCATTGTTGTTGTTTTCAGACAGGCGAACTAGCATTGTTGTTGTTGTTGTTGTTTTCAGACAGGCGAACTAGCATTGTTGTTGTTTTCAGACTGGCTAACTTGCATTGTTGTTGTTGTTGTTTTCAGACAGGCGAACTAGCATTGTTGTTGTTTTCAGACTGGCTAACTTGCATTGTTGTTGTTCTTGTTTTCAGACTGGCTAACTTGCATTGTTGTTGTTGTTGTTGTTTTCAGACAGGCTAACTCGCATTGTTGTTGTTTTCAGACAGGCGAACTAGCATTGTTGTTGTTGTTTTCAGACAGGCGAACTAGCATTGTTGTTGTTTTCAGACTGGCTAACTTGCATTGTTGTTGTTGTTTTCAGACTGGCTAACTTGCATTGTTGTTGTTGTCAGACTGGCTAACTCGCATTGTTGTTGTTTTCAGACAGGCTAACTCGCATTGTTGTTGTTTTCAGACAGGCTAACTCGCATTGTTGTTGTTTTCAGACAGGCTAACTCGCATTGTTGTTGTTTTCAGACTGGCTAACTCGCATTGTTGTTGTTTTCAGACTGGCTAACTCGCATTGTTGTTGTTTTCAGACTGGCTAACTCGCATTGTTGTTGTTTTCAGACTGGCTAACTCGCATTGTTGTTGTTTTCAGACAGGCTAACTCGCATTGTTGTTTTCAGACAGGCTAACTACCATTGTTGTGTTCAGACTGGCTAACTCACACTGTTGTTTTCAGACTAGCTAACTCACATTGTTGTTGTTCTGCTGCTGCTCCTCTGGGTCCTCCAGGCCGTCGGGCCGGCTGAGGTTGCGTGCTGGCTGGATGCAGACCACGTTACTATCCCAGGAGGGGGGGCCTACAGGTGGCAGGCGGGGCACCAGGTCATCAGAAAACTCTCCGTCCGTGCCGTCTAGAGTGAGGGTCAAAGGTCAAAAGGTGTGTAAGCATATTAGGGTTGCAAAATTCAGATAACCTGGGAATGTTGGGAAGGTTTTCCTGAAATCCCAGTTGGAAGATTCTCAGAATCAGGAGGGAATAAGCAGGAACTGCTGGAAAACCTGGGAAAGTTACCGGAATGTCTATATCCTATGTAAGCATATGGAATAATTATCCAGATAGAAGGTACAAGAAATTACACATGAAATGAATAGCAATTGAATTAATCTGAATTGAGTTAGAAGGGGAATAGATGTGTATGTAAGGGGCAACACGGGAGGCACCAACCGCTGAATTCAGTTAGCAGGAGATTGTTAGGTAAGTATAGGATGAGAGATGGGAGACACTTGCATCTGAGGTGGAGTAGGGGTTAGTAAGGGGGGGGGGACCAACCTCTTGTATCTGAGGTGGAGTAGGGGTTCCCAAAGTGCAGCTGTGTGGGGCTCTGGGGGACCAGCAGTGGAGTGGGGGCGTCCTGGGTGTAGGGCAGGGGATACTGCAGGAACACAGACTGGATGCTCATCTCCTCTGACACTACAGCCTCTGTCTTCCTACCACCACTGCCGCTCTTCTGGAGATCCTGGTGGGGACAGTCAAAACAACGGACGTTATTATATTATATTATTACAGTGGCAAGAAAAAGTATGTGGTATCTGTTGACGAGTCTACGATACGTAAAACACTAAACTAGAATGGTGTTCATGGGAGGACACCACGGAAGAAGCCACTGCTGTCCAAAAAAAACATTGCTGCACTTCTGAAGTTCGCAAAAAAGGTCCCTGTGCTGTGGAAAACATCCTGCCTCGTCCCAGTGCCCAAGAAGGCACACCCCACTGTCCTGAATGACTTCAGACCTGTCGCGCTAACATCACACATCATGAAGACCCTGGAAAGGTTAGTCCTCGCTCACCTCAGACCCCTGGTGTGTACATCACTGGACCCCCTGCAGTTTGCATACCAGTGCAACATCGGGGTGGATGATGCAATCATCTACCTTCTGCAGAGGGCCTACTCTCACCTGGACAACGCAGATTGCACTGTGAGGGTTATGTTTTTTGACTTCTCCAGTGCCTTCAATACCATTCAGCCCCTGCTACTGGGTGAGAAGATGAGGAGGATGGAAGTGGAAGCACCCTTAGTCTCCTGGGTCACAGACTACCTGACCGGTAGGCCACAAGTTCTGCGACTACAGAGCTGTGTGTCAGAACGGGCAGTGAGCAACACAGGGGCCCCCCAGGGAACAGTCCTGTCCCCCTTCCTGTTCACCCTCTACACCTCGGACTTCAGATATAACTCTGAAACATGCCACCTACAGAAGTTCTCGGATGACTCCGCAATTGTAGGGTGCATCAGGGGTGGGGCCAACATTAAAGCCGGTGATGCTTCTCGGGTAAATAAGCTGATCAGGAAGGCTAGCTCTGTCCTGGGGATGAGTCTTGACACTCTAGAGGTGGCGGCGAAGAGACGGATCCTGGCCAAACTGCTGGCCATCATGGACGTCACACACCCTCTGCATGCCATGGTTATGACGCAGAGGAGCACCTTCAGTCACAGACTGATCCCACCACGGTGTGCCAGAGAGCGCTACAGGAGGTCCTTCCTGCCGGCGGCTATTAGACTATATAATGCCTCACCGGGGTGCTGTGCCGTCAGCAACATAGATCTGGAACTGTTGGGGTGATAGGCCCTAATTTAATCCGTGAGTAACTCTGGTCTGTAATCACTCATTCACTCAGGACCTATTTATTCATGCAGGTCTGTATATATATACACTCATGTACAGTTGTTATATCATATCACGTGCAATATTGCAAGTAATTCTTGGACCCAACTTACGTAATCATTCACTCAGGAATGCATATTAGTATCCTGTCAGTTGCACCTTTTCTCATTGCTTTTAGTATATCGAATGTGCAATACGTGTAGTTATCTGTAATTCAACCCTGCGCACTAAAGACTGTATTTTAAGGGAATTACTATTATTACCCCAAATTATATCATACACACATTTAGCTATTTAAGTTTCTCTTCCTGTCATTTACCTGTACAGTTTATGTAACCATGCAAGTATTCACTTATCTGTAAATATAACTGTATATTTACCTGTACAGCTAATTTAACCAGGCAAAATATTCACTTACCTGTTCATTTAGCCAGTCTGTCTATTAAGTAAACTATTATTACCCTTGCTCATATCATATGCATTTTTAGCTACTGAAGTATTTCTCTGCCATCGACCGTATAGTATAGTTAACCATCCAACATCCACCAATGTATAGTGTACATATTCAGCCAACCACCCATACTATGCAATGTCTTTTTATAGCTTTTTGCACTCCAGATATCTTGTATTTCTATACTTTTTCATACTGCCGCTCTATGTATCATGTATCTGTCTTTTGTGTACTTTCGTTGTGGCATTTTGCACCTGCCCTGTGTTTTGTTGTTGTAGCTGCTTGACAAAGAAATTTCCCCCTCGGGGATCAATAAAGTATCTATCTATCTATCTATCTATCTATCTATCTATCTATCTATCTAAATGAGCACCTGGATGTTTCACAGCGCAAAATATTCTGTGGACAGACGAAACTAAAGTTAAGTTGTTTGGAAGGAACATGCAACACTATGTGGTGAGGAAAAAAGGCACTGCACACCAACATCAAAACCTCATCCCAACTGTAAAGTATGGTGGAGGGAGCATCATGGTTTGGGGCTGCTTTACTGCCTCAGGACCTGGACAGATCATCGACGGAAAAATGTATTCCCAAGTTTATCAAGACATTTTGCAGGAGAATGTAAGGCTCTCTGTCCGCGAATTGAAGCTCCACAGAAGTTGGATGATGCAACAGGATAAAGACCCAAAACACAGACGTAAATAAACAAAATGGCTTCAACAGAAAAAAATACCCTTTCTGGAGTGGCCCAGTGTTTACAGTGTGTTCAATAAATACGTATAATTGTTTGTGTGTTATTAGTTTAAGCAGACTGTTTGTCTATTGTTGTGACTTAGATGAAGATCATATCAAATGTTATGACCTATTTATGCAGAAATCCAGGTAATTCCAAAGGGTTCACATACTTTTTCTTGCCACTGTATATATTTATGATTGGAAAGGGAATCATTTAAAATAGCTGATCTTGTATTTTCTCTAACAGAATTGTTTTATCTTGTGGAGGAAATGTATTAATATTTTTCATATATTGTAAATATTATCTTGATGCTAAGAAGTACCACTCAAAGTGTAGCTGCTCCTGAGAATAAAAGACTTCGCCAGCTACAGATCTAACTTCAGCTACATTAGTCAATACATCAGTCAATACATGACTGGCCACAATGATCTCACAGCAGATCCTAGAACTACGGTCGGTCTCTCTCTTCCTGCCTCGGTCCCCCTCTCTCTCTCGCCCTCTCCCCCTCCCTCTCCCCCTCCCCCTCCCGCTGAGTTCCTCTATCTCCCTCTGTCCCTCACTCTCCCTGCTCGGCCCCTCGCTCTCTCCCTCCCTCTCCCCCAGTCTCTCCCTCCCTCTCCCCCAGTCTCTCCCTCCCTCTCCCCCAGTCTCTCCCTCCCTCTCCCCCAGTCTCTCCCTCCCTCTCCCCCAGTCTCTCCCTCCCTCTCTCTCAAACATTTTAATTAGTCATTCATAAAAAATAATATCCTTTCATTTTCAAAGGCAATGCAAGGTTTGTGTTTTACTGGAAGTTTGAAGCAGACGCCAATTTAATTGACAGTTTCAACCTCAAAATGGGTTGTTTTGCTGCTCTAAGGGACGAATGCGTACGCTAGCTAGCTACCCTTCAGCAGTTTCCCCGGGCCCAATGTGGACTTCTCTGTGGTCCAGAGTAATTGAATGGAAAATAAGAAGTCGCTTTGCTTTACTTCACCAATTAGAGATGTGTTAAACCCCAGCCAGAATAGGATATGGGAAAATTGCTGCTCTTTTGGGGTGTTTTTAGTTCAGAGACAAGTCTATAAAGGCAGACAATTAAAGCTGTAGTGTTGCTATACTTACTAACTTCACCAACTATACTAACCTCCTCAAGTTTCTCCTTGTCCTGCAGCAGAGCAGCCAGAGTGTCCTTCAGATCTTTCAGCGCACGCCCCTTCTCAGCCACCTGACTCTGTAGGAGAGAGACAGTCAGGAGACATCCGTTTAGGATTATTCAAATCTTTTGAGATCAAATAAAATGTCTTCTATCAGTACTAAGGTTATGAAATCCAACATCAATATCAAATAAATCTCTGGAAAAAATCTATTGATATCAAATAAAAGTCAGATTCATCTTAGCTCCTTTGGCAAAAAGTACACTTGAAAGCATAACAAGTTTTTCCTTCATTAAGTTTTAACCTTCAGTGAGGAACAATGAATTGATACAAGCTTTAAAAGGCCTCAAACGGAGATAGCATTAATGCCTTGGTCTTCAGGCCTCCGCGCTCAGCCACTTTACTCTTCAAATAGTTTCTACAAACTGGAGCAGTGTTCTGATGGGCGCACCCCCTCCAAGCATCCAAGCCTGCTTCTGTTTTATAGCCGACTGTGTATTGATGCTATTACTCAGAAGACCAAGGCGTTGATCCTATCTCCATTTGAAGGCCAACTCCAGTGACAGTTGTGTTAATGGGCAGAGCCCGTTTAGAGGAAGGCTTTATGAGTTCTGGAGACCGCCAGGGTCGGACTCTGGCACCTTATCCTAACATAGTGCACTACAGGCCTGTGTTGTTTCTGGAGTGCTTGTGTGGTCAGTATATTCTATTTATTTGCCGTCCTAACATCTGCTCTGACTCTAGCCTTGTCCCAGACCTGTGTGTGCTTTGGCATGACTATGTTAAGTCAGAAGAGATGGCTACATCACTATCGCATCCAGATCTGGGACCAGGCTAGATCATTGCATGACAATGATAGGGAGAGGAGGTTGGATAAAACATTCAGATCTGGGACCAGGCTTCTCTTATCATCACTTAAAACATCTAGCTCTCCAGGACTGGAGTAGGAGAGTCCTGATCCACACTGACCTGGTAGTGATTATCCTAGACTGGTCCCAGACCTGTCTGTAGCCCTGATCTACACTGACGTGGTAGTGATTATCCTAGACTGGTCCCAGACCTGTCTGTAGCCCTGATCTACACTGGCCTGGTAGTGATTATCCTAGACTGGTCCCAGACCTGTCTGTAGCCCTGATCTACACTGACCTGGTAGTGATTCTCTTAGCCTGGTCCCAGACCTGTCAGTTTTGAGTTTGAGGAAACAGACGCCTGCTCAACAGAATCTACACTGACCTTTTATGATCCTCCTCGGCTGATCTCAGAACTGTGTACTGCTCTACATATTCTACGATATATAGATGGCAGTAGTCCTCCTAGTCTGGTATCTACACTGTACCTGGTAGTGGTTCTCCTAGCCCGGTATCTACAGAATCTACACTGTACCTGGTAGTGGTCCTTCTAGTCTGGTATCTACACTGTACCTGGTAGTGGTCCTCCTAGTCTGGTATCTACAGAATCTACACTGTACCTGGTAGTGGTTCTCCTAGTCTGGTATCTACAGAATCTACACTGTAGCTGGTAGTGGTCCTCCTAGTCTGGTATCTATAGAATCTACACTGTACCTGGTAGCGGTCCTCCTCGGCTAATCTCAGACCTGTCTGTAGAACTGCCCTACAATGTACCTTATAGCGGTCCTCCTCGGCTGATCTCAGACCTGTCTGTAGAACTGCTCTACAATGTACCTTATAGCGGTCCTCCTCGACTGCCAGCTGCAGCTTCAGGCTGTTGTTGGTCTTCAGTTGCTCCTTCAGCTTCACCTCCATCTTGGCCAGCTCATCAGCAAACATGCAGCTACGCTCCTTCTCCTCCTAGAGACAACAACACTCTGGTCACAACATGTAGCTACGTTCCTTCTCCTAGAGACAACACTCTGGTCACAACATGTAGCTACGTTCCTTCTCCTAGAGACAACACTCTGGTAACAACATGTAGCTACGTTCCTTCTCCAAGAGACAACACTCTGGTCCTACCAAACCAGAACCTCTTCCTCCTCTTTGGAGTGGGGAACAACTGTCATGCTATCACCTTTGGGGAAACCGTGTTCTCTTTCCACACTTTATGATTGATAGATTTATAGATTGATTGATTGGTTGGTCTGATCAACTATGCAGGAACTTTTACAATATAATGAACACACCAGACAGGAAGCCAAGAAGAGTTCTTACACTCAGCATCTGTCTGCATTTCCTGTACTTGTCGCTCCTGTCGGACGCCTCTCTGCTGAAGCCTTTGAGTTTCTCCTGGATGATGGCCTCCAGCATGGGGTCAGCAGAACCTGGACTCCCTGGGGACACACAGGTCAGACCGTTACTAACCCATCAATAGTTTTAACATCAAGGACCTCTTTGAAAATAAAAATAAAAAAAATAAACAGTGTTCAAGTCTTATCCTCTGGGATCAAATGCACATCTTGTTTGATGGAAGTATTATTTTGACGTCAAATTCAACTCTATTTAATAGAAATAAAACATTTAGCATGTAAACCATACCTGACAGGTTTACAACAAAGGAGGACATTTAATTCAGGGTTTGTCACTGGTAGTAATATGTGAGGGGAATGCGTGTGTACCTGGTACAGAGGTGTCTGGACTGACAGACAGAGGGACGGCCATGGCCTCAGCTGCTGGGTTCTTCCTCAGATCCTAGACACAAACAATATGAAGAGACATGTTGATGAGTGTGTGTGTGTGTGTGTGTGTGTGTGTGTGTAGCCTAGTTTCACCAGCAACTTCCATCTAGCAGCAGTCAGCCTCATCTGGTGGATAACTCCGTTTAATTGTGTTAGCATTGGGTAATGTGTGTGTGTGTGTGTGTGTGTGTGTCTCACTCACCCCCGGTGGTTCAGAGAGCTTGACCACCTGCCTCTGCAGTCTCTGACACTCCTTGTACTTCTCCTTGTAGTGTTCTGCAGCCATGTGCAGCCGCAGCTTCAGGTCCTCCACCTCTCTCTGTAACTCAGCCACCGTGGCTGGGTCAGCCCCGGCCTCATCCTCCACCTTGCACACCTCAGACTTAGACTGCTGCTCCCACAACACAACACACAGAGGGACAGATATGGCCACGTCATGTTAACATCAGACCTGTCAAATATTTGAGCAAGTAACTTGGACTTGTCTGATCCAGAACAGTCCATAGGGGCAGGAGCTTAATCACCTGTTTTTGTAGAGTGAGGTTACTCCTGGACAGGACACTAGTCTGTCAAATATATCAGCTGCACTTGATTTAGTTTGTCCAGTACAACGGAACCAATGGAATCATCCCAAACATTCTAAATACATTGAAATCAAGCGTCCTCCTTACCGCCTCCTGCTGGGTGGCATCCTTCATCTGTTCCACCAGGCGCTCCAGACGGCCACACTGTGCCAAGGCCTCCTCTTTCCCCTGCTGCAGGGCGTCTGTCTCCAGCCTCATGCGGTACAGGTCAGCCATGGTGCGGTCGCGGGCGCTGGACACGTCCCTCAGCTCAGCAGACAACATGGAGGCCTGCTGTTGTTTGGCCTGAAGCTGCTCTTCCTTCTGACGGAGCTGTTCCTTCATGGCCTTCAGCTCACCCTGCCCAGGGACACCAGGGGAGAAAGGTCAGTACATACACATCTCTCTCTCACATACATACAGGTATGGATGAACAAATCATGCACTCAGAATTAACATTTGTTGTGAGTTCAAATCCCAGGTCTGCCCACTGCCGTTGTGCCTTTGAGCAAGGACCGCTCCATGGGCGCTGCTCTGCGTCTTTGACAGTGTTGCTTCCAGCCTCTAGTCTATTGTATGTGTGCGTCCCATATTCCCTACCACCTATATAGTGTACTGGTCCAAAGTAGGGATGATTATATCCTGATTCTTACCAAGGGGGAGGCCTTGGCCAGGACCTCCTTGTGCTGTTCCTCCTTCTCAGTGAGGCAGGAGCGGAGGCGTCCCACCTCCTCTTTGAACTGAGCGATGGTGTTCTCCTTTTTTACATCCACAGCCTTCAGCATCTGCAGCTCTGCACTCAGCTTAGTGTTCTCCAGCTCACGGTTCTTCAGGTGGATCTAGAACCGAAAACAAATATTTTAAATACTTTTTTTGAACTGCAAATCACACTAAAATCAAAAAGGATTCAAACATTTCAAAAGGTCCCAGTACAATGTAGGGGGTTCGTATAAAAATGCTATGTTTCCGCCTGGTGTTGCAGTGACACCTCTCTGTGCTACATTAACCATCATCCTTCATCAAGATGTAGCCAGCAGCATTTTTCACTCCTAAAATAAATGCAGCATAACCTTAATTACAACACAGAGATTGAGGTTGGCTCGTTAAACTACCCTGCCGTCCCACTCTATGTGATGCCACCAAAATGGCACCCTATTCCCTTGGTAGTGCACTACTTTTGACCAGGGGTCATAATGCTCTGATCAAAAGTAGTGCACTATATAGGGAATAGGTTGCCAATTGGGACACAACCTCAGTGACGAGGCCGGCTAAATGAGGTGCAGCTTTACCTTGTGCTTCCGTGGCAACAGTGTGCGTGTGTACCACTCCTAGTTCCTGAGCTGTACCCATCAGTCACCACGACTACAAAGCTCCCCAGAAACTGAGAGGGCCGGAACAGACCATACCCTGTTCAGACAGAACACTGTGGGATCCCACTGAGCAGGGAAACAGCAGCTACACGCACTACTGGGATTAACTGGACTGAGAGAAGTGGTCAGATTAACTGGACTGAGAGAAGTGGTCAGATTAACTGGACTGAGAGAAGTGGTCAGATTAACTGGACTGAGAGAAGTGGTCAGATTAACTGGACTGAGAAAAGTGGTCAGATTAACTGGACTGAGAAAAGTGGTCAGATTAACTGGACTGAGAAAAGTGGTCAGAATAACTGGACTGAGAGAAGTAGTCAAATTAACTGAGTGGAATGTTGACTATAGTCTAAAAGACATCTCTGGTATAATTCCAGTAATTTTCCCCCAAATTCCATTTTTTTTCATAAATCCCGGTTGCAGGAAATCTGGACTCTTCCGAGCAGGATTTCTGGAAAACCTGGGAGTTTTGTGAAAGTATCTTGCAACCCTAGGTATGATCCTTCACAGCTACAGTAACATGACTAATAGTACACTAGCAGTGTGCCCAACAAAGGTGTGTGTGTGTGTGTGTGTGTGTGTGTGTGTGTGACCTTGTAGAGCTCCTTCTCATCCTTCTCATTCTTCAGGTGTGACTCCAGGCCGTCCTTCTCCAGAGTCATCTTCTTCACTCTGTCCCTCAGGCTGTCCAGCTCTGTCTCTTTCTGCAGGCCCTTCTGGGTGACTCCTATCAGGTCATCCTCCAGCTGCAGGACCCTGGCTGTGGCTTCCTCCAGCCTCCTCTTCACCTCCTCTCTTTCCTCCTGCATGGCCTGGCACGACACCTGCACCTCCTGGGGACAGAGAGACAGAAGTAGGGAGTTATTAACTTGTACTTGTAACCTTAAATGTATGTTTTATGCCCAATTTTACCTTTTAACCCTGTAAGCCAGAGACAAACTGTGAGAACTTTCGGGACAACAACATTCCCCTGGAGAATTTTGTTGGTTTGCCATTTCTAACTTTCAGATAGAAATATGTGATACAGAACATACATGCTTCTCTGTCATGTAGATTAGAACAGGGAACCATGTCAGGTCTTTACAGGACATACTGTATAACTGCAACGTCTTCAATTTAATCACTTCCTGTCTCTAAAGCACAACAAGAACAAACCCTCAGGGCTGTGACAGACAGGCAGCTGCTACAGGAAATCCCAGCCATTTCCCAACCAGTTCGGTCTGTGTCAAACACTGCCAGGCCTTTATGGATTCACACACCTCTGTACATACAATACTGACTCTGTGTGGCGGTGAGCCGGAGTTTTCGTACTACTTTTGAGATGTAAAATAATCTGCCTACAAATCATCCATTTAAAATCTGGCATGTTACTCTGTTGAGTCTGGAAGGGAAGCTTGCTTTGTCGTAAGTACAGGCCGGCACAACGACTGCTCTGAAAGGCATTGCAGCAGATTTGAATTTGTTTCTATTGTAAGTTTATGAGCCACATTTTTTTTTTTTTTTTTTCCGCAGGACATAAAAAAAAACATTAAAAAGGGTTGTCGTAAAATTAACAGCCACCAAATGTGTAATTATGTTTTCATCTCAAAGCCATTTTCAAAACCAGCAGCTTTATGGAATGGAATAGTTCTATGAATTATCATTAACACAGTGTTAAAGATACATGTAAAAGCATTAAATATCTGGTGCTGAACAGTGATCACACTCAAGATCATTACTGTCAAGTTCTTTATTTAGTTCTAATGCTTAGAGGGGGAACAATGTTGAGAGACAGAGGCTAGAGGGAGACATTTCAGATCAACTGTCACCAGGGTCGTGTTCAGTGGGCACAGCACAGGGAAAAAGGGTTTGGAAATGGGGGAGGTACAAAGTGAACGTGTCCAGTAAGAACACTCGTTGTCCATATCAAGGGGTTTTGATACGTTTTGCTCTACACCTACCCTCCTCCCCGGAGTTGTTCTCACCTGGTTCTCTCGCCTCAGTTCGGCACACTTCTCCTTCTCCTGCTCACACTCTTTATGCAGGCTCCCCTTTTCCTCCTCCAGTTGGTCCTTCTCATTCTGCAGGAGGCTCATGGTGCGAACCAGCTCCTCCTTCTCTCTTTGGGCCTCCTCCATCTTCTGCTGCAGGGACAAAGAGAAAGCTTTGAGGTGTGTGTGTGTGTATGTGTGTATTCATGCAGGTGCGCTTAACAATTATGCATCCATCTGTGAGTAACTCTGGTCCGTCATCACTCATTCACTCAGGACCTATTTATTCATGCAGGTCTGTATATAAATACTCATGTACAGTTGTTATATCATATCATGTGAAATATTGCTAGTAATTCTTGGACCTAACTTACATAGGCATTCACTCAGGAATGCATATTAGTATCCTGTCAGTTGCACCTTTTCTCATGGCTTTTAGTATATCGAATGTGCAATATGTGCAGTTGTCTGTAATTAAACCCTGCGCACTAAGGACTGTATTTTAAGGGAATTACTATTATTACCCCAAATTATATCATACACACATTTAGCTATTTAAGTATCTCTTCCTGTCATTTACCTGTACAGTTTGTGTAAACATGCAAGTATTCACTTATCTGTAAATATAACTGTATACCTAACTGTACAGCTAATTTAACCATGCAAAATATTCACTTACCTGTTCATTTAGCCAGTCTGTCTATTAAGTAAACTATTATTACCCTCGCTCATATCATATGCATTTTTAGCTACTGAAGTATTTCTCTGCCATCGACCTGTATAGTATAGTTAACCATCCAACATCCACCAATGTAGGGTGTACATATTCAGCCAACCACCCATACTATGCAATGTCTTTTTATAGCTTTTTTTTGCACTCCAGTTATCTTGTCTTGTATTTCTATACTTTTTCATACTGCCGCTCTATGTATCGTGTATCTGTTTTTTGTGTACTTTCGTTGTGGCATTTTGCACCTGCCCTGTGTTTTGTTGTTGTAGCTGCTTGACAAAGGATCAATAAAGTATCTATCTATCTATCTATCTATCTATCTATCTATCTATCTATCTATCTATCTCTCTATCTCTCTATGCGTGTGTGTGTGTGTGTGTGTGTGTGTATATTCATGCAGGTGCGCTCATGCGTGTGTGTGTATCAGTGCAGAGCCTGGCTCTGTCTCTGACGTACCTCTAGGTATCCGGTCCTGGTGGTCACCACCAGGATGTCCGAGTTGCACTCATCCTCCACGGTCAGCAGCTCATCCTCTGAGGGGCTCTGAGCCCGGAACAAGAAGGGTGTGCTGGCCCCCCGGATCTCCCCCTTGTGGGTCACATAGCAGAACTGATAGAACTCCCCATCATCGTTGGGCACGTAGTATCCTGAGGGAGGAAGAGAACAGCCAATATCAGAAAGAGTCTAGGGCTAGAAGGGGCTCTTTCTGGACAGGTCCTAGGTATCTGGGGTCATATCAGGGCTAGAAGGGGCCCTTTCTAGACAGGGCCTAGGTATCTGGGGTCATATCTGTTATAGACCTATATCCATCCTGCCCTGCCTTTCTAATGTCTTCGAAAGCCAAGTTAATAAACAGATCACTGACTTCTTCGAATCCCACCGTACCTTCTCTGCTATGCAATCTGGTTTCCGAGCTGGTCATGGGTGCACCTCAGCTACGCTCAAGGTACTTAACGATATCATAACCGCCATTGATAGAAGACAGTACTGTGCAGCCGTCTTAAATCGACCTGGCCAAGGCTTTCGACTCTGTCAATCACCGCATTCTTATTGGCAGACTCAACAGCCTTGGTTTCTCAAGTGACTGCCTTGCCTGGTTCTCCAACTACTTCTCAGACAGAGTTCAGTGTGTAAAATCGGAGGGCCTGCTGTCCGGTCCCCTGGCAGTCTATGGGGGTGCCACAGGGTTCAATTCTTGGGCCAACCCTATTCTCTATATATATCAACGATGTCGCTCTCGCTGCTGGTGACTCTCTGATCCATCTCTACGCAGACGACACCATTCTGTATACATCTGGCCCCTCTTTGGACACTGTGTTAACTTGTAATACTCCGCTGTTCATTTAAACAACTGGGTGCACACTATAAATTAGATCGCCTGTTCACATTGCCTAGTCCCCATACAAATAACAGATTATTAAGAGATCACTCAAAACACCAAAAGACACGTTTAGCAAATCCCCTCAGTGTATTCACAACTTTGATGAACATAAATAACAAAACCCTATCCTTCCATAGATAATACAAACAGTGTGTGTGATTAAGTGTATGTGGGTGTGTGTGTTGTTTGTTCTAGAAGAGTCTGATAATCCCAGCGTGTATATACAAATGTAGGATCAGCCTCACCGGCAATAATGTCAAGTCCGTGAGCGTGATCAATGGAGTGGAAACTGTCCAAAGTCCTCCGAATAAAGTAATCCTGGCAACGAGCCACTGCAATACTCCCAGGAGGAGCGGCGACGCGGCGCTTCCCAGACAGTCATCCACGAGATAATCCACATAAACCCCGGCAGGTTTGTGAATGAGAAGAACTTCTCCCGATGACCGGCTTCCCGGTTCTTTTTATATCAAAACTAAAGTCATTTCCTGTTTACAGGACAACCCCACGTGATACGAATTCACGCGCAGATATCGCGTGAACAATAATGAGGATCCCAATACCCCATAGTAGAGGCATATACAGCATACAGGGAAAAGCTGACAAGGTAAGACATAAAGTGCCACGACATACATAGTTATATGACACTAGCCTTATTTATAACCTTTCCCTTATGTGGCCACGCTACAAACTAACCTTCAAACAAGCTTCAATGCCGTACAACACTCCTTCCATGGCCTCCAACTGCTCTCGCCCACCGGACTGTCATCACTACTCTCGCTGGGTCTGACTTAAAATATGTGGACAACTACAAATACCTAGGCGTCTGGTTAGACTGAACTCAACTTCCAGACTCACATTAACCATCTCCAATCCAAAATTAAATCTAGAATTGGCTTCCTATTTCGCAACAAAGCCTCCTTCACTCATGCTGCCAAACATGCCCTTGTAAAACGTACCATCCTATCGATCCTTGACTTCGGCGATGTAATTTACAAAATAGCCTCTAACACTCTACTCAGCAAATTGGATGTAGTCTATCACAGTGCCATCCGTTTTGTTACCAAAGCCCCATATACTACCCACTACTGCGACCTGTATTCTCTCGTTGGCTGGCCCTCACTACATATTCGTCGCCAAACCCACTGGCTCCAGGTCATCTATAAGTCTTTATTAGGTAAATCCCTGCCTTATCTCAGCTCGCTGGTCATTATAGCAACACCTACCCGTAGTATGCGCTCCAGCAGGTATATTTCACTGGCCACCCCCCAAGGCTCTTTCTGGACAGGGCCTAGGTATCTGGGGTCATTACAGGGCTAGAAGGGGCCCTTTCTAGACAGGGCCTAGGTATCTGGGGTCATTTCAGGGCTAGGGGCTCTTTCTGGACAGGGCCTAGGTATCTGGGGTCATATCTGGGCTAGAAGGGGCCCTTTCTAGACAGGGCCTAGGTATCTGGGGTCATTTCAGGGCTAGGGGCTCTTTCTGGACAGGGCCTAGGTATCTGAGGTCATATCAGGGCTAGAAGGGGCCCTTTCTAGACAGGGCCTAGGTATCTGGGGTCATTTCAGGGCTAGGGGCTCTTTCTGGACAGGGCCTAGGTATCTGGGGTCGTGTTGATATGCCCTTGAGCAAGGCACTTAACCATAATTGCTCTGGATAAGAGTGTCTGCTAAATGACCAAAATGCACATGTAAACATCAAGCCTCTCAGAGTAGGAGAGCTGAACTAGGATCAGGATCATTGAACACAATGAAAACGATCTTGTTAACACCAAACAACAAATCCCTTAATGGGTAGAGTTTCATATTTTACTGTGTTGGTATAAAAGTCTTAACAGCCCTCCGAGGGGCCAGGCCTCTTCTATAAAGCCCGGCAAACCACACCTTGAAACACCACCGCTCTGTGGATGGCAGTGCCTTCGGTGTGGTTCTCAGGAAGAGGACACCACAAGAACGTGTAATAGTCCCTCGCTGTGCTCCATCCAACCTGCAACACAGAGGGGGGGGGGGGGGGGGGGGGGTTAAGTGAAAACACAATGCACCACATCACACACAGGTTGAGCCCAAAATGGCACCCTATACACTACGCACTATATTGTTAATACGGTACCATTTGGCACATTATTACAATAATAATTGAGCAAGTTAGCTGACAGAGGAAACCACCCAAAGCGGTGAAACAGTATCCTGCCTATATATATATATATACACATACATATATATATACACATATATATACACACATATATACACACACATACATACACACACACAGCGGGTGAAATAAGTATTGAACACGTCACCATTTTTCTCAGTAAATATATTTCCAAAGGTGCTATTGACATGCAATTTTCACCAGATGTTGGTAACAACCCAAGTAATCCATACATACAAAGAAACCAAAACAAATAAGTTCAGAAATTAAGTTGTGTGTAATAATGTGAAATGACACAGGGAAAAAGTATTGAACACACTTACTGATAGTTATTTAATACTTTGTACGAAAGCCTTTGTTGGTAATGACAGCTTCAAGACGCCTCCTGTATGGACGCCTCCTCTACAAAGCATGTAGAGGTCTAGGCAAGCAGCTTGGTGAGAAGGCAACAACTGTTGGCGCAATTATTCGAAAATGGAAGAAGTTCAAGATGACGGTCAATCTCCCTCGGTCTGGGGCACCATGCAAGATCTCACCTCGTGGGGCATCAATGATCATGAGGAAGGTGAGGGATCAGCCCAGAACTACACGGCAGGACCTGGTCAATGACCTGAAGAGAGCTGGGACCACAGTCTCAAAGAAAACCATTAGTAACACACTACGCCTTCATTGATTAAAATCCTGCAGCGCACGCAAGGTCCCCCTGCTCAAGCCAGCGCATGTCCAGGCCCGTCTGAAGTTTGCCAATGACCATCTGGATGATCCAGAGGAGGAATGGGAGAAGGTCATGTGGTCTGATGAGACAAAAATAGAGCTTTTTGGTCTAAACTCCACTCGCCGTGTTTTGAGGAAGAAGAAGGATGAGTACAACCCCAAGAACACCATCCCAACCGTGAAGCATGGAGGTGGAAACATCATTCTTTGGGGATGCTTTTCTGCAAAGGGGACAGGACGACTGCACCGTATTGAGGGGAGGATGGATGGGGCCATGTATCGCGAGATCTTGGCCAACAACCTCCTTCCCTCAGTAGGAGCATTGAAGATGGGTCGTGGCTGGGTCTTCCAGCATGACAACGACCCGAAACACACAGCCAGGGCAACTAAGGAGTGGCTCCGTAAGAAGCATCTCAAGGTCCTGGAGTGGCCTAGCCAGTCTCCAGACCTGAACCCAATAGAAAATCTTTGGAGGGAGCTGAAAGTCCGTATTGCCCAGCGACAGCCCCGAAACCTGAAGGATCTGGAGAAGGTCTGTATGGAGGAGTGGGCCAAAATCCCTGCTGCAGTGTGTGCAAACCTGGTCAAGAACTACAGGAAATATATGATCTCTGTAATTGCAAACAAAGGTTTCTGTACCAAATATTAAGTTCTGCTTTTCTGATGTCTCAAATACTTATGTCATGCAATAAAATGCAAATTAATTACTTAAAAATCATACAATGTGATTTTCTGGATTTTTGTTTTAGATTCCGTCACTCACAGTTGAAGAGTACCTATGATAAAAATTACAGACTTCTACATGCTTTGTAAGTGGGTAAACCTGCAAAATCGGCAGTGTATCAAATACTTGTTCTCCCCACTGTGTATATGTATATATATATATATACCTGAGTCAGGTTTGTAGGCCTCCTTGCTCGCACACGCTTTTTCAGTTCTGCCCACAAACTTTCTATAGGTTTGAGGTCAGGGCTTTGTGATGGCCACTCCAATTGCTTGACTTTGTTGTCCTTTTGTACCCGTTTCCTCCAGCATCTTCACAAGGTCCTTTACTATTGTTCTGGTATTGATTTGTAATTTTCGCACCAAAGTACGCTCATCTCTAGGAGACAGAACGAGTCACCTTCCTGAGCGGTATGATGGCGAGCAAAGAGGCACTGAGTTTGAAGGTAGGCCTTGAAATACATCCACAGGTACGCGTCTAAAGACATGACATCATTTTCAGGAATTTCCCAAGCTGTTTAAAAGGCACAGTCAACTTAGTGTATGTAAACTTCTGACCCACTGGAATTGTGATATAGTGAATTATAAGTGAAATAATCTGTCTGTAAACAATTGTTGGAAGAATTACTTGTGTCATGCACAAAGTAGATGTCCTAACCAACTTGCATAAACTATAGTTTGTTAACATGAAATCTTTGGAGTGGTTGAAAAATTAGTTTTAATGACTTCAATCCAAGTGTATGTAAACTTACGACTTCAACTGTACATACATACATACATACATACATACAAGTGTGTGACTTTCTTTATTTTTATAGCTTACAGTTTATTTGCCGTTAGTCAGCACCTCCACACTAAATCATTTATCTGGGTGTGCTCCAGCTCATGCTTGTTATTAGCCAAGACAGAGCTGCCACAACCTACAGACATGCTCCTATATGGTGACAATATGGGCAACAATCATGAAAACCCTTGGCAATATAAAAACGTAAACACTTAGGCTAGGTTATATGAAGGTTTTAGACGTGAAAAGGGGGATGGTTTCAACATTCCCATATTCCTGCGTGCCACGTGTCGTGTATGGCCTATAATGAGGCCTGGCCTCGTCAACACGCTCCACTGTGGAACAGCGGCAACAGCTCACCTCAAACAGGAAGAGGGATATAGGTGAAAATGTTATACAACAAAATGGAAACCAAGATGTAATTATATTAATTTTATGTGTTGTTAACTGATGGCTGGTGAGGGGAGAGTACAGAAAATACATCCAGAATGTCAGCCCAGGGCCATAACACTGTCAAACAAAATCAGGATCACAGTGCTGGCTGGGGTTCCAGGTCTAGGCTACAGGCTCAGTGCAGGCTGGGGTTCCAGGTCTAGGCTAAAGGCTCAGTGCTGGCTGGGGTTCCAGGTCTAGGCTACAGGCTCAGTGCTGGCTGGGGTTCCAGGTCTAGGCTACAGGCTCAGTGCTGGCTGGGGTTCCAGGTCTAGGCTACAGGCTCAGTGCTGGCTGGGGTTCCAGGTCTAGACTACAGGCTCAGTGCTGGCTGGGGTTCCAGGTCTAGGCTCCAACTACGATATACACACCACCAAAACCAGCCTGGTCGGTCCAACTACGATATACACACCACCAAAACCAGCCTGGTCGGTCCAACTATGATACACGTAACACCAAAACGTTCATCTAACCTATGAGATTTTATGTAAGCTAAATCAAATCTCTCACACACCCACAGTTTGTTTACATATGGTCAGTGTGAAGCAGCACTGTTGCCACCTGACAGTCTGTCTGTCTCGCTCCTAACATCATCTGACCAGCTTGTTTTCCCCACTACCGCATCAAAGCTGTGTGTGTATGTGTGTGTTAGTTACAGATGCTCCTGTGCTACGCTACAATGACGCCAGTGTTGTTGAGAGTCCCCTGGGTAGTTGTCCCGGGGGGTGTTTCCACTTCCAGCAGTAAAGAACAGGAAGCTATTAAAGCAGGCACATGGTTAGTGACTGTCATTACAGAATGAAGGAAGGCTAGTAGCAGTAGGCCTTACTGCAGTAACACTCATTAGTTGTTAGAGAGGTGAGAGTCAGGGGCTGGACAGCCTCTGAGGACTGGACTGATGCATCTTTCACATGGACCAGAGGACCTAGCCTGCCCCGTAAGCAGCCACACTTACAACCAGGAGAGAAGTGGAAACAGTGTGCATACATGGGTCTAATCAGGCTGGAAACGTAGACTTAATCCAATAGGTCTATTGGCTGGATAGGTTGGCATAAACGGTAGCATGCACAAAGTGAGTTCCCATAACAGACCAAAGCCATTTAAATAATCCAGGATTTAGTCTAATTATACCCTTTCTGCATGCAAAACACATCCATAGAAAAAATAAAACATCTATGCCAACACTCTAAAAATACTTCCCAAAAAACATTCCCATAAAACCTACCACGTAATGCCAGCAAACTGTTCTTCAGCAAGCTGCAGGTTAGGGACTAGTAACTAGCATAGTAAACTGCAGGTTAGGGACTAGTAACTAGCATAGTAAGCTACAGGTTAGGGACTAGTAACTAGCATAGTAAGCTGTAGGTTAGGGACTAGTAACTAGCATAGTAAGCTGCAGGTTAGGGACTAGTAACTAGCATAGCAACCTGCAGGTTAGGGACTAGTAACTAGCATTGCAACCTGCGTGTTAGGGACTAGTAACTAGCATAGCAACCTGCGTGTTAGGGACTAGTAACTAGCATAGCAACCTGCGTGTTAGGGACTAGTAACTAGCATAGTAAGCTGCAGGTTAGGGACTAGTAACTAGCATAGTAAGCTGCAGGTTAGGGACTAGTAACTAGCATAGTAAGCTGCAGGTTAGGGACTAGTAACTAGCATTGTAAGCTGCAGGTTAGGGACTAGTAACTAGCATAGTAAGCTGCAGGTTAGGGACTAGTAGCTAGCATAGTAAGCTGCAGGTTAGGGACTAGTAACTAGCATAGTAAGCTGCAGGTTAGGGACTAGTAACTAGCATAGTATGCTGCAGATTAGGGACTAGTAACTAGCATAGTAAGCTGCAGGTTAGGGACTAGTAACTAGCATAGTATGCTGCAGGTTAGGGACTAGTAACTAGCATAGTAAGCTGCAGGTTAGGGACTAGTAGCTAGCATAGTAAGCTGCAGGTTAGGGACTAGTAACTAGCATAGTAAGCTGCAGGTTAGGGACTAGTAACTAGCATTGTATGCTGCAGATTAGGGACTAGTAACTAGCATAGTAAGCTGCAGGTTAGGGACTAGTAACTAGCATAGTATGCTGCAGGTTAGGGACTAGTAACTAGCATAGTAAGCTGCAGGTTAGGGACTAGTAACTAGCATAGTATGCTGCAGGTTAGGGACTAGTAACTAGGATAGTAAGCTGCAGGTTAGGGACTAGTAACTAGCATAGTAAGCTGCAGGTTAGGGACTAGTAACTAGCATAGTAAGCTGCAGGTTAGGGACTAGTAACTAGCATAGTATGCTGCAGGTTAGGGACTAGTAACTAGCATAGTAAGCTGCAGGTTAGGGACTAGTAACTAGCATAGTAAGCTGCAGGTTAGGGACTAGTAACTAGCATAGTAAGCTGCAGGTTAGGGACTAGTAACTAGCATAGTAAGCTGCAGGTTAGGGACTAGTAACTAGCATAGTAAGCTGCAGGTTAGGGACTAGTGACTAGCATAGTAAGCTGCAGGTTAGGGACTAGTAACTAGCATAGTATGCTGCAGGTTAGGGACTAGTAACTAGCATAGTAAGCTGCAGGTTAGGGACTAGTAACTAGCATAGTATGCTGCAGGTTAGGGACTAGTAACTAGCACAGTAAGCTGCAGGTTAGGGACTAGTAACTAGCATAGTATGCTGCAGGTTAGGGACTAGTAACTAGCATAGTAAGATGCAGGTTAGGGACTAGTAACTAGCATAGTAAGCTGCAGGTTAGGGACTAGTAACTAGCATAGTAAGCTGCAGGTTAGGGACTAGTAGCTAGCATAGTAAGCTGCAGGTTAGGGACTAGTAACTAGCATAGTAAGCTGCAGGTTAGGGACTAGTAGCTAGCATAGTAAGCTGCAGGTTAGGGACTAGTAACTAGCATAGTAAGCTGCAGGTTAGGGACTTGTAACTAGCATAGTAAACTGGTGCAAAAGTAGAAGGCCTTCTTGTTTGCAAAGGAGCCTATCACCTGTTTCTGTAGCATGGGGCAGCGTGATGTAAGTAGACAGGACTATCACACTGTATCAATCAAACAGGTAGGACAGGTGGATGATGAATCAGGCAGCGGGGCTGTTCTCTATGACAGGTTAATTATAAAAGCTGTGTTTGCCTGTCCCAACACTCCTCCATCAGTGTGTAGGTGTTTGTTTGTGTGTGTGTCTATGTGGCGCTCAGAGCACCTCAGATCACAACTCGCAGTAAACATTCCAACATCAAAGAGCCATAGGCAGATAGAACAGTCACAAGACACAGTGCTGCCTAACAAGAGTAAGTCTGTCCCCCACCCTCACCTCTTTGCTGCTGTCTGTCCCCCACCCACACCTCTTTGCTGCTGTCTGTCCCCCAGCCTCACCTCTTTGCAGCTGTCTGTCCCCCACCCCTTTGCTGCCGTCTGTCCCCCACCCTCACCTCTTTGCTGCCGTCTGTACCCTACCCTCACCTCTTTGCTGCTGGCGCTAAATAAATGGTTGGATGAAATGTTTGGTTTATCTTGACGTGTGGTACCATGCAATTAGGCCCAACGCTCTAACCGCTAGGAAGCCTGCCGCCCTATATACCCTTTTAACATCCTATTGCTCTAACCTATCATGACTTGAAGAGAAAAATCATTTCTGGCTGAAAGATAGACTAAATGTTTATTTTAGTTAATCCGTTATGAGGCAATAGCAGCTCCATGTCACTAGGGGGGGATAGCACCTTACAGGCTGAGGTATTGGGCCCAGTGGTTGAGATGCACCACACAGCACAGCTCTGGGCACAGTGAGTGAAGTGAAGAAGAAATGCAACTCATGGAATTTAATTTAAAATCATTTTTTAAATCAATGTGTTTTGGTATGTAGCCTTCATCAGGGTTTTAAAAATAAAGGAGCATTTTTATCAACTCCCACTGTCCTCCAAGACATTGCTTCAATTCAGTTTGGTCCTCAAGTCAGGTAGCGTCAGTGTTCTTCCCTTCCCACCGTGAGTCATGGTCCAGGTATCTGTGGAGCTCAGCTTGGCACCCCAGCCTCCTGTCTGTCAACACGCCCAGGAGCATTAACATGATTTCTGTTCCACACTGCTCTGCTTTTTCCACCTTCCGTGAATTAGCGTGTTTGGGAAAACTTGCACCCCTGCTGCAGTTAGTTGCTGTGATATACCATCGTCATCAGACAACACTCCAATCAAATCCCCAGATGTTACCTGATCCTCCCCTTGTGTCGGACGTTATGTCCCAAATGTCACATTATTCCCTACATAGTGCTCTACTTTTGACCAGATTCTTACTATGGGTAGGAAAAAGGTAGTGCCCTACATTGGGACAGTCTCAGCCCTCATATAAGCAGAAGACTGACTGGAGCTTGGCCTCCTCTTTACCATGCTATTCTTCACACAGAGGATTAAACAAAGGGTTCATGTTCTGAACTTGTGTTCTGCTTTTATAGAGACAGTTTATAGTTATGGTTTAAACTCAAACTTAATCCTTTTATACGTTCAATTAGATATAATTATGACACTGAAAGTCACTTTTTACAGTAGGCTTCTGCCATACGTTCTGAAAACAACACATTCTGCAGTGCCATAAAACTACAGAGAAACAGAAGCAATGTGTGTGTTCATTGAACTGCATTCAATCCAGCCCACATAGAGAGAAAACAGACTGCTTTGATCTGGTCGGAAGAGATGTGAGCCCAGACTGCTGGAGAAAGCCCTGGCCTCGGCTCCACTCCGCCTCCCCCCCCATCTTTCACTACAGAAGAGGCTCAAATCAATAACTGCCAGTGCATTGGATTTAATGTGCTCCTATAACTAGATCCATCTGGGACACACCGTCTGCAGAGCAGGACAAAAAGACTTCCCTCACCCTTCTGCTCTGCCAACCTCACTTTTCATACTGAGAGCCCTACTGCGACAGGCTGCACTCAAACACATAGGATACAGGACATGGTTTACCTTACTTTAAAACATTGTTACTTTTTTAACATCTGTAAAGCAAAACCTTTCTCAGATAAACCAGGAGTCTTGAGAGTTCGGTTGAGTACAAAATGGCACCCAATTCCCTATATAGTGCACTATTGTTTTTACCAGAGCCCTATGGATCCTGGCCAAAAGTAGTGCCCTATAAAAGGGGATAGGTAACTATTTGGGACACACCACAATTCAAAGATGCTTGCTCACAGTGAGTGGACTGGCCCAGATAGGAATTATAAGTCAGTCCCTATTAATAGGTGTCCATGTTCCATGTCTGGAAGATAGATGCCCTTAGTCCTTTATAATAGAATTGACCTGTTATGGGCAGATGAATCAGCAACATGACATCATTATTCTACACAGCGGGCCGGGGGACTTCCTGCTTAGGCTTCAACAATAACATGATGACCATAACTGACCAGACTAACACTTTTGACTACATTGGTAAATGGCCTGGTCCCACATCTGTTTGTGCTCTCCATTCTTATGTAAAAATGTTTGGCATGACAATGAGTTGGCATGATAGCATAAAAACAACGGCACTCAGGCTAATTGGGAGGAGCTAAATAATGGTCGATTTGGAACTGTTTGATTTCTGTAAACTGAAAGTAACACTGTACGATGTACGCTATATTACTTAAAAGAGATGCACGGGAGAGGAGGGAGAGAGAGGACGGACTCACCTTGAATATGCCGACCCAGTCCTTCTGGTGTGGTTTGATGAACTGGGTGAGAGTGTAGTGACACTCTAGAGCGGCGTGGGGCAGGTAGCTCTTCCCCACGTTCTGGAAGATGACGTGGGCAAAGTTTGACGTATCCATGGCACTGCCTACAGATGTCCCGTCCTGGAAGAGAGCCATCGGTCACTCAGCACAGCCTGCATGGGAAGTGGACAACAGAGAGTTATCGGTCATTCAGCACAGGCTGCATGGGAAGAGGAGGAGGCTAGAGAGCATAAGCCCTGTATTAGAAAAAAGGAAAGATGACAGCATCTTCTACAAATGACAGCAACAACAAGGTTTTCAATTTACGGTGCTCTTATTATTTATTTATTTTTAAAGCTGACACGTTTCAACCGTATGTTGTTTTTGTTGGGAGTGTCTTGATATTTCTAAACAATGCTCAGTCTCCAGAAGGGCAGATGACAGTGGGTCTATTAGTCTGGTACATTCAGTTAAACAATGCTCAGTCTCCAGAAGGTTGTCGGTATATTTAGAAAAAGGACTTGTTCAGTGACCAAAGTGAGAGAATGTGTGACTCGTTTTAGGGTTTAACTACTGTTACTAATGAGATGCGTCCCAAATGCTATTCTCCATATAGTGCATCATAAAGGGTATAGATTTAGTCTGGCCTTAACTTTTGCCTAACTGATGAATTCCTCTCGCCACAATATAAGTCAGCATTTTCCCTGAAACAAGATAAGAGTTTCTACTTTCCACACTGTTGCAATGCCAGGTAGCAGTTGTAAATGAGAACTTGTTCTCAACTGGCCTACCTGGTTAAATAACGGTGAAATAAAATACAAAAATAAATGAGAAAGAAGTTTCAACAGTCAAAGGACCTGTGCAAAAATGGTGTCCTTGATCTCATTCTCAACAGATAAAAGTTATATCACTGAAGCCTAGCTAAAAGTCTTAAAGGTATGTAGCCTTTAGGTTTTTTTAGATATATAAATAGTAAAGTCAATTAAGAACAAATTCTTATTTACAATGATGACCTACCAAGAGGCAAAAGGTCTCCTGTGGGGACGGAGGCTGGGCTAAAAAATGTATAAAAAAATAATAATGTGGAGGACAAAACACGCACCATGACAAGAGAGAAACCACTACACTACATAAAGAGAGACCAGACACCACAACACTACATAAAGAGAGACCAGACACCACAACACTACATAAAGAGAGACCAGACACCACAACACTACATAAAGAGAGACCAGACACCACAACACTACATAAAGAGACACCTAAGACACTACAACACTACATAAAGAGACACCTAAGACACTACATAAAGAGACACCTAAGACACCACAACATAAAGAGAGACCTAAGACACCACAACACTACATAAAGAGAGACCAGACACCACAACACTACATAAAGAGACACCTAAGACACTACATAAAGAGACACCTAAGACACTACATAAAGAGACACCTAAGACACCACAACACTACATAAAGAGAGACGTAAGACACCACAACACTACATAAAGAGAGACCTAAGACACCACAACACTACATAAAGAGAGACCTAAGATACCACAACACTACATAAAGAGAGACCTAAGACACCACAACACTACATAAAGAGAGACCAGACACCACAACACTACATAAAGAGAGACCAGACACTACAACACTACATAAAGAGAGACCAGACACCACAACACTACATAAAGAGAGACCTAAGACACCACAGCACTACATAAAGAGAGACCTAAGACACCACAGCACTACATAAAGAGAGACCTAAGACACCACAACACTACATAAAGAGAGACCTAAGACACCACAACACTACATAAAGAGAGACCTAAGACACCACAACACTACATAAAGAGAGACCTAAGATACCACAACACTACATAAAGAGAGACCTAAGACAGCACAATACTACATAAAGAGACCAGACACTACAACACTACATAAAGAGACCAGACACCACAACACTACATAAAGAGAGACCTAAGACACCACAACACTACATAAGAGACCTAAGACACCACAACACTACATAAAGAGAGACCTAAGATACCACAACACTACATAAGAGACCAGACACCACAACACTACATAAAGAGAGACCAGACACCACAACACTACATAAAGAGAGACCTAAGACACCACAACACTACATAAAGAGAGACCTAAGACACCACAACACTACATAAAGAGAGACCTAAGACACCACAACACTACATAAAGAGAGATCAGACACCACAACACTACATAAAGAGAGACCTAAGACACCACAACACTACATAAAGAGAGACCAGACACCACAACACTACATAAAGAGAGACCTAAGACACCACAACACTACATAAAGAGAGACCTAAGACACCACAACACTACATAAAGAGAGACCTAAGACACCACAACACTACATAAAGAGAGACCTAAGATACCACAACACTACATAAAGAGAGACCTAAGACACCACAACACTACATAAAGAGAGACCAGACATCACAACACTACATAAAGAGAGACCTAAGACATCACAACACTACATAAAGAGAGACCTAAGACACCACAACACTACATAAAGAGAGACCTAAGACACCACAACACTACATAAAGAGAGACCTAAGACACCACAACACTACATAAAGAGAGACCAGACATCACAACACTACATAAAGAGAGACCTAAGACACCACAACACTACATAAAGAGAGACAAGACACTACAACACTACATAAAGAGAGACCAGACACCACAACACTACATAAAGAGAGACCTAAGACACCACAACACTACATAAAGAGAGACCTAAGACACCACAACACTACATAAAGAGAGACCTAAGACACCACAACACTACATAAAGAGAGACCTAAGACACCACTACATAAAGAGAGACCAGACACCACAACACTACATAAAGAGAGACCTAAGATACCACAACACTACATAAAGAGAGACCTAAGACAGCACAATACTACATAAAGAGACCAGACATCACAACACTACATAAAGAGAGACCTAAGACACCACAACACTACATAAAGAGAGACCAGACATCACAACACTACATAAAGAGAGACCTAAGACACCACAACACTACATAAAGAGAGACCTAAGACACCACAACACTACATAAAGAGAGACCTAAGATACCACAACACTACATAAAGAGAGACCTAAGACAGCACAATACTACATAAAGAGACAAGACACTACAACACTACATAAAGAGACCAGACACCACAACACTACATAAAGAGAGACCTAAGACACCACAACACTACATAAAGAGAGACCTAAGAAACCACAACACTACATAAGAGACCTAAGACACCACAACACTACATAAGAGACCTAAGACACCACAACACTACATAAGAGACCTAAGACACCACAACACTACATAAAGAGAGACCTAAGACACCACAACACTACATAAAGAGAGACCTAAGATACCACAACACTACATAAAGAGAGACCTAAGACACCACAACACTACATAAAGAGAGACCTAAGACATCACAACACTACATAAAGAGAGACCTAAGACACCACAACACTACATAAAGAGAGACCTAAGACATCACAACACTACATAAAGAGAGACCTAAGACACCACAACACTACATAAAGAGAGACCAGACACCACAACACTACATAAAGAGAGACCTAAGACACCACAACACTACATAAAGAGAGACCTAAGACACCACAACACTACATAAAGAGAGACCTAAGACACCACAACACTACATAGAGAGACCTAAGACACCACATAAAGAGAGACCTAAGACACCACAACACTACATAAAGAGAGACCTAAGACACCACAACACTACATAAAGAGAGACCTAAGACACCACAACACTACATAAAGAGAGACCTAAGACACCACAACACTACATAAAGAGAGACCAGACATCACAACACTACATAAAGAGAGACCTAAGACACCACAACACTACATAAAGAGAGACAAGACACTACAACACTACATAAAGAGAGACCAGACACCACAACACTACATAAAGAGAGACCTAAGACACCACAACACTACATAAAGAGAGACCTAAGACACCACAACACTACATAAAGAGAGACCTAAGACACCACAACACTACATAAAGAGAGACCTAAGACACCACTACATAAAGAGAGACCAGACACCACAACACTACATAAAGAGAGACCTAAGATACCACAACACTACATAAAGAGAGACCTAAGACAGCACAATACTACATAAAGAGACCAGACATCACAACACTACATAAAGAGAGACCTAAGACACCACAACACTACATAAAGAGAGACCAGACATCACAACACTACATAAAGAGAGACCTAAGACACCACAACACTACATAAAGAGAGACCTAAGACACCACAACACTACATAAAGAGAGACCTAAGATACCACAACACTACATAAAGAGAGACCTAAGACAGCACAATACTACATAAAGAGACAAGACACTACAACACTACATAAAGAGAGACCTAAGACACCACAACACTACATAAAGAGAGACCTAAGAAACCACAACACTACATAAGAGACCTAAGACACCACAACACTACATAAGAGACCTAAGACACCACAACACTACATAAGAGACCTAAGACACCACAACACTACATAAAGAGAGACCTAAGACACCACAACACTACATAAAGAGAGACCTAAGATACCACAACACTACATAAAGAGAGACCTAAGACACCACAACACTACATAAAGAGAGACCTAAGACATCACAACACTACATAAAGAGAGACCTAAGACACCACAACACTACATAAAGAGAGACCTAAGACATCACAACACTACATAAAGAGAGACCTAAGACACCACTACATAAAGAGAGACCAGACACCACAACACTACATAAAGAGAGACCTAAGACACCACAACACTACATAAAGAGAGACCTAAGACACCACAACACTACATAGAGAGACCTAAGACACCACAACACTACATAAAGAGAGACCTAAGACACCACAACACTACATAAAGAGAGACCTAAGACACCACAACACTACATAAAGAGAGACCTAAGATACCACAACACTACATAAAGAGAGACCTAAGACACCACGACACTACATAAAGAGAAACCTAAGGATCAGACAAGATGAGCAGGAATTTCCAGTCTCACTGTTCAGTCACGTGTTCAGGAAAATGGTACACATGAGAAGTATCTAATACAACATTGGTAAATAGAGAAAGAAAACACAGTCCAGAGGTTGTAATAACACACAGCACTTATTATCATACTAAGTAATGTCTAAAAACAGGCTCATACTAAAACATTTCCAAATGTATACAATTCATCATTGCCAGACAATAGTAGAGTATTGTTCGACATGCCAATTGTATAGGACCTAAAAAAAAAGGTATACCTAAATTATACATTTATTATATGGTTTGGGATTAGTGACATGAACCTGTCAAGTTTGATTTTACATGTTCATAGCATCTTATTTATCTGAACGGTTGACAACCCAGTGCGTGTCAGCGCCAAATTAATCGCACAATGTTAATGTAATCGCACAAAGTTAATGTAATGGCATAATAATTAACTAGGCAGGTATCATATGGCTTCCAGACATAAATACACCTATGTGGCAAAACAGAGAAAATGGCCTAGCTAAGTCGTGTAGTTAAGGCAGCATCCTGCTGTAAAGTAGCGAAAATTGTGTTTGTTTAGGCTACCTAGCTAGCTAACATATTGCTACCTTACTCAGGATAGATAGTTTTAACAGACATGAATGACTATTCTCGAAAACATGATACTGGTCAATGACTTGAGCCAACCTTGTACTACGTCTAAAAATAGAGTTGTCCGTCAATCCACCTAGATAGCTGTTTGTTGCCCTGGCTTTAGTACGGACCATTTGGCTAGTTAGCTAGACAGTTAGCTCGTTAACTAGCACATCAAGTTACCAGGGCAAGACGAAGACATTTTTCAATACTTGTTCTTTTTCATCGACAAGAGCACATAAAATGATAACATACCCATTTGCCATGCTGAAAAGTAGAGGAAAGCCTAATATATTTATCAAAACTGTTATTGACGCAGTTGGTCGACGTTAAGTGCAAGCCCCGTCCTCTTTTCCGGGAATTGAACTACAACATTTGCTACATCACTTCCGGAAAAATACAATTATTTGTCATATGGGAATTCCATACTTGTTACAATGTAACAAATTGTTAACGTGTAGCTAACAATCTGAAAAACAATGAATGGAACAATGAATAGATATTTGACACACTTTCTGATACAGGAAAGAAACTGAGTAGGACCCATCAAAATTGTAATGTCAATATATTTGGTCCATTGTGGGTGATGATAGTCAACATTTTATACCACGGTTAAGGGCTGTATCCAGGCACTCCGCTTTGCATCGTGCATAAGAACAGCCCTTAGCCGTGGTATATTTGCCATATATCACATCCCATTGGGCCTTATTGCTTAAATAACCTACTATTCCCCATCCCCATTGGATGTTATTCAAATTCCTCCCAAAAGATTATGTTCCATAATATAGCAAACTGTTCCAACATCATATATCATATCATATATCATTGATATCATAACCGCCATCGATAGAAGACAGTACTGTGCAGCCGTCTTCATCGACCTGGCCAAGGCTTTCGACTCTGTCAATCACTGCATTCTTATTGGCAGACTCAACAGCCTTGGTTTCTCAAGTGACTGCCTTGCCTGGTTCTCCAACTACTTCTCAGACAGAGTTCAGTGTGTCAAATCGGAGGGCCTATTGTCCGGTCCTCTGGCAGTCTCTATGGGGGTGCCACAGGGTTCAATTCTTGGGCCAACCCCTTTCTCTATATACATCAACGATGTCGCTCTCGCTGCTGGTGACTCTCTGATCCATCTCTACGCAGATGACACCATTCTGTATACATCTGGCCCCTCTTTGGACACTGTGTTAACTAACCTTCAAACAAGTTTCAATGCAATACAACACTCCTTCCGTGGCCTCCAACTGCTCTTAAATGCTAGTAAATACATGCTTTTCAACCGAACGCTGCCTGCACCCGCCCACCGGACTATCATCACTACTCTCGACGGGTCTGACTTAGAATACATGGACACCTACAAATACCTAGGCGTCTGGTTAGACTGTAAACTCAACTTCCAGACTCACATTAACCATTTCCAATCCAAAATTAAATCTAGAATCGTCTTCCTATTTCGCAACAAAGCTTCCTTCACTCATGCTGCCAAACATGCCCTTGTAAAACTGACTATCCTACCGATCCTTGACTTCGGCTATGTCATTTACAAAATAGCCTCCAACACTCTACTCAGCAAATTGGATGTAATCTATCACAGTGCCATCCGTTTTGTTACCAAAGCCCCATATACTACCCACCACTGCGACCTGTATGCTCTCGTTGGCTGGCCCTCATTACATATTCGTCGCCAAACCCACTGGCTCCAGGTCATCTATAAGTCTTTATTAGGTAAATCCCCGCCCTATCTCAGCTCACTGGTCACTATAGCAACACCCACCCGTAGCATGCGCTCCAGCAGGTATATCTCACTGGTCACCCCCAAAGCCAACACCTCCTTTGGCCGCCATTCCTTCCAGTTCGCTGCTGCCAATGACTGGAACGAATTGCAAAAATCCTTGAAGCTAGAGGTTTTCTATCTCCCTCACTTACTTTAAGCATCAGCTGTCAGAGCTGCTTATCGATCACTGCACCTGTATATAGCCCTTCTGTAAATAGCCCACCCTACTACCTCATCCCTATATTTATTATTTTCGCTCATTTTGCACTCCAATATCTCTATTTTGCACATCATCATTTGCACATCTATCACTCCAGTGTTCATTCTAATTTGTAACTTATTTCGCCACTATGGCCTATTTATTGTCCTACCTTCCTAACCTTACTGCATTTTGCACTACCTTTGCACACTCTGTATATATATTCTCTATTGTGTTATTGACTGTACGTTTGTTTATTCTCATGTGTAACTCTGTTGTTTTTTTGTCGCACTGCTTTGCTTTGTCTTGGCCAGGTCGCAGTTGTAAATGAGAACTTGTTCTCAACTGGCCTACCTGGTTAAATAAAGATGAAATAAAACATTTTAATCAGATACTGCACCCCCATACCAAAGGATGTAATGATACAGTCCCTTATGCCGTTATTATATAGTGTATTTGCTGATAACGTTAGGCATCTTTATGGTTGAGCTCTTGAAAACGCGTTTCCACCGCCTGAGCAGACCATTGAAATTGTGTTATTAACTTCTGATTGTGCAATTCAGTGGTAGATGGTATAAAATCAGCCATGTCCTTCAAGTTCATACAGTTCAGATGTCCCGCCCATACTGTTTCTCATCGCATATAAACCTGTGTACGAGGCTTTGCGATTGGACAGAAAACGTGTCATTCACAACCCACCCAATGATGTCACTCTGAATCCGAGGTCAGAAAGGAAATAAGCATGGCCGCTGTTTTACGGGGGTCTCGGAACCTATGGGGACGATACCTCAAACATGTTGACTTTACTTTGGGTAAGGAGTTTAAAAATATAACAATAATATGTCTACCATCATTGTTGGGGACCTGTTTGATGCCCATTCCCTTCTATGCCACGAAAGGCACCGCTGCGTGCAAATCAACGTTGAACAAAAGTTGATTAGCATTGGCTATTGTGGCTCCTTCACTTCTGCTAACTAGCTAGTTAGATAAAAATAGCTAGCTACAAGAGGTAACTATAGTCATGGGACGTTGGTTGATCGAAACATTTGTTTTATTGTTTATCAAGACAACCGATAGACACCACCATCTAATGTTCTAATCAGAGGTGTGTTCGTGTGCAGCTCGCACAAGTAACAAGTTGAGGGTCAAGTCAAAGCCCACAGCTCTTATCCGCAAATCAGTCATTAGCCAAGCAAGTGCTGTATTGAATAGGGTGGTTGTTTGCACAAACCTTGTCAATCATAATGCCACGCTTTCTGTAGATTCATACTGTACAGTACACGTGTTTTGTTTGTTATAGACTCTTCAGTGTTTCTAGAAATAGCTTTTAGCTCGGTGGTTCGCAACCTTTTTTCGGTTATTGTACCACAACTGTATTTTGTTCTGCCCGGGGTTCCCCTGAAGTACCCCCTCGTGTCTTTTACCAGTCAGAATATGGTCTCATGAGTCTTCTCAAGTACCTTCTGTGGATAGACCAAGTACCCTTGGGGGTCCTAGTACCCCAGGTTGGGAACCACTGCTTTAGCTTATATCAACCAGCTCTCATGCACAAAGGAAAGGAGGCAAGGAAAAGAGGATGAGTGAGGCCAGTACAGACTAATATAGATCATTGAGATGTAGCCCGTCTATAGGTAGTCTGTTCTGCTGCATGTTTGTATTACATCTCTTCTCATACCAGTGCTGTGCCCCTACTGTCCTCACTGTCATTCAGCTCTTACCATGATAACCCCACCTACTGTCCTCACTGTCTTTCAGCTCTTACCATGATAACCCCACCTACTGTCCTCACTGTTGTTCAGCTCTTACCATGATAACCCCACCTACTGTCCTCACTGGTAGTTCAACTCTTACCATGATAACCCCACCTACTGTCCTCACTGTCGTTCAGCTCTTACCATGATAACCACACCTACTGTCCTCACTGTCGTTCAGCTCTTACCATGATAACCACACCTACTGTCCTCACTGGTAGTTCAACTCTTACCATGATAACCCCACCTACTGTCCTCCAGCTCTTACCATGATAACCACACCTACTGTCCTCACTGGTAGTTCAACTTTTTCTCAAGTGACTGCCTTGCCTGGTTCTCTAACTACTTTGCAGACAGAGTACAGTGTGTCAAATCGGAGGGCCTATTGTCCGATCCTCTGGCAGTCTCTATGGGGGTGCCACAGGGTTCAATTCTTGGGCCAAACCTTTTCTCTATATACATCAACGATGTTGCTCTCGCTGCTGGTGACTCTCTGATCCATCTCTACGCAGATGACACCATTCTGTATACATCTGGCCCCTCTTTGGACACTGTGTTAACTAACCTTCAAACAAGCTTCAATGCCATACAACACTCCTTCCGTGGCCTCCAACTGCTCTTAAACGCTAGTAAAACTAAGTGCATGCTTTTCTATCGAACGCTGCCAGCACCCGCTCACCGGACTATCATCACTACTCTCGACGGGTCCGAATTAGAATACGTGGACACCTACAAATACCTAGGCATCTGGTTAGACTGTAAACTCAACTTCCAGACTCACATCAACCATCTCCAATCCAAAATTAAATCCAGAATTGGCTTCCTATTTCGCAACAAAGCCTCCTTCACTCATGCTGCCAAACATGCCCTTGTAAAACTGACTATCCTACCGATCCTTGATTTCGGCGATGTCATTTACAAACTAGCCTCCAACACTCTACTTAGCAAATTGGATGTAGTCTATCACAGTGCCATCTGTTTTGTCACCAAAGCCCCATACACTACCCACCACTGCGACCTGTATGCTCTCGTTGGCTGGCCTTCATTATATATTCGTCGCCAAACCCACTGGCTCCAGGTCATCTATAAGTCTTTATTAGGTAAATCCCCGCCCTATCTCAGCTCACTGGTCACTATAGCAACACCCACCCGTAGCATGCGCTCCAGCAGGTATATCTCACTGGTCACCCCCAAAGCCAACACCTCCTTTGGCCGCCATTCCTTCCAGTTCGCTGCTGCCAATGACTGGAACGAATTGCAAAAATCATTGAAGCTAGAGGTTCCTATCTCCCTCAATAACTTTAAGCATCAGTTGTCAAAGCTGCTTATCGATCACTGCACCTGTATATAGCCCTTCTGTAAATAGCCCACACTACTACCTCATCCCCATATTTATATTTATTTTTTGCACTCCAGTATATCTATTTGCACATCATAATTTGCACATCCTTCATTCCTGTGTTAATGATGAAAATCTGTAATTTATTTCACCACTATGGTCTATTTATTGTCCTACCTCCTAACCTTACTGCATTTTGCACTACATTTTGCACTCTGTATATAGATTTTCTATTGTGTTTTTGACTATGTTTGTTTGCTGTGTAACTCTGTGTTGTTTTTGTCGCACTGCTTTGCTTTGTCTTGGCCAGGTCGCAGTTGCAAATGAGAACTTGTTCTCAACTGACCTACCTGGTTAAATAAAGGTGAAATAAAAAAATAAAATAAAAACTCTTACCATGATAACCCCACCTACTGTCCTCACTGTCGTTCAGCTCTTACCATGATAACCCCACCTACTATCCTCACTGGTAGTTCAACTCTTACAATGATAACCCCACCTACTGTCCTCACTGTCTTTCAGCTCTTACCATGATAACCCCACCTACTGTCCTCACTGGTAGTTCAACTCTTACCATGATAACCCAACCTACTGTCCTCATTGGTGGTTTAACTGTTACCAAAACCCAACCTTCTGAAAAACGTGCACTCCTAGCTCTCAAACTGGCATTCTGCCTTCTCCCTACAGTTTTCAGCGGTTAGCTTCACCCACGACTGGCTCATGTCAACTACAATCCCGATGCTGTGTTTTAACGTTTTTGCAACGTGTTTTGACCTTCATTGCAACAGCAGCAGGTCGACCACACAAGACCGGGGTTGCGTCCCAATAATCTTTCCTTTCTCCTGACCTATGCTCTTGTTCACTACCCTTCATGGGTAGGAGGGAGGCTAGGCCCATTAGGAGGAGGCTAGGCCCATTAGGAGGAGGCTAGGCCCATTAGGAGGAGGCTAGGCCCATTAGGAGGAGGCTAGGCCCATTAGGAGGAGGCTAGGCCCATTAGGAGGAGGCTAGGCCCATTAGGAGGAGGCTAGGCCCATTAGGAGGAGGCTAGGCCCATTAGGAGGAGGCTAGGCCCATTAGGAGGAGGCTAGGCTCATTAGGAGGAGGCTAGTACTCTGTCAATAGCACTGCTCCTTACAAGTTGTTCCTGGGGTGTATTAGGAACCAAATGGCTTAAATAGGGAGAGACCTAAGCCTACCTGAACTTGTACAATTTATGAACTAGTTTTCATTGGAATGTTTTGCACCGGTTTGCACTAATGAATACACCCCTGTGTACCTCCCAGTCTCCAGCAGGTCCATGGCCTCTAAGACCCAGGTGGGTTTCATCGGTCTGGGGAACATGGGAAAACCCATGGCCAAGAACCTTCTGAAGCACGGATACCCCGTCATCGCCACTGACGTCTTCCCCGAGTCCTGCAAAGAACTGCAAGAGCTGGGTGCCAAGGTGGGACAAAAAAATAGCTTTTTGTTTGCTAATGGGAGCGGCAAACTCAATTGATTGGACGTGATTTGGATGCTAGATTACGCAGACGTAATTTATAGATCGACAGGTAAGGGTGTTCTCGAGCGGCTAGATGTTCTTTACCATTCGCCCATCAGATTTGCCACCAATTTTCCTTATAGGACACATCACTGCAATCTATACTCCTCTGTAAACTGGTAATCTCTGTATACCCGTCGCAAGACCCAGGGGTTGATGCTTATTTATAAAACCCTCTTAGGCCTCACCCCCCCCCCCCCCCCCCCTATCTGAGATGTCTACTGCTGCCCTCATCGTCCGTATACAACACTCGTTCTGCTAGTCACATTCTGTTGAAGGTCCCCAAAGCACACATCCATGGGTCTCTCCTCTTTTCAATTTGCTGCAGCTAGCTACTGGAACGAGCTGCAAAAAACACTCAAACTGGACAGTTTTATCTCCATCTTTTCATTCAAGGACTCAATCACTGACAGTTGTGGCTGCTCTGCGTGATATTGTTGTCTCTACCTTCTGCCATGTTGTGTTGCTGCCATGCTATTTTGTTATCTTAGGTCTCTCTTTATGTAGTGTTGTGGAGTCTGTCTTGTCGTGATGTGTGTATTTATTTTTTTGTCCTATATAATATATATTTATTTATTTTAATCCCCTGTCCCCGCAGGAGGCCTTTTGCTGTTTGGTAGACCGTCATTGTAAATAAGAATTTGTTCTTAACTGACTTGCCTAGTTAAAAAAATGTATATAATAATTTGGAAAGGCACACAGTTGACAGTGCATGTCAGAGCAAAAACCAAGCCATGAGGTCGAAGGAATTGTCCGTAGAGATCCGAGACAGAACACTGTGGCCTCCATCATTCTTAAATGGAAGAAGTTTGGAACCACCAAGACTTCCTACAGCTGGCGGCCCGGCCAAACTAAGCTATCGGGGGAGAAGGGCCTTGGTCAGGGAGGTGACCAAGAACCCAATGTTCACTCTGACAGAGCTCTAGAGTTCCTCTGTGGAGATGGGAGAACCTTCCAGAAGGACAACCATCTCTGCAGCACTCCACCAATCAGGTGTGATGAAACCAAGATTGAACTCTTTGGCCTGAATGCCAAGTGTCATGTCTGGAGGAAACCTGGCACCATCCCTACGGTGAAGCATGGTGGTGGCAGCATCATGCTGTGGGGATGTTTTTCAGAGACAGGGACTGGGAGACTAGTCAGGAATGAGGCAAAGATGAACGGAGCAAAGTAGATAGGTACTTTATTGATCCCCGTGGGGAAATTACTTTATCAAGGAGCTATGAAAAACACAGGGCAGGTGCAAAATGCCAGAATGAAATACACAAATGACCGATACATAGTGCAGAGGGATCCTTGATGAAAACCTGCTCCAGAGCACTCGGGACCTCCGACTGGGGCGACTGAGAAACTCCCCAAATACAGGTGTGCCAAGCTTGTAGCGTCATACCTTCAACAAAGTACTGCGTAAAGTCTGAATACTTAAGTAAATGTGATATTTTTAATGCATTTGCAAAAATAAACTGTTTTAAGCTGTCGTTATGGGGTATTGTGTAGTTGGATGAGAAATAAACAATTTAATTAGTTTTAGAATAAGGCTGTAACGTAACAATGTGGAAAAAGTCAAGGGGTCTGAATACTTTCTGAATGCACTTAATTGGAACCACTAAAATGAGTGTCCAGTCCAAACTGAGTCCATCAGATTTGACTCATCATTGCCTTTCTACTTCTTCATTGAATCCTATTGGTTGTGCTTGCCTGAGGTGTAGCTTGTTCATTAGGCAAGAACAAACTAAAACAGGGAGGGACTACCTGAACTTGTCCAATAAGAAACACATTTTTGTTTTTGAAAATTTTTGCTACATTGTGCCCTAATGAATAAAGCCCTGTTTTGTCAGATCGTGGATAACCCTGCGGAGGTGGCAGACCAGGCAGACCGTATCGTCACCATGCTGCCCTCCAGTCCCAACGTCATCGAGGTTTACACTGGACCCAACGGTATCCTCAAGTAAGATCCCTTACTCTCACTGGCTGTGTCCCAAATGGAACCCTATTCCAAATGGCACCATATTCCCTTTTATAGTGCACTACTTTTGACCAGAGCCCTAATAAAAGCATCAAGTCAGAAACCCTTCAGACTGTTTAAACTATAAGGTGGGCACTTTACTGTTCTACAGGAAGGTTAAGAAGGGCTCACTACTCATCGACTCCAGCACCATCGACCCAGCCGTTTCCAAGGAGATGGCCATAGCCGCGGAGAAGATGGGGGCTGTTTTTATGGACGCGCCTGTGTCTGGAGGTAAGGACTAATACAGGCTGTGTTCCAAATGGCACTATTCCCTATATAGTGCGCTACTTTTGACCTGGGCTCGTAGGAATATAGTGCCATTTGGGACGCAGACATTGCCTTGGGTCTCTGCTGCAATCTGAGAGGACCAACCTTTCCACTCCCTAACTGTTGTAATGGACCAGATTTAGGAGATGGAGCTCTCTAGCACATTTGTGGCCCACGATGTGGATTATTTCAGAAAGAACCCAGCATCTGGAGTTTGATCCGATGACCCTTCCACTCAAACGCTCCGTTCTCAGATCCCTGCTCTCTCTCTTTATTTGTGCCCCTCTTCTGAAAACATCTGTTTTTTTTAAAGTCTACTTCCAATTCATCACTCTATCATAGCACAACTTCACAACAATTACAAATATTTTTACTGCAAACCATTTGACCAAGTTATATAAAGAGAAACATTTACAGCCTGATCGTGCGTGTGGTGTGTGTGTGTTACACTGGGAGGAGGACTGCACTGCATTTCTCCTGACAGCCCAGTGACTCTACCCAGGACGGCAGACTCCCATGTGGGCCTAGGTTCAGGTTCAAATGGCCGACACTGGATCATTTCCTTTCATATCTGACAAAATGGTGTATCCATCCAGTCTCTCTGCTTCTCGTGTAGATGGTTGAGCCTGGGTTACAAAGAGGAGTACCTTACCTACCTGACAGCCTGGGTTACAAAGAGGAGGAGGAGTACCTTACCTACCTGACAGCCTGGGTTACAAAGATGAGGAGGAGTACCTTACCTACCTGACAGCCTGGGTTACAAAGATGAGGAGGAGTACCTTACCTACCTGACAGCCTGGGTTACAAAGATGAGGAGTACCTTACCTACCTGACAGCCTGAGTTACAAAGAGGAGGAGGAGTACCTTACCTACCTGACAGCCTGGGTTACAAAGAGGAGGAGGAGGAGTACCTTACCTACCTGACAGCCTGGGTTACAAAGAGGAGGGGGAGGAGGAGTACCTTACCTACCTGACAGCCTGGGTTACAAAGAGGAGGGGGAGGAGGAGGAGTACCTTACCTACCTGACAGCCTGGGTTACAAAGAGGAGGGGGAGGAGGAGGAGTACCTTACGGGCCCTGTAGTGCACTAAATAGGGAATAGGATGCAGACACTGTGTAGGAGTAGGAAAGATTAAGGTGAGCCGTACTGGCCTTCAGAAAGGCTCCAAGCTGTAAAACTGACTGTCACACAGTCTTGGGAGTACACACACACACACTGTCACATACACACACACTGTTGGTTTGAACTCAGTTTTTAAACTTGAGGAAAGCCACTTTCTTTGAGTTGATGTTGGTGTAATTTACGATCCGGCCCTAAAGATTAGTAATGATTTATATACATCCTTCCTGTGGAGGTGCTCATGGATTAAGACTGTCCAGCTTCCCACATTGAACTTGGGTGGCTGCAGGTCACAGGGGTGTGGGTGTGCTTAGAGTCAAGTATTGCAGCATGTTACTACCTTGATAATGTGCTGGAATGCCAGTGGTTGAACATGTTATGGTGGTCAGAAAACACAAACTCTGTGTGTGTGTGTGTGTGTGTGTGTGTGTAAAATACGTGTTACATGGTAGTAATGGAGCACAGGGGAATGAGAGGAGACTGGTGTCATTGTTACCCAGGAGATGGTACTGTAACCAAGACCACACACACACAAACCCAGGAGCACACATCATGTTTAGAAATTCCAACTCTGCTTGATCTGAATCCAGCAAGGAGCTTTACTGTCGCCCAATTCGGGCTTCTCCCACCCAGACTTACTTGCGTAGTATAATGTTATTGTGAGAGATGGTCTATAATTGGGCTGTTTCCCTGTGCTTTGAGAGACTGTAAAAAAAAAAAAAAAAAAAACAACGTCCTTCATCTTCGTCTCTCCCACCCAGAGCCCACAGAGCGTCAGAGAGGTTTGGCAGCAGACGCTCTGTTGGAAGGAATGCCTTGTTTTCTAGAGCAATAATAGGAAATCCACAACTTGGGTTACGTCCCAAATGGCACCCTGGTCCCTATATAGTGCACTACTTTTAACCAGAGCCCACAGGGACCTAGTTAAGTAGTGCACAATATAATTAATGGGGTTCTATTTCGGACGGACTCCTGCTCTGTCAGTAACCTAGACCCAAATCCAGTCATTGCGACACAGAAAAATACAATTGTTTTCTTATACATTTTTATTTCTATCAATAGATGTAAAGCCTTGAAGTGTTTATCATGAAAGGCTATTTTGCTGACTGGAATGAAAACGTTTGACCACAGGACTCTAGCTACGTAGCCACCAACAAACACATTAACTTTCACTGTAATACATGTCCTTACAGAGACTCAGTAATTGGTGTGTGTGTGTGTGTGTGTGTGTGTGTGTTGGTTCCCAGGCTGTGTGATATGGCAGTCGTCTCACACTCCCACTGCTCACTAGTATGGGCAGAGAGACGGAGGGCCTGTAACTTTGGCAACAGATTTGAAAGGGTTGCCTTTGCGTAGCTTGTTTTAAGTTTTTCATGCGTTTCAAGAAAATCTTGAAAATAAATAATAATAATGGTTACCCCACCAAATTTGAGACATCTCGTTCTCTGTGCTCTCAGCCAGATTATTGCTGCCACTTAATTTTGTCTCCGTATGTTTCACTCCTTTACTTTCTCCACAACCTTATGTTTGAATCAGTATGAAACTGTTGCTATCGAAATAATCCACAAGCTTGTCTCACTTTTAATTTCAGTAGTTTTTATGTGGAATTACTTTGTCACCCAAACGAAGGGTGGGTTTTTGACAAGGGAGCAAACTACTGTTTAGTAAAGTGCTTTATAGATTTGCATTACCTCATAAGTTTTGAGGAGCTGAGAACCAACAACAGTGACTGACTGACAGACATACTATTCTAATGAAACCGACATGCATGTTTTATATGCTACGAGCACAGCCCATCCCAAGGCCTGTGTGTGTGCTTGTCTGGTGCGTGTGTGCGAGCTATGCACCCAAATGTACAACGTTTGGACTTCACCAACGTATTCTGAAGTTTAGGATGTGCATATCCTCCTCCTTTCCTCCAGGTGTGGGGGCTGCCAGCTCAGGGAAGCTAACCTTCATGGTGGGGGGGGTGGAGACGGAGTTTACTGCAGCCCTGGAGCTGCTCACCTGTATGGGAGCCAACGTGGTATACTGTGGGGCCGTTGGCACTGGACAGGTAGGCATACACATTTACAAGAGCTACGTCTCTAATGGCTCCCTATTCCTTATATAGTGACCAGGGCCTTACTTTAGGGAATAGGGTGCCATTTGGGACGCACTCAATACGTTCATACTAGAGACGTTATTACAAAACAATGTGTGACTGCATAGGATGTATGTTTCTTACAGGCAGCCAAAATCTGCAACAATATGCTGCTGGCGATAGGCATGATCGGAACCGCTGAGACCATGAACCTTGGCATCAGGTTGAGTATTGCCAATACAATCTCTGCTCTGAATGTATCTCCAACAAAATATGTTGTGTTGCACTTAACGCTTGATGAACAGAACCATGCCCTGAGTATCGTACAGATCTGTAACACTACACTATAGTTATGGGCCACCCGAGTGGCGCAGTGGTTGAAGACACTGCATCACTACAGATCCTGGTTAGATCCCAGGCTGTGTCGCAGACGGCCGCGACCGGGAGACCAATGAGGCGGCGCACAATTTGCCCAGCGTCGTCCGGGTTAGGGGAGGGTTTGGCCGGCCGGGATGTCCTTGTCCCATCGCGCTCTAGGGACTCCTGTGGCTGACCAGGCGCATGCACGCTGACACTGTCACCAGGTGTACGTGTTTCCTCCGACACATTGGTGCGGCTGGCTTCCGGTTTAAACAAGCATTGTGTCAAGAAGCAGTGCTGCTTGGCGGGGTCGTGTTTTGGAGGACGCACGGCTCTCTACCTTCGCCTCTCCCGAGTCCCGTACGGGTGTTACAGGGATGGGACAAGACTGTAACTACCAGGATACCACGACGGTAACTACCAGGATACCACGACGGTAACTACCAGGATACCACGACGGTAACTACCAGGATACCACGACGGTAACTACCAGGATACCACGACATTGGGGAGAAAAACTATCCAATGAAAAAGCTCCTTTTTAAAAACACATTCTCTATCAACTGATATCTACATGTCAATGATTTGTCCTTTACTTGTAGTTATGGCTAACCAGCAAACAGAAAAATGCCACACGGTAAACAGTAACCCACCTTAAACTTGTAACTGAAACGAATGGTTAAAATAATGCTTGTGATTTCCTGACTCTGTCCGTCTGGCCCCTGACAGACTAGGTCTTGACCCTAAGCTACTGGCTAAGATCCTGAACATGAGTTCAGGCCGCTGCTGGTCCAGTGACACCTACAACCCTGTACCTGGTGTCATGGAGGGAGTCCCTTCTGGAAACAACTACCAGGGAGGCTTCGGGACCCAACTCATGGCCAAGGTGGGTCTCTTTCACTCTCGTTTACGCCATCTCTTTAGTACACAAATGTTTGACACAGTAGATGATTTCCTGTGACTTTATTTTAGTTAATGTCAATAATAGTATTAATAATATAACGTGAAAAGAAATGTGCGTTTGACATGTTTAACTGTGCTGTGCCTGATCAGTGTGTCTCCTCTTCAGGACCTGGGGCTAGCCCAGGCCACAGCCACCAACACTAAGACCCCTGTCCCTCTGGGCTCCCTGGCCCACCAGATATACCGCATGATGTGTGCACGGGGCTACGCCAGCAAAGACTTCTCCTCCATCTTCCAGTTCCTACGGGAGGAGGGGAAGGAGGAAGGCCAATAGGGGCGGGGCAACACCACCCCACCTCTGCCCCATCCATAGCCTTACCAGACTACTGCCATGTAGTTAGGGTGTGTCGGTTTGCTCCCCCAGGACTTGTCAAGACGTGTGTATTGGGTCAAAGCCAAGAGGACGCAGCCAGCCGTGATGATGTGAACGATCATCTTAACAGAGTACTATACTACTGTCTCTAAGATGGGAGTCATGTTACCTGTGTGTGTGATCCTCCCTTTTGTTAAAGTAGCATTCCTTTAATGTTTTAGATCGCTAGGCTACAAGACGGTGGATGTTTGAGATGTGGGGAGGATCTCCAAGTCACTGTCACTCAGTAGGCTGACTGACCACTTCCTCTACACCATGACGATATCGGTGCAATCCTAGCACACGTCGTCATGGACAGCCGACCCAGGCGTTGCCAAGGAAATGACCCACGTTAGACTCCTTAACGACCACATTCACTCATCAAAAATAGACCACTGACCACATTCACTCGTTAACAATAGACCACTGACCACATTCACTCGTTAAAAATAGACCACATTCACTCGTTAAAAATAGACCACATTCACTCGTTAAAAATAGACCACATTCACTCGTTAAAAATAGACCACATTCACTCGTTAACAATAGACCACATTCACTCGTCAACAATAGACCACATTCACTCGTCAACAATAGACCACATTCACTCGTTAACTATAGACCACATTCACTCGTTAAAAATAGACCACTGAGACTTCAGATGATTCTTAGTTCTTGTCACCACTCCCCCACCTTACTGCAACTTCACATGTATTGATCCTGGTCATTGATTTGTTTTAGGTGTTTTTCACTTCCTGTTGTAGGGTTTATTTTCTCTTGACACGGGGAGGGATAGTCTGGGATAGAACGTTCCTGTCTTATTTGTATGTGTTTTGAATGTTAAATAAAATGTTAGATTGTGCTGTGTATGTACTGTCTGTTTGCAGGAGGAAATGTGCTGTGTATGTACTGTCTGTTTGCAGGAGGAAGACTAGCTTCCTGACGAAGACTGATCCAGATGATTAGACCAGTCTTATTTTATTAAGCTCCTCGTTAGAGGGCAAGCACCTTGTCATCACTGTACAAATATGTATTATAGTAAAGGAATAGTGAAAAGATATGTCTGAGGCTTTGCATTGTTAAGCCAGCCCACATACTGTCAATCATGTCTGTAGGTGACTGCTTTTATTTTGGGAAATAAGAACTGTGGTGTATTCATTAGAAACCAAACAGAAACCAATGGCTGAAATGGGGAGGAAATAACCTGAACTTGTCCAATAAGAAACGTTTGTTTTTGTTGCAAAATGTTTTGCTACCTTGTGCACTAATTAGTACACCCGGCCCTGATTTAACATAAGCTCTTGTGAATTCTGCATACACAAGAAGTGTGACTGGCTGCTACAGTATAGCTGCTTCCTACAGGTCAAGCCAAATGAACATTGCAGTGTGCTGTACATGCAGAGGAGAAGATTGCCAAAGAACGCCAGTGGAGCACCTCTGTTGCTGCCCTATGAGACCAGTGAGAAGTGGAGCACCTCTGTTGCTGCCCTATGAGACCAGTGAGAAGTGGAGCACCTCTGTTGCTGCCCTATGAGACCAGTGAGAAGTGGAGCGCCTCTGTTGCTGCCCTATGAGACCAGTGAGAAGTGGAGCACCTCTGTTGCTGCCCTATGAGACCAGTGAGAAGTGGAGCACCTCTGTTGCTGCCCTATGAGACCAGTGAGAAGTGGAGTGCCTCTGTTGCTGCCCTATGAGACCAGTGAGAGGTGAAGTGCTTCTGTTGCTGCCCTATGAGACCAGTGAGAGGTGAAGTGCCTCTGTTGCTGCCCTATGAGACCAGTGAGAGGTGAAGTGCCTCTGTTGCTGCCCTATGAGGACAGCCAGACTGGGAGGAGTGAGCCTGAGTGCATGTGACTGGGTGAAGGTGGTTGTGCAGTAAGCCTACATAATTCAATAGGGGTTCTTATACACAGAGTATACCAAACATTAGGAACACCTTCCTAATACTGAGTTGCAATTTAAGGAGGTCCTTGATTTCTGATGGAAATACAAAACTCTTGTATTCGCTCTCTCGCTCTTTCTCTCCCAAGGCAAAGAAGGGATCGGCATGTTTCTGATCTAGTTTACGAAGAGAGACACAGAGGCCAGGATGCCATAGGTCACACGATCACAAGACTAGCCCATAAAAAGTCCATTAAGCACTGGAGACTAAGTGCTGTGTTATTTGCTTGGCAGGTATTACAAACAGAGCACCACTTTAGTCCTATAGAGCAGAGCAACCAGGCCAGGCAGGGCAAAGTGAAAGATCCCCCTGGGTGGCTATGGGTTAGCCAGAGAGCCTGGGAGTTTACACTGTGTGTCCCAAATGACACCATATTCACTAGATTGTGTATGTGGTAGTGCATTGTGTAGGAATAGGGTCCAATCTGAGATGAAACCACTGTCGTAGCGAGAGGCAGAGCAAAGGTTATGCTGTTGCTGGTTGTTCAGCTTGGGGTGGGGGTCACTGGTACATGTTGTGGAATTAACTCTTATTAAAACAAATATCTGTAGATTTGCATTCAAACTTTGATAACGCACTCTTGTGCCTCAATCAATCTACTGTGACTACAAATGCAGTCCACCTAGAGAAAAGAGAAGTGAAATGGTGTGATCTTCCACCTCTGCAGGTTGTAGTCTACCGACCAGCAGCCAACTGCACTGACACCTCTGCAGGTTGTAGTCTACCGACCAGCAGCCAACTGCACTGACACCTCTGCAGGTTGTAGTCTACCGACCAGCAGCCAACTGTACTGACACCTCTGCAGGTTGTAGTCTACCGACCAGAAGCCAACTGCACTGACACCTCTGCAGGTTGTAGTCTACCGACCAGCAGCCAACTGCACTGACACCTCTGCAGGTTGTAGTCTACCGACCAGCAGCCAACTGTACTGACACCTCTGCAGGTTGTAGTCTACCGACCAGAAGCCAACTGCACTGACACCTCTGCAGGTTGTAGTCTACCGACCAGAAGCCAACTGTACTGACAGAAGTAAATAAGGAACTCTGTTCTGTTCCACGTGCACAATATATTCCGAAATTAGTGCTTTTCTGTTCAAATTCTACTTTCTTACAGAGGTGATGGAGCGACTGACTTGTAATTAAAGATTTTGCTATTAAGTGTTAGACATCAAGGGAATTATTTGAAATAATTTGATTTTATTTATTTTATATCTGTTTGTTGCTATAAGTGAATTAAATCCCAAGCCAGCACAAATTCTGACTAGCCGGGATCAATAACGGCTGTCGAAAAATACAGTATATTGCACACGCTATTTATAAACTAAGCAGGTGATCCAGTGTTTTTTTTTTTACTAAATAGGCTACAATATTATACTGTGATATTTCGTTCAATAGAATAAAACAATATTCTGAGGAACATTGCATTTTTCAATATAATCTCACTGTATTGTTTTAATGAAATTGATTCCACAACGCTCATCCGGCAGGACACGTCATTCGCTGATTGTTTGAGTTCTATTACCGACTCCAACAGTAATGTCAAATATAATAATAATGATAAAATGATTAATGGTTTAGTAATGATGTTATTAATGTAATAATTGTATTTATTCAATTGGCATAGGACATCGCTGTTTGTTGCTAACATTTGTGTTGTGCTTAAAAACAAAATATTTTAGGAAAATGTTGAATAGCCTAGTATTTCTGAAATGTTTCTATTTCAAAATATACCCTTAACGAAAATTGTATTTCTATAACATCTGAAGGGTCATACTCAGTCGAATGTTATAGCTAGAGGGCTATAGGCCAATTAAAATCTAAATAGCAGGTTGTTGCAATTAAGCGAAGTCCTTAATGAGCCACAGCCAGATAATGAACAATAAAATCATATTTAAATGCAGTTCAAACCGGTTTATTGGATTAGAACGAAATGTGTACATTACCATCTGCACAGGCCACATAGCTACATGTTTTAGTCACATTCTAAACTCAGTTCTTAAATAGACCATAATTTTATAAAAAACGATACTTTAGAATGACAATATACATAGGATTAGATGGGACACCGTGCGTCTTTGCTTGGCACTCAGCATTAAGGAGTTAGGTTGGGGTAAGGCCCTGGGATAGACTAGCATCCTGTCCAGGTGGTGCACTTGTACATCAAGCTGCCTCGCGCTACAGAAACAGGAGATAGGCTCCTGCTCTTATGAGCCGTTCCGTCTCACACAAGACAAGGCTCGTGGAAAACTACCACTACTATTCCTGAAGTCTTCAAAATATCTTATTTTTCCCAACAATAGATTGCCCATTTTAATTATTAAAATGTCTTAATTGACTTATACCATCTTGTGAGCCTTTGTGTTTTGTTTTGTGAAACGAAAAAATACACCTATGATGGCCAACTGAAGAGACACACAAACACGATAACATACGCACTATACACACACATGGATTTTGTGTTGTAGATATGTGGTAGTAGAAACTGGCACTTAGTTGATTTTCTGTCGAATTGCATAAACTACCGCAATAAAATAGGACGTTATGAACCCTTTCAATGTTTCAGCGGGTCAAAGGCGTCTTTGAAAATTACTAGCCTCGATTGCTATGTCCTCTTGAGCTATCAGCCTTGTGATGAACGCATTTACACAAGGAAGTACACAGATATTATTTGTTAAAGCTATAGGCCCAATGTATAGCCTCTTTCTACAGTGTGCGCTATGCCCACGCTGAGTTTACCAGTTTATTAAAGTAGCTTACCAAATAATAAACCATATGATGCCACGCAGAAAAGCTGATTATATCAATTCACGGTCCACAGCCAATGTGTGGCTATGGCACCGCAAGCCATATTTGTCTAGAAAGAGCCCGAGTGTGTGACCATCATGCCACATAGTAATATAGGTTAGATACCCTCCTTTCCCTCACCGGCACACTCCACCACTGCACTGGGGTCTGGCCATGTTCAATGTTGGTAGTAGCATTGCGTAATTGTTTTATTTATGACTAGCTACATGACGCTTTTTCGATGTCTGCGGTAGGGCCGCTAATGTCTCTACTACGACCATTGAATTATCTCAAAGCCGCATGAATATTGGCATAAATAACATAGGCCTAACATATGATTTAACATGACAGCCCAGCCTCATTGAACTCGGCTTCGTTCGCAGAGAAATTAAGGAGTTTAGCAGCCGTGGCGATGGCTGTGATATTTCCTGCCTACTCGGTTGGATTGCAATATGCCCTAGGCTTGGAATGAAACACAGTAAAGTATAGCAGTAGGTCTATCCCTCATCCCCTCTAAAATAACTTAGTAACAGCATCGACTGAAACCGTGGAACCAGATTTCAATAGATATGTCCAATTTGGCGGCAGTTTTCCAGGATATTGTATATTCGGGTCATGAATCTTGTAGACCTACTCTATGTCTAACTTTGGATCTCAAACATATAGGGGCAGGCTATATATCGGGAACGGTGTATCAGTTGAATAGCTATGAAGAATACAGGTTAAGACATTTTAGTGCAGTGTCACAATCCTAATTGTCTCTTGTATCTTGATGCTTGTAAAATGTCGAATAGATTGTTATTCAATTATTCCAACCAACTACATCTAATGGAAGAAATGCCGTACACATTGTTCGTTCGTTCTCTCAGAGAAAGCCAGTGGCGAGCTTGTAACCTGTAGCCTTTTGCTAATTCTAATTTAAAATAAGATATGGTCTAGCTCAGTTTTTTTTTTAATTTAGACCAAATTTTCACATTTATATTTGTGCACAAGTAAAATGCAATTTCACAAATAGTTACTTTGTCATTGATTCGAATTGATTAGCTAAATTCGCTCCTCTAGTAGCCTGTAGCCTAACTGAGATAGCCTATTATTACCACGTGCATAATAAATCATGGGAGAGCAGAACGTTTCTCTCATTCTTAATGATAAGAAAATATGGTGCAGTTGAACTTCTCTTTGAAACCACAGTTTCCTATTGTCTGCTAACGTTTCACATGTCTGAAATGCGAGTGGAATGGGTTTAGCCCTGGCAAACTAGGAACTATGTCTTTACCCAGGTGATATAACCCCTGGGGAAATGACATGTCGGTAAACACGAAAACCGGTCGGATGCCCTTACATTTTTATGTTCAGCATGTTTCTGCAATTACACAATTTCCTCACTACTTTGCCAAAAGCTCAAATGGACAAATGAAGACATACCCCACAAGTCACTAAGAAATGCTACAGGCTATATTTAATAAGCGCAGAGGTTTCTTTAAACATCGACAAAAGATCACCAAAGTTTATTTTCAACAATGTAGCTGGGGTTGATTTCTTACCTATCCCGAAGGAGTTCAAGCCATACGGCCAGTGGTTGAATGACAACAACATCTCTGGCTAGACGGACTGCAACTAACTTTAAACTTGACCTTGTCATTGGCCTCCAGCAGTGTAACCCATATGTGAAAGAGATCTCTGCCAAATAGTGTGCTAGCTGCTTTCTGTCGGTAGGATACAAAGGATATTTGAGAGACTGAACAGCAGATAGAATAGCAGTGTGTTTCAGAATATTGCCGTGGCTGGTTTACTTTTCAGTGAATTTTACGTACAGACTATTCATTATTCAATGAAACACAGTAAAGTATAGCAGTAGGTCTATCCCTCATCCCCTCTAAAATAACTTAGTAACAGCATCGACCGAAACCGTGGAACCAAATTTCAATAGATATGTCAAATTTGAACAGACTAAACAGCAGATAGAATAGCAGTGTGTTTCAGAATATTGCCGTGGCTGGTTTACTTTTCAGTGAATTTTTATTTCCTTTACAGTTTGAATGACTGATGTTTCTCCACCAAAGCATTTTATCGCAGTTTCACCTTACTTGATATTTTCATATTAGGCAAAAAAAAAAAATCTAGGCTACTTCGTGTGTAATTAAAATTTGGTATTAAAACGTATCGAACAAAAACATGGATTTGGTGTATTTTGCATCACGTTGTTTCCAAGCTCTGTGCATTCTGGTCAATTAGAAAGTAGTTTAAATTATTTTCCAGACTCACATGGTGTAATAAAAAATAAAAAATAAATTAATTCATTTGATTTGAATCAACCCATTAAACATATTTCGTACAAACTGCCTTGGCCATATAACTGTTGATACATTGAAATGAGTAATGGCTGCATGCATACATCTGCGTCCACCGCCTCTCCATTCTACTGTTTTTATCAGCATTTTGACAAACATGATTTAAATGTGTCAGTCATGTGATGCTAGGCTATAAACCCAGAATGACATCAGACAGCTTCCAGTAGATTAATGAATCACAACTATATAGCGTGTAGGCCTATCGTTACATGTATGATATCTCGAAACTGCTAATCTTGTTTAAAAAATGTAGTCATTTTGGGCATGGATCCGCATTATCTGCAGTCTATAAGTTTATCATCTCCTTTGCATATCACGTGCCTGGCTTTGCCCAATAACCTTGCGATCTTTATGTCTACACAGGCGCGTGAGTATCCGTTACTCTCCCAGATTCCGTATCTATTTTTTCAGTCGTGGGGATTTTTTAAAAAGCGCTGGTTGTCTCGATGTAGGGCATGCTATGACCGCGTCATTACTTCTCCATTCGCGCTGGATTGACCCGATTATGTTCCTGTATGATAACGGTTTGGATGAGATAAAAAAAAACATGGAGGGGTTTGCAGGAGGCAATTTTGCAGCAAATCAGTGCAGGAATTTGTTGGCGCATCCGACGTCCCTGGCTCCAAGCACTACCTACACGTCGAGCGAGGTGCCAGTATCTGGTATGGGCGAAGCTGTCAAACAATGCAGCCCCTGTTCCGCAGCTCAAAGTTCATCAAATGCGTCCTTGCCTTATGGATATTTTGGCAGCAGCTACTACCCGTGTAGGATGTCACACGGCAGCGTCAAGAACTGCGCGCAGCACTCCTCTGTCTATGGGGACACATACATGGACACATCCGTTTCAGGAGAGGAGTTCCCAGGGTCCAGGGCGAAGGAATTCGCTTTCTACCAAGGCTATTCCTCCAGCCCTTACCAACCTGTCTCCAGCTATCTGGACGTCCCGGGGGTACCCACCCTCAGCGGACCCACGGAGCCCAGGCACGAGCCTCTTCTGCCGGTGGAGCCTTATCAGCCATGGTCTATCACCAACGGATGGAATGGTCAGGTTTACTGCGCTAAGGACCAGCCACAGTCAAACCATCTATGGAAATCGTCCATTCAAGGTATGGGCTTAAGGCTATACATTCTTACATGTTTTCACAAGCATATGCATTATTTGTATTTCAACATTGTAGACCTCAGTTATTTAGCAAAAGTATAAACACCATCATTCGGTCTGCGTTGTTTTTCCTTTTACAATTTGCATATTAATAATTCGTTTGAAGAAATCATCATCCATCTTGTCCCCGAAATGTGAATTGTGGATAGGCATGACAGACCCAATCGTTATTGGAAAATATACTACGGTTTTTCCAATTTTCTGGATGTTTCTATGCTAATTAAGCATGTGGTTATGCTCTTCGCACAGACACTGTATCTGGAGGGGATTGCAGCTCTATTCGACGTGGGAGGAAGAAGCGCGTGCCCTACACCAAGGTACAGCTGAAAGAACTGGAAAGGGAGTATGCCGCCAATAAATTTATCACAAAGGACAAACGACGAAGGATATCTGATCAGTCAAACCTGACAGAGCGACAAGTGACTATCTGGTTTCAGAACAGGCGAGTAAAAGAGAAGAAGGTCGTCAACAAATTTAAGAGTCCCAGTTAGCTGTATGTGGAACTACTGAAACAAAAAGACAGAAAAACAAGAGACTTGAAGGTTGTTCAATGAAAATGAACTATATTATAATTTATTAAACAACATAAGGCGTCTCCTCGCCCGCCAAGGGTTGGCTCTGTTTTTGGAGGTCCACTTGGCTTTTTTTTTCTTCTCGTAATTAATTAAAACCATTCGATGCCCTGTTTGAAGGAAATGGTGAAATAACTTCTTCCTTGTTTATATATTCTGTCTCATACTCCCAATACGCTCCATAACTCATTACCTAAAATATGAAATCTCAACTCAGAAGAACAAGCGTCCTGTAATTGGAAACGTAAAAACTAAAATCTTTGGGACATTTCCATTCTAGCTCAATCAGAGTAAGAATGAATGATTCCAAAAATTGCTAATAATTTATATTGAAATGATTCGTTGAATTTGAATATACATTCCCTGAATTGATTGATATTGAAATGTTGGTAAGAGCGCTAACTCGCAACCAGCAAATCCTTTAGGCCTACGAATATTATTTTAGAAGCTGAAACATTTCTCATAAAATAATTATTCTGCTATTAATTAGTAAATTGCTTTACATTTACCCTATGCATTCTGTGAATATTCAGTTAATTATAAATTATTCGATTTGTATTCTGTCTAGGTCTTTCCCCATACAATAATTATAATCTTAATTGTTTTACGCACCAATTATATGCCCAACAATCACCGTTTGAAAATGCTGTATTTCGTTTTATATCATAACAAATGTAAATACATCGTATCTGATTGCAATTAATGAACAGTTACATTTAAAGTTCCCCTGTTTTTGACTGAAAACAAAAAGCTCTTCACAATAAAAGTTGTAGAAACCCCTTTACTACTTTGTAGCCTAAAGTTCATATTTTTTCTCAGACAAATTAAAAGTCAGACTTCAGAAATGATCATTGCTTTTGTAACAATGTTTGTCGGGGTTATTTTATTATTATTATTATTATAATAATATTCTTCTTGAATTTAGATAGGCTTCAAGCATATTAGACATATGATTAGCGTTGATAAAACGAGTCAAACGTCCATAGCTTTCCTTTTTAAATGTTCATGTTGTAGAGGCCTGCAACATTGAGTCCTTATAATACCGGTAGGCTACTGTAGGAGAAATACCTTACTGATGATGACGAGTGGCAATGTTGCCATCTGCTGCTGTATCTGCTTCATTGCATTTGATGAGTTCAGGTGTACAGAAGGCCCAACTATGGCCAAACTGAACAAAAATATAAACGCAACATGTAAAGTGTTGGTCCCGTGTTTCATGAGCTAAAATAAAAGATCCCAGAAATGTTCCATACTCACAAAAAGCTTATTTCTCTCTAATGTTGTGCACAAATTTGTTTACATCCCTGTTAGTGAGCATTTCTCCTTTGCCAAGATAATGCATCCACAGGTGTGGCATATCAATAAGCTGATTAAACAGCACCTTGTGCTGAGGACAATAAAAGGCCACTCTAAAATGTGCAGTTTTGTCACACAACACAATGCCACAGATGTCTCAAGTTTTGAGGGAGCGTGCAATTGGCATGCTGACTGCAGGAATGTCCACCAGAGCTGTTGCCAGATAATTTAATGTTCATTTATCTACCATAAACTGGCTCCAACGTCATTTTAGAGAATTTGGCAGTATGCCCAACCAGTCTCACAACTGCAGATCACAAGTCACGCCATCCCAGGACCTCCACATTCGGCTACTTCACCTGCGGGATCGTCTGAGACCAGCCACCAGCCAACTGGGGAGCATTTCTGTCTATAATAAAGCCCTTTTGTGGGGAAAAACTCATTCTGATTGTCTGGACCTGGCTCTCGAGAAATCCAAAGATTAGAGCCTAATTTATTTATTTCAATTGGCTGATTTCCTTATATGAACTGTAACTCAGTAAAATCTTTGAAATTGTTGCATGTCGCTTTTGTTCAGTATATTTTGATATGTGGCTCTGCCTCTGACCATGGCTTAACCCAGACAGGTGGTAAACATGGAATGATACTTTATCCAAGACTCCAACGTTGCCGAATGGAAACGACTCAGCATTGAGTACTATAGGAAATGGAAAGGCCTACCTTGATATAGGTAATATTTATATGATTTTATTCAATATAACAATAATAGCGAAATGGTGTAAATTTGTGCGTTAGAAAACAAAGAGCGAAACACATTCCAAAGGGAAATCCACTTTTTTTACTCTTCTCACATATGTACTACTGTCGTGGAAACCTATAGGTAATATTGCCTTGTGGTTTATAGCCTTAGTATGATTTCTTTTCTCTCTCCGAATGGGAATTAATGCACTGATTAAATGTGGCTAATATTTGACAGTAATTCGTGCACGATATTTACTAATCGGATTACGTTTTGTTACAGATTCGTTAATGAATCTCCAAACGGGGCCTATATAGAAATATACGGTTTATTATTATTTAATATTTATTTATTTATATATACGAGTTATTTTTTGAATCACTTTTAAAAAGGCACACACTATTGTGAATATATGATAAAATCGTAACAATTCTACTCATTGTGTCCTATCTCCGTTCGGCCTATAACAACGTTCAATGTCATGTTATGAAAACTGGACATTCTCAGAAATGCTCTGGCATTTAGTGTGGATAGACTATCTACAACTTAATATCAATTTGGCAGAAAATGGGATGTAGCTTTTCGATGGATAAAAGAACCAGAGCAAAACATATATAAGTAAGTAAATAGTTAAATATGAGATAACACATCTTTAATCAATAGACTATACCTAAAATCAAAAGATGGGCTATAGAAACAGTCATTATATATACAGCACTAACTATGACTGAAAGAATGAAGGTCAGAGCCAACGTTTCAACTGAAGCTATACCCACTGGGGTCATATTATACCCATAAAAATACAAGCAGGCAATTATTCACACTTTTGTGAGCTATTTACAAACATAGCTTATACTGTATGGTAGGAGCGGTTCGGCAGGGTCTTCCTCAGGCAAAACATCACATGACAACATCACAATAACTTAATACAAACTATACATTATATAAGGGGTGATCAACGAGGGGCTTTGCATTCTATGGAAAATAATGAACGACGTGTTCCACAACGGGCTAACGAGTGGAACTGACCTTTCATAGTTGCATTAATTTTTCCAGAGAACATATAGAGCCTCGAGTTGATTATCCCTTTTATACCATCGCAATAATTTAACACATTTGCCACTAGAAATGTGTTCATTTTTCGGTATAAATGTGTTAAACATCCACTGAAGTAGCTAGCTAGTTTACTAGATAGATACAGTAACTTTAGTTACCGCGGTAACCAAACAAACATACTTGCTAACCAAACCATCAGTCCTAGCTTGCTATTATGAAAATGGAATCCAACAATACCAATACCTGTTTTCAATTCGACTTTTGCCTTCAAAAGCAGCTAAACAAAACATGTAAAATGTAACTATAGCCATTGAATTCTACAGTGCAAATGTACCTTGCGTTATAATGACCTTCAAGCTAGTCCGAAAGGAGTATTCAACAATGCCATGGTATAAACAGTCATAATACAAAGACAACTATATGTTAATACATACATATCAAAATGTGTGCGTAAAAAACAGAATATGTAGTTGTGTGGGTGATGCGTGCTTAAACGTCAACATTCTATCTAGCAGAAGACACCCATGATGTAGAATACAATGATACAAGACTAATCCCGAGAGTATCAATGATATATTTAAAAAGGACATGGGAGAGGCAGAGTAGTTCCAGGAAACAGGTTACTTGTTTAAACCGTTAGGAATAACTGTGTCGAGGAGGTGGATCCACTTCTCGTTTAAAAGGGAATTCCCAAATCATCTCTTAAATGGATTGTCACTCAATTAGTTGTTTTTAAATTATAACAATTAGTTGATTTTGGGCATTACATTTAAAACATGCTAAATGTGTAGATTGCAGTCACTTGTCCATAGACTGATTTCAAGGTTAGGAAACAAACATGTAAATATGTAAAATCGCTGAACTGTCCCTTTATGCCATAACCACATTACTCAGTATGTTCCACCAAGCAGAGGCCCCACTATAGGTGCTAGGTCGAGGGAAATTGTGGCGCTGGACTTTACAAGCCTGGACTGGAGCGTTTTACATATACAACCTGGGCCCTATTCACTAGTCACTAAAGAGAAGAAAACAAATTGGAAAAGGGAGAGGCTAACCTGAACTTTTCCAATAAAAAACACACGTTTTCATTGCGAAAAGTTTTCAATTGCTAAACGTTTTGCTTCGGTGTGCACTAATGGATACGATCCATGATTGTACTGTTTTTCATGCCACACAAAGGCTAATTTGAAAGCAACACTTGAAGTGATTCTAGTGCGGTGTACACCTGGGTGTAGTCTATAGTTGACCAGCAGAGGACTGCTCAATTCCCTGCATGAGATACAGATAACTATAATAGTCAATGGAATACATCAGATATCGTCTAAAATCAAAAATATACTTTGAATTAAAGGGACAATGGGAATTCCAATTCATCCTTGCTAAACTTTATTTAACAAACATATACTCTTGTTATATTAATATTTTTCTAAATCATGCAATTGACGATTGACATTCAAGTGTCCGTACACATCAATTTAATTCAATCAAATATAAATACTCGTTTAAAGAACTGTTTTACATGTATGTATTCTTACCTTGAACATGCACAGTACCCATAGAAAGAACACTGCTTGCACATGTTGTCTTACAGCCTGGACTTTCAATGGATTTAATTAGAATATTCTTCACAATACTTATTGCCCAATTTCCAGCACCAATCCAAAAACACAAGTATTGTAATGACTGTTAACGGTGCATTACCATGCAATTAAATGGCTTGGGGTTCTAGAAACATTTCCGTTTTTAAAATGTGACGTTTTAAACAAAAATCACGTAGAATGAGTAGGCCCCAGTCGATCAAATGATCTAATGTAATACTACTCTATGCTCTCTTAGGTTCCCATAGGAGAACCATTTAAATAACCCTTTTTGGTTCAAAGCTGAAACTTTTTGGGTTCCATGTAGAGCCCTCTATAGAAATGGCTCGACATGGAACCTAAAAGAGTTCTACATGGAACCAAAAAGGGTTATTTAAATAGTTATCTTGTGGGAACCCTTTTAAGTTCTAGAATGCACTTTTTTTTTTAAAAGAGTGTATTGTCATTATCATTATAATTAGCTATGGTAATAATACAATAACATGTACGCCTGCTAGAACTATACTGCTATTTCCTAATAGTAATTGTAATAATAGTAATAATAGGCTATAAAAAGAAATAATGGTAGTTAATGGTGTGATTACAAATATGACTTTATTATTACAACGATTAGAACCTTATAACTCAAGTAAATAATATCGAAGGTTGTTGAAAGGTACCGTTGTTTTAACACCCAAAGCTGTTAAAATCCTGCTTCAAAGTCTCTTGACTGCAAGTATGTCCTTAAATTATCCAAGACTTTTAGGAGTATGGTGATGGGAGTTCCACTTCTTGCAACATCAAATCCAATGCATCCAGGGTTCTTATGGCACCCTCAGCTAAAGCCTACTCGGTTACTCTCTTATCGTTCCCATTAGCATCTCTTGCCATACATCTTCCATATTAGCATCTCTTGCCATACGTCTTCCTTTATCATGATGTCTTTAGAGATGAGATTAGGTCTATCATGTTTCGTCTCTCCTCCTCTGTGCTATGTTTCTCCTGCTGCCAGCCGTCTCATCTAAAGAGGCAGTATAGAGACATAAAGCTGTAATCTTCCCGCCACCCATGTAATCTACTGTAAAGAGGCAGTATAGAGAGACATAAAGCTGTAATCTTCCCGCCACCCATGTAATCTACTGTAAAGAGGCAGTATAGAGAGACATTAAGGTGTGATGTTCCTGCCACCCATGTAATCTACTGTAAAGAGGCAGTATAGAGAGACATTAAGGTGTGATGTTCCCGCCACCCATGTAATCTATTGTAAAGAGGCAGTATAGAGAGACATTAAGGTGTGATGTTCCTGCCACCCATGTAATCTACTGTAAAGAGGCAGTATAGAGAGACATTAAGGTGTGATGTTCCTGCCACCCATGTAATCTACTGTAAAGAGGCAGTATAGAGAGACATTAAGGTGTGATGTTCCCGCCACCCATGTAATCTACTGTAAAGAGGCTGTATAGAGAGACATTAAGGTGTGATGTTCCATATTTCCAAGTGCAAGGCACTTGGGTCGTAGAAATATAGGCTAAACTCCCCGCACCCCAGCCTGAAGAAATGCTCGTTAAAGGCAGTAAGGCCCATAACGCTTATACCGAACAACAACATCTAAATGGCATAAATATAAGGGCGCCCCAGTGGTTAAGTGAAAACGTTTTCTATTTAAAGTCAGTGGCAATGGAGCGTGAAAGCTACATAACTACTTTTTCTATACCACCTGCCTCTCACATGTTGACGAGTTCTTAACGAGACTATTCCATTTCAAAATCAGCATTCGTGGCTCTGGGTTTAGAGGCTTATTTCTTTCGTCTAGATTGGAAATGTCATCGAAAACACCATCTTCTAGCTAAACATGTCAAATCGTTGCAACATTTTTGACATTCGCCAATATCTCAGGCGCATAGCCGTATTGATGAGCTTGGTGGAGGATATGTGTTCATCTTGAACACTGGTGAAAAAAGTGCCCCACTATTTCCGTACTTGAGTAAAAGTATAGATACCTTCATAGAAAGCTACTGAAGTAAAAGTCAGCCAGTAAAATACTAATTGAGTAAAAGTCTAAAAGTATTTGGTTTTAAATATACTTAAGTATCAAAAGTACATGTAATTGCTCAAATATACTTCAGTATTAAAAGTAAAAGTATAAATCATTATTCCTTATATTAAGCAAAGCAGAGAGCACCATTTTCTTGTTTTTCAAATGTATGGATAGCCAGGGTCACACTCCAACACTCAGACCTTATTTACAAAATATGCATTTGTGTTTAGTGAGTTCGACAGATCAGAGGCAGTAGAGATGACCACGCGTTCTCTTGATAAGTGCGTGAATTTGACAATTTTCCTGTCCTGCTAAGCATTCAAAATGTACAAAATGTTTTTGGGTGTCAGGGAAAATGTATGGAGTAAAAAGTACAATATTTTCTTTATGAACGTAGTGAAGTAAAAGTTGTCAAATATAAATTGTGAAGTAGAACTTTAAAGTAGTTTTACTTCAGTAATTTCCACCACTGATCTTGAAAGTGGCCACACCCATCGGGCGGCGCACAATTGGCCCAGCGTTGTCCGGGTTAGGGAAAGGCCGGGGTAGGCCGGCATTGTAAATAAGAATGTATTCTTAAATGACTTGCCTTGTTAAATAAAACATCAAAATAAAACAATTTGATCAGTCATGTTAAATCTGAACAGAAAAGGTAAAACAAACAACTCGTATCAAATAGCTGTATTTTTCATGTAATTTATTTTTCTAAAATAATGTTTAGCAACCTATTTCATTAGTTGACAACGTTTAATTCGAATTCATAGGCGTTTCATAGCAGCCGTAACAGCCAATCATAATGGACCATAGAGCCTATTCTCACGTTTTTATGTTTAATGTTTCAATATTTGGATATATTCTTCTCTAAAATATCAGATTACAGATTCTAAAGATTATGTTAAATGTAGGCTATATATTGCACAGTATGCCTACTTGCACTACTTATATGGTTTCATTGGTAGGCTATATCTACCTACATTATTGCCAGATTTTAAAACGGACATAATATTTCCATCATGATGACAAATTTGGTCCACATTTGTGAGAAAGGGGCCACAAATATCCCTGCATTAAGTTAATTCGTTTATAACCGTGACAAATGTATCCTTAATGGTTAATTCTGTTTGATAGGCCTGTTGCAGCGTTCCCAAACTCAGTGCTGCTCCCCCTGCACGTTTCGGTTTTTGCCCTAGCATTAGATTACATTTATGTCATTTAGCAGGCGCCCTTATCCAGAGCGATTTACAGTAGTGAGTGCATACATTCTCATTATATTTTTTTCATACTGGTCCCCCGTGGGAATCGAACCCACAACCAACTGAGCTACACTGAAACTTTACACTTTACACATTAGCTGTGTAGTGTTAGGGCAAAAAACTAAACGTGCACCTAGGAGGGGCCCGGGACCGAGTTTGGGAAACCCTGCAATAGGCCTGTCAAACAGTTAACACGAATTAACCATTAAGGAGAAATTTGTCACGGTTATAAACGAATGAACTTCATCCGGGGCACAGGGCAGGGGTGTTTGTGGCCCCTTTCTCACAAATGGGGATCATTTTCCTCCCCCGAACTTGAGTTCTGCAGTACGCAAAACGAGACTGGCGGTGCAATCTGATAGATGGGATACAACAAACTACATACTTTAGCATAGTTTACCTTTTAACCTATATATAATTATCATAAGGGCCTCGAGGCATGCTCACAGAGAATAAAAACATTAGGCTTTTGCAATAAAGTTATATTCTTTAACGAACCATTTAAGCGTTCAATATTTCGTAGCCTATAGGCCTATATTACATGCATTCCAAGACATTAGACTCCATTTTACACACAGGCCTAAGTACTCACCCGGAGCCTTGTTTCATTGAATTTCATGAATGCCATCTAGTCGTCTGGAGAGCACGCCGGCCGCAGCAGTCCCCACATGTCTGTTCTGACAATGGCAACTACACAGCCAACTGCAAAGTGCTATAAAACATGTCTGACTCGAGCTAGTTTTGTTGGTTGGTGCTATATACCCTGAACGCTATTGATGCTATTAAAACCCTAATGTCAGAGCAAAACGTGTCCACAGATGCAGGTGATAGGAAAGAGAATCCATTACGCGCGCGTATGCTGCCACCCCGTTCCATTATCGTGCTCTCGCTAGGTGCAATAATTTAGTTTATTATTAAGCCATATTTTACTGTAGGCTATATGTTTATTAGAATATCAAAGAGATGTCCCATTGCCTGTAATGTTGGACGCACGACACAGTATTCGTGTTTAGAGTTCCACACAACAGTATTGCAATCTGACACTAGTCTTGTTAGTGGTTGTGAAAATAGGTTGATCCAGAGCCTTTTATTGCAAATGGAAGGCTTTGGGTTGTTCTGGTATAATTATATTTTACCCATACACTTTACAATGCCTTTATGTGTCCATACAACAGCATATGCACCATAGTGGCCAATGTGTTCCAGAGATGTGAGAATATAACACATGAAAAATATATTCAAAAAGTATTCATACATGTTGTACACCAATTGTCGTTAATACCAAAGGTTATTCGGTATGGTTGGTTTGGTATGGTTACTTATCACACACTTTAATTAAGAAACGCATTCACTCATTGCCATGCATCAGTTGAACAGACGAATCTGTCCAGTTCTGCCCCTGGTCACATGACTGGCGCTCTGAGGAATGGAATGGATGGAGAACAAACTGCACGTCAGCTTCACGTCTTAGAATTTGTTGCTCAACGGATCTGCTTCAAAGTGACTGGAGCCTAGCAGCACAGAGGAACGATGCGAAGGAAGGGCTGGTAGACTATTAGAGTAGGCTACGCAAGATCGAATCATTATGGATTTTGATGAGCGGGTCCCAGTTGGGTCTAATATGTATTTGCCCGGCAGCTGCACCTATTACGTCTCAGGATCAGACTTCTCAAGCCTCCCTCCTTTTTTGTCCCACCAGAGTCAATCTTCTTGTCCCATGACATATTCCTACCCATCCTCAACTCTGCCACAGCTTCCGTCTGTCCGAGAGGTAGCTTTCAGGGACTATCATGGCATTGCTGGCTCCAGTAAATGGCACCACCATAGGGGCGGTAAGTCACACTGCTACCCCACTGAGGACACGGTGCATAGGGACTGTCTTTCAAGCTCGACCTCCTTGGGGGAAATATTCACGAAACATAACTTCAGTGATGTCTATCATAGCAGCTCCAATCCCACATCAAGTCTCCATGGCAGTGTGAGCAGGAATGGAGTGCTACCACAAGCCTTTGATCCGTTTTTCGATACTGCCCACGGGAGCGCAGACACCACACCAACAAACGAACACTCCGTGGATAGAACTACCAACAAACTACCTACAGTTCCGGTGACCGGCTCCGACAAGTGCCGGAATATCGAGGAGGGACCGCCGGGCGAGGAGAGCTGCAGCCCCGTGTCTTCTTCCGGCAACAATGAGGAGAAATATAGCCACAGCGGTGAGTATAATGACGACGCGCACCAGTTCTGTGAGAAAGTTTGCAATCTAACGCGCTGCTGTTAAGGCGTTTATATGCTGTTTTATAAGCGCATAATGTTTATTGAGGGGCTGTAGATCTACCCCAACAAAAACGTTGTTATAAACGACAAGATCACGTGCTTGGGACTGAAATTGGCCATGAAAGAAAGAGCATTTCCCCTCTAAAATATTCGAGCATTATTTCTAGGCCTATTATTTGTCGACTGCAACGAGAACTTAATGAATTGATAGATTTATTGCAAATTATATTTTTATACATTATAACTCAGGGACGTATTGAATCGTGTTTATCTGTTTTTTTTTGCAGCATGGTTCCCCCAATATTTGTTTTATTTGTTTTATTTATTTAACTAGGCAAGTCAGTTAAGAACAACTTCTTATTTACAATGACGGCCTACACCAGCCAATGACGCCCCTAGCACTGAGATGCTGCCCTACTTGGGAGCCTGAATGGTATATTGTTATTTTATTAATATAATCTTAGTGATATAGTATAAGGTGATAAGGTAAATAATTTGTAACATTTCATTGATTTCATTGATTCATGTATTTATTTAGCCAGGACGATACTCCACTCAGTAACAATTGCCACCCACTGTGCACAGACGTAAGTTCAACGTCTAGTTTTGATTTGCATTTGGTTGATGACCTTTTGCAAATGCAATCAGTTTTCCACGTTGATTCAACGTCATCATTCAACCAGTTTTTGCCCAGTGGGAACTGTTTTCCAGGGAGTCCTGGGATCCATAAAGTCAATAAACACAAACACATTAAATAGAACATGTCTAGAAAACACAGCATACACAGTAGAACACAACAGGCTAGTTTTACACAGCACTAGAAAGCCTTTACCACTGCGTTTTTGACGTTATTTTTGTGAGGGCTCGTGTCTGAGGGCTCGTGTTTGAGAGCTCGTGTCTGATGTTGCCGAGAGGTGTTATTATTAGGGCTATTGATTTTTTACCACCAATCATTTCCATATACTGAACTATAAGAAGTGCCATGATTATGTTTTATAATGAAGCCTAAATATTCATAGACACGTTGGGATTTAAGCTTATTAAGGGCAAACCTTGCCAAAAACATTTATCCAGTTTCTACCTTAACTCAAGGCTTTTTTTATTCATGTTTATTTTTTATTTTAAATATTTTTTACAAATGCCGGAACTTGTTTTTTTGTCCGTCTATTTAGACCCTTGTTTCCAACGATGCCGTTTATATAATTCTCACAGAAGCAAAGCAACTCCCTATTTTATCTTTCTATCTGAATTGCTATTCTTCTTTTCAGGTGGACAGAGAACGCGTAAGAAGAGATGTCCATACAGCAAATACCAAATCAGAGAACTGGAGAGGGAGTTCTTTTTCAGTGTTTACATCAACAAGGAGAAACGTCTTCAACTTTCGAGGATGCTCAATCTCACCGACCGCCAAGTTAAAATCTGGTTTCAAAACAGGAGGATGAAAGAGAAGAAACTGAACAGAGACCGTTTGCAGTATTATACCACGAACCCTATGCTGTAACACTGACTGATGGATGTCGTCTTCTCCTCAGACAAGGCATGCATGAAGCTAAATCGCTAATTTCAAGTTCGTTTGTCTGAAAATTCCTGATTACACCTCTCCTTTGATGAACGGACATTTGTAGATTTATTTGTCCACCACACTTCATTTTTTGGGAGTAATATCTATTGTATTATTATTGTAATTATTATTATTAGGCTTATTTGTTTTTTGTATTTGTTGTTACGAAGTGTGGTGCCACCAAAACAGAAAAGATAGTTGGTCGAATCCTAACTTGCGTAAAAGTCAATTATTCAATTAGCATCAATGCGTAATGCATGAATTACACGAACGTTTGATTTACGCGGGCTCATTTCATGTCAAATTCGAATTATAACTGTGTACCATATTTAAAAACCTGTATATTTACATGTATTATATATGCACCTACAAAGGGGACATACCTTATCCGTGACGAGAAGGCATGATTTATCCCTAACGTTGTTGGTTGTTTGTTGTCACCATTACACGCGCACAGAAGTACTAGCCTATAGTTGAATATAGGCCTGTTATTTATTCATTGATTGTCATTGTTTTTGTTCTCGCGAAATATTCGACATACAAAGGTTATATTGTAAAATTGTTCAATCAAACCTGATACTTGAAAGTGATCGTTTTGTTTAAGTTCTCAATGTCGGAACATGTCAGCGATTTGCCTGAATTTGTGGCAAGAGAAATGCTGCTCCAATACATTGAGCCGAAATAGCCTATTTGTAGGACATTTTAGTTCTTTGTCTTAATTTTTGAACCTATTCAAATATTCCTCGGTGGAAATAGCCCATGGTGTTTGGAATGATTAGGCCCTGTAGGCTTCACCTATTTCACACACCCTATTGGAGGCATACGAGTCACAGGTCGAGACCTTTCCGTTTGTTTTCGTAGTTTATTTTCTGAATTGGATGAATCGGTCTATATGTCTCGAGAAAATATCTCCTTGTATGATTCTCGACATAAAACCTGGCTGCGTGCGTGGGTCATATCAGATGTATGATGAATTTGACTTTACATTGCCCCCATGAGCCGAAATTGGATCCTCTGAAATTAATGTTAACTATCCATTACGGAACTTCCACCCAAAAGGTTGTCTAGCACGTTATTTTATTCAACTTTATGTACCATGCTAAACCATCTATCACGGGACGACATTTATATAGAATCAACGTCTGGAGTTTAAATGGCCGGCGTTAAGTTTATAGTTTCAAAAATAATACTAGACCTATGAAAGAGAACTTATAGTCAACCTTAAATAAATAAAGTAAAATACTTAAGGTAGGCCTACATAAAAAAAAACTTGATCAGTTGTTCTATCATATTGGCAAATTCTAATATTAGGCCAACTGATTGTGTATTGAGTCTATGTGTACAACTGGCTGATGTTTGTCAATATTTCGGTTAAGCCCATGGGCGTTCATGAATAGTGGGCTAGAGAAAACACAAATTAAGAGGGATAGCAGCAATGAGCTGGTGTAGACGGCCTGCTGCAGCCAGTCCGGGTGATGGTCTTGGGCCGTGCATCCTGTCCTGTCAGGCTAGCCGGAATGCCGCCTTTACGGACACATCCTCCCTGTTGCTGCAGCAACTTGGCCATAAAACGTGTCTTCGTCTGTAGCATTTGCACAATTGGAGTGTAGTGCAATAAACCGTCTGGGACCAAGGTTATTAACTGTGACTAAGGGCTTTAAAAATAACGGCTGCCTGGGAGCAGTGAAAGCTTGTGTTCGCGGACTTTTCCGGCTTCATTTGTCTCAGCAGCTCAGCTTGCACGGGCAGGAATATATTCAGGATGGGATATACAGTTCCAACGTGGTTGTTTGTTTTTTCCACTGGGGGGCGCTGCTCCAATCAATGTCATGGATCAATGCCGTGGATGTGGACGGAAACTAACTCCACAGACTGACTACAGACTGACAACATTACAGGGTTTCATTGTTCAGGTAATTATCCCTATATGTGTATAATTGTTAAATATTCTCTTTTTTTCATCCAAATATATTTCAAACTGCTCTAAATGGGAGTAAAATACTTGTTTGGTCCATCTTTTCTTGGTCAAATGGGATAAAGTGAGGCGTTTTTGAATGAGCATTTTCATCCAGCTAGAAAATAACATCTAAACGCTGGTTTATAGCTCAAATACACATATTTGGAAATATAATAACAGATATAGTTGGAGACCGGGCCGACCCACTCATGACTAGAATTAAATAATCAATGTCTTTCGTGTGGGAGAGGATGACTGAATAAGCCAACCTACCGTTTCACAACACAGGATAACGTGGTTATTTTATACAATATACATCTCAATATAACCAATACGCTAAAGCAAATAGCTTTAAACATGGGCCTGTTTAGAGATGTCTATGGCGTTTTTCTGGAACAATAACACGACCTAATCGAATGGTTCTTATTTGAGTCATTACATTTACATTTTAGTTAGTTCATACATGTTCAGACTTTTTTCGTACTTGTCACCAGTGGGAATTGAACCCACAACCCTGGCGTTACAAGCGCCATGCTCTTCCATCTGAGTTTAACATAGTTTACCAAATACGAAACGTTAGATTATGAAACGTGTTAGATTATGAAATGTGTGAGATTATGAAATGTGTTAGATTATAAAATGTGTTAGATTATAAAATGTGTTAGATTTGTGCTGGGAAGGGAAGGGGAATATTCTGGCTGATTAACCCATAGCCTACCGGAGGGCTTTTTAGACTCCAGTGAAAAATACAATTACTGTTAGCGGATGTAGTAAAGTACCACATTACGCACGAAGGGCGCAGGTTTATTTTTTGTCCCGTTGCAAGAATAACTTCGAACAGAGGAAACACTGTTAACATGATTTTATTCGCAGCTATAAGGAGACATGCATACCATGATTTTAAGTATGATAATAACTTAATGTTAACTTAATGTATCACAGCCTAGAGGCAAATAAATAGGCACAACATGAGACTAGTACGCACTCAAAAAAATGTAGTGGGCTATTCATTTTAAAACCCAAAATAAGACGCACCATATAGTGTTTTTGGTGTCAGAACAATAACGTAATATAACCGTGGTAATTATAGTAACAAACATAGCAAGGATTGTCTTTTTCCCAACTGCATGGGGGGGGGGGGGGGGGGTAAGGGAGGAATGTCTTTATAAAGGCAGTGCTTAGAACCGCATAATACATCTAGGCCTAATGCAATAGGCCTGATCTATTTCTATACAATTTCTGGATATGAATCTGAGGATATTGTTTTCAATTGGATTCTTAAGGGAATAATCGGGATACAACAGAAGTTGGCTCTGCCGATGTATAAAATCATCTAAACGTGCGAGTTTACGCTTGTAAAATGCATTACTCACAAATGACGCACAACGATGTTCATAACAAATGCACGTCTTTGATAAATAACGTTTTTGCAACGTGATTGTTTCAGACTATATTTCCCATTTATTTTAACAAGATAGGTAAACAATCTTTGCCACAGTCTATTTTGTTTCTGACTTAACCAGCAGCAAGTTAGATAACTAACGTTGTTGTAACAGATGGATTATGTTACTGGATTCTATACTCTAGCTTCATTTAGGCCTATTAGCGTTTATATCTTCAAGGCTGTTGATTATTGTAAAATTATGTGTAATTGGTAGCTACATAGCTCACATTCACGCTTGTAAATAAGGGACATTAACTAATAGTCTAGATATTTTGTCACAATGTTCTGTGAACTTGAATAGAGCAATGTTTTGACGCTTCTTGGAGAGAAAAGTGGAACTAGCTTTCCACTAAACTGTTTTAAGACATCTGCAGTTATTTGCACTGTCCCTTCACATGTAAATAGTTATTGGTGTATGATTAAATCTTCCCCTCTCTCTGCCTGTGTGTGTGTGTGTGTGTGTGTGTGCGTGCGTGTGTGTGTGTGTGTGTGTGTGTGTGTGTGTGTGTGTGTGTGTGTGTGTGTGTGTGTGTGTGTGTGAGCGGGTGCATGAGGTCAATGTTTACAACACAGATTATCGTAAAGGTAATGCAGCCCATGTCATATCACCTATACTATCTACCATGTTAGGTTGAACTGATAGCTTTCAATACACCACTTACCTTGACTTTTTCATTTATTCTATTAAATCTCTAAACATAATGAATATGGCATGGCATTACGTGCTTTGAATGGGAGGAGTCTCTCTTCTTGTGTTTTAATTGGCTGTCAGCTAAAGTGCAGAGAAGTGTGAGTATCAGTAATTATATTCAGCATGTCTTGCACAAGAAATGTCAGCCAGAAAGGGCTATCCTCGTCCTCTGTCAAATTATACACCAACGATGTCATGCTCTGACAACCAAAGTGGAAACTCGTTTTTAGTGGACTCCTTAATCCACGGACGAACCGAGAGCCGTGCCTCTTATTACCAAAGTAACAGTGTGTATTCGCCACCAGGCTCGGAGTACTCCTATGGACTACCCAACGGCTCTTTTTTCTCGGGGCTCAGTAAACGCACCGAAAGCAATTCTCAAACTATGGTGCCGTCATCTGGCCCATATCCCCATAGTCAAGGGACGGCAACATGGCTAGAGACGTCGAGATCTTGTCGAGTAGATCAGCCGAGCAACCCGCAGCAAAGTGCTCATTGTTCATTCTCTCCGAGCATCAAAGAGGAGAATGCGTATTGCTTGTATGAATCAGAGAAGTGTCCAAAAAGGTCAACAAAGACGGACGACATTTCCTATTCCCGGTTAACACCGGCATCATGCCCGTTTACAAACAGCACCGTGCCTGTTCCAGGTTACTTCCGCCTGTCTCAGACATATACCTCTTCAAAGGGTTATCAAGACGTTCAGCCGAACCTACAGCCTACTCACTTCGCTCTCCAACGTCCGGCCCGTTTCGACACCTCACCACCATCTCCTACCCCGTTGGTGGATACAGGCAGGAGGGTGAGTGAAGCACCTCCTGACCCACCACCATTTGGTCCGGATGAGGACACCCGGGAATCGTCTGTGGATGGTTTGTCTTCCCCCGAACCCACCGAGAGCTGTGCAGAAAGTCCAGACAAACCCGTTAAAGGTGAGTACTACTCTAAATCCAGAACATGATGGATGTACATGGAGGGAGTTTAGTGTCAATGTAGAGTCAGTGTAGATGTGCCTTGGCGCTAACCTTGGTTTTTAGAGGCATATCCTACTGCTATATCGATTATTCTGTGGACATTAAAACTTCCCCATATGTGGGTTATATGCGCAGTGGTAAAGGTATGTCTTTGTGGGGTTTGACAGAGGGGCCATGAGCTGGGATTTCTTCTAGTTTTTTAAATTATTTTATGACAAGGAGCATGCCAGTCCAGTCCAGTCCAGTACATCTGTCCAATACAACGCGTTGATGTCCTCAGTCGTCCCCATAAGCCATCAAATGCAGCCATAATTTCAGCAACTATGAGTTACTTTTATGTCTTAATAAAGGCATATTAATACATTGAAATATAATTAAGTGAATCTTGAGCACAACGTGGATGCAAACCACGGTATTTGTCCAATGTTTGTCTATTGATGTAAACATGTTATGGAATTGGGGGAAGCCTTATTTCTGTGTACAATAATTACATGTTATGGAATTGGGGAAGCATTATTTCTGTGCACAATAATTACATGTTATGGAATTGGGGAAGCATTATTTCTGTGTACAACAATTACATGTTATGGAATTGGGGAAGCATTATTTATGTGTTTTATTATTACATTTGGGCAATAATTATTTTAAAAGGTTGTCAACCTTCTTTACCATGGTCGTGCAGTATTTACTCACGAATTCAACGAGGTTACATTAGGCCAAGGTAACTTGGAAATTGCATTACGCAAGTATTACACATACTATGTTTCATAATAAATGCACAGTTTTTGATAAATAACGTGTTTATTTCATACAGTATTTAAATACAAACAAGTTGGAAGAATATACACTGGACTTTTAAAGTTACATCAGTGCAGTAGCATGAAACAAAATATGTTGCCCCCACTAATTTATTTTTCATTCTACAGATGGAAAATCTGAAACCAAGGCTAACTGGCTGACAGCGAAGAGTGGCCGGAAAAAGCGTTGTCCCTACACCAAGCACCAGACTCTTGAGCTCGAGAAAGAATTTCTCTTCAATATGTACTTGACTCGTGAGCGTCGCCTGGAGATCAGCCGCAGCGTCCACCTGACAGACAGGCAAGTCAAAATCTGGTTCCAAAACCGAAGAATGAAACTGAAAAAAATGAGTCGGGAAAACATAAGCTATCGGGAGCAATCGAACAACTTCAGTTTTTCGTGAGACATTCGTGCCGTATTTGGCGCCCTCCTCCATCAATGACAAGGGCGCTTTCCTTCGACAAACCCTTGTTGTGTGAATATGACCGTGTAGGATACGCCTACTGTTGCTAACTTATTGATATGTCGTTTTGTTAACGTTGTACCTGTATATACGCCTCTGTTTTGTTTTGTCGTGGTTATGTATTTATACTGTCATAAAATATGGTTGCTCCATTTATGTATAGAGCAACAGTTAAAGATATGGAACGACTTAAGTGTTTCAGAGCTGCACAATATCGGCATCCGTTGTACATAACATAATACGTGTAGATAGCCACCTTGAGTGACGCATTGACATCTGTGAATGCTGGAATAGCTCTTGGGGAAATGTTGTAACCTGTAGCAGTATAGCCCTACGTTACGTCATGGCTAAAGAGCCTCGAGGGGTTTTATATTTAGTATCTGCATATTTTGCTGGTATGATAGCCATATATTCTAAAAGCATCACACAGTAACTATTTTTGTTACGGGGTTTTATTTATACACACTAAACTTATCTGAGACTTGTTAATATTGTTTACGGTTTGCCTTCTCATATTTGTATTCATACTTGTATTATTCTCTCCAACCGTTTTAATAATATTGCCCATATTGTCATTGCTTTGTCTATAGAGAGACTATACTGTGAAATTCATTGATATGTGGTGTGTCGGCCTCACTAAGTAAGTCAATAAATACATGGCACGTTTTTACCTTGCATTAGCATACTTTAGTCCACAGATCATCTTTCCTGTTTAGAATGTAACCTTTCATACCCACAAGAGAAATAGCCAGGGGATGGGACTGCACTCTTTATTCCACGAGCTTCCATTGTTCAATTGCGGCTTGGTTTTACAGTTTATAAAAACGAACATTAGTTCCCTCTTTTCTGTGATGCTGACGACCTTAATTTCAATGTGAATCATTGCTTGAGCCATAGCCATGAAGCAAGCCCTGCACTTGTTGTCTTGGACACCCTGGAAAACAGTGGCATTTGTTACTGGGTGGACTATCCTGGCTAAATAGATACAAATGAAATGACCATTGTGAAGTTTTATGGTCAAAGAGACTCCATCGGGATAGCTATTGTTTACTGCAGGCTGTACTGTAGAGATGGTGCCAAAACTACCCGAAAAACAACATTATTTTCTCAAGGACATCACTGGCGGTAGTTTGGTTCGTCATCACATGCTATCTATGAAAGGAATTTGGCCTTTGGAGCATTGTGAAATGTGCACCCAATAAGACACACTAATTTGGCTGTATCTTTTCAGGTGTGCAAATGGTGTGCTATGCGTAAAATAAGTGTAAACATTGAGAAATGCTAGAATTTTGACCAGCTAATTACAATTACATATAGAATCACAGTGAATTATAGGATGTGATTTTGATAGTATCTGTTCCAGTTGTGCAAACGGAATGAATTTGTCCAGAAAATGCTAGTAGCCTATATCTATGTATTTAGGAGGAGGGAGGGCTGTTGAGGGGTTTAGGTAATTTCGTGTTGTTGAGCTGTATTTTCCTCCACAACACGAAACTGTCTTAATTGCCTCAGTAAAACCCGGCGCTTCACAGAAACACTCCAAATTCTCTCTGGCGACAGAGCTGTGCGCTGAAGGAAGTAGGCTGAGTAGCCTAGTCGTGTGTAGAATATTCTATAACAATGCATGTATTTATGTAATGTGTCTGCAGAAATATATTGTCTCTCATGTCGACATTTGCATCAGCGCAGCGTAGACAGGCTACAGATTTCGCGCCAACTTTATGTTTATTGTTGTATAGCGTGTTATATGCAGAATTCGATTATTCCAATGCAAGAACCCCCTAAATGTAGCCCCTTCCCCGATTTCAACTGCCCCATTAGTCACTTTATCCTTGCGCTGGGTCTGATACGTATAACAAAAATAAAAACACGAACAAAAACAATCAAGGCTGCAAGGGACATTTTGTTCCTCACATATATCGCCATATCTAGTCAAAACAACAACAAAAGAAGATCAATAGACGCTGCCTTTAGCCTGTATGTCTCAGAGAGATAGATAGAGAGAGAGAGAGAGAGAGATGGCTTGAGGAAGGACTGCAAGGCCTCGGTTATGATCATTGCAGTCTGGCCATTGCCTCGTGCGCTGTTGCAGCGTTCCCAGTGGCACGCATTCGAAGTGCCGGATGCGTCTGCTGCGCGGCACAATGGACACAAAGGATGGGTTTTATTGGTGATATTTAGTCCAGACAGCCAGGTTGTAACCTAAAGAAAAACAACTACAACAACAGCCCCGTTATAAAACAGACTGTTATAGCACCTAACGTTTTCTCTCTCTCCCCACTTTGATGGCTAAAAGCGCCGCGCAGATACCCCTAGTGTTCACTCATTGGTCCATAAATAGTAAGGGTCTGCTATGGTTTTAAGCACTAACGCAACGGGATCTTTCCCTGCAATCTATTGAAACTTGGATATGTTGATGCTACTATGTAGACGTATTGTATCTTTATTTCTGAACACTAATTCGATGGTATAATACACTTATCTTGTTCCTTGTGTACACATATTGTGTAAATTGTTGTATAGGCTTGTGTCTTACATATAAATAATATTAATAGTCCTACTATCAAATAATAGTCTATGTGAGGTATACATTTTTAGATTCGGTCAACCTTGTCGTATCAATTTGGGACAATCATTTGGTAAGTAAGATCGAATTAATTCGTTGGAACTAATAATGCACACTATAAAACTAAATATTTTTCAAAAATGACTATAAAGCCATTTTCAACGTAAATTCTCTATTAGAGATTCTCTATTGAACATTATTTTAAGTCCAGGACTATGGTTCAAACCATTTCACACTGAATTTAATGGTTCATATACCAGAGCAATGGAGACAGTATCACTAAAATAGTTTCTGTTGTGGTTGTCCTTATTTTACTGCACGTAATAATCTCAAGCTTTTTGAAGAGCATTACTCGGATAATAATAATCGAAATATCAGGTTTGAATAACACGTGTAATAGCCTAATAACAATGAAAACGATTTACACCACAGTAGATATGGTAACCTATAGGTTTCATATGGCTGTATTATTAATACATCAAATGGCATATAATGGTAAATATGATTCATATGGAAAATGTCAATACTCACACTCACATTATAAAACATATAGTAGATAGGCCTATTAACTCACAGGCCTACTATTTTAAAATGTGGGTATGTCTTGGCCAAATAATATTGCTGCATGTATTTTCTTTAGAACCATATTTAATAAGAAGCCTATATAACGATATCACCAATATAATGCTATAACGTCTTTGGAATTACCTCGGAGTTTTTACCCTTATAAGCCTATAGGCAATAATGGACTGATTTAGGTTGATAGATACGGGATTCTATAATGAATAAATTCTATATATCCAATTCCACATTTTAGATATGTGGTGAGAGTTCTTAGCAGGAAATGAATGTGTCTCATTCTGCGCATAGTAATGACTACATGCCACAATGGAGATATAGCTCCCTGCTACATTGCTGCTTTCCTTTATTTTATAAGGAGGCTAGAAAACATTCTATACTCCCTTACTTTGTAGACGTATATAAAACATCTCAACGTTAAAGTCTCTTTTCACAATAAATATCATAAACCTTACTGCTTGTATAAAATAATAACCGCATATGGCTTTGCTATTAAAAATATGACTGAGGAAAATGGTGACCATTTAGCTAGTTGAGTAGACTGATTTATTATTTATTGTTCTGTCCCACGGTCACGTGTCTGCGGCACCCAATCCAATCCCGGCCAAGGTTCAATTTATTAAACGAATGTGGTGGATCTTGGTGCAGCCAAGTAGTATCATGATCCTGTTTTTCTAAATATATTACAGTGGAACTTTAGTAGTGTTTGGCTTTGTGTATTTGTTGTCATGTCGACATTAGGCACGCTGAGTTACTATGCAGACTCGCACCTTCCCCCAGACCAAGGGGATATTATGGCACCCACATACTCAAGCAGACCAGGGCTGGAACATGCGAGCCAGCCGATGCTAACTGAATATGGCGGTCAGGAATCTTTCCCCTTGCAGACGAAATCTTCTATTTTCAGCGCGTCTTGGAGTCCCATTTCTGCTCATCAACCACCGAGCAACGCATCTATAACACACCAGCCCTATTTGCACCACCATTGTCCAACAGGAGATACCGATGGGATGTTTATGCGTTCCTGGGCATTGGAACCGGTTTCTACGTCGATATGTTTAACGGGATTATCGTCAAATATGCACTATGATATCAAACCCGAGCCTCTGATAGGGAATGGGGACTGCACAACGCTGGAAACGCACACAAGTATTGTGTCCGACATTGACAACGGACCGTTCCTCGCAGAGAATGATAAGATAGCGTGTGATGCCATTTTCTCCAAACCCAACGAAGAGAGCAGCACACCAACCGTAGAGGACAAGAGGGAGAGGGATACCGACACAAGTAAGCACGGCATCTTTCATTTGGCTTCGTGCGTAATGGTGATCATGATCTCATATGTGTCTCGATCTTTGGTATTAATAAATGTTGAATTAAGCAAGAATCTAGAAATATAAGTTGAGAGGCTGTCGTTAACCAATTATTTATGATATGATATAGGCCTGATGCAAAGGTTGAGTTCACGTCGAATTATTGTATCCATTATTTGATAACGAATTTATCCATATTGCACCCTCCCCCTCGACCCAGTTTGTAGCCTACTGTGAAAGATAATATGATTTTGCTATTTGGATTATATTGGACCAAAGCATCTGCCCTCCACAGTGGCAAAATGTCCTCCCCTCCTCGACTCAGTTTTTACTGTGAGAAACCATGATTTTGCAATTTGGATTATGATAGACAAAACTATACTAGTTAATTTCCCACTGTTGTGGGCAGTAGACTAGGCCTTACAATTATGAACTATGCTACAGTAGTAGACATCATTGATGCTCTTATGGTCAGGAATATTAATATAAGAAGAGGCTTGGTCAGCTAATATTTCTGCTGATTTTAAAAGGAAGCATTCATGGAACCAGGCCATATGTTTAGGCTATCTCTACTCTAACTACAGTCCATGGATACTTCGCCTCATCCTCCATTGGGAGTTTATTAGGGTCATAAACGGCTGACTGTACCAGCTACTGCATGTTGGCTATTTCAGCAAGACCTTGTCTGCGGTTGTTCGTCATCCACAGTTTGTAATACAATTCTGACTCTTGTGGACAACATTCTTTCTCACGAGCTCTGTCTCGCTTTTGTCGAACCCTCTTTCAGATGACCCATCCTCCAACTGGCTTCATGCAAAATCCACCAGAAAAAAGCGCTGTCCATACTCTAAGCATCAGATTCTCGAACTGGAGAAGGAGTTTCTGTTTAACATGTATCTCCCCCGCGACCGTAGATACGAAGTAGCAAGAGTTCTTAATCTGACTGAGAGACAAATTAAAATCTGGTTTCAGAACCGCCGGATGAAGATGAAGAAAGGGAATAGAGACAGTCGAAAGACTTGTTAAAAAGACGAGTCGTAGACCCGCAGAATACACTGTGAATAGTTACAATTGGTGAACATTCAGGAAACAGATATTTCTGGAAAATAGTTGCCAATCTGTCCACATTTTGCTTAATCTATAGTCTATGTTGTGTTCTGTAGGACAGCTGTGTTGTTGTCGTTGTCAAATCTGTCGGCTCGTTTTTCTTCTTAGAGTGTTCTCTGTTAATGGTTGTTTGTTTGATTGGTACTTATTATTATAATAACTTGGATGTAATAGGTAAATCATTCCATTAGTGCACACATATTATATGTTAGACATTGTCGAATGTTCATTGCATGAAATGTTTCATGAATTGATTGTGGGTTATTTCAAACAGCGTTATTTCGTCTATGTTATAGGGCCTAATAATGTTTATGCATTGACTACCTGAATGTGTTTTAACTACGTATTAGACTGTTCATGTATTGTTTTTCGGCAATAGCAACATGTTTGTTGGTGTGAGATTTAAAAAAAAATGACTGATAAAAACCCCTAACAGTTATATCTATAGAATTAGAGCAAACTGTGCACGCGCAATATATCTCAATGTCAGAGTATTTCTATTCTAAAATGAAATGTCAAATAAAATTTGAAAAAATTAATTTGTGCGTCGCAATCCATATTTATTGTTTGTATTATTACTAATTATTACTAAGATTCTAATTGTTGATAAATGTCCAACATTTGACAAGATATTTGTGTTTATTTTCTTCTGTCTAAAACATATCTAACAACTAAATATGCTGCAGCCATTAATCTTTTTCAGTTATAATTTTCATTTAAAAAGGTAAACATATTTTCATGTATAGGTCTATGCCTGATACAAATGTTGCGTATGATAAACTATCACAAGATGCATAGGCATATTTATTAAAACATTAAACATAACCCTAATTAATATTTATGCAGAATGTAATATATTTAGTCAAAAGTTGAGAGTATATGTAGGCTTAGGCCTATGAGCAAAATTATATCCAAACAGGTAATAAAGAAGCGGTTAAAGGTTAAATAAAAATTAAAATAAATAAATAAAAGCTGACATATGTAAAGCCTACAGGCCTATATAGGATTAGTGTATTTAAAGGGGGGATTTCCCGTGTTGTCCATGTTGGTTTAGTACCACCACACACCATTTCAACAGCTGCTTCTCTCCCTTTCCTGTAGGCCTTGTTTATAGCACAGCCATGAGTTTTGAATCCCAACATACAGCACATATAAAACGCATTGCTGGACATTGGACAAGCGAGCTCCATGCTATTTGCTATAGGCCAATGTGCACTGCCAGACGATATTGGTTGCCATACAGCAATAAACCACAATCACAGCTTGGACTGTTTATGGGGCGCAAAGCGATTGAGAGCGGAAAGGAAGTAACACCATGCACGTCCTCGCGTCTGAATACCACTATAATATGCTTTCAGACAGGCTATTTTGAAGGGGTAAACATTTCAATGGTTGTAATTACAAACAACTATGGTTAACCACGTCGTTCAAAGACATATATTAAAACACGAAAACACCTATGTTTCCATTCACACACACTGCCACACTCATAGGGCCTGCCATGGTGGTGTTTGGCCGCGCTGGGTCACAGATGGGGCCTGTCTTCAAAGGTCTTAATCCAGAAAGCTCCTCCATAAAACGCGGGCTCAGCCATGCTGTCTGGTTTTTCTATTTTAATTGCTTTATGACTGTGCAACAATTACACTGTTTCAGCGCCCAGACATCCATTTGTTGTTTTCCGGCACAAAAGGCTGGCTGAGACTCAGACGCTTTATTGCCGTTTCCAACCAATCTCAAATCCTCGCCTTTGTGGTCCTATTGCAATAAGTATCGTAAACAATTTAAACAATTTTGATTTATAATACTTTATTTTTTTTTTACAATATATCTAATGAGTTGAAACACAACATTATGGTAATTCAGTCACAAATAGGCCTATGCTTAATCTTAGTATTGACATATGCGGGCATTTTGGGGGCATTTAGTGTTGATGTTGTCGTATAACCAGCAGGTGGAAGCAACGTCACGTTTGAGATCGAAGAGTCCCAAAAGCACATTTTGGCTGCAGTCTGGCTCCTTGAACAGGGGCGAACGACCATGTGTTCTAGTGTGTAGTCTAATGCACGCAGGAAATATGAGAATAACACGCTTGTCCAGGATGTTTTTGTCCATTTTCACTTTGAAAAGGGAGACCAAGGTGACACAAAGAGGGCAAAAGAGAGAGGTTTGAGAGGTGATCATAGATATTTTTTATTTAACCTTTATTTAACTAGGCAAGTCAGTTAAGAACAAATTCTTATTTACAATGAAGACCTACCCCTGCCAAACCTGGACGACGCTGGGCCAATTGTGCTCAGCCCTATGGGACTCCCAATCACGGCCGGATTGTGATACAGCTTAGAATCGAACCAGGGTCTGTAGTGACGCATCTGGCACTGAGATGCACTGAGATACACTGCCTTAGACCGCTGCGCAACTCTGCATCGACAAAATGGCTGTTCAGTAGCATCATCTTTACTCCATTACATGTTATGGATGGATATTCATTGTATACCTTTAGTGTGTTAATAAATAGAATATCGCCAATAAATCACACATTTTATCACCAAAATAAAACCAATCAAGAACTGAGGGGAGGGGCCAAGGGGGAGAGTTTATCTGTTTGGAATCCAGCCACTGTCTCCAAATGACCTGTTCCCTAGTTGTTCTACAGTGGATTCTCTCCCCCCTCAACCCTTCTGTCTGTCTAGCTCCCTTGGACTTGTTGTTGTAATGTAACAGCTGAGGTGATTTGTCTTGACCCCTCTCATCTCATCAGAATAATGCTTATAATTATATTTGTCCCTCTCACCTGTTCTAATGATCAATTACAGTCACCTACGAAATGATTGTCACCCCTGATAAAGATGAGCAAAAAATACTGTATAAAATAAATAATACAGATTCTGAGCTGTATTGGATGAATAACTAATACAGATACTGAGCTGTATTGGATAAATAACTAATACAGAAATGTATCTGTATTGGATGCTCAAAAACATGGGGAATTATATTATGTCATACTAATACAATTTCTCTTTTTTTTAAAGATAGGGGTTAAAATTATTGGCACCCCTGTTGTCAATACTCCGACACCCTCTCCTTGCGTAGATAATTACACAGAATTAACACATTTCTTTAGCTGCGAATTTTTAGCTTAGGCTTATTTCCTTGCTGGAAGATCCACTTACGGCCAAGTTTCAGCCTCCTGGCAAAGGCAACCAGGTTTTTGGCTAAAATATCCTTGTACTGTAAAGCTCATGATACCGTTGACCTTAACAAGGCCTCGGGACCAGTGGAAGCTAAACAGCCCCATAACATCAGATATCCACCACCATATTTTACCGTAGGTATAAGGTACTTTCTGTATATACATCCTTCTTTCGACGCCAAACCCACCACTGGTGGGCGTGGCCCAAAACATATATTTTCATGTAATCTGACCATGGCACCGGTTCTGACCCATGTGTCAACTCCGTTTAGCAAACTCCAGGTGTTTACATTTGTTGCATAACATTAACATATGCAGAAAAGTACCTCATACCTACGGTAAAATATGGTGGTGGATCTTTGATGTTAAGGTGGCTGTATAGCTTCTACTGGTACCGGGGCCTTGTTAAGGTCAATGACATCATGAACTTTACCAAGTACCAGGACATTTTAGCCCAAAACCTGGTTGCTTTTGCAAACGGTTGCGGCTGAAAGTGAATCTTCCAGCAAGACAATAACCACAAAATCAACATTTTGTAATGGCCATCTCAGTCTCTGGACTCCAACTCCATTGAAAAACTATGGTTTGAATTGAAGAGAGCAGTCCATTAGCGCAGATGAAGGATATCAAGGATCTGGAAAGAGGAATGGTCTAAGATCCCTCCCAATGTGTTCTCCAATCTAATAAAACATTTTAGAAAAAGGATCAGTGCCGGATTACTGAAAACATGGGTGGCAATAATTTTGACCCCTATCTTTACAAGTATTACAAGTATTACTTGTTAAACAAAATCTCTTTCTTCAAGCTCATCTTTCAAGGGTGTCAATCATTTTTGGAGGTAACCTACAAAGCTTCACAAATATTTGTACATTTTCTAGTCTTGGACAGACATCATATTCTTATACTTCCTGCATGCATTAGAATACACACAGTTTCCCACTTTGAACTTTTTGAAACCTTTGTATTAGGGACTATCAGGAATTTGCTTCTGGGCTAAAATAACCCAAAACTATACCCTGAAGAAGCACATCTGGTGGAAGACTGAAAGGTCGTTCAGGCTTCTCAAACTTAGTTCAATGTTGTGTTAATGTCTTAGCCTACTGTTGCAATGGTTGTTGAGCACAGAGCAACCTAGTTCTATTAGGTTATTTATGTACTGACTGTTAAAGAGAGAGAGAGAGAGAGAGAGAGAGAGAGAGAGAGAGAGAGAGAGAGAGAGCTAAAGGTCCAGCATATAAAATATAGGCTGAATGTGATGCGTGAATGGGATTCCATTCATTTCACTATGTCAGGGGTAGACAACTTTCAACGTGTCTCTGGTGGAAGCGACCATTTGAAGAGCCATGCTAGCTCAAACAGAGCACTCCTTGGATGTTGTTTGCGGTGCCCCCCCCCTCCCGGCCCCAATACATCAAGCCCCATGTCAGTCCCAATGACAGCATCCATTATTGAGGATCCGCAAGAGAAGTTCACAGAGCTGTCATGGTGATGATGAACACCTGGGGTACGTCCCAAATGGCACCCTATTCCATATGTAGTGTGCTACTGTTGAGCAGAGCCAGTAGGGGAAATAGGGCTCTGTTCAGAAGTAATGCATGCACTAAAGGAATAGGGTGCCATTTGGGACGAATTCCTGGTCACGTGTCTTCAGCTGCAACTTCATAGTGTAACTGAAGGGTCCATAAATATAGTTATGTTGACTGGATATAATAGAGGATATAAATATAGTTATGTTGACTGGATATAATAGAGGATATAAATATAGTTATGTTGACTGGATATAATAGAGGATATAAATATAGTTGTGTTGACTGGATATAATAGAGGATATAAATATAGTTGTGTTGACTGGATATAATAGAGGATATAAATATAGTTATGTTGACTGGATATAATAGAGGATATAAATATAGTTATGTTGACTGGATATAATAGAGGATATAAATATAGTTATGTTGACTGGATATAATAGAGGATATACATATAGTTGTGTTGACTGGATATAATAGAGGATATAAATATAGTTGTGTTGACTGGATATAATAGAGGATATAAATATAGTTATGTTGACTGGATATAATAGAGGATATAAATATAGTTATGTTGACTGGATATAATAGAGGATATAAATATAGTTATGTTGACTGGATATAATAGAGGATATAAATATAGTTATGTTGACTGGATATAATAGAGGATATAAATATAGTTGTGTTGACTGGATATAATAGAGGATATAAATATAGTTGTGTTGACTGGATATAATAGAGGATATAAATATAGTTATGTTGACTGGATATAATAGAGGATATAAATATAGTTATGTTGACTGGATATAATATAGGATATAAATATAGTTATGTTGACTGGATATAATAGAGGATATACATATAGTTGTGTTGACTGGATATAATAGAGGATATAAATATAGTTGTGTTGACTGGATATAATAGAGGATATAAATATAGTTATGTTGACTGGATATAATAGAGGATATAAATGTAGTTATGTTGACTGGATATAATAGAGGATATAAATATAGTTATGTTGACTGGATATAATAGAGGATATAAATATAGTTATGTTGACTGGATATAATAGAGGATATAAATATAGTTATGTTGACTGGATATAATAGAGGATATAAATATAGTTATGTTGACTGGATATAATAGAGGATATAAATATAGTTATGTTGACTGGATATAATAGAGGATATAAATATAGTTATGTTGACTGGATATAATAGAGGATATAAATATAGTTATGTTGACTGGATATAATAGAGGATATAAATATAGTTGTGTTGACTGGATATAATAGAGGATATAAATATAGTTGTGTTGACTGGATATAATAGAGGATATAAATATAGTTATGTTGACTGGATATAATAGAGGATATAAATATAGTTATGTTGACTGGATATAATAGAGGATATAAATATAGTTATGTTGACTGGATATAATAGAGGATATACATATAGTTGTGTTGACTGGATATAATAGAGGATATAAATATAGTTGTGTTGACTGGATATAATAGAGGATATAAATATAGTTATGTTGACTGGATATAATAGAGGATATAAATATAGTTATGTTGACTGGATATAATAGAGGATATAAATATAGTTATGTTGACTGGATATAATAGAGGATATAAATATAGTTATGTTGACTGGATATAATAGAGGATATAAATATAGTTATGTTGACTGGATATTATAGAGGATATAAATATAGTTATGTTGACTGGATATAATAGAGGATATAAATATAGTTATGTTGACTGGATATAATAGAGGATATAAATATAGTTATGTTGACTGGATATAATAGAGGATATAAATATAGTTATGTTGACTGGATATAATAGAGGATATAAATATAGTTATGTTGACTGGATATAATAGAGGATATAAATATAGTTATGTTGACTGGTTATAATAGAGGATATAAATATAGTTATGTTGACCCTTTTGCAATGCAAAGTGAGTAGGGACACCACTGTAATGCAAAGGTCATATGATACAATATACACCATTGTAATGCAAAGGTCATATGATACAATATACACCACTGTAATGCAAAGGTCATATGATACAATATACACCACTGTAATGCAAAGGTCATATGATACAATATATACCACTGTAATGCAAAGGTCATATGATACAATAGAAACTAGGTGGTTCGAGCCCTGAATGCTGATTGGCTGACAGCTGTGGTATATCAGACCTTATCCCACGGGAATGACAAAACATATATTTTTACTGCTCTAATTACGTTGGTAACCAGTTTATAATAGCAATAAGGCACCTCTGGGTTTGTAATATATGGCCAATATACCACGGCTAAGGGCTGAATCCAGGCACTCTGTGTTATTGCTTAAGTATACACCACTGTAATGCAACGGTCATATGATATTTGTCAGTTTCTTTTCATCTGAGAGGAATGATGGTGTTTAGAAATGTGTTCAAATAATGCCAGAGAGGCAAGAGGTAACATGACATAATAAACTGGTCCTGGAAATAATGAAGACCTGTTATTATTTACACATTTATGCATTATAGATTAAATATTGATTAAATAGGAAACCTTTGATCAAATCAATCAAACTTTATTTAAAGTGTATTTAAAAATCTCAACACATGTTAAAGTAAAGCATGACATAAGTAAAAGCAAACCAGAAGAAATAAAATAGATTCATAAAAGGGCCTTGATCAGGGAGGTGACCAAGAACCCCATGGTCACTCTGACAGAGCTCCAGAGATCCTCTGTGGACATGGGAGAACCTTACAGCAAACCAGAAGAAATAAAATAGATGAATAAAAGATTATAAAACACAAAATGATGTCTAAAACAATAACATCTCTAATTAAAAACCAAGGTAAAAAAAAAGGTGGGGTTTTAAACGTGATTTGAAAAAGGACTAAAATATTACCTCTTAACTACAAAACATGTTTGAAAACAAATGACATTAAACCATTCAGCACAAGGCCTTGTCCTCCCTTGACCCAAATCCTGGACGCACTCATTCTCAACACGTGCCTCCGTGTTCAGACAGAGAAGGAATAGGAAGTGAGACATCCCATTTCCTAGTTTGTCTGGTTCATATACCGTCAATAAACTAAGCAGACCAGACCCAGCTCCTAATGCACTGGTGCCTATGGGAGAGCCACTCCGATAGACTGGAGCTGACCTGTTTTTTTCAATGGTAAACGGCCTGAGTGGGACGTCTTTATTCATTCACCATCTTTGGTTCAGTGACATACTCCTCTCTGCAGAATCCATCTTCTATCGTCATATCCGGTACCAACATAGCAGCATAATGTCCTAGACCTAGAGCTAGACCCATAAGCAATTTTCATAACGTATAAACCCTAAAGCTACACAAAAGGAGTATGATTTACTATGAATTCATGTCCGGATATATAATTACACACGTATATTGTCCTTTGAGCTGTATGGGGGAGGTTTATCTACAGAATAATGCCTCATGTGTAGGTGTATAATCGTCTCACTGCCATCGCCATTGTGAATGATCCTCCTCCTCACATACAGACCTACACATTTTTCAAATGGATATCCAGTCTTATCCATCATCTTTTACAACTCCACTCCTATCCCACTGCAACACGTCTGTTCAGGAATACTCGATATGTTATGTTTTTACTTCCTGTTCCATGATAATAATGTTCCATAACCATTTTTCCCAAAGGGCCTAATGCAGGCATGGATTACATTGTCATACTGGTCCAACAACAATTCGACACGATTGATTATGATTCATTCATGAGACAAAACATGACATCCATGTGAGAGAATGTGTTTTATTATGCTCCGGAAAAAATCTAGTCATCTGTCTTCGATCTGACAATTAACTGACTTGAACCCCATTCGCTATACAACTGCATCCTTTTATTTCTTTTTTTTTTACAGAAAACTTCAAAAGGAAGTCAAAAATATCAGATATCAGTAAGATTATTAACCATTAATTACAATTAAAACACTATTTATAATTTCTGGTTATTCTCACTATTGATCCCAAATCGAATAGGCCTACTGCGGCTATTTCAACTACTACTTGGTATTGCTGGTGATAACAATTTCAAAGTGGAGTATTAAAGTATTCTAACAACATAATCTGAAAACGTTTACTTTCCTCTGATAAGTAGTCCTCGAAGAGAAAAAAGGTTAACTTCTAGTCCACTTTTTTCCTGCCATGCTTCCCAGTTGTCTCGTCTTGTCTTGACGGGGGAACAGACGGTTGATGTAGCTCCTGTCCACTACTCTGCCAGATACACGTCACAATGAAGTTAAGCTTCATTCAACCAAAAATGTCACATTGATTTATGCAGTTGTATCTCGGATTGAAGTTGACACACAAACAATAATTTAAGACGTAAAATAGAAATGAAATGTATTTTTATAGCTTTTTTTTTAATAGTTTTTCATACTGCCGCTCTATGTATCATGTATCGTGTATCTGTCTTTTGTGTATTTTCGTTCTGGCATTCTGCACCTGCCCTGTGTTTTGTTGTAGCTGCTTGACGAAGAAATCTATCTATTTTTTTGTAAAACGGCATCTGTAATAATACATAATGTATATGTTCCAATATAGTATTGATATCAGTAAATTATAATATCATAATTCAAATTAATATTTTTCAATAGATTCTCTGTATTCCTTATACAATTTTTAACACGGGCTAGACCTATTTTGTGGCTACACCTCGCATCTGAAAAAAACATCTGATATCCAAATAAGCTTGAATGGTTTATACCTACCATAGAAGATATACATATTTGTTCTAAAATTAAATATATCCAAATGTTTTTCTCAATAAGCATAGTCAATATACTGAGCATTACATCTGTTTGTTATTTAATGCTCTGGTGATACTTATCTGATTAAATTATTACCATAATGTGGCTCTCTGATGCCAATTTGATACTGCATTAGGCAGTATGTGCACATATAAACATTAGTCATAACAAATAAATCCCATTTTCGTGTAGCCTTCTTTAATGGCGTGCAAATAACTAAAAGGTCTTGTGTTTTCATATCTTCTATTGTTCTCCATATTGGCGTAGAATAACACACAGATCGTCGTGCTCCGAAGGCAATGCAAGCTAGCCTATATTGCAGTTAAATATCAAAACAACGATATTGTAGGTTATTTGAAACACGAAATACAGTAAGAGGAGGTTTTTTATAAGTTATGACAATACGATACCATATATATATATATATATATATATATCATGGTAACGCAAAGACAGAATCTGCGTGGGATTGAATGGGATTTTTGCAGAATGCCAACACCCACTCACCTCTGCAGACAATAGACCCCGTGTAAAAGCAAATCCATTCGATTCATTCTCACCATCAGTCAATCCACTCATTGCTGCTATTTCCCACTAACGTTGTTCTTTCGAAAACGAAAATGTTGTAGATTTTCCTTCCATTTAACAAAATAAAGCAGGATAAGATAACCTGTATTTACATTTCATTGTCTGCTCTATATAGAACATCCATATTTGGAAATGGATTCCTATTAAAGAAACGTCCAAGTTGTATAGCTTCCCTCCATAAGTAGCAAGTTGTTGCCGTCTTCCTGGCGGCCACATATGATCTAAGGCAGAGTTAGATGGTTTAAATGTGTTCTTAGGGCACGGAGCTGTCAGACCTTTTGGCGAGCAAGATTGATAGCGTGCAGGCTTTCCAGGCTCTTTGTTTGGAATATAAGCAATAAACGGCTCGGGGCCTAACACTTTTTCAAAGTTCAAGACAGGGAGGAGGACAATATGAAAAAAAGTTATTCTTGCCAAAGAATATAGATCTTATTGCTTTACTTCAAGTTGAGATAATTATATGGGGGTGAACGGGAAGGCATCGATTCAAAGTACTACTGTAACCTATAGTTAAAATATTAGGCAATAGGCCTATCCAAATGCTTAGGTGTCATTCATACTGAGGAAAAGAAAGTGTTAAACATTGATCTGGGATCATTCGACATGAACAAAGACAAATAAATGTCTCATTTGAGGCGTAATACCCATGCGCATCACTCACTGTCGATTACGTTCTCAATGTTATTTTTCTTCAAAGTAATGTGTCAGTGTCTTGTGTCAGTGGCTACTCTTCTTGTGTCAGTGGCTACTCTTCTTGTGTCAGTGGCTACTCTTCTTGTGTTAGTGGCTACTCTTCTTGTGTTAGTGGCTACTCTTCTTGTGTCAGTAGGCTACTCTTCTTGTGTCAGTAGGCTACTCTTCTTGTGTCAGTAGGCTACTCTTCTTGTGTCAGTAGGCTACTCTTCTTGTGTCAGTGGCTACTCTTCTTGTGTTAGTGGCTACTCTTCTTGTGTTAGTGGCTACTCTTCTTGTGTCAGTAGGCTACTCTTCTTGTGTCAGTAGGCTACTCTTCTTGTGTCAGTAGGCTACTCTTCTTGTGTCAGTAGGCTACTCTTCTTGTGTCAGTAGGCTACTCTTCTTGTGTCAGTAGGCTACTCTTCTTGTGTCAGTAGGCCTACGTCTCTCATCCACATGCATTTTCCTATTTCTGATTCAATTCAATGTTGCCAGATTTTGATGCCGGATTAAAGGGATTAGAAGCAGCTGCGTCTCCAGAAATATGATTCAAATTTACAACCGTGTGCCACACTGTAAAATCTCCATACAGTAAGAGTAGACCACCAACAACATGCTGACATGGATTTCATGCACCACATGATATTTCCACATGCAAATAACACTTTATTCCTAATACATGTGTTCAATGAATGGCATTCCATGAAGGCAACACATGCATGTATTAATTATCAGATTTATTAAATATGTAATACATATTCACATGAGAACAACAAGTAATAGGTGGGTGAGTATTAAAGAAAGTCCTCATTTTAAAAATGTATTCATAATAATGTAACCTTTATTTAACTAGGCAAGTCAGTTAAGAACAAATTCTTATTTACAATGACGGACTACCTACAGGGTCAGCCCCTGGAGCAAATTAGGGTTAAGTGCCTTGCTCAAGGACACATCGACAGGCAGAATGAAGAGGAGGGAGAAGACTGCTCTGGATGTCTGCTCGGTTGTGTTTCTGTGCACCACTCTACAGAGCCACAGACTTGGTCAGAGTTATTTTGCGTCTTTAGTCGTTACATTAAGACATAAACCCGAGGCAATGAGGTGTTGGATCAATGCGCAAAGGAGATAAACACGCAAACACACACACACATACACGCTCTTATTAAATGGACTATCCTACATTCGGGGGCAGTACTGAGCAAACTTCCCCAAAATGTGTAAATAAAGCAGGCTAGACCCTACCCCCAGAACTAGGCGTTACCTCTCCGACTTTCTCCATCAATCACAGAGGACAGTGGCTTCTTTTTATTGAAACCCAAATTGTCATTGGGCAGAGGTAATCATGTGACAAGCAATACGGTCCAATTTCAACCTTGTCTCCATGAAAGCAATATAGTTTAATGGCATCGCTGTCCCCATACGGCCGTAATCAGCAAAATTGTTTGGAAAAAAAACACTTGTCACGAAATTTAATAATTTCCTCCTCACCCACAAAATTACGACCGGTGACTTTTCCAAGACAAGAGAGGAGATGAATTACGAATTTGAGCGAGAGAGCGGCTTTATCAATAGTCAGCCGTCGCTTGCTGAGTGCCTGACATCTTTTACCCCAGTCGCTGATGCATTTCAAAGTTCATCAATCAAGAACTCGACGCTTTCACAGTCGACACTGATTCCTCTTCCTTTTGAGCAGACCGTTCCCAGCCTCAACCCGGGTAGCCACCCACGCCACAGCCGGTCAAAGCAGAGTCTGAATGGAATCTGTAGCCCTCTGCCAGCCGCATCCCTACCCCCGGAGTACCCCTGGATGAAGGAGAAGAAAGCCTCCAAGAAAAACCACCAGCCTACTGCCACAGCTACAACTCCTGACACTGCACCACTTTACATCTCTCCCCAAGGTAAGACATGATTGATTGCCTCTATTCTATTTTAATAAAATTACAGTCTGGGTAGGTAGCCTATTAGCCTATCAAAATGCATAGGTCTGTCTGGTCTCAACATTCTAATTTGGGGCTAATTCTCTCTCATGACTTGCAAAATATCTATTAGCAAAAGTTTAATTATTTGAGCATTCTCAGTGGTCAATGTGGCGATGCAGTGGAAGAATGTTAATGTGTGACAGTAATGAAGAGTGATAGATTACTCTTACTGCAAGCCGACCGACCAGCAGCTGGCATGTTCATTAATCTTCAAGCCTGTCGGCCTGGTCCACGCAGACACATCATATTCTGCTCCGGGATCATAAATCGTCTCAGTGCGGTGTCTGTGCTCCCACAAACCATTTGCTGGGCGGACCAGTAGAACCTCTTGATTTTTTATTTACCAACTGCCATTTATATTCAATCATCAGTTACTTTTTTGTATGGGTTGAACATTTCAAATATCTTTCAATGTGTTTCAGGGTCGCCAGAGATTGCAGAGAGTGTTGGCGGTGGATCTCGTAGGCTGAGGACCGCGTACACCAACACCCAGCTACTGGAGTTGGAGAAGGAGTTTCACTTCAACAAGTACCTGTGCAGACCCCGGCGGGTGGAGATAGCTGCTTTACTGGATTTAACTGAGAGGCAGGTGAAAGTCTGGTTCCAGAACCGCAGGATGAAGCACAAGAGACAAACCCACTGCAAGGAGAACCAGAACGGCGAGGGGACATTCACTAGTCTGGAGGACAGGGGAGAGGAGGACTTCGAACAGGCTGCTAACAACGTAGGCCTTCCCGCCGGCGCGCTTCTGGAGAGGGAAAGCTACTCTTTTCACCTAAATACATTATCTTCACAACAACCGTCTCAGAATGCACACAATCACAATGGAGATTCCCAAAGCTCAAATGCTTTGCCTTTAAACAGCGATGACAAAAATCTGAAACATTTTCCTAACCCGGCACCCACTGTTCCTAAATGCGTGTCAACAATAGGCCCGGACTGCGCATCTGGCGGGGACAATGCCCATTCCCCGGCCCTGGACGTCTCTTTGCAGGACTTTCACGTTTTCTCATCGGATTCCTTCTCTCCAAGTTTGTCAGATTCTATAGATAGTCCAATGGCTTTATCAACCGAAGGTTTCGATTTTTTCTCTGAAACGCTCACAACAATCGACCTGCAACACTTGAGCTATTAACTATTCTAAAAGAGAAAACAACAACTCAAATATGTTAGTTTAGGAATAGCTTCCTGTCTTCCATGTCCTTACAAATAATTGGCTCCCGTTTTTATTTTGATGTAATTGATTTATTAATACATGGCTCCAATGAGGTAAGTTTGAAAACAATACATTAATCAATTGAATAGTTTGTTTATGATGCCAATATTATGCTTACAAAGAATGAGAAACAACATATTTGTATTTTATTTTTGTATAATTTCCGGTACAATGATGTTATTAATAGCCTATTTTCTTAGAATAAACATGTACTTATTTACGAGCGATATTAATCATGTCCTTTACCATTCTCCATTCACGTGAACGTTTCTATGTTTGCATTAGTTAAACCATTTTATTTTAAAGAAAGATTTAGCAATGGGTCTGAAAATAATTGTCTCAATATTATTAGAATATTCTTATATTCTTAGACATATTCTTACAAAGAATATTGTTGCAACAAGTTATGTTTTTATTTCCTTCAGAATGGGAAAAACTCTTTATCCTGAAATATATAAAGTGAATTGATTGGTGTTAAATGGATAATAGGTAGCAGATGTTATAATCTCATAAACGGAAATCCCAAATATAAACTGCTGAACCAACCTTGCGATAATTTCCAAACACAATTTCACTCCCAAACAATAAAATAACGGAATATTTCCAAGAATAGTAGGCTACTTCTAATGAAGTTACAATATTTATTTTCCAACCGTAGCTTGTTTTGCTCTTGAGTATGTTTCCTGGAAAGTCAAGATGAGTGAATTAGCCTTACACTACGGAGTTGAGCTGTTGAACGAGACATGGATTACATTGTTTCTAAGTGCATAAATCGCAGTAGTTTTATGATTGAGGACGTCATTAAAGAGATTAATGGCCGTAGTAGTACATGCATCAATATAAACAATCTTCCTATTGGAGGATACCGGGAGTCTTCGGCCAAAAGCTGTAACTTTGTTGACGTTCTACAATTACATTTTATAGCCTATAAAACTTACAGCTTTGGGAGGAGGGGTAGTGTATAGCCTACTACTTCACACTACGCAATTCAATCAGCTGTTGGAAGAGATTCATGCTTTTTGTCTCTTAAAGCTTTATTTCTTTATTTCACAGTGTTTAAACTAAACAATTAGTGTCAACTATGTGGTTATTATTTTCCAACTAAACCCAATCTGTTAATTTACTAGGCTATATGTTTGCAATTACCATATTATAATATTACTAAACAGACAATGAATAATGTACACGTGCTGAACGGGTAAATTAAATCCACGGAGCTGTATATTATGATGATATTGAATATATGGAAACATATTATGATCACTTGTCAGACTATTTTGGTTGAATATTTAACACAATTCGTTGATTGCAATACAACATGCTGTAATCCTAGCCTAGTCTACCATGTCAATGGTAAATCCCTGCTCAGACAGATGCTCTAAGACTGATAGTTCCTCTACAAATCGGTTTAGGCCTAGTGAATAAAATATAAGATAGGGATATTCAATTAAGGATACAAAAGACGTCCTTTTCTTTCACAATGATTATGCCCTGTATCACAACAACAGACGCACTAACTAACAATGGCATCGTGTCCTAGCCTACACTAGACTAGAGCCTGCTTCTTTCAGTGGGCCTGCGGATAGGGGGATGCCGTCAGACCACCGCCATTTTCTAACACCACGGAACGGTCAGCATGCTGTCTGCTGCTATTTATTAGTGGTCGTTTCAAACAATAATATGCAAATAAATTGTTTAATTTACGACATAAATTCCGTTCTTAAACGTAGGATTATATTGAAGAAATGTGACTTAAACATTTTGTTTCTGAAAATACATTTGGTCGGATATGGACTATAAATGTACCCTAGTAGCATGTAGCTTTCTGCCATACCATCTATAGTAGGACATTTTAGGATACATATGCATTATAGAGAGTGATAAAGAGTAAAATTGTAGTCTATGAAACAGTTGGAATTAAGTTATAATCTCTATACATCTAATCAGAAGAGTGCAACAAATCATGCTCTCATAGTCTTGTCGCAAAGGTAGACCGGTAATAACTAAGATTACCTGGCTGTTATGACAATTATACATTTATTGGATTGACTCCATTGAATTATCTCACCCATAAAAGGGCATTATGCCTTTCCCAAATGGCAACCTGTTCCCTATCACTGATAAATTATGTCTACTAAAATATTTTGAGGAAACGATGATCAAAAAAATAAACAAGTTAAGAAACTTAAAAGGCTGAAGTGAGCATTATTACCTTCATATGAATAATACAAATGCTTAAAAAAAGAAAGAAAGGTATACTTAAGCAATAAGGCCTGAGGGGGTGTGATATATGATCAATATATCAAGGCTAAGGGCTGTTTTTAAATACGACGCAACGCGGAGTACAGCCTGGATACAGCGTTTAGCCGCGGTATATCGGCCATATACCACAATCCCCCGAGGTGCCTTGTTGGGCTCCGGAGTGGTGCAGCGGTCTAATGACAGAGTGCTAGAGGTGTAACTACAGACCCCGGCCGTGATTGGGAGTCCCATAGGGCAGCGCACAATGCAAATAGTCCGGGTAGCCATTTCATTAGATGTTCAGGAGTTTTAGGGGTAAAAGCGAAAATGTTTCCAGAAATCGCCAGAATTTTGCAACCCTGAAATTTGTATTCACTTGCAACCTGCATTCATAGTGACTGCCAGAGTTAAGAACAGTGGGAGGAAACTACCTACACCATTTAAACCGGAACAACCATTTCAGTAAGGGGTGCAAAAATACAATGATTGGATTAGTTTAGAAAACAATTATTTATCTTTGTGTTTCATAACATTTAATAAATCCATCACTCAATGTAAATGCAAAAACACAGATATAAAAAACAATTAAAAAAAATCAACCTTTGTTAATTAGTTATCATATTAGTTGGTGTGACTTCTCATTTAGTTTTGAGTCAGTACCACATCAATCTTTTAAGTAATAATGACTTTGACTTTGAGTACACATTTACTAGAAGTATTTGAGTTAAAAATGCCTTGGTGTTTACAGCATAGTGCACTACTTTAGACCAGGGCCCTACCGCGCATGTGATTATTCCCTACATTTAATGGGATTATTCCCTACATCTCATGGGATTATTGGTTTCTGTAGTGTAGTGGTCATCATGTTCGCCTAACATGCGAAAAGTCCCTGGTTCAAAACCCGGCAGAAACAGATATCTCTTATTTTCAGCGCTCGTTTGACCAATCGGAATCCACGCTTCAAGATTGTTTTGATTACGTGGACTGGGACATGTTTAGGTTAGCTTCGGAAAATAATATCGACGTATATGCAGACACGGTGAATGAGTTTATAAGGAAGTGCATAGGCGATGGTTGGACTCCCGAGTGGCGCAGCGGTGACGTCACTACAGACCCTGGTTCGATTCCAGGCTGTGTCACAATCCGGCCGTGATTGGGAGTCCCATAGGGCGGCACACAATTGGCCCATCGTCGTCCAGGTTTACCCCAACCATGGATGGATCGATGGGAGCATTCGTACAAAACTGAAAGTGTGAACCAGGGCAAGTAGACTGCGAATATGGAAGAATACACGTCGATACAGGGATAAAGTTGATTCACAGTTCAATGGCTCAGACACAAGACGCATGTGGCAGGGTCTACAGACAATCACGGATTATAAAAGGAAAACCAGCCACGTCGCGGACTCCGAGAACACATTCTACGGTCGCTTTGAGGATAATACAGTGAAGCTCGCTACCAAGGACTGTGGGCTCTCCCTCTCAGTGGCTGACGTGAGTAATACATTTAAACGAGTTAACCCTCGCAAGGCTGCTGGCCCAGATAGCATCCCTAGCTGCATGCGCAGATCAGCTGGCTGTTGTGTTTACAAATATATTAAATCTCTCCCTATCCCTGTCTGTTGTCCCCACATGCTTCAAGATGGCCAATATTGTCCCTGTACCTAAGAAAGCAAAGGTAACTGATAGCACTCACCTCTGTCATTATGAAGTGTTTTGAGAGACTAGTAAAGGATCATATTACCTCCACCTTACCTGCCAGCCTAGACCCCCTTCAATTTGCTTACCGTCCCAATAGATCCACAGATGATGCAATCGCCACCACACTACACACTGCCCTATCCCATCTGGATAAGAGGCATACCTATGTAAGAATGCTGTTCATTGACTGTAGCTCAGCATTTAACACCATAGTTCCCTCCAAGCTCATCATCAAGCTCGAGTCCCTGGGTCTGAACCCCGTCCTGTGCAACTGGATCCTGGACTCGGGGAGTGTGGTGCCAGGAAAATAACCTCTCACTCAACGTCAGCAAAACGAAGGAGATGATGGTGTACTTCAGGAAACAGCAGAGGGAGCACCCCCCTATCCACATCGATGGGACCGCATTGGAGAAGGTGGAAAGCTTCAAGTTCCTCTGCGTACACATCACTGACAAACTGAAATGGTCCACCCACACAGACAGTGTGATGAAGAAGGCGCTCTTCAACCTCAAGAGGCTAATGAAATGTGGCTTATCACCCAAAACCCTCACAAACTTCTACAGATGCACAATTGAGAGCATCCTGTCAGGCTGCATCGCCGCCTGGTACGGCAGCTGCACCACCCATAACCGCAAAGCTCTCCAGAGGGTAGTGCGGTCTGCCCATCGCATTACTGGGGGCAAACTTCCCACCCTCCTGGACACCTACAGCACCCGTTGCCACAGGAAGGCCAAAAATATCATCAAAGACATCAACCACCCGAGCCACTGCCCGTTCACCCTGCTATCATCCAGAAGGCGAGGTCAGTACAGGTGCGTCAAAGCTGGGACCGAGAGACTGAAAAACAGCTTCTATCTCAAGGCCATCAGACTGCTAAACAGCCATCACTAACACACCAGAGGTGGCTGCCTATAGACACTGATTAGAAATCACTAGCCACTTTAATAATGTATCCGTATCTGCATCACTCATCTCTATGTATAAACTGCACTATTCTACGGTATCTTAGTCACTCAATTTGTGTGTACATATTGCATCACCCATCTCATATGTATATACTGTATTGTACTCTATACTACGCCACTGACTGCTAAAAAAAAACATCTCTAGCACATCAGACTGCTGCCTACAGACATAGATTAGAAATCACTGGCCACTTAAGGAAATAAAACACTAGTCACTTTAATAATGTTTCCGTATCTTGTACTATTGATCTCATATGTTTTAACTGTACGCTATACCATTATTCGGTATCTAAGTCACTTAATCACGTTTATATACTGCATCAACTAACCTCTTATGTGTATACTGCATACTATAAAGCTTACTATGCCACTGTATCTTAGTCCAATGCCGCCCTGACATTTATGTATATATTCTCAATCCATTCCTTACTTAGTTTTATGTATATTTTATGTGTATTTGGGTATATGTTGTGAAACATAACTTAGATATTACTACACTGTCGGAGCTAGAAGCACAAGCATTTTGCTACACCCGCAATAACATCTGCTAACCACGTGTATGTGGCCAATACAATTTGATTTTATTTGATCTCATGGGATTATTCCCTACATCTCATGGGATTATTCATAGTTATGCTCATGTCCAGTCCACTGTGATGTACTACTGTACCCCAGTCCTGTCTGTCCAGTCCACTGTGATGTACTACTGTACCCCAGTCCTGTCTGTCCAGTCCACTGTGATGTACTACTGTACCCCAGTCCTGTCTGTCCAGTCCACTGTGATGTACTACTGTACCCCAGTCCTGTCTGTCCAGTCCACTGTGATGTACTACTGTACCCCAGTCCTGTCTGTCCAATCCACTGTGATGTACTACTGTACCCCAGTCCTGTCTGTCCACAACACTGTGATGTACTACTGTACCCCAGTCCTGTCTGTCCAGTCCACTGTGATGTACTACTGTACCCCAGTCCTGTCTGTCCAGTCCACTGTGATGTACTACTGTACCCCAGTCCTGTCTGTCCAGTCCACTGTGATGTACTACTGTACCCCAGTCCTGTCTGTCCAGTCCACTGTGATGTACTACTGTACCCCAGTCCTGTCTGTCCAGTCCACTGTGATGTACTACTGTACCCCAGTCCTGTCTGTCCAGTCCACTGTGATGTACTACTGTACCCCAGTCCTGTCTGTCCAGTCCACTGTGATGTACTACTGTACCCCAGTCCTGTCTGTCCAGTCCACTGTGATGTACTACTGTACCCCAGTCCTCTCTGTCCACAACACTGAGGGGGAACACAGGTGGTGAACTATCTTTATGTGAGTTGTGACAGGAGAGATTTGAAGTTGCTTAAATGGTAAGCTGTTTCAAAACACCACCTGAGTGGTTTAATCCCTGTAAGCCGAGGGGGCAGTCAGTCACATTCAAGCTCTGCTTTTGACTTGAAACAAACTGAAAATGTAACACCGCTAACACCTCTAAAACCTTGGCCCAATGCCCCTACAGGGCCAATGAAAGTCAGTCTGAGGAACAATCAACATGCTTGGATCAAGACCTGACTGTTTGCTCCACAACTCATGGTAGCACTTTACCTTCAAATTGCCCTCATGCCTATGTACCTACACAGTAATAACTGTAGTAACAACATTGTAGATGGACCAGGGTTAAAGTAGTATTTGTTTTTTTTCCAAAGTGCTTCTCTGGCTCAATGGTACCAATGGAATAGTCCCAGAAGTGTAAAGCCTGCCCATCAGGCACTCACTGCCGGAATAGGCTCAAAGTGTTTGAAAAAAAATAATACCCAAGGCTGGTGTAGAGCTACCTGGAAGCTTTGCATCCAAATGTAAGCATCGTCTTTTCACTAAAATGTGACACATCGAACCCATACACGTACACATACATTCCTCCTCTGGTGCCAACCAACCAATGGCAGAAGATAAAACATTGGTAACTGACCTGAACTGACATGATTCAGGACCTGAAACCAGATGATAAACACAGTGAGCAGCGAGTGCAGTGCATTGTGGGAGAGGAGATCCGACACCGTGCAGCTCTCTCCCTGAAGAGGTCAAAGGTCAGTCCACCTCTCATCTCCCTCACCACGCAGGACGGAACCCCTGGCAGGTCAGCTGAGGCTCAACAGAGTGATCCTATCTGCTACTGAGGTAAAGGTCAAAAGGAAAGGAGGATGTTTGAATATTGGTACATTCTTACATTAAAAAGGATATTGTGAATGGTGAGTAATGAGACTGAACCCTATTGTTGACCAGGGCCAATATTCACAAAGCGTCTCAGAGTAGGAGTGCTGACCCAATCAGATTCCCCTGCCCATTTATTATAGGCCAAACTGATCCTAGGTCAACACTCCTACTCTGAGATGCTTTCTGAATACTTGCCCTGCTCCAGTAGGCCTAGTTATTTTCATTCAGTAAGCACTGTGTTTTCTGCTTTAGTACATGTTTTCACACTATCATGGAAGGCAGGACAGACAGGAGAGTAATTGTGTACTCGTGTCAGGATTTAGGCTCTGTCTATCCCAGTGGTCCTGGTAGGGTCGCAAAATTCCAGAAAGTTCCCAGGTTTTACAGAAATCCTTGTTGGAAGATTCCCGGGATCAGAAAGGAAAATGCAGAATATCCTAAAACCACAATTTCTGAAAAACGTTTTGGGAAAGTTACCGGAAATTTGCAACCCTATCGGTCCTGGTGAATGCCTAGATGTGGGGTTGATGTTAGAGGTCAGAGGTCAGAGACAGCCACTCCCATACCCACCCTGAGTCTGACTGATCATGGCTCTTCCTGAGAGATGAAAGGGGAGGTTTCCTAGGGCTCTGGTCAAAAGTAATGCACTACATACGGAATAGGGTGCCATTTCGGACGCAGCCAAAAAGGTGGGGTGACAGGTGGATAGGTTTAGTCATTCCTGCCTGTCTCACTTTATAAACAGTCTGGAAGCTCAAAGGCTGAGTCTCTTAAAAGGAATCGGGTGACACTGTTTGACACAAGGTAAAAAATATATATAAACAAGCTTCAAAGAAATTTCCCCCCGGGGATCAATAAAGTACCTATCCATTGAATGGTGACAATAACGCCTGCCTTGTAGGCTACAGTACAGGAGATGAACAATCCCAGTTTTTTATCACCATAAGAACAATACAGCTTGAAATGTTCAATGTTTTCTGCCAATAAGACCGTTGTTGGCAGTTGCCCCCCTCCCCCTGGGGTGTAGGCGATGTTGTTTTAGAGACAGACGAGACAGCAGAGGAGGACAGGAGTACCATGCTTCCCTGAACATGTACTGTAGCGTCATCATCATGCCCCAACTGTCTCCCACAGAGGGTATGTTGAGACGTAACACACACACACACACACACACACACACACACACACACACACACACAGAGGGCACGTTGAGATGAAACACAAACTCCAGACTGATTCACAATGGATGACAGACAGTACTGTACATGGACGTGATTGGACAATACACTTTGATATACACAGGCTTGGATAGGACAGAGAAATGAACACACCCAGTTGAGTCTGAGATCCCTCATAAAACATGATGTGGGTTTAGGAACCACAGTTAAGTGCAGTGTCTGAATGACAGCATGATACCCGACCCTTCCATGGCCCCAAACCTCCCCAACAGACTGACACTGACTGATGATCCCCGGTCTCTTTCCTAAATACAGAACAGGAGTAGGAGTTGGTTGTACTTAGAGAGGGCTCTGTGCTTGCATACTAACAGTTTACATGTTAGTATGCAAGCCAGGCATCCATCCAAGGCATCCATCCAAGGAATTCTTATCACACATACACTGGCTTCGTCTCAAATGGCACCCTATTTTCTATATAGTGGACTACTTTGGGCCCCAGTCAAAAGTAGTGCACTATATAAGGAATAGGGTGCCATTTGGGAGGAAGATATCATCTATGAAGCTGTAATATGTGGTACTATCTAACACCACAGATCCAGTGTTCATCAACACACTCAGAGCAGCTCTAGGGCCTAGGCTCCTTATTTGAAGAGATCAAGTCTGATTCAATAAACTGCTGTTTGCTGTCTGTATTTCCAATAATACCACATTGCATTTAAGATATGAACAGAGATAGAATATGTACGTTAATTATAGGTTGCCTACCATAATTCACTTAACTGTTGCTTAAAACTGATGGGTTCACATAAATAAACCAGTTAGAGGGAGCTAACTAAACTATACTGAACAAAAATATAAACCCAACATGCAACAATTTCAAAGATTTTACTGAGCTACAGTTCATATAAGGAAATCAGTCAATTTAAATGAATTCATTAAGCCCTAATCTATGGCTATCACATGTTGAATACAGAGCTTAAAAAATAGGTAGGGGTGTGGATCAGAAAACCAGTCAGTATCTGATGTGACCAGCATTTGCCTCAAGCAGGGCAACACATCTCCTTCGCATAGAGTTGGTCAGGCTGTTGATTGTGGCCTGCGGAATGTTGTCCCACTCCTCTTCAATGGCTGTGTGAAGTTGCTGGTTATCGGCTGGAACTGGAACACGCTGTTGTACACATTGATCCAGAGCATCCCAAACATGCTCAATGGGTGACACATCTGTTGGGTATGCAGGCCATGGAAGAACTGGGACATTTGAGTAATGATCATGCTGTTTAATCAGCTTCTTGATATGCCACACCTGTCAGGTGGATGGATTATCTTGGCAAAGGAGAAGTGCTCACTAACATGGATGTAAATAAATGTGTGCACAACATTTGAGAGAAATACGCTTTTTGTGTATATGGAACATTTCTGGGATCTTTTATTTCAGCTCATGAAACATGGCACCAACACTTTACATGTTGCGTTTTTATTTTTGTTCAGTGTAAATAAACTAATTCTAGAAAATACTATCTGGCGGGTGTGCAGGTACCGTGCGTGCAGGTTAAACGCCGTAACGGTGCAGGTGGATCAAGAAAGGAAGGATACCGGCCGCGGTCTATATTTGAATAGTGTCGCTGCACTGTAGCCAGTGGTCATTGTATTTGATTAGTGAAATTATTCTGTAACTTCCGTATCTCTCAGCCCATCAGAGCTTCCGTATTAACTGAGCTACCCAGTCTACCCTTGTTGCACTATTTACTTTGTAACGCTATGCGGGGAATTCCGGAGGATTTAACGACGCTTATTACAGGTATTTCTAATATATATTAATAATCGACGTGTTAGTGTAATGGATTTATATGCTATCGTTGTCAAACGTGAAGTTTTCAAAAAATTACAACTGTTTCGAAAAAGAGGAAGTTATCGCCTTTGTTTCACTGCAATATGGATGGTAGTAGTGATGTGTCATGCGCAAAAGATGCGGCTCTGAGAGCCGATGCTTTGTAGTGAATCAGAAGAGCCGGCTCGCATCGAGTGAGAGCCGGCTCCCAGTTTTTTTCCTTTCGCTGCGTGCTTACAGGCAGAACTTTGTTTTGATTGGTCAGCAATCGCATCGCGGCCAATCAGATGTGAGGATATGGGATCATACCATTATGTAAAAACAGAGAGGGGGGTGAAGTGAAGCGGCACTCCACTGCAAGTTAATGAGTCGTAACAACGTTAATAACGACACTGTCTGTCAGATAGCGGTGAGGAGAGTGTGTGAGTCGTAACTATGAGTGACACCCGAAAGAGAAGCAGCATCCAGTTTAAAGACAATGGAAACAACAAAGCAGAGTGCGTTCACTGCAAGATGAAAATTACTTTAAGAGCAGGTTCCACCACAAACCTGCATAGACATATGAGAACTGTCCATCCTACAGTGCAGTTAGAGGAGAGAGGGCAAGCTAGCACCCCATCTACAGATCCTGGTGTGTCTCATCCCCAAAAAACAGCAACTGCAGCAGCATCTACTGGCTTCCCCACACATGCAGGTATAACCTCTCCTACTGCAGCTCAAAGCAAAATAAGCCAGTTTATACCCAAAGTGATGACCCCATCCAAACAGCACAGCATTGATGTAGAGCTAGCTAAAATGATAGCTACTGATTTCCAACCCTTTTCAATTGTGGAGGACAGAGGTTTTAAAAGTTTTGTCAAAACTTTAAATCCCACATACACTCTTCCCAGTAGAAAAACATTGTCCCAAACAACAATACCTAAACTATATGACACAGAACGGGCATTATGGCAAGTAAGGGTGAAACAAGCTCCATCAGTTTGCCTGACAACTGACTGCTGGACCTCCAGAACAACCTGCTCTTTCATGGCTGTCACTTGCCATTTCATTGAAAATTACAAGATGACATCTTGCCTTTTGGACTGCTTTGAGTTCACAGAGAGACACACTGCAGAAAACCTAGCAGATGAGCTAGTAAGAGTGGCAAAAGAGTGGCAAGTAGAGGACAAAGTAGTGTGCTGTGTGAGTGACAATGCAGCAAACATCACCAAAGCCATAAAAATTCTTAAGTGGACCCATCACCCATGTCTGGCACATACACTAAACCTCATGATTAGAGATGCCCTAAAGGTGGTCAAACCAACCGTGGATAAGGTGAAGGCTGTTGTGGAGTTTTTCCACAAAAGCACAGTTGCAACACAGAGGCTAAAGTCCACACAGTGCCAGATGGGGATGCCTGAACTGAGGCCCAAACAAGAGTGTGCCACCAGGTGGAACTCAACATTTTATATGTTGAAACGAATTCTTGAAACAAAAGATGCCATCATCTCCACCCTGGCCCTCATCAACGCACCAGTTGATGCTCTATGTCAAGAGGAATGGGAGCTGGTGAAAGAGGTCTGCACCGTCCTGCAACCATTTGAGGAGGTGACTGTGGAAATAAGTGCAGACAGGTACCTTGGACCATTTTTTTTCACTACTACCATTCAGTCACTATTATACATTGCAGAAACAATACAGTATAATGTGCCACATATAATATGCCACATACTTTAAAAAAAGCTTCATTTTAAAAGTTGCTGTTTCTCTCCCTCAGCTATGTTTCTGCCTCAAAAATGCTCCTGCTATGCAAAGGTTTGCAGCGTGTGACAGCCCAACAGACTGTAACCATGCAGAAAGGGAAAGAATTGGTTGCAGCTCTTTGTTCAGCCATGGACCGGAAATTTCTGCGTATGGAGTACAACACTGTCCACTCAGAAACCACATTATTGGATCCTAGGTTTAAAAAACTTGCATTCAATGACAACAGAGCTGTTGATGAGGCACTTCAGAGAATTAGTGCAGCAGCAAGATGCACCCCTAGCAGCCAGCCAGCTCTGCCATTAGAAGGCCAAGTGTATGAGGAACCACAAACCTCTGTTGTTTGGAGGCTTTTTGATGAAAGAGCTACAGGAGATGCTACAAGAAGAAATCCTACAGCTGATGCTATACTGGAGGTGAGGTCTTATCTTGAGGAGCCCATCATCCAACGAGCAGAAGACCCACTGAGCTGGTGGCAGGCCAAGGCCTCAGTCTTTCCACGCCTGGCGAAGGTGATGGAAGGGAGACTGTGTATTGTGGCAACATCGGTTCCTTCAGAGAGAATCTTCTCAAAAACAGGGCAGATAATCTCAGAAAGAAGAAATAGGATCAGTCCATCAAAGCTGAGGCATCTGATTTTTTTGAATGCCAATCTTCACTGAGGACATTAATACTGTTTGCTTGAGTTTGGTTCTAGTTCTGTTCTAGTTCAATTCTGTTTATTTGCTGTTTTTTTGTTGTTAATTTGTGCAAAAAAATGTTTGATTAAAATGATTAAAAACAAAAGAATGCTTTTGTAACAAAATAAATGCATAAAAACACTGCACATGAAAGGGTTTTCAACACACAAACCATTTTTTTTTTTTAAAGTTAGGGTAAAATAAAGGCCTACAAAAAAATCCTAAATTAAGAGCCGTTCAGGAGTCGAAAGAGCCGGCTCTTCTTTGGGAGCTGAGCCAAAAGAGCCGGCTCTCGGAAAAGAGCCGAACTTCCCATCACTAGATGGTAGAGGTCTTCCCACCATGGAGACGATTGCCACAAACAAGCAGGTGCACCCTTGAGTTGTAACTAATTGTACACATCCTATTGTACACACGTTTCCATCCGAAGTTTTTGTTTATCGCTCGAAAACAATTATACCAAAACAAAAAAGGACAATATTTTCATGTGTAAAAGTTGGATAAAAATGTAAAGTGTTTTGCATATGTAAAAGTTAGAAATGTATCCTAAAAACGGGGAATTGATTTTAATATTTAGACTATAATTGAATATATTCAATTAAATATTTGGGAATGGGCTTCATCATTCTGGTTAATTATTGTGATCACATGACCTCAAACGTTGACGCCTTCACATTTCTTCCCCTTTTAAGATCTTGAAGATTTCCTCTCTGATGGTCTGAAAGGAGAGAATTTGAGCAAGAAGACAAAGGAGAAAAGAGAAGCCTTCGTTAAGCGGATCAAAGAGGTCAAATCTGGGTATGTTTAGACTCCAGAAGAACCTTTATATATAATTTGTGGTTTTGCAACAGTTCTGCAACAGCTCGTTGGTAAATTAATATAAATGTTTATAGCTGTTTTTCAGTTGCACTGTGCCGATATATCGTTAACTGTTTTTGTCTTACAGATACCCTCAAGATTTCAACGAGAAACGTATGTTTTATCTCTGTGTGCTTGATGTCAATGTGTTGAAAAAAAAAAATCATAGTAACATGCAGTACAGTAGGTCGATATTATATTTACGTTCCAAATGGCACCCTATTCCCCTATGGGCCCTTGTCAAAAGTAGTGCACTATTTAGAAAACGGGGCCATTTGGGATATGGATGTGTCTTACTGTAATATATCAACAACTACCCTTATGAACCAGGAGATGCAGAGGACTCAACAGAGGAAGAAGAGGTGGACAGCAGCAATGATGTAGGATCACTGCATTCAGAACGCACAGATAAGGAGGATGAGACCTGTGAAGGTACGTCACAAACACTAGGGTGTATCCCAGGGTTAACACTAGGCTGTAGACCAGGCTTAATACTAGGATTTATACCACGGTTAACACTAGGGTGTATAGCAGGGTTGTATTCAAGGTAACTAAAATTGAAATTAATGCTTCTCTGTAAGAAAACAATTGGAATGAGCTAGAAGTTCAGTTTACTTCCTAAAAGTTGTACAAAAAACATACCTTATTTACATAAGTATTCACCAACTGAGCACCGACCAAGATATGGCTGCTTCGCGTCTAGCTCCTAAGAAACTCTGCAGCATTTTGTTTGTTTCTCTATACTTCGCCACTGACTGCTAAACAACCATCTCTGCAACATCAGACTGCTGCCTATAGACATGGATTAGAAATCACCGGCCACTATAAGGAAATGAAACACTAGTCACTTTAATAATGTTTCCATATCTTGCACTATTGATCTCATATGTTTTAACTATACGCTTTACCATTCTTCGGTATCTAAGTCACTTAATCGTGTTTATATACTGCATCAACTAACCTCTTATGTGTATACTGCATACTATAAAGCTTACTATGTGTATGTGACCATTTTTTTATTTGATTCAGACCCTTTGCTATGAGACTCAAAATTGAGCTCAGGTGCATCCTGTTTCCATTGATCATCCTTGATGTTTCTACAATTGGAGTCTTCTTGTGGTAAATTCAATTGATTGGACCTGATTTGAAAAGGCACACAGCTGTCTATATAAGGTCCCACAGTTGACAGTGCATGTCAGAACAAAAACCAAGCCATGAGGTCAAAGGAATCGTCCCTAGAGCTCTGAGAGGTTCTCCCATCTCTACAGAGGAACTCTGGAGCTCTGTCTGCGCCCATCAGATTCTTGGTCACCTCCCTGACCAAGGGCCCTTCTCCCGATTGCTCAGTTTGTCAGGCAGCCAGCTCTAAGAAGAGTCTTGGGGGTTCCAAACTTCTTCCATTTAAGAATGATGGAGGCCACTGTGTTCTTGGGGACCTTCAATGCTGCAGAAATGTTTTGGTACCCTTCCCCAGATCTGTGCCTTGACACAATCCTGTCTCGGAGAACTACAGACAATTCCTTCGACCTGATGGCTTGGTTTTTGCTCTGACATGCACTGTCAACTGTAGGACCTTCTATAGACAGGTGTGTGCCTTTTCAAACCAGGTCCAATCAATAGATTTTACCACAGGTGGACTTGTTATGGGGTATTGTGTGTAGATTGAGGGGGAAAAAGTATTTAATAAATTTTAGAATAAGGTTGTAATGTAACATCTCTTCTGTGTGTGTGTGTGTGTGTGTGTGTGTGTGTGTGTGTGTGTGTGTGTGTGTGAAGGAGATTGTGAGACCACTGACATTCCAGTTGTAACTTGGAAACTAACTTTGGAAGCCATTTGAAGGGCACAGCTGTGGGTTGGCCCCTCTTGACAAAGAGAGAGCATAGTTTATTATTCACAGCCTAGAACCGTGCAGAGTGCAGTCAATATGTCTGAAGTTACCACTTTACATTTCTACTACAGTCCAAGAAAATGCATGCCTATGTATACAGTCTAGCTCCCAGTACAGTCTAGCTCCCAGTACAGTCTAGCTCCCAATACAGTCTAGCTCCCAATACAGTCTAGCTCCCATAACAGTAACCTATACAGCATTTGTGTATTTGGTTTTGTTAGTAGAGTACCAAGGTAAACCTTGTGAAAGGTTAAGAGGTCTGGGTTTTATTGGCCTTTAAGCAGCTGCCAGTTTTATGGCTCGTCTTTCACACAGAGCAACACTTGCATTGAAGTTGCGCTCCTGGCTGCACTAGTTAGCTGCAAAATAGTGTTCCCTTCTGGACTAAGAGATGCTCAACTTCTATATCGACCAAATTGATGACAAACCAAATAAGCAAAGATGTGTGACTCTCTTTTTGAACATTGTAAAGGTGCATTTTCACTGTGAGATTCATTAGAATCTGGGACTGTGTAGTAGGTCATCTTGGTTTTCGGGGAGCAATTGCAAGAAAAGACAACGCAAAACTGTACTATTTCCTGTTTTGCCAAAGTAACAGTTGTCCAATCGGCTTAGTCACAGTCATTGATCTAAATGATGAGAACAGAAAGAAGGTTGATGGAAGGTTGATAGACTTGCATCATTGTCTCTCTCCTATAGGTGCTCGGCAGTCTCCAGCTGTGGCTGCGCAGGACCTCCAGTCTGTCTTCAAGGCCGGACACCTGGAGAAACGCAGGAAGGGTGGGGGGTCTTCCATAGACATGCATATATTCATAAATACACATATTATTTGAATACGACATTGGTTTCTTTAATAACATACACGACACATACTCTGGGACTTTTGTGGAAACAACACTGTTTATGAGCCTCCAGATTCTGGATTGTACGACTGTTGATGGTAATGTTCCCATTGTCTTCCACAGATCACAGCTTCTTTGGCACAGAGTGGCAGAAGAGATGGTGCGCTTTGAGCAACCACATATTCTACTACTACGGCAGTGAGAAAGGTATTCAACCACATATTCTACTACTACGGCAGTGAGAAAGGTATTCAACCATATATTCTACTACTACGGCAGTGAGAAAGGTATTCAACCACATATTCTACTACTACGGCAGTGAGAAAGGTATTCAACCACATATTCTACTACTACGGCAGTGAGAAAGGTATTCAACCACATATTCTACTACTACGGCAGTGAGAAAGGTATTCAACCACATATTCTACTACTACGGCAGTGAGAAAGGTATTCAACCACATATTCTACTACTACGGCAGTGAGAAAGGTATTCAGCCACATATTCTACTACTACGGCAGTGAGAAAGGTATTCAGCCACATATTCTACTACTACGGCAGTGAGAAAGGTGTTCAACCACATATTCTACTACTACGGCAGTGAGAAAGGTATTCAACCACATATTCTACTACTACGGCAGTGAGAAAGGTATTCAACCACATATTCTACTACTACGGCAGTGAGAAAGGTATTCAGCCACATATTCTACTACTATGGCAGTGAGAAAGGTATTCTACATTCATGTCTTCCCACACAACTGTAGTTTGAGGTGTTTGGGAATGTATATTGGATCTTTTACATTTTTATTCAATGTATAGAATTTATAGCCGAACAGTGATGTTACTCTAGTAATCATGCTGTCGTTGTAGTTGTGTATCTCTCTCTCTCTTTCTCTCTGACAGACAAGCAGCAGAAGGGTGAGTTTGCGATTGATGGCTACAGTGTCAAGATGAATAACACCCTGCGAAAAGATTCCAAGAAAGATTGCTGCTTTGAAATTTCTGCCTCTGACAAGCGAGTATATCAGGTGAGAGAGAGAGAGAGAGAGAGAGAGCTAGTCTCTTGATGACACTTTGGGGCATAACATACACTAATCATTGCAGTCTGTCCATGTAACATTTCTGCAACCACTATGGGCCAGTTTCCCGGACAGATTCACCCTAGTACTGGAGAATATCTAGAATCTCATTTAATTAGCTGAAATGACTAAGATTTATCTGTCTGGTAAACCGTCCCTATAAAGTTTCTATCATAGTCCAAAACGTGTATGCATCCACACAGCAGTGTTCTAGAATATTGGACCGTTGGCTTTCATACTCTTCGAATTCTGAGCTCAGCTCAAGCTATTTCTCCAACTGTCAACACATTCAAATGAATAGAGGACGCGTACAGGAGCCATGTTGGTTGGGAATTGTGGGGGGGTTCGGGCTGTGTGTTCCCCGTATAGCGGTCTCAGAGCCGGGTAGCTATGTACCAATGGAACGCCGGACTATTGCGTGTCTGTGGACAATGATTTACGCTTAAAGGGATTGTACTTTCATAAAGCAAAGTGTCACTGACTACATCATAATGATGATGCAAAACACACACATTTAGAGTTTTATTAAAGTATTTCTCACATACATATTCAGGTTTCTTAGCTAGTTTTTTTCTTCCTTGAGGAAAGTTTAGCTAATGCATAAAAACAATGCTATTTGTTAATTAATTTAGGTGCAACTACTGACTGCATTTTTCTTCTACCTCTCTCTCTCTCTCAGTTCTGTGCGTCATCTCAGAAAGAGGCAGAGGAATGGGTGGAGCAGATAGATTTTGTGTTGAGAGGTTTGTAATACTCACCATTAGACCTCGTATTTTATCCAATGAACTTTTCATGTCAACTCTTTTATGAGTAGTTTAATATTAATAAGTATAGACAGATTCCCTTATTTAAATTGAGGCTTTGTGTGTGGGTGCCTGTGTGTGTTTGCAGACATGTCAGGGGTCATTCCGTTGGACGAGGAGGATCAAGAGACGTACGATGACATTGGCGTGGTTGAGGCGGAGCCTATTGACGATGACATCTATGAAGAAGTCCCAGGTCTGCCATTTCTCACACACATACATACATACATACATACATACATACATACATACATACATACATACATACATACATACATACATACATACATACTTACATACATACATACATACATACATACATACATACATACATACATACATACATACATACATACATACATACATACATACATACATACATACATACATACATACATACATGCAGTCGTGAGGAAGCAGAGAGGGGAGAAATCAGTCAACATTACACCGCCCTGCCTGGCTGAGTCCCAAATGGCATCATATTCCCTTTATGATGCACTACTTTTTCACTAGGGTCCATTGGGCTCTGGTCAAGAGTAGTGCACTATAAAGGGTACCATTTGGGACTCAGCTCCCATCTATCCCCATAATAAGGATAGCAGTAATAATATTACAGAAGCCTGAGCATAGAGGATGTGTCAAACAGGACGAATCAAACAAACAGTCCTCTAGTTGAACAGGATTCTTGGTTACATTCTCTGACAGAGTACACAGTGTGTATGTGTGTATGTATGTATGCATGCATGTATGTATGTACAGTCGTGGCCAAAAGTTTTGAGAATGACACAAGTATTGGTCTCCACAAAGATTTCTGCTTCAGTGTTCTTAGATCTTTATGTCAGTAGTTACTATGGTACACCGAAGTATAGTTACAAGTATTCCATAAGTGTCAAAGGCTTTCATTGACAATGACATTCAGTTTATGCAAAGAGTCAATATTTGCAGTGTTGACCCTTCTTTTTCAAGACCTCTGTAATCCGCCCTGGCATGCTGTCAATTAACTTCTGGGCCACATCCTGACTGATGGCAGGCCATTCTTGCATAATCAATGCTTGGAGTTTGTCAGAAGTTGTGGGTTTTTGTTTGTCCACCCACCTCTTGAGGATCGACCACAAGTTCTCAATGGGATTAAGGTCTGTGGAGTTTCCTGGCCATGGACCCAAAATGTCGATGTTTTGTTCCCCGAGCCACTTAGTTATCACTTTTGCCTTATGGCAAGGTGCTCCATCATGCTGGAAAAGGCATTGGTCGTCACCAACTTGTTCTTGGATGGTTTGGAGAAGTTGCTCTCTGAGGATGTGTTGGTACCATTCTTTATTCATGGCTGTGTTCTTAGGCAAAATTGTGAGTGAGCCCACTCCCTTGGCTGAGAAGCAACCCCACACATGAATGGTCTCAGGATGCTTTACTGTTGGCATGACACAGGACTGATGGTAGCGCTCACCTTGTCTTCTCCAGACAAGATGTTTTCCGGATGGCCCAAACAATCGGAAAGGGGATTCATCAGAGAAAATGACTCTACCCCAGTCCTCAGCAATCCAATTGAAGTTCTTGATGATCCGATAAATGGTTGATTTAGGTGCCATCTTACCAGCAGCAATATCCTTGCCTGTGAAGCCCTTTTTGTGCAAAGCAATGATGACGGCACGTGTTTCCTTGCAGGTAACCATGGTTGACAATGATTTCAAGCACCACCCTCCTTTTAAAGCTTCCAGTCTGTTATTCTGACTCAATCAGCATGACAGAGTGATCTCCAGCCTTGTCCTCGTCAACCGTCTCACCTGTGTTAACGAGACAATCACTGACATGATGGCAGCTGATCCTTTTGTGGCAGGGCTGAAATGCAGTTCATTTTCATGGCAAAGAGGGACTTTGCAATTAATTGCAATTCATCTGATCACTCTTCATGACATTCTGGAGTATATGCAAATTGAAACACTGAGGCAGCAAACTTTGTGGACACCAATACTTGTCATTCTCAACTTTTGGCCAGACTGTACATGCATGCATGCATACATGCATACATACATGCATACATACATACATGCATACATACACACATACACACATACACACTGTGTACTCTGTCAGAGAATGTAACCAAGAATCCTGTTCAACTAGAGGACTGTTTGTTTGATTCGTCTTGTTTGACACACATCCTCTATGCTCAGGCTTCTGTAATATTATTACTGCTATCCTTATTATGGGGATAGATGGGAGCTGAGTCCCAAATGGTACCCTTTATAGTGCACTACTCTTGACCAGAGCCCAATGGACCCTAGTGAAAAAGTAGTGCATCATAAAGGGAATATGATGCAATTTGGGACTCAGCCAGGCAGGGCGGTGTAATGTTGACTGATTTCTCCCCTCTCTGCTTCCTCTGTCCACAGTCTTCAGACAGGCTAAATCCCTTGTACCAACACCATAGTAACAGTTCTCTGACAGGCTAAATCCCTCATACCAACGCCATAGTAACAGTCCACAGCCAGGCTAAATCCCTTGTACCAACACCATAGTGTTGGTCTCTCCAGTGAATACTCTCTCTCTCACTCTCTCTCACTCTCTCTCACTCTCTCTCTCTCTCTCCTCTCTCTCTCTCTCTCTCTCTCTCTCTCTCTCTCTCTCTCTCTCTCTCTCTCTCTCTCTCTCTCTCTCTCTCTCTCTCTCTCTCTCTCTCTCTCTCTCTCTCTCTCTCTCTCTAATTTATTGGCATGACGCAACAATGTACATATTGCCAAAGTATCATACATCAATATATATTTTTTTTCTATTTTATATATATACATACATATACACACGCACATATATATATATTTTTTTTAAATATAATTACATCAAATAACAACAGGAAAAAATAAAATAAATGCATTAAATATGTCAGGCACTGTCCCTCAACTTGTGGCAGGCAGCAACATAGCATGCTGCCAGCGCACAGCTGGTCATGTCTTCCCCCAAAAGGATCGGCAGCCTTTCTATGTCAGAGGTCCTCAAAGCCCCGGACTACTTGTTCAAATTTGGGGAAGTGACTCTCTCTGATAGTTTTATATTTTTGACATTTGGTCAGGAAATGCAGCTCTGTCTCTGGTTCTGCTGTGGTGCAGTGGTTGCACAGCCTTTCCTCTACAGGGAGCCAGGTTTTCCTGTGTCTACCCTTCTCAATAGCAAGGCTGTGCTCGCTGAGCCTGTACTTTGTCAAGGTTTTCCTGAGGTTTTGATCAGTCACCATGGTCAGATAGTTTGCCATGGTGTACTGTCGATTTAGGGCCAAATAGCACTGCATTTTGCTTTGTGCTTGTGTTTGTGTTTTCCAATAGGTAATGTAGTTTTGTTTTAGATGTTTTGTAATTTGGTTAATTCTTGATTGATTGGATGTTCTGGTCCTGAGGCTTCAGTGTGTTAGTGGAACAAGTTTGTGAACTCAGCCCCTGGACCAGTTGGATGAAGGGACTCTTATCTTTGCTCAACTCTTGGTATTGCAGGGCTTGGTAATGATATGAGAGGGGGTCACTGGGTCTCTCTCTCTCTCTCTCTCTCTCTCTCTCTCTCTCTCTCTCTCTCTCTCTCTCTCTCTCTCTCTCTCTCTCTCTCTCTCTCTCTCTCTCTCTCTCTCTCTCTCTCTCTCTCTCTCTCTCTCTCTCTCTCTCTCTCTCTCTCTCTCTCTCTCTCTCTCTCTCGTCAAAAGTAGTGCACTATAAAGGGAATAGGGTGCCATTTGGGACACAGCCTTGCTTCTGTGATTTGTATGTTACAAGCGTGTTAAACAACAGGTGTGGCAGACTAGCTGGGGCTTTGCATTATTCAGACCCACATCTGACCCTCTCTATCCTCGGCCCATATTCATAAAGAGTCTGAGTAGAAGTGCTGATCTAGGATCAGGTCCTCTATGTTCATGTGATCTCATTCATTACGATTTTCTCTCTTTCTTTCTCCCACAGAGAAAATGTCCACTCCTTCCTTGCCCACCCCTCCAAAGCCCAAGGTGGAACCACCCACGCCACACAGCAAACCCACCCCAACCACTACAGCTCCAGGTAACTGGACCGAGAAACCTGCCTGTCATCCTTTAACCTCACCAAACACGGACTTCAGAGTGGTTCTGATCATTGCAGAATCAAGAAGAGGATGCCAGCTTAGAGAGAAGGCACACTGGGAAAGGAAGTCATGATGACGGAGAGGAATTCCCTGTGAAAAAGCACACAGACATTTCACACTGTTCTTGAAAAAACACATTTAAGTTAGCTCCTCCTACCTCTTATTTCTGCATTTCAGAAAACCACATGCGTTTGCATAATGTCAGTATAAAACCGAAAGCTATTTTTAACCCCTTACACAAGAAATGGTCCACTCTTGAGTGTTATGTGGTTACCATGTATAAAAGCTATAGAGGCTCAATCCCCTGTACACTTCATAGGTGAAAACAGAGGAAATTTAGTTTATTAACTAGACCGTTTAAAAAAATAAAATAAAAACTTGAAAAAGCCATACATGCACCTGAGTAGAATCATGGAGGATAACACACTATAAAGTCTGGGACTTTCCATTGTGGTCCTCTTGAGACAAGATGGCTGGGCAAGAGCCAACACAGTATGACAGCCAGATAATAAAACAGAAAACGAAGAAGAACTTTTCAGTTAAGGTACATTCAAATGGGCACAGAAAACATCAAACAGTTTTTTCCTTTTATTTTTAAAGCTTCCCAGAGAGGATGTTGTTTTTATGGGCAGAGGCAACTCATTCCACTCTGAGGCTCCAGTATACAAGAAAGTACCTTTCCCAGCATTCCTCCTGATCCTGCATAAGCACACATTAGCAACACCTGATCTGGTGCTGTGATTGTGTGCAGTTCGATATCTGGGTGCAGAACCATAGAGGAGAGGGCGACAGGGAGGGAGAGGGAGAGAGATGACTAGTCTGTATTGTTCTGTCAGAGGAAGACCTCTTGTTAGCGTTCTACCATGACATCACAATAACCACCCATGTACTGTAGACACTGGGAACATTTTGATTCTGATCCGTCTCTGTCTGTCTCTCTCCAGTGAATAAGATCACAGACTACCAGAACTTCTACCAGGGGATATGGGACTGTACAGGAGATCAACCAGATGAACTGTCCTTCAGACGGGGAGACGCCATCTACATCCTCAGCAAGGTAGGTCTGTCTGGGCTGGAGGAACCAACCCTCTTCATCCTCACTCTCACCTACAGACAGGGATCATTGGAAATCCCTAGAGGGTCAGGATGATCTCCTTTTCACATGCTTAAGGTTCTTGCTCGATGCGGCTCCTGCTCGATGCGGCTCCTGCTCGATGCGGCTCCTGCTCGATGCGGCTCCTGCTCGATGCGGCTCCTGCTCGATGCGGCTCCTGCTCGATGCGGCTCCTGCTCCATGCGGCTCCTGCTCCATGCGGCTCCTGCTCCATGCGGCTCCTGCTCCATGCGGCTCCTGCTCCATGCGGCTCCTGCTCCATGCGGCTCCTGCTCCATGCGGCTCCTGCTTGATGATTGTGCCCATTGTGACACAACTAATCCCCATCACACAGTGTCCAGAGAGAGAGGTTGCATCATTTAAGGCACCTTATTCCCTACTTAGTGCAGTACTTTTGACCAGAGCCCTATGGGCCAGTAGTGCCCTGTGGGCCAGTAGTGCCCTGTGGGCCAGTAGTGCCCTGTGGGCCAGTAGTGCCCTGTGGGCCAGTAGTGCCCTGTGGGCCAGTAGTGCCCTGTGGGCCAGTAGTGCCCTGTGGGCCAGTAGGGCCCTGTGGGCCAGTAGTGCCCTGTGGGCCAGTAGTGCCCTGTGGGCCAGTAGTGCCCTGTGGGCCAGTAGGGCCCTGTGGGCCAGTAGTGCCCTGTGGGCCAGTAGTGCCCTGTGGGCCAGTAGGGCCCTGTGGGCCAGTAGTGCCCTGTGGGCCAGTAGTGCCCTGTGGGCCAGTAGGGCCCTGTGGGCCAGTAGTGCCCTGTGGGCCAGTAGTGCCCTGTGGGCCAGTAGTGCCCTGTGGGCCAGTAGTGCCCTGTGGGCCAGTAGTGCCCTGTGGGCCAGTACTGCCCTGTGGGCCAGTAGTGCCCTGGTCAAAAGTAGTGCACTAAGTAGGGAATAAGGTGCCTTAAAGGATGCAACCTCTCTCTCTGGACACTGTGTGATGGGGATTAGTTGTGTCACAATGGAACGGTTTTTAGTGTTCTTGGCGTGAAGCTGTGCCTGCCTGGCAGCGTCTGCCATTCATCACTCTCTAGCCTTCCTCCCTTCATCTGCCTGGGTTGCTTTCAGCACTCCCTCTCCATCTCCTGCCCCACAGCCTCCATCTCCTGCCCCACAGCCTCCATCTCCTGCCCCACAGCCTCCATCTCCTCCTCCATAGTCTCCATCTCCTCCTCCATAGTCTCCATCTCCTCCTCCATAGTCTCCATCTCCTCCAGCTCCGCCTCCACGGCAGACAGGCAAACAGGCAGACAAGCCACACACCTCTCGTCTGTCCCTCTCACCTAGCCAGGCATGGCCTTAATGGGGATGTGTGTTCTCAGGAAACGGCAGGAGGAGTCCACCACTCCATTTAGACCAAGTGAGGACGTGTGGTGGGCGCCCAGTTTCCGAGGCTTGTCAGCTAGCGAGGTGTAGGAGGGGTGTTTGTGTGGCAGGTGTGGGGAACTAAAGAGCGATTTGTGTTGTGGCCTAAAATATGAATACATTAATGGATTAAACATTGATATATTGCTGAAGTATAATCAGCCATTTAAATATTCTCTAGTATTTTCTAATTGGAGGTTGCATAACCCACTGTACATCATTTGTACCTCCATCATCCAATGTCTGTCTTAGTGGTTTAATGCCGTATGTATTTGCAGAGTGGCACTGCCCAAAATAATTGTTTGCAGTGTTTCACAACAGTCTTGTGTGGTGAATACAATGTAATGGTCAATGGGGAAACTCTTCTTGAGTTCGCTCTGGAGGGCTGTAAGAAATTAATGTATTTCCTACTCAACGAGAGCTCTGTTTTCATGATCAAGCCTGCCATCTAGTGGTTAGTATAAGAACTATCTCTTTACCAATGGTGCAGTTCATTACTGTGACTTTTGGCGATAAATCCATGTTGGCATTCTATGTTTTAATTCCATATGAAAGGGTGAATGATCAGAGATGCTGTGCAATGCCAATGTTCATAGTAGACAACCATGTAAACACAACAGCCCACATCCTGCTTCTTGTCCTGCATTGAAGAGAAGCTGAAATCAAGTTGTCCTTTCATTGGATCAGTGTCCAGACTGAAAGAGCCTTTAGTTGACCTGGAACCTTGGTGTTGGGGGTTGTGGAATGACCATAAAACCTGTCTGGACGCTCACACAGTCCAGCTGCATCAGGAGGCAGGAGGGGCCACACACACACCCCCTTCCACAATTGAAAGACCAGGAATAGCATGAGCGGACAGCGGTCCCCCACCCCTAACACAGCTGCCAGACCCCCCAGTCAGCCTCAGCCCCGGGTGTTGGGAGTGGGAGGGTGTTAGGCTATCTAACCTAAGGTAACCTGCTGCACACATGTATATGTGTGTGTTTGTGTTCTCGCATGTTGTCACAGTGGGTGTCTGCGCTCCCTTCCTCATAAGTCCCATATACCTACAGTGTATTAGTAACTGAGGCCCAGCCTCCAGCTTCCAGCCCCCAACACTCACTCAGGCAGGCATGACTTACCTACCAGCAGTCAACACTGGGCTGGTCCTGGTCCACACCACACTGAGGTGTGACTGTCTTCTAGAACAGACACACACATATAGAACCCTGTATCACCCCCAGGGGGCTTGAGGCCAAACGTCAATTCCATCATGTCACACATTAATAAGATGATTGTGACATTTAGTGTTTATGTATTATGTAATGTGTGTGTGACGTGTTTCAGCTTGTAGTTAATTAGATGTGGTATTTGGCTTCAGCTCTGCATGGCATTGTCTTTGGACACAGTCCAGTATTTCTTCACTTGTGTGGCTTTAGCTCTGGTCCAGGGTGTTACATAAGGCTAGTATCGCCCTGGACCAGAGCTAATGTGGTGACTTATTACATCTGTCAGCAGACTGCCCTTCACCATGCCTGACCTGTGGTCCACAACATGGACACGTTACTAGCATCCACTTGCCTCTGTATTATTTGAGCAGGCCAGGAGTATCACCCTGACCAGGACAGACTCTGGGCCCTACATGGGAGTCATAGTCTTTGAACTCTCTGAGCCTCCCAGTCCCAGTGTCTCTGACACAAACTGCTCTGCTGCCTAACTCTGCTCACATTGGTGTGGATCGGTGGTGGTTCTCCAGCGTAGTGTGTAACCGTGCCTAAGACTTAACTTGTATTAGTTCCCCAAGCTCAAGATGCATCTCTATGTATATATTTTTTTACAACAAATACATTGTAGTGCATTCAATGATACGAAATGTTCTCTCTCTATTCTCTCCCTCTCTGTTCTCTCTTGCTCTCTCACCTTCTCTCCTCTGTTCTCTCCTCTATCAGGAGTACCAGAGCTATGGTTGGTGGATCGGGGAGATGAAGGGGTCTGTTGGCATCGTGCCTAAAGAGTACCTCATGGAGCTGTTCGCCATTTAAAGGCCCACCTGAGTAGGTATTAGATCATACAACTCAGCCATGGGTGAAATAACTGTTGGGTTGTTCCAGCAACACTAATGTGTATTGTTTTTGTGTTATGTTTTAGGGCATCTAAATCCTATCATATTCGATGTGCGATGCATAGAAACAGAGCATATCGGAAGGGGACGCTGAATTAAGCAAAGCCAACTGTAAGATCAAAATGGACATGACATGAATCCGTTATTTTTTATTTTGCTACAGACAAAGAGCTTTAAGGAGTTGTCAGCAGTTTGAGGTCAGTGAACTGCTTTAAGGAGTTGTCAGCAGTTTGAGGTCAGTGAACTGCTTTAGTTTGTAATTTATTATCGCTGCATTGCCCCTTTCGATACAGAGTCTTTGTATTCTGAACTGTCTAGAATGAATCGCTTATGGAGTCTTTGGTTGAGAGATATATGTGTATATTACTGGTCAGGCATATTGAATAAATACTTGATACTGCTCCTGGTTGTTTGTTTGTTTGTTTGTTTGTTTTGTTTACCTGCCATTCCATGCAGAGTTGGATCAAATTGCCTCTACTAGACCTTTATCTCAGGTCAGTTATCCATTTACCCCCTTATGGCCTGCTGAGGATTGGGTGATAGCAAGCAGATCCAAGGTCAGTGCTTGGGGACCTCTTCTACCCAGTGTATTCTGCTGTGCTGTATGGAAAAACAACCACCAGGTGGCGTCAAAGTCCCTGTCTGACCTCAACTGGTACAGCTTTTCTTTACTGTTGATGGCACAACATGTATTTGTTTCTACCATAGAATTAGAATACACTGTAATAGGACCTTTATGGACTCTAGTTTTTCATGCATTTTATTTGGGTGGTATTGTGTTACATATATAAATTGCAACATATTTTTATAAAAGTGAGCTTGCCTGTAAGATAAACAGTAGTCTACTGCCCCATTACATTCATTTTTGTATTTTTTATTTAACATTTATTTAACTAGGCAAGTCAGTTAAGAACACATTCTTATTTATGATGACGGCCTACCAAAAGCCAAAAGACCTCCTGCGGGGACGGGGACTGGAATTAAAAATATAAATAAATACAAACAAAATATAATAGGACCAAACGCACATCACGACAAGAGAGACCAAGCAACACTACCAGAGAGATACCTAAGACAACATCATAGCAAGGCAGCAACACATGACAACACAGCATGGTAGCAACGTAACATGACAACATGGTAGCAGCACAAAACATGGTACAAACATTATTGGGCACAGACAACAGCACAAAGGGCAAGAAGGTAGAGATGACAAAACATCACGCAAAGCAGTCACAACTGTCAGTAAGAGTGTCCATGATTGAGTCTTTGAATGAAGAGATTGAGATAAAACTGTCCAGTTTGAGTATTTGTTGCAGCTCGTTCCAGTCGCTAGCTGAGGCGAACTGAAAAGACGAGCGACACAGGGATGTGTGTGCTTTGGGGACCTTTAACAGAATGTGACTAGCAGAACGGGTGTTGTATGTGGAGGATAAGGGCTGCAGTAGATATCTCAGATAGGGGGGAGTGAGGCCTAAGAGGGTTTTATAAATAATTTAATTGATTTAGAGAAAAAAACAGTCTGGTTTCCCAGACTCAAATTAAGAATAACCCTGGACTAAAAAGCATGCTCCATGAAATAGCTTTTCAGTCCTTGATTAGGCTTACTCTGAGAAACCAGCCCTAGGATACCCTTGATTCATTTAGGCTGCGTTTACACAGGCAGACAAATTCTGATCTTTTGCCAATAATTGGTATTTTTACCAATCAGATCAGATATTTTGCTGATAATTGGGCAAAACAATCTGAATTGGGCTGCCCGTGTTAACCCACTCTTAGCCTTTTCATATATGGGTAAAGCATCTGTATTTTCTCAAGTGTAGAAGTGGGATAATTAATTTTCCAATTAACCAAGTTGGCCTGCTGTAGGCTACTGGACCATATCATTAAGGAACAGCCCTGCTACGCTGCTGCTGACACGGGGAAAGGTTTGTGCCTGCTGAATCGAATAGACTTAATAAAAAATCTCAACACCTTATTCCCTAAATAGTGCACTACCCATAGGGCTCTGGTCAAAAGTAGTGCACTATATGGGGAATAGGGTGCCATTTAGGACGAAAGGTCTGTGCCTGTTGAAATGAGAAGGCTTAATTAAAAAGATGAGAGAGAGAGATCTGCGTGAACCTGTGCTGTATAAGGGGATACCTAGTCAGTTGTACGGCTGAATGCATTCAACTGAAATGTGATTCCACATTTAACCTAACCCTTCTGAATCAGAGAGGTGTGGGGGGGCTGTCTTAATCAAAATCCACGTCATCGGCGCCCGGGCAATGCTCCTACCCGCCAGGCCACCGTATAGAGTTCGGAGACAGTAACGCTCCTACCTGCCAGGATCAGTATAGAGTTAGGAGACAGTAACGCTCCTACCTGCCAGGCCACCGTATAGAGTTAGGAGACAGTAACGCTCCTACCCGCCAGGCCACCGTATAGAGTTAGGAGACAGTAACGCTCCTACCTGCCAGGCCACCGTATAGAGTTAGGAGACAGTAACGCTCCTACCCGCCAGGCCACCGTATAGAGTTAGGAGACAGTAACGCTCCTACCTGCCAGGCCACCGTATAGAGTTAGGAGACAGTAACGCTCCTACCTGCCAGGCCACCGTATAGAGTTAGGAGACAGTAACGCTCCTACCTGCCAGGCCACCGTATAGAGTTAGGAGACAGTAACACTCCTACCTGCCAGGCCACCGTATAGAGTTAGGAGACAGTAACGCTCCTACCCGCCAGGCCACCGTATAGAGTTAGGAGACAGTAACGCTCCTACCCGCCAGGCCACCGTATAGAGTTAGGAGACAGTAACGCTCCTACCCGCCAGGCCACCGTATAGAGTTAGGAGACAGTAACGCTCCTACCCGCCAGGCCACCGTATAGAGTTAGGAGACAGTAACGCTCCTACCTGCCAGGCCACCGTATAGAGTTAGGAGACAGTAACGCTCCTACCTGCCAGGCCACCGTATAGAGTTAGGAGACAGTAACGCTCCTACCTGCCAGGCCACCGTATAGAGTTAGGAGACAGTAACGCTCCTACCCGCCAGGCCACCGTATAGAGTTAGGAGACAGTAACGCTCCTACCTGCCAGGCCACCGTATAGAGTTAGGAAACAGTAACGCTCCTACCCGCCAGGCCACCGTATAGAGTTAGGAGACAGTAACGCTCCTACCTGCCAGGCCACCGTATAGAGTTAGGAGACAGTAACACTCCTACCTGCCAGGCCACCGTATAGAGTTAGGAGACAGTAACGCTCCTACCCGCCAGGCCACCGTATAGAGTTAGGAGACAGTAACGCTCCTACCCGCCAGGCCACCGTATAGAGTTAGGAGACAGTAACGCTCCTACCTGCCAGGCCACCGTATAGAGTTAGGAGACAGTAACGCTCCTACCTGCCAGGCCACCGTATAGAGTTAGGAGACAGTAACGCTCCTACCTGCCAGGCCACCGTATAGAGTTAGGAGACAGTAACACTCCTACCTGCCAGGCCACCGTATAGAGTTAGGAGACAGTAACGCTCCTACCTGCCAGGCTCAGTATAGAGTTAGGAGACAGTAACGCTCCTACCCGCCAGGCCACCGTATAGAGTTGGGAGACAGTAACGCTCCTACCCACCAGGCCACCGTATAGAGTTAGGAGACAGTAACGCTCCTACCTGCCAGGATCAGTATAGAGTTAGGAGACAGCAACGCTCCTACCTGCCAGGATCAGTATAGAGTTAGGAGACAGTAACGCTCCTACCTGCCAGGATCAGTATAGAGTTAGGAGACAGTAACGCTCCTACCTGCCAGGCCACCGTATAGAGTTAGGAGACAGTAACGCTCCTACCTGCCAGGCCACCGTATAGAGTTAGGAGACAGTAACGCTCCTACCTGCCAGGCCACCGTATAGAGTTAGGAGACAGTAACGCTCCTACCCGCCAGGCCACCGTATAGAGTTAGGAGACAGTAACGCTCCTACCCGCCAGGCCACCGTATAGAGTTAGGAGACAGTAACGCTCCTACCTGCCAGGCCACCGTATAGAGTTAGGAGACAGTAACGCTCCTACCTGCCAGGCCACCGTATAGAGTTAGGAGACAGTAACGCTCCTACCTGCCAGGCCACCGTATAGAGTTAGGAGACAGTAACGCTCCTACCTGCCAGGCCACCGTATAGAGTTAGGAGACAGTAACGCTCCTACCTGCCAGGCCACCGTATAGAGTTAGGAGACAGTAACGCTCCTACCCGCCAGGCCACCGTATAGAGTTAGGAGACAGTAACGCTCCTACCTGCCAGGCCACCGTATAGAGTTAGGAAACAGTAACGCTCCTACCTGCCAGGCCACCGTATAGAGTTAGGAGACAGTAACGCTCCTACCTGCCAGGCCACCGTATAGAGTTAGGAGACAGTAACACTCCTACCTGCCAGGCCACCGTATAGAGTTAGGAGACAGTAACGCTCCTACCCGCCAGGCCACCGTATAGAGTTAGGAGACAGTAACGCTCCTACCCGCCAGGCCACCGTATAGAGTTAGGAGACAGTAACGCTCCTACCTGCCAGGCCACCGTATAGAGTTAGGAGACAGTAACGCTCCTACCTGCCAGGCCACCGTATAGAGTTAGGAGACAGTAACGCTCCTACCCGCCAGGCCACCGTATAGAGTTAGGAGACAGTAACGCTCCTACCTGCCAGGCCACCGTATAGAGTTAGGAGACAGTAACGCTCCTACCTGCCAGGCCACCGTATAGAGTTAGGAGACAGTAACGCTCCTACCTGCCAGGCCACCGTATAGAGTTAGGAGACAGTAACACTCCTACCTGCCAGGCCACCGTATAGAGTTAGGAGACAGTAACGCTCCTACCTGCCAGGCTCAGTATAGAGTTAGGAGACAGTAACGCTCCTACCCGCCAGGCCACCGTATAGAGTTGGGAGACAGTAACGCTCCTACCCACCAGGCCACCGTATAGAGTTAGGAGACAGTAACGCTCCTACCTGCCAGGATCAGTATAGAGTTAGGAGACAGCAACGCTCCTACCTGCCAGGATCAGTATAGAGTTAGGAGACAGTAACGCTCCTACCTGCCAGGATCAGTATAGAGTTAGGAGACAGTAACGCTCCTACCTGCCAGGCCACCGTATAGAGTTAGGAGACAGTAACGCTCCTACCTGCCAGGCCACCGTATAGAGTTAGGAGACAGTAACGCTCCTACCTGCCAGGCCACCGTATAGAGTTAGGAGACAGTAACGCTCCTACCTGCCAGGCCACCGTATAGAGTTAGGAGACAGTAACGCTCCTACCCGCCAGGCCACCGTATAGAGTTAGGAGACAGTAACGCTCCTACCTGCCAGGCCATCGTATAGAGTTAGGAGACAGTAACGCTCCTACCTGCCAGGCTCCATATAGAGTTAGGAGACAGTAACGCTCCTCCCCGCCAGGCTCCGTATAGAGTTAGGAGACAGTAACGCTCCTACCTGCCAGGATCAGTATAGAGTTAGGAGACAGCAACGCTCCTACCTGCCAGGATCAGTATAGAGTTAGGAGACAGTAACGCTCCTCCCCGCCAGGATCAGTATAGAGTTAGGAGACAGTAACGCTCCTCCCCGCCAGGCTCCGTATAGAGTTAGGAGACAGTAACGCTCCTACCTGCCAGGCCACCGTATAGAGTTAGGAGACAGTAACACTCCTACCTGCCAGGATCAGTATAGAGTTAGGAGACAGTAACGCTCCTACCCGCCAGGCCACCGTATAGAGTTAGGAGACAGTAACGCTCCTACCTGCCAGGCTCCATATAGAGTTAGGAGACAGTAACGCTCCTCCCCGCCAGGCTCCGTATAGAGTTAGGAGACAGTAACGCTCCTACCCGCCAGGCCACCGTATAGAGTTAGGAGACAGTAACGCTCCTACCTGCCAGGCCACCGTATAGAGTTAGGAGACAGTAACGCTCCTACCTGCCAGGCCACCGTATAGAGTTAGGAGACAGTAACGCTCCTACCTGCCAGGCCACCGTATAGAGTTAGGAGACAGTAACGCTCCTCCCCGCCAGGCTCCATATAGAGTTAGGAGACAGTAACGCTCCTCCCCGCCAGGCCACCGTATAGAGTTAGGAGACAGTAACGCTCCTACCTGCCAGGCCACCGTATAGAGTTAGGAGACAGTAACGCTCCTACCCGCCAGGCCACCGTATAGAGTTAGGAGACAGTAACGCTCCTCCCCGCCAGGATCAGTATAGAGTTAGGAGACAGTAACGCTCCTACCTGCCAGGCCATCGTATAGAGTTAGGAGACAGTAACGCTCCTACCTGCCAGGCTCCATATAGAGTTAGGAGACAGTAACGCTCCTACCCGCCAGGCCTCCGTATAGAGTTAGGAGACAGTAACGCTCCTCCCCGCCAGGCTCCATATAGAGTTAGGAGACAGTAACGCTCCTCCCCGCCATGCTCCATATAGAGTTAGGAGACAGTAACGCTCCTACCCGCCAGGCCTCCATATAGAGTTAGGAGACAGTAACGCTCCTCCCCGCCAGGATCAGTATAGAGTTAGGAGACAGTAACGCTCCTCCCCGCCAGGCTCCATATAGAGTTAGGAGACAGTAACGCTCCTCCCCGCCAGGATCAGTATAGAGTTAGGAGACAGTAACGCTCCTACCTGCCAGGCCACCGTATAGAGTTAGGAGACAGTAACACTCCTACCTGCCAGGCCTCCGTATAGAGTTAGGAGACAGTAACGCTCCTACCTGCCAGGCCACCGTATAGAGTTAGGAGACAGTAACACTCCTACCTGCCAGGCTCCATATAGAGTTAGGAGACAGTAACACTCCTACCTGCCAGGCCACCGTATAGAGTTAGGAGACAGTAACGCTTCTACCTGCCAGGCCACCATGTAGAGTTAGGAGACAGTAACGCTCCTACCTGCCAGGCTCCATATAGAGTTAGGAGACAGTAACGCTCCTACCTGCCAGGCCACCGTATAGAGTTAGGAGACAGTAACACTCCTACCTGCCAGGCTCCATATAGAGTTAGGAGACAGTAACGCTCCTCCCCGCCAGGCTCCATATAGAGTTAGGAGACAGTAACGCTCCTACCTGCCAGGCCACCGTATAGAGTTAGGAGACAGTAACGCTCCTCCCCGCCAGGCCACCGTATAGAGTTAGGAGACAGTAACGCTCCTCCCCGCCAGGATCAGTATAGAGTTAGGAGACAGTAACACTCCTACCTGCCAGGCTCCATATAGAGTTAGGAGACAGTAACACTCCTACCTGCCAGGCTCCATATAGAGTTAGGAGACAGTAACGCTCCTACCTGCCAGGCCACAGTATAGAGTTAGGAGACAGTAACACTCCTACCTGCCAGGCTCCATATAGAGTTAGGAGACAGTAACGCTCCTCCCCGCCAGGCTCCATATAGAGTTAGGAGACAGTAACGCTCCTCCCCGCCAGGCCACCGTATAGAGTTAGGAGACAGTAACGCTCCTACCCGCCAGGCCTCCGTATAGAGTTAGGAGACAGTAACGCTCCTCCCCGCCAGGATCAGTATAGAGTTAGGAGACAGTAACGCTCCTCCCCGCCAGGCTCCATATAGAGTTAGGAGACAGTAACGCTCCTCCCCGCCAGGATCAGTATAGAGTTAGGAGACAGTAACGCTCCTCCCCGCCAGGATCAGTATAGAGTTAGGAGACAGTAACGCTCCTCCCCGCCAGGCTCCATATAGAGTTAGGAGACAGTAACGCTCCTCCCCGCCAGGCCACCGTATAGAGTTAGGAGACAGTAACGCTCCTCCCCGCCAGGCCACCGTATAGAGTTCGGAGACAGTAACGCTCCTACCTGCCAGGCCACCGTATAGAGTTAGGAGACAGTAACGCTCCTACCTGCCAGGCTCCATATAGAGTTAGGAGACAGTAACGCTCCTCCCCGCCAGGCCACCGTATAGAGTTAGGAGACAGTAACGCTCCTACCCGCCAGGCCTCCGTATAGAGTTAGGAGACAGTAACGCTCCTACCCGCCAGGCTCCATATAGAGTTAGGAGACAGTAACGCTCCTACCCGCCAGGCTCCATATAGAGTTAGGAGACAGTAACGCTCCTACCCGCCAGGCTCCATATAGAGTTAGGAGACAGTAACGCTCCTACCTGCCAGGCCACCGTATAGAGTTAGGAGACAGTAACGCTCCTACCCGCCAGGCCTCCGTATAGAGTTAGGAGACAGTAACGCTCCTCCCCGCCAGGCTCCATATAGAGTTAGGAGACAGTAACGCTCCTACCCGCCAGGCCACCGTATAGAGTTAGGAGACAGTAACGCTCCTACCTGCCAGGCCACCGTATAGAGTTAGGAGACAATAACGCTCCTACCTGCCAGGCCACCGTATAGAGTTAGGAGACAGTAACGCTCCTCCCCGCCAGGCTCCATATAGAGTTAGGAGACAGTAACGCTCCTACCCGCCAGGATCAGTATAGAGTTAGGAGACAGTAACGCTCCTACCTGCCAGGCCACCGTATAGAGTTAGGAGACAGCAACGCTCCTACCCGCCAGGCCACCGTATAGAGTTAGGAGACAGTAACGCTCCTACCTGCCAGGCCACCGTATAGAGTTAGGAGACAGTAACGCTCCTCCCCGCCAGGATCAGTATAGAGTTAGGAGACAGTAACGCTCCTACCTGCCAGGCCACCGTATAGAGTTAGGAGACAGTAACGCTCCTACCTGCCAGGCCACCGTATAGAGTTAGGAGACAGTAACGCTCCTCCCCGCCAGGATCAGTATAGAGTTAGGAGACAGTAACGCTCCTACCCGCCAGGCTCCATATAGAGTTAGGAGACAGTAACGCTCCTCCCCGCCAGGCCACCGTATAGAGTTAGGAGGAGAGAATGAAAAGGGAGGAAGGGAAAGAACAAGCCATGGAGCGCTGTTTTGGTTTTATGATACCTGAGAGACCGGGGCCCTGCAGAGGAGCCCTGTGTGGCAGATGGGCTGTCCTGCTGTGTGCCTGATTGAAATGACGAAGGGTGATGGACCCACCTTCAGCAGTGGGGGTAATGGCCCTCTTGAGGGGCTGTTTGGCAGGCAGGATCTGAGCTGCCACTGACTGGGCTCTGACCTCTGGGCCTGAGTCTGGGTTGTGGAAGGCATATTATTCTGTCTGCATCTCAATAGTCTTCAGTGGCTTCCTCTTCTCTCTCTCTCTCTTCTGACTCTCTATCTCTCTTTCACACTTCTCCCTCGGCCCACCTCTCCCTCTGTTCTCCCCACTCACTATTTCATTCTTACTTTCTCTTTTATTTCTATCTATCTCTTTCTCTGTCCCCCCCCCCCCCCCCTCCTCCACCAGTAAAGTGTCTGTGTTTTGTTCTGTTCAGTTGAGTGATGCAGCAGCCCACTGCCTGTCCTCTGGGTGACATTCAAGACAAACATAAATCCAGATCTTTACGGCACCGCGGGGCGATAAAGCCCACAGCTAATTGGAGATGTCATGAATTACCATAATTAGTTATCGAATATATTACATTGAACATGGAGAGAGGAAGGAGAGGTTCTAGGGCTCCGCATCAGACAGGGAGTTACCATAGAGATATGCAGCTAAATGTTCCAATATCCACACATTCTAAGGCTACCACTTAGAATACATGTCCAATACATCGCTTCAGTTCATGCTAAGTAGTATTCTAGTGTGGGTATTGGAGCAGAACCATTTGCTCCGTTCCAGCCATTATCATGAGCCGTCCTCCCCTCAGCAGCCTCCTGTGTTCCAGACGTATTGCAGTTTGTCTCCTCATCTGTGAACCCCTAGCTCTTCCCCCTAGGACACCAAAGCTGGTTTAGGATCATTTTAGCCTTTTAGGTCGCAATGAACAAGATTAGATGGACAGGGTGGACCACCTGATCCTAGATCAGCACTCCTACTCTGAGACGTTTGACACATAGGGCCCCAGCTCTCTAAGCTGCAGTAGGCTAGGGTATGGGTTAGGCTGCCAAATGCAAGTTAGGCTAAATATTGCCTCTCCCTTTAATGGCTCTAATAAAGTACTTTGTTAATGGACGTGGACTCCATGCACCCCTCAGCTTTGGATGGCCACCGCCCCAGAATATACAGGCCCTTTGATTACAGTTGAGCACTAAGATATAATGTTTCATAGATAAATGCCACCTTGACATTAATCTTCAGAGCACTACATTTCACTAATGATACCAGAATATCACTAATTAATACTTGCAACCATAAAATTAAAGTTTTACCAGCCAAATATACAGTTTCAGCCACTGAGGAATGAGGGAGAGAGAGGACAAAAGTGAAGAAAAACAAAGCTTGGAGAATTCCTCAATCTGTCTTTAGCTAGACACCATTTCATAGAGGATTCTGGAAGCATCCTGGTGTTAATCGTTGTATCACAAACAATATCCTTCTTGGCCTCTAAACCACCAGTTTAGGTTTGAAAAATGACTAACTTTTGCAAAATTCCCAGGTTTTCCAGACATCCTGGGTGGAGGATTCCGGATTTCCTGTTTATTCCGTGTTGATTCCAGGAATCTTCCGACCGTGATTTCTGAATTGTACAACCATACACTGGTTCCACCCAGAGAGCCGGGCCACTGTCCCATAGTGAGTCCCCTATTGGGAAGCCCTTTCATGTTCTCTCTCTACTGTATGTACTTGTAGTTGGGGCTAGACTTGATCTACACCACTCTGGAGAGGTGCTGTAGTCTCCATAAAGCAGCCATATCTACACCACTCTGGAGAGGTGCTGTAGTCTCCATAAAGCAACCATATCTACACCACTCTGGAGAGGTGCTGTAGTCTCCATAAAGCAGCCAGATCTACACCACTCTGGAGAGGTGCTGTAGTCTCCATAAAGCAGCCAGATCTACACCACTCTGGAGAGGTGCTGTAGTCTCCATAAAGCAGCCATATCTACACCACTCTGGAGAGGTGCTGTAGTCTCCATAAAGCAGCCAGATCTACACCACTCTGGAGAAGTGCTGTTGTCTTCATAAAGCAGCCAGATCTTCACCACTCTGGAGAGGTGCTGTTGTCTCCATAAAGCAGCCAGATCTACACCACTCTGGAGAGGTGCTGTTGTCTCCATAAAGCAGCCAGATCTACACCACTCTGGAGAGGTGCTGTAGTCTCCATAAATCAGCCAGATCTACACCACTCTAGAAAGGTGCTGTAGTCTCCATAAAGCAGCCAGATCTACACCACTACTAGAGGTGCTGTTGTCTTCATAAAGCAGCCAGATCTACACCACTCTGGAGAGGTGCTGTTGTCTTCATAAAGCAGCCAGATCTACACCACTCTGGAGAGGTGCTGTTGTCTTCATAAAGCAGCCAGATCTACACCACTCTGGAGAGGTGCTGTTGTCTTCATAAAGCAGCCAGATCTACACCACTCTGGAGAGGTGCTGTTGTCTTCATAAAGCAGCCAGGCAGGCCGTTCCTCTTTTCATCTGCTCTTTCACCTGGTTATTCAGTCATAGATCAGTGCCCGGCGTCATTGAGACTTTCTGTTGGGGAATAACAGAGCATTATTTATGTGCTGCTATCCCCAGGCAGGGCTGGCTTACTGAGGGAAATGGTCCTCTGTCAGCGTTCCATTAAAGCTTCTATGTACCCGTTGAAACCTTTAAATCTGGACACGGACCTTTTCTAAAATGGAAGTCTGTATTAATTGAGGTCAACTTCCATAGATGCAACTCAGGAGGAAGACAAATGGGGCACTTCCCAAATGACACCCTATTCCCTACATAATGCACTGCTTTTAACCAGGGGCCATATGGAGAAGTAGTGCATTAAATAAGGAATAGGGTGCCATTTGGGACACAACCTACCTCTGCTGGCTGCTGAGTTGTCAGAAGATGTAGTGGTGAATGTACAGTACAGTTTCATATTAGTGACAGTATGTTTTGATTTGAAAGCCAAAATGGACGCCTTGTTAATATGATACCTCTGGAGTAGACCTATATTAGCTATATGACTCACGCTCTGCTTCAGTGGAAATGTTGTCATAGACGGATCCACTTTCTGATGTCACTTCTACACAGATGACGTTACCACATATAAAGACACAGTCTATTTGTCAAGTCGAGAAACTCAACATAAACTCATAGAGATGTAGAGAGATTTCTCCTGTTCTTCCTAATGTATGTGAATACAGTGCTGTGAGTCAGTGCTACTTTACGATTTGCAGGGCCAGGCTGGGATGTGTGTGTGTGTGTGTGTGTGTGTGAGATGGGTGGTGTTGGTGGTGTTGGTGGTGTTGGTGGTGTTGGTGGTGGCAGGGTAGTAAATCCTCAGCTATTCTCCGAGGCTCGCTGGCGCTGAAAGAGCAGAGGGGTCGTTCGTTCCCAGCACCACACGGCCGCGCCCACCGCTCCCTGGCGCTATCAGCGTTCGCTCGAGCTCGTGCTAATTGGCAGTTGACTGGGAGGGAGCTGCAGGCGGCGTCTAGGGAGGAGGTCGTATATCACAGAGAGGAGGGGAAAGGGACGAGACCAGTGGCGACCCGTCATTCAGGGCAGGTGTGGCAGAAATATTTTATATATCAAATAGCCACCCTTTGCCTTGGTAACAGCTTTGCACACTCTTGGCATTCTCTCAACCAGCTTCATGAGGACCGCCACAGGAATGGAAGACCCAGAAATACCCAAAATAGCCCAAATAAATGCTTCACAGAGTTCAAGTAACAGACACATCTCAACATCAACTGTTCAGAGGAGACTGTGTGAATCAGGAGTTCATGGTCAAATTGCTTCAAAGAAACCACTACTAAAGGACACCAATAAAAAGAAGAGACTTGCTTGGGCCAAGAAACACCAGCAATGGACATTAGACCGGTGGAAATTTGTCCTTTGATCTGGAGTCCAAATTTGAGATTTCTGGTTCCAACCTCAACCAAATTTTGATTATTTGGGATGAGTTGGACCACAGTGAAGGAAAACCAGCCAACAAGTGCTCAGCATATGTGGGAACTCCTTCAAGACTGATGGAAAAGCATTCCAGGTGAAGCTGGTTGAGAGAATGCCAAGAGTGTGCAAGACAAAGGGTGGCTATTTGAAGAATGTCAAATATAAATATATATATGTCATAGTTTTGATGTCTTCTTTTATTCTACAATGTAAAACATTGTGCAAATAAATAAAAACCCTTGAATAAGTAATATTCCAAACTTTTGACCGGGAGTGTATATACATTTTTTTGTTTGTGGGGGGGAGAAGAGAAATAATTAAGAGAAATTATAGATTAAAATGTATCAGTGCTCATCGGCCATTGGACATACCCATTAAACAACAAGTTAGAAATCGCTAATTCAACAATTAATGGTTTGGAAGGAATCGGTGACAGTGGCTAACCGCAAGTATTGCAACTGGGAATAAACAGTTGCAAGTCGGGAATAAACAGCTCAAACTGGGAAAATAAGTTTTGAACGGTCATTCAACTCTCTTTGATGACTTAAGTAGGGCCTCCAATTAGAGACAATGCAGGGCAGCTGCCTCTAATTGGGGACCAACAAAACCAAACATAGACTCTCCTAGACATCTCCACTCAGTGAGATATGTATTCTGTAGCTAAAAAGGTTATTCTAAGTGTATGTTGTGTAGTAAGCTGTTAGTAGCCCATGTGCCTCACCCTAATAATTTGGTCTATTTTCACCTCTTAATTTCGGCTACTGTTCTGACCCGGTGGTGCATATGTAGACTATAACCTGTTTTAGAGAAATTTAATCATTGAATATTGTAAGAGCTTTCAATGTCTGCTTATATGCCCCCTTTATTTATCCTAAGGTTCTGACTTAGTGTACAGGGAGAATACTGTAAGAACGGCCCATGTTCTGAATTCTGTCGCTGTACATTTCAAAAGTGCTGAACAAATAGTTATATTGACTATGTCCGTCCTAGCTCGCTCATTAATGACTTAATCGAAATTACAGATTGCCTCTTATCTGCTTGTTGTCCCCTTATGCCATAGTGTTTTTTTAAAAGGCAGTAAATGAGGCTGAATGAACTGTTTGGCTGCCAGACAAGGCTCCGCTGATAGCCAGGTGTAGCAGTGGTAAGGTGTTGAGACAGCTTTAGGCCCTAACAGTTTGTGGGCTCCGTTTGTCACTGTTCTAGTGTAATTAATGTATTGTTTAGTGTTGTGTTGTGTAGTGGCTTTGCTGGCATGCATCTAAAACACTTTTTTGTTTTGTTTCCCCCACCAAGATTTACACGCTACAATGGACGAGACGCATAGAGTTGGATAGAGGGCACAATTAATGTCACAGAAGAAGGACATTGCAAAGATAGAAGATGAGCTCTCTAGTACATCTCTATGGGGAGATGCAGTGCCAGTGGAGCCAGCTATCTGGAGAGGCCTCCATGGTTAAATCAGACCAAACTGAACGCTGCACTGACTCAGTGGTGATCGCTGCATTTAGTCTGGTTTAACCATGCTGGAGTCTTCCAACACACACCCTGTAAAAGGCCCCTGTGTTCCTTATACCATCTCCACTCACCCTCTGGCCTGAAGGTTCCCATCGTTTCATCCATAACTAGGGTTGCAAATATTTGTTAACTTTCCCGAAATTCCCAGGTTTTCCAGAAACCCTGGTTTGAGGTTTCCGGATTTCCCTCCTGATTCTGTTAATTTTGAGGTTTTTCCTGATTTTCTCCCTTACTGTATTGGCTGTGACAGATGGGTTGTCATGTGCTGTATTGGCTGTGACAGACGGGTTGTCATGTGCTGTATTGGCTGTGACAGACGGGTTGTCATGTGCTGTATTGGCTGTGACAGACGGGTTGTCATGTGCTGGATGGGCCTTGTAGACTGGTAGTAGCAGCGGTAGGCTGTCCAAGCTGTCTGTCTGTCTGTCTGTCTGTCTGTCTGTCTGTCTGTCTGTCTGTCTGTCTGTCTGTCTGTCTGTCTGTCTGTCTGTCTGTCTGTCGAGAGAGAGCTATGTGCTGACATGTCTCTCAGGATAAATCAGTCTCATCAAAGTGACAGGTGTTTGTCCACCTGCTATTAAGATCTCTCCCACACTGTGGCCCTGCTCTGACCCGCGCCGTCCCAACGTCCACTCACACATTATTTACCACCACAAGCTCTGGGCTCCTCCCCACCTCTCTCTAGTGGGCTGGACAGACCATAATATTGTGACCATAACCATGAACACCAAGGTTCCAAAGAAACCCCAAAGGATTGTGGTTGAGACATTTTAAAACATTTAATCATGAGCTATTTCAAGATGATTTGGCTGCTGAACCCTGGGAGTTGATTTATCTAGAGGATGATTTAAATCACGCTACAGAATGTTTTATTGATTTTCTCACTGAAGTAATGGACCATCATGCCCCAGTAAGAAAGAGTACAGTTGGGTCTCGTCCATCTCCATGGGTTGATGATGAACTGGGTGAGGCATTTTGTCAAAGAAATATGGCAAAAGTCTTAGCAGCCAAATCTAAACCAGAAATTGATGAAGAGAATTATAGAACACTAAGTAATTATGCAGTTAAATTAAAAATATGTTATTTTATAACATTGTAACAAAATGTAATAACATTGTAAAAATGATTCAAAAAAGGTATGGAATACAGTTAAGGGCTTACTTGGTACATCTATCTCATCGTGCCCATCTAGTGTGGAGGTTGATGGGAGAACGATAACAAAACCAGACGATATTGGCAATCATTTTGCTGATTTTCTTTTACAAAGAAAATGTATTTACTGAGCGATAATGTAAACACCCATTCTTCCAAACAAGTTATTGTTCATTGGATTGATAATCAAATTATGACCAAAAAACATTCTCTTTTAATCTACAAATAGTGTCAGTACAGGAGGTGTTAAACTTATTGAAGTCATTACCCAACAGTGTCAGTACAGGAGGTGTTAAACTTATTGAAGTCATTACCCAACAGTGTCAGTACAGGAGGTGTTAAACTTATTGAAGTCATTACCCAATGGTAAATCTACAGGTTATGATCTTATGGACCATTTTGTACTTCGCTATGCTGCTCCCCAGATTGCAGCTCCACTGAAATACATATTTAATGTGTCACTGGAAAAGGGGACATTTCCAAATGTATGGAAGCATGCTAAACTGTGTCCAATCCCGAAAGACAGCAAAGAACGCATTACTCCTGCCAATAGTCGACCAATTAGTCTACTCCCTTCACACATATTGGAGGGTATTGTGAGTAAACAAATATGGGAGTATATGGAAAATAATGACCTGATCACAGCCAATCAGCATGCTTATTGTGGCTCAATGCTATGGATAATGGCAGGTTTGTGGGTGTACTATTTTTAGATTTTAGTGCAGCATTTGATTTAGTGGATCATGAAATAATCTTGACAAAATTATTGCATTATGGGTTTAAGGAGGCAGCATTGAACTGGGTACAGTCATATCTAACAGTCCACCTATATTAATGGGTCGTTTTCTTCCCCTCATGCTTTAAACTGTGGAATACAGCAGGGCAGCTGCCTTGGGCCACTTCTTTACTTAATATATACCAACAACCTTCCTTATGCCTTATCTGAAACTCAAGCTACTATATTTGCAGATGATACTACAATTTATACAGCAAGACAATCACTTCAACAGGTACATCAAGCTCTACAAGTAGATCTGAGAAATATCAAGGAGTGGGTTTGCCGGAACAAACTTGTTTTGAACACCAAGAAAACCAAGGTTATGTTGATCTGTTCCACCAGGAAACGGCCAATACAACATGGGATACAATTAAGTATGGTGGAAGTATACATTGAGGAAGTGGCAGAACTACTGTTCTGTGGTCTGGGGAAATGCACTAGCAAGTGAAATTAGGAGGCTGCAGATTGCCCAGAACAAAGCAGCGAGGATTGTTTTAAGATGGAGATATGGATATGGCTGCCTCTCTCTCCTAGTTAGAGGGTGAATGATGACCCGATTTAGCTGCTGGTGGCTGCTGGGCAGTATACCAGAGGAGGTGGCTGCTGGGCAGTATACCAGAGGAAGTGGCTGCTGGGCAGTATACCAGGGGATGTGGCTGCTGGGCAGTATACCAGGGGAGGTGGCTGCTGGGCAGTATACCAGGGGATGTGGCTGCTGGGCAGTATACCAGGGGATGTGGCTGCTGGGCAGTATACCAGGGGAGGTGAGACAACCACACACACACACAGATATAACAACTTGGCTGTGAGACTGCCCTGGTCCAGATATAACAACTTGGCTGTGAGACTGCCCTGGTCCAGATATAACAACTTGGCTCTGAGACTGCCCTGGTCTAGATATAACAACTTGGCTGTGAGACTGCCCTGGTCCAGATATAACAACTTGGCTCTGAGACTGCCCTGGTCTAGATATAACAACTTGGCTGTGAGACTGCCCTGGTCCAGATATAACAACTTGACTGTGAGACTGCCCTGGTCCAGATATAACAACTTGACTGTTATACTGCCCTGGTCCAGATATAACAACTTGGCTGTGAGACTGCCCTGGTCCAGATATAACAACTTGGCTGTGAGACTGCCCTGGTCCAGATATAACAACTTGGCTCTGAGACTGCCCTGGTCCAGATATAACAACTTGACTGTGAGACTGCCCTGGTCCAGATATAACAACTTGGCTCTGAGACTGCCCTGGTCCAGATATAACAACTTGACTGTGAGACGGCCGCAGGGCCCATGACTCTGGATCACAGAAAGAGCAGGAATGAGGCTTAGATTACCGGTGGAAAGCCTGAGCTTTCTGAGCCCACTGTGACTGAACTAAAGGCCTCTGGCCTCATTCAATGTTTGCATCCCAAATGGAACCCTGTTCCCTACATAGCGCACTACGTTTTGTACCACAAAAGCAGAGCACTATATACAGAACAGAATTTGGGATGAGGACCGTGCCACTGACCTGGTGGTGGTTTCAGCAGGTGTATACAAGTGTAAGCCCTGGCTGTCAAGTTAACCTTGTGTTGATTTAGAGGTTTAGTAGAACAGGAGAGTACATGGTCAACATGTAGGCAGACTGCTGACTCACACAAGCCCAAGGTCAGGACAGACAGACAGCACCATAGCAGTAAGTTAGCTAAGCTAGCTAGCCTTCCTACACAGAGCAGGGATCATAAATAATCATGGGAAATCATGTAGCCAAACGTTGGAACTTTTGGGAGTCTTGTGAGTTTGAAGGAAACAAGATGGACGCCTGCCTCCTGGGCTGCACCCCCTCCTGTGCCTTTTATTTATTAGTTTCATTTGGAATGACCAGGTTTGTGAATGTTCATGGGCTAGTGAGAAGGACCACTGCTGAAAAGGTGAACTTGTAAACCACAGCCCATGTTGTGTATCAGATTTTGAAGCGGGTCCTTTGTGTCTGTGCTCCACTTCACTCTGCCTGCTCAACACAGAAGAACCTACTCACTTTTCCTCCATGTGACATAACCATGGGTAAGGGTAAGAAGTGTTGAAAAGTCAGAAGCTGTAGGCAAACGTTGGAATGTCAGAGGAGAGGGAATGTCAGAGGAGAGGGGATATCTACTAACGAGGAAGAGTGAATGGGACAAGGCTCCACAGGGTCAGAGCTGGAACCCAGGTCACATGAATGTAGGGTTGGGGATTCAGGAGCAGATCCGGGTTCAAATAGTATTTGTTTTCTTCCGGAGCATTTGATTGAGCCTACCTGGAGTGTCAGATGGGCAGGGTTTGCACCTTTGGGATTTTTGGTTTATTTTAATTGTAATATTGTTTACAATTTAAAATGTTGTATTATTGAATATTAAAAAATACAATCTACTTGCAGTGAAGTTTGGGAGTCTTCCATTGGTTCCATTGCGCCAGGCAAGCTCAATCAAGTGCAGAAAGAACAAATACTATGAACCTAGGTATGCTCATTTTGAACTCCTGTTTTCAATTGGTTCTTCTATTAGAGTGAGTTCAACCTCCTGTTTCATGTTTCCTGTTTCATAAATACTGTACATGGTACCCAGTATTCCTGTTTCATAAATACTGTACATGGTACCCAGTATTCCTGTTTCATAAATACTGTACATGGTACCCAGTATTCCTGTTTCATAAATACTGTACATGGTACCCAGTATTCCTGTTTCATAAATACTGTACATGGTACCCAGTGTAGTAAGAGTACGGCAGCTCCAAAATGCAGGTGTTTCAGCCTAGCTCAGTGCTTTCTGTTCTGGTGGGGGAAGCCAGCAGAAAATACGGAGCGTAGGGGTTGGTAATGTTCTCTAGTTGCGGCGTGATTGGCTCAGTGTTTTGTCACTCATGGGTACACTATGTCACCGCAACATCTATATGTAGAGCTTGAAAATTCAAGCCCCTTGGGTGCTACCATAGACTTAAATTAGAAGTGCCCATCCAAGAAGATCCAATCAAGTTATATCTACCTTAGCTTTGATTGGACTGATCATGTCAACATAAAATGTGTAATGTTTGAGTGGTAAGGTGCCACTGCAGCCCGGGTTCGATCCTAGAGTGTGTGACCGGGAGACACGTGACGGCGCACAATTGGTCCAGCATCGTCCGGGTTAGGGGAGGGTTTGGCTGGCCGGAATGTCCTTGTCTCATCGTACTCTAGCGACTCCTTGTGGTGGGCCGGTCGGTCAACTTCGGTCTTCAGTTCGACAGTGTTTCCTCCGACACATTGGTGGGAATGACTTCCGGGTTAAGCAAACAGTGTGTCAAGAAACAGTGCCGGCTTGGCTCTCGACCTTCGCCGAGTCCGTAGGTGAATTGCAGCAATGGGACAAGATCGTAACTACCAATTGGATATCACGAAAAAGCAGGTAACGGCATGGGCCAGAAAAGTTTTAATACATTGGCCATGCTGTCAATCTAGCATGACTTCTGCCACGTTCAAAACAACTGGGAAATCTCAGACTTCAGTGAGTTCAAGATAACTGGGAACTCGGATAAAACTAGCTCCGCCTGGGAAAATACAGAAAATAATTTTGAACGGTCATCCAACTCTGAATTCCAAGTCAGGATTTCGGGCCTCTTTCTAGAGCCCATAAGAAGGACCGCCGCGCCACCTTCCTGTTCAAGTGTGCACAGCACAACAAGGTGAGTCCAAAGATGTCTTGTATGCTGCTGCATAAATTATGTAATATGCCAGGGAGATATGTATACTGTAGCTAAGAAAGTAATACTAAGTGTATGTTGTGTAGTAAGCTGTTAGTAGCCCATGTTCCTCACCCTAATAAATGTCTCTCTTCTCACATCATAACTTAGCCTACTGTTCTGACTTGGTGGTGCACATTTCTCCTGTAGCCTGTTTTAAAGAAATGCCATCATCGAATATTGTAAGAGCTTTCATTGTCTGCTTACATGCCCCCTTTATTTATCCTACGGTTCTGACTTAGTGTACAGGGAGAATACTGTAATGTCGGCCCATGTTCTGAATTCTGTCGCTGTACATTTCCAAAGTGCTGAATCAATAGTTATATTGACTACGCCCATCCTAGCTCGCTCATTAATTACTTAATCGAAATTACAGATTGCCTCTTATCTGCTCGTCGTCCCCTTATGCCATAGTTTGTACATCTCAATTGTCAGTAGAAACCACATTTGTTTAAGCAAGTCAGCCATATCAGCTATGTTTTTAAAAAGGCAGTAAATGAGGCTGAATTAACTGTTTGGCAGCCAGACAAGGCTCCCCTGATAGCCAGGTGTAGCAGTGGTCAGGTGTTGGGACTCTGCTGTTGGAAAGCTTTATGTCGGCCCTAACAGTTTGTGGGCACCATTGTAGTCCAATTAATGTGTTGTGTAGTGGCTTTGCTGGCATGCATCAACAAATGTTTTTTTAGTTTGCCCCACCAAGATTGACATTCTAAAATTGCCACTGATGGTACAATCTCTGCTGTACTATACTAAACCATAACCTGGTTTAAACATGCTCTGGGACAATTAACATACCATGAATGATAATGACATGAATTTAGGATACTCATTACATATGTATTACATGAGGAGCAGGTGGGGTAATTTGAGTAATTTGTGGCGAGGTGGAGGCGCTGGGATGATCAACGAGGTCTGCAGACAATCCGAGCCGGCCAGTGGATCTACTGCAGAGGAAGGAGAATTTAAACTCATCATAAAGGACTTCTCTTGGCCTCTATTTCACTCTGACACTTTTATGTTATTATTTTATGTTCTACCTCATTGCAACCGTGAGCTGCCTGCTGATTTACACTGCTGGCAGTGAGGCGTGGAGGGAGACCTTGAGAGACAGGACCATCCACCCCTCCATCCATCCATCTGTCCATTCCTCCATTTCTCCACCCCCTCGTTCTTCCTCCCCTGGCAACTCTCCACCCATCCATCCCCCCACCCCTCTGTCCGTCCACCCCATCCCTCCACCCCACTGTCCATCCACCCCACTATACCTCAGCCCCTCATCCCTCCTCCCTGCTAGCTCTGTATCCATCCATCCCTCCACCCCACTGTCCATCCACCCCACTATACCTCATCCCTCCTCCCTGCTAGCTCTGCATCCATCCATCCCTCCAACCCACTGTCCATCCACCCCACTATACCTCAGCCCCTCATCCCTCCTCCCTGCTAGCTCTGCATCCATCCATCCCTCCACCCACTGTCCATCCACCCCACTATACCTCAGCCCCTCATCCCTCCTCCCTGCTAGCTCTGCATCCATCCATCCCTCCACCCACTGTCCATCCACCCCACTATACCTCAGCCCCTCATCCCTCCCTCCCCTTCCTCTTAACTGTATCCACCCAGAGAAGTCCCGCCCTCTTCATTCCTAACCTCTAACAAGACATTAGACTGCCATGATTCACGCACTAATGCTGGGACTGACAGGCTGATTGACCCTCTGCTCCTCCAAACTGAACGTACAGTAAGTATCCATTCAGGATCGTCATGGAAACCTATTGAATCAGGTTACGGGTACAATAAAGCTATATTACAGAGCTCACATTGAATTTCTGAAGCTATTTCATACAGAATGATGTCTGTGCTTCTGTGGGGCTCAGGGTGCCCTTTAGGACAGAGGGAAAGCAAGGCTTGAGAAAAAAGTGCATGTTGTGTGTGTAGGTGCGTGTGTGTACGTGCGCATGCACAGAATAAAACAATGAATAAAAGTCCCATGATGGTAGTGACTGCCCATTACTTCTTATCACTTATTAACCATCAGTTATTCACATTCATTTAATAAAACATTTCAGTTGTTGTGTATATTACATATGTTATATTTGATAACTTTATTATTTAATTCCAAGTCAACATCTCATCTCTGTAGAGTTCCTCCCTATTCTTTCTGACAAAATCACAAGTTGGACATCTCCGGTGCTGCACACTCTTGGATTGCGTCCTACCTCAAATCAAATCAAATGTATTTATAAAGTGCTTTTTACCTCAGCCGATGTCACAAAGTGCTATACAGAAACCCAGCCTAAAACCCCAAACAGCAAGCAATGCAGATGTAGAAGCGCGGTGGCGTAGCAAGAATCTGTCTCCTCACCACGTGCTCTCACCACTGGTGTCCCCCAGGGCTCAGTTCTAGGCCCTCTCCTATTCTCTCTATACACTAAGTCACTTGGCTCTGTCATATCCTCACATGGTCTCTCCTATCATTGCTACGCAGACGACTCAATACATTTTCTCCTTTCCCCCTTCTGATAACCAGGTGGCGAATCGCATTTCTGCATGCCTGGGAGACATATCAGTTTGGATGTCGGATCACCACCTCAAGCTGAACCTCGGCAAGACGGAGCTGCTCTTCCTCCCGGGGAAGGACTGCCCACTCCATGATCTCACCATCACGGTCGACAACTCCATTGTGTCCTCCTCCCAGAGTGCAAAGAACCTTGGTGTGACTCTGGACAACACCCTGTCGTTCTCTGCTAACATCAAAGCGGTGACCCAATCCTGCAGGTTCATGCTCTACAACATTTGCAGAGTACGACCCTACCTTACACAGAAAGTGGAACAGGTCCTAATCCAGGCACTTGTCATCTCCCGTCTGGATTACTGCAACTCTCTGTTGGCTGGGCTCCCTGCCTGCACCATTAAATCCCTACAACTTATCCAGAATGCTGCAGCCCGTCTGGTGTTCAACCTTCCGAAGTTCTCTAATGTCACCCCGCTCCTCCGCACACTACACTGGCTTCCAGTTGAAGCTCGCATCTACTACAAAACCATGGTGCTTGCCTACGGAGCTGTGAGGGGAACGACACCTCCTTATCTCCAGACTCTGATCAGACCCTACACCTAAACGAGGACACTACGTTCATCCACCTCTGGCCTGCTAGCCCCCCTACATCTACGAAAGCACAGTTTGGGCTCATCCCAGTCAAAGCTATTCGCTGCTTTGGCACCCAAATGGTGGAACAAGCTCCCCCACGATGCCAGGACAGCGGAGTCACTAACAACCTTTCGGAGACACTTGAAACCCTACCTCTTTAAGGAATACCTGGAATAGTATAACAGTAATCCTTAAAATACAAATAAAAACTTTACTAACACTTGTCTTTTGTCTAAACTAACACTTATTTCCCTGCTAGTACTGACTTTCCTCACAGCTGCTTGCTTAAAGAAATGTACTTACTGTGATCGAGATGTGGTTGTATCACTGGCTATCCTAAGTTGAATGCACCATTTTGTAAGTCGCTCTGGATAAGAGCGTCTGCTAAATGACTAAAATATAAATGTAAATAAGGCATACTTTTATGACTGCTGAATACCAACTATCAATCACTTAGATCATGTATATTCAGGTAGTGATACCTCGCTAAGCAACTGCTATACTCTCGATTGCTTCTGTCTCTTTTAAGTAGCAGGCATAAAAGAAATACAGACGGTCAAAGGATTATGGTCATTGTAGTTCATTACCAAGTTTTCGGCACTAAACTATGTAGAATATTGACCATTTGGAAACTAGAATTCCCCACTACATTGCACAGTTCAGGCTTGATCTGATTTATCTCTAGAGAAACTGCAAAAATAATGGAACAAAATGGAATTCAAATAATTTAATTGATGTCAGTCAATTAGTTGTTAAAAAAATGAAAAATAGCCAACATTTTGGTTAATCGTGCAGAACTATTGGTTTCACATTCTAAAATTGCCACTGATGGTACAATCTCTGCTGTACTATACTAAACCATAACCTGGTTTACAACGGTATATCAGGTAAATATGGACACACATTTAGCCTGTATATAAAACATGCTCTGGGACAATTAACATACCATGAATGATAATGACATGAATTTAGGATACTCATTACATATGTATTACATGAGGAGCAGGTGGGGTAATTTGAGTAATTTGTGGCGAGGTGGAGGCGCTGGGATGATCAACGAGGTCTGCAGACAATCCGAGCCGGCCAGTGGATCTACTGCAGAGGAAGGAGAATTTAAACTCATCATAAAGGACTTCTCTTGGCCTCTATTTCACTCTGACACTTTTATGTTATTATTGTGCGAATTGAGCTCACAGAAAGAAAATTGAACGAAATGGAATTCAAATAATTTACTTGATGTCAGTCAATTAGTTGTTAAAAATCAGAAAATAGCCAACATTTTGGTTAATCGTGCAGCACTATTTGTTTCACATTGGTTGTGGGAACGAAGCCATACGTTTCCTGACTGGTAAAACTGAACGTTTTTTAAACGTTCTCTGAACAATTTGAAAACATGACTTTAAATAGAACCATGAGACAACCTGTAGGAAACGTTATGCTGAAGTACTGAAATTCCCACAGAAGTATGTTGTTTCTTAACGTTCTCTGAACTATTTAAGAACATTCCCAATGTCAAACCAGTTGGAGAACATACCTACAACATTACTAAAATGGAAATGAAATGTAACCATATTTAAACTTTTAGTAAACGTTCTGTTAAAGTAATGAAATTAAATGTGCTGAGAATGTTCCAAAGCCAAGCAGCTATCCTGCACCATTCCCAGAAAGTTGTGGGAAGGTTGCATGCAAAATAACTATAAGACAACCATGCTCTCACCAAGCACTCTACTAGCCAGGGTTAGTAGTGAATCACATGGTTCTCCGGAACCTTATGTGGTAGCTGGGATGTGTCTCTGCTGTAAACTCTATTCCCCTGTATAACAGAGTCACTGCTAGCCAGGGGTTAGGGTTAGGGTTAGGTGAATCACACAGCAGCTCCTACTGTCAGCTCCAGGCTCCAGAGGTTTGGACAGTATCTCCCATTTTACACAGAATATTATTATGATCCAGTGATCTCAACTTCCTTTCCCATCTAGGCCATGTTCTGGATGCATCCCACATGTAACTGTATTCCTTATAGTGCAGTTCCTTTTCCCAGAGCTCTATGGGCCCAAGTCAAAAGTAGTGCACTTTACAGGGAATACGGTGCCTTTTGGGACGCACACCATGTGTTCAGAAGGAGATCGGGGTGCAACGCTCTGGTAGTTCCTGATTTCTGTAGATGAGTAGCGGTTGAGAGTCACTACAGTACAGTCATCCACTCATTCCCAGTTAATTGCTACATCCAGGCGGAATGCGGTGGCTTCGCTGCTGTCGGCCTGGCAACAATAGAAATAGCTGGTTCAGCCAAGCAGAACCAGGCTAAGGTAGCCAGGCCTGTCACAGTTGATGAATGAAGGACAACTCCCACGTCTGCTCATTTCCACCTCTGACAGCTGACTGACTGACTGGCTGACAGAGAATAATCTAGCAGCCCTGAAAATGGGAGGAGGAAGAGGTGGTTTCCACAGATGGAAGAGAGTGTTAAGATGGGGACAACACACACACGCACGCACACACACACACACACACACACACACACATGCATTCTCACGCGCACAAACACACATATGCAGAGGCGAGAGACGAGGACAGATGTTATGTCATCACGGAATCTCCCCCCTTCTTGTCAGCAAACGGAAGTTTGTGTCCATCAGTAAATCAGTGTTTGACATACAGCCATGCAAAATGGACGACCTGTACCAAGTGCTGCTGAGTCCCACTTGAACTCATTCATAATTCAGCCAAACCTGAAGAATATTGAAAACTACTGCATTGTATTCACCGTCATTTATCTTTATACCTAGGTCTAGGTTATGTACGGGGCGGCAGGTAGCCCAGTGGTTAGAGTGTTGGGTCCGTTCTGCCCCTGAACAAGGCAGTTAACCCACTGTTCCTAGGCCGTCATTGAAAATAAGAATTTGTTCTTAACTGACTTGCCTAGTAAAATAAAGGTAAAATAAAGGTAAAATAAAAAATAAAAAAATAAAAATGTACCTAACCCTGGTTCCCTGCAAGAGGGAACAAGATATCACAGAGAATTCTGTACCCTATTCCCTATGTAATGCACCTCTTTAAGACAGGCCAAGTATGGGGAATGCCCACTTCCTGCATGATACAAGTTGTCCCTGGACAGGTGATTTGAATAAAAAATTATCAAATGGAAAAAACGTTTGAAACAAATAGGTTCTCCTTTTCATTTTATTGAGAAATCATTCAAAATGGATGGCATTTCAATTATGGCACTGATCAGGATTTCATACTGTTACTCTCAGATTGCATACGTGCATCTCCGTTCTGATGACATAAATGAGGAAGTACTAGTCAATGTGCAGTATGAGAATGTCCCATATGGGCCCTGGTCAAAAGTAGTACAAGGGAATAGGGTGCCATTTGGAAACAGTAATAGACTGGGAAGTGAACTGGGGATGTCCTGAGTTGTATCTGACATAGAGAAGTGCTGACAAGCCAACGATATGCTCAGTAGCAGATGGGCCTGTCTGTCCCTGTAGAGACATCCTCTCCTCCCCCATCTCCCCTCCTCTCCTCTCCTCCCCTGTTCTCTTTCCTCTCCTCTCCTCTCCTCTCCTCTCCTCTCCTCTCCTCTCCTCTCCTCTCCTCTCCTCTCCTCTCCACAACCTAAGCAGAAAGGGAGCAGGAGGACTTCCTACACTGGCACTACTAACAATGCTACTTCTGTCCCTCTCTTTGCCCCAACCTGGGCTCCAACCAGGGAGTCTCGACCCCAACTAGCTAGCCATTTCACAACCAGGGAGTCTCAACCCCAACTAGCTAGCCATTTCACAACCAGGGAGTCTTGACCCCAACTAGCTAGCCATTTCACAACCAGGATGTCTTGACCCCAACTAGCTAGCCATTTCACAACCAGGGAGTCTCGACCCCAACTAGCTAGCCATTTCACAACCAGGGAGTCTCAACCCCAACTAGCTAGCCTTTTCACAACCAGGGAGTCTTGACCCCAACTAGCTAGCCATTTCACAACCAGGATGTCTTGACCCCAACTAGCTAGCCATTTCATAACCAGGGAGTCTCAACACCAACTAGCTAGCTATTTCACAACCAGGGATCCTCGAGCCCAACTAGCTAGCTATTTCACAACCAGGGACCGTCAAGCTCAACTAGCTAGCCATTTCACAACCAGGGACCCTCAAGCCCAACTAACTAGCCATTTCACAACCAGGGACCCTCGAGCCCAACTAGCTAGCCATTTCACAACCAGGGAGTCTCGACCCCAACTAGCTAGCCATTTCACAACCAGGGAGTCTCAACCCCAACTAGCTAGCCATTTCACAACCAGGATGTCTTGACCCCAACTAGCTAGCCATTTCACAACCAGGGAGTCTCGACCACAACTAGCTAGCCATTTCACAACCAGGGAGTCTCAACCCCAACTAGCTAGCCTTTTCACAACCAGGGAGTCTTGACCCCAACTAGCTAGCCATTTCACAACCAGGATGTCTTGACCCCAACTAGCTAGCCATTTCATAACCAGGGAGTCTCGACACCAACTAGCTAGCTATTTCACAACCAGGGATCCTCGAGCCCAACTAGCTAGCTATTTCACAACCAGGGACCGTCAAGCTCAACTAGCTAGCCATTTCACAACCAGGGACCCTCAAGCCCAACTAACTAGCCATTTCACAACCAGGGACCCTCGAGCCCAACTAGCTAGCCATTTCACAACCAGGGAGTCTCGACCCCAACTAGCTAGCCATTTCACAACCAGGGAGTCTCAACCTCAACTAGCTAGCCATTTCACAACCAGGATGTCTTGACCCCAACTAGCTAGCCATTTCACAACCAGGGAGTCTCAACCCCAACTAGCTAGCCATTTCACAACCAGGATGTCTTGACCCCAACTAGCTAGCCATTTCACAACCAGGGAGTCTCAACCCCAACTAGCTAGCCATTTAACAATCAGGGACCCTCAAGCCCAATTAGCTAGCCATTTCACAATCAGGGACCCTCAAGCCCAATTAGCTAGCCATTTCACAATCAGGGACCCTCGAGCCCAACTAGCTAGCTATTTCACAACCAGGGACCCTCGAGCCCAACTAGCTAGCCATTTCACAACCAGGGACCCTCGAGCCCAACTAGCTAGCCATTTCACAATCAGGGACCCTCGAGCCCAACTAGCTAGCCATTTCACAATCAGGGACCCTCGAGCCCAACTAGCTAGCCATTTCACAACCAGGGACCCTCGAGCCCAACTAGCTAGCCTTTTCACAACCAGGGAGTCTCGAGCCCAACTAGCAAGCCATTTCACAACTAGAGAGTCTCGACCCCAACTAGCTAGCCATTTCACAACCAGGGACCCTTGAGCCCAACTAGCTAGCCATTTCACAATCAGGTACCCTCGAGACCGACTAGCTAGCCTTTTCACAACCAGGGAGTCTCGAGCCCAACTAGCTAGCTATTTCACAACCAGGGACCCTCGAGCCCAACTAGCTAGCCATTTCACAACCAGGGACCCTCGACCCCAACTAGCTAGTCATTTAACAATCAGGGACCCTCAAGCCCAATTAGCTAGCCATTTCACAATCAGGGACACGCAAGCCCAATTAACTAGCCATTTCAAAATCAGGGACCCTCAAGCCCAATTAGCTAGCCATTTCACAATCAGGGACCCTCGAGCCCAACTAGCTAGCTATTTCACAACCAGGGACCGTCGAGCTCAACTAGCTAGCCATTTCACAATCAGGGACCCTCGAGCCCAACTAGCTAGCTATTTCACAATCAGGGACCCTCGAGCCCAACTAGCTAGCTATTTCACAACCAGGGACTGTCGAGCTCAACTAGCTAGCCATTTCACAATCAGGGACCCTCGAGCCCAACTAGCTAGCTATTTCACAACCAGGGACCGTCGAGCTCAACTAGCTAGCCATTTCAGTGTCAGCAGTGTCAGTGTAGGGAGGGACGGAGCAGGGTAGAACCGACAGCCAGGCATGGCTGTGGACTGGTCTCTTCCTCAGCTCAGTCAGCTGAAGGTTAAGAGGCAAACAGCAACAGCCTATTAGAGTGGAGTCAATACCACTGGACAACCCAGAGGAACGCCAGAGGAATCTGAGTCCCAAATGGCACCTTTTGCCCTATTTAGTATACTACGTTTGACCAGGGTTCATAAGGAAGACAGGAGCACGCGCATGCCTATAAATATTTATTTCAACATTACAGTGCAGACATATCAACTGTTTCTAGGGGGTTGGAAGCATGACAAGCCATGATATTATCTTACAGTAAATCCACACTGGACTGACAACATCTGGATTCTCTCTATTTCATGACAAGTCATTTATTCTTACAGTTTGTTGTGGAGAGCTGGATAAGGCCCAGGCCTGAGAGAGAACCACACAAGCATAGCAGGAACAGTATTCATGGAAGGGGACAACCCACTGTACTAGACAAACAGTACACAGAAAAAGTGTTCTGCCCGTATCTCTGTCCTCCCTCTCTCTGTTCTCTCTCTCTCTGCCCCCCCTTCTGTTCTCTGTCTCTGTTTGTGAGTGTGTGTATGTGTGTATTTGTGTACTCTGCACAGTACACAGTACTTACACATGCTGTGTGAGTATATACAGTTGGATAATTATGTAATGAGCCTCTACTCCCTGACAGCTTCATTACCTATGTGTGTGTTAGAGTGACTGCAGGGTAATGCCGCACACAGCCAATCACACGCACACACGCGCACACGCTCTCTCTCTCTCTCTCTCTCTCTCTCTCTCTCTCACTGAGAGCCAGACAGAGTCTTCTACACCTTAACAAGCTATCTTCAGGACAAAACGTCCCCCCTCTCCCAATGTACGCCCCCCCTTACCCGGCCACCCTGTCTCCTGCCCTGACCTGAGCAGCTCCCCAGGTGCCATCACCTGTCCGTTACGCCACAGTGAGCCTATTGTCTGGCCCCGTTCTGAATGTCTAATGAGCTTCCTGTCCAGCTTCCTGTCCACCTGAGAGACATGCTAATCTAATTAGCGGTGCAGAACATGTCAGCCACACATCATTCTGCTTAGTGTTCATAACATTTGCATAAGCATAGTACTGCTCTCTGTGGGAGCACACACACACACAGGGCTGAGATAGGTTACTCATTGTCCTTGCACATTGAGGCTGTCTGTGTAGTTGGTGTGTGGACACATGACAGGAGTGTGACTGCTTAGTGTGGGCAGGAGGGTGCCTGTCAGTGTGTAAGCCTGTGTGTGAGAGGAAAGGGGTAGTTTGTCCAACAAGCTCTCACAGTCTCACGTCAGAACTAGATATTCATCCATGTTTCTCAAACGTCAAATTTCAAAGTGTTTAAGGTTAAGTTTAGGCCATTGACTCCAAATTCTTAAGTTTAGGCATTAACTCCAACTAGATAAGGTAAGGGTTAAGGTTAAACAACTTTCTATCGCTGGATTTGAACATGCAACTTTTGGAATCAGAGGCAGACGCTTACGCCCATCCACCATCCCTATCCACAACACCCTAGTAAAACCAAAGCCTACTTGAAGGTAACAGCGCTCACTGTTATCCCTAGTGGCCAGTTTCCACATCTCCCAACGTCCTCAGACACGGATGGACGTCGAATACTGACTTGTATCACGGGTGACCTGCCAGAGTTTGTTAGTGAAGGAGGCAGAGGGTAGCCTGTCAGTGAAGGAGGAAGAGGGTAGTCTGTCAGTGAAGGAGGAAGAGGGTAGCCTGTCAGTGAAGGAGGAAGAGGGTAGTCTGTCAGTGAAGGAGGAAGAGGGTAGCCTGTCAGTGAAGGAGGAAGAGGGTAGCCTGTCAGTAAAGGAGGCAGAGGGTAGCCTGTCAGTGAAGGAGGCAGAGGGTCCTAGCGACAGGCTACCTTCCTAATCTCTGACCCCTGTCAGAAAGGAGGGGGTCCCAGCCACGGGATACCTGCCTAACATCAGACCCCTGTCAGACAGGAGTGGGTCCATTTGGGATCCTGTGGGAGGAACCCCTGTCCCCTCCTGACAGTAGAGCTGTCCTATAGGTAGAAGCTGTCTCCTCAGAGACCCAATTACAGTGTCCTATACAGTGTTCTATACAGTGGCTGCAGCCAGCTAAAATGGTTCCTACAACTGGTGGTTAAGGACTTACTAAGACATTAATAATTGTGGCCTGTTGTCACAACGATTCATTGTTCTATGTCATTTCCAGTATTATGTTTCCATATAAAGTGGTAGAACGTGGCCAAGTAATGTAGTGATGCGGATGGTTGAATACTATACTGCCCTCTACTGGGCAGATGTAGGAACACCGTTTGATCAAACCCAAAATGTAGTTTCCGTCATTTGGCAAGAACAGGATTAGTGTTGTAAAACCGAGAACATTCCCTTCCTTTGCAACCCCAAAATACATTATAACTGGCTTTATTTACATGTATGCATGAAGATATCCTACATAATTCCAGGGACAAATATTTAAAATCTTTCAGATTTTTTGAATATACAAACATTTTGCAAAACTACACAGACATAAACACATATAATCCCTCACCATCTTATTTGGAAAAAATGTATGTAAAAAAAAACGGTTCTGATGGCAGAAAGACAAGGTCGTTTTGATGACAGTAGCTTTGAGAAATGGATTAGAAAAAAGCTGTGTGCAAGTCTTATTTCAAGATTGAATGAGAGCAAACACAGTAATGTCTGAATCCCAAATGGCCTACATAGTATAGTGCACTATGTTTGGCCAGAGCCCTACGGGGTGCAGATATTGTGAGGTAGCATATCCTTATTGGTGGTGATGTTCCTATGGAGAGACAGACATGCTATCCTATCAGGCAGAGACAGAGCTAGAGTCTCTTCCTGGTTGTGGTTAGGTCTGGTCCTATCAGGCAGAGACAGAGCTAGAGTCTCTTCCTGGTTGTGGTTAGGTCTGGTCCTATCAGGCAGAGACAGAGCTAGGGTCTCTGGTGGTGAGGAGGCAGTTCCATCTTTACTGCTGGGTTCCGGCTCTACAAACACACTGGAAAAAGAGACACATACTGTACAATTGAATATATCTGCACAGGACAGAGAATGCCAATTCAGCTGCACTGGACAGAGAATGCCAATTCAGCTGCACTGGACAGAGAATGCCAATTCAGCTGCACTGGACAGAGAATGCCAATTCAGCTGCACTGGACAGAGAATGCCAAATCAACTGCACTGGACAGAGAATGTCAATTCAGCTGCACTGGACAGAGAATGCCAATTCAGCTGCACTGGACAGAGAAAGCCAATTCAGCTGCACTGGACAGAGAATACCAATTCAGCTGCACTGGACAGAGAATGCCAATTCGATAGCACTGGTCCTCATATAATGTTCCTTTCGCCCTGCCTGTTAGGTGTATGTGTTTGTGTGTCTGATGTATGTGTATGTATGTGTGTGTATGTGTGTGGTGTGTGTGAGGCCTACCTACCTAACAGAGTCGGAGTCACAGGACTCCTCGCGGCTGGTCTCTAACAGGTCCTCCTGGGAGTGGAAGCGTCGCAGTTTGCAGCCGCAACGCAGCACGGCCTGGGACACAGAGTAATGGGTTCTCCCTGAGGCGCAGGCCTCTATCTGGGACACCCCCAGGTCCGACTGCAGGAAGAGGTGCAGACAGCTGTCTGACAGAAGCAGATTACTCTCCAGGGTCCTGGGATGAAAGAAAATGGAAAATGGAATGCTGGTACTGTACCAACAGTCACATAAATACACATGGATATTGATGGGTCTGTTGATCTGTTTAACATTAGTCAAATATAACTTATTACACCGTCTGTTGTTCACTACCATCAGAATTTTTTTTGTAATGTTTGTTATTTCTGGTTTAATAAAAAAAAGTATAACCCAGGAGGACACTCACAGTTCAAGGAACTTATGGAGGCCCTTCATCCTCTCTGTGATCTGCTGGGCATTGTTCAGACTGAAGAAAGGATTCTTAGGTGGCAGTTCAGGTAGCTGGACCCTGGAAATGGAGACAATCAAATCAAAACACACTTAAAGGGGCAATCTGGTGTGTACATCACTGGACCCCCTGCAGTTTGCATACCAGCGCAACATCGGGGTGGATGATGCTATCATCTACCTTCTGCAGAGGGCCTACTCTCACCTGGACAACGCAGGTTGCACTGTGAGGGTTATGTTTTTTGACTTCTCCAGTGCCTTCAACACCATTCAGCCCCTGCTACTGGGTGAGAAGATGAAGAGGATGAAAGTGGAAGCACCCTTAGTCTCCTGGGTCACGGACTACCTGACCGGTAGGCCACAATTTGTGCGACTACAGAGCTGTGTGTCAGAACGGGCAGCGAGCAACACAGGGGCCCATCAGGGAACGGTCCTGTCCCCCTTCCTGTTCACCCTCTACACCTCAGACTTCAGATATAACTCTGAAACATGCCACCTACAGAAGTTCTTGGATGACTCTGCAATTGCAGTGTGCATCAGGGGTGGGCAGGAGGAGGAGTACAGGAGCACAATCAGTGACTTTGTGTTGTGGTGTGAGCAGAACCACCTTCAGCTCAACATCAGAAAAACAAAGGAGATGGTGGTGGACTTCAGGAGAACCAAGGCACAACTGACTGCAGTCCCTGTGTGTGTGTGTGTGTGTGTGTGTGTGTGTGTGTGTGTGTGTGTGTGTGTGTGTGTGTGTGTGTGTGTGTGTGTGTGTGTGTGTGTGTGTGTCTGTCTGTCTGTCTGTCTGTCTGTGTCTGTCTGTCTGTCTAATCTGGGATTGGTACATCCATTTTTGGACTGTTGAATTAATTACATATAACCATTTATTTAAATATATATAAAATAATTGGCACCTTTTATAACAACTACTACTTAAGTATTTTCAATATGTACATTTGAAAAATCTTTTCCCAGCTATCTGAGGTCAATATGCTATACATATAGAGTCTGCCCTCCTCCTCTGAATACCCACATGAGTAGTGAGTTTGCCTGTAGTTTCTGCCGGAGCCATACGAACTCACTGTATCTTCTCCTCACACAGGAGATCTTCTTAGTGAAGCAGAGACTGTTGGTCTGAGGAGAGACAACAGCAGTTTAACACTGATATTCCATCATCCGTATGAACAGGCGTTGAGAGATTCATCTAAAACTGACCCTTACCATAACCATAACCTACATTTAACCCATTCTGAACCCCCCCCCATATTCTCATGACATCATACTTACATGTATACAGACTTCATAGTCCATGTGGGCATGCCAGAAGTCATTCTTCTGAATCCGCGGATCCCGAACCCAGACACTGATGAACTGCTGCATGGGGAGGAGAGGTGAGACTGAGGAGGAAAGGAGAGAAACTGAGCCACACAACTAAACTGTGGAGAAGTGAGAATGTTCGGAAGTTTTACGGGGCAGAAATACAGGAAGTGCTATCATTGACTCACTCCAACTCTACAGATGTAGGATCTTAATTTGATCACTATTTTGTTGCTGAGCATTGTCCTCCCCAGCTGGAAAATCAAACTTGCCGTGTATTTGAGTTTTAAAAAGGCTTCTAAAATGAGTAATTTCCACTTTGAAATTTCAGACTTTATTTGCCCTAACAAGAAACGTATCAACCCCTACAAAACTGTCCATTCATTATAATCCACATAATAATTCACATTTCCTGTTTCTGCAGGTTTATTTTCCTGCTGTAGAAAACTGGCTCAAATTAAGATCCTACATCTGTATATCAGAAAACCCTGTGCCTTTTACAGGTTTGTCCAGTTGATTTTACAGTGGCGTGAAAGCAGAAGTAGTGCCGGTCTCTCTCTTACACCATCTGATTTCAAATCAAATGTTATTGGTCACATACACATGGTTAGCAGATTGTGATTCTAGCTCAGACAGTGCAGTACTATCTAACAATAATGTCTAACAGTTTCACAACATACCAAATGTTTGGAATATTACTCATTCAAGGGTTTTTCTTTATTTGCACAATTCTTTACATTGTAGAATAAAAGTGAAGACATCAAAACTATGACATAACTCATATGGAATCATGTAGTAACCAAAAAAGTGTTAAACAAATTAAAATATATTTTGTATTTGAGATTCTTCAAAGTAGCCACCCTTTGACTTGATGACAGCTTTGCACACTCATGGCATTCTCTCAACCAGCTTCATGAGGACCGTCACAGGAATGGAAGACCCAGAAATACCTCTGCTGCCGAGGATAAGTTCATTAGAGTTACCAGCCTCAGATTGCAGCCCAAATAAATGCTTCACAGAGTTCAAGTAACAGACATCTCAACATCAACTGTTCAGAGGAGACTGTGTGAATCAGGCCTTCATGGTCGAATACAATGGTCATTCAATTAATGATATATTCCCATTAATTCTAGAAGAATATCATTTATATGAGCGTCAAAACCCAAACTTTGATCGTTTTACTCCGTTGTTTGTGTTTGTTGTCATTTGAGTGTTTGTCAAAAAACAGGACAGTAAAGGAGCACAGGGTGACAGCTACCAATATTCACTGACAGACACTTCACAGATCAAAGGTCAACAGGTACAGTAACTTAGTCAGTCAGAGGCAGGCCAGAACAAAAGGTTCAACAGAATGTCAGAGTCCAAAATGGCACCCCATTCCCTATATAGTGCACTACAAAGAAAACAGGGTTACATTTGGGACGCAGCCATTGTCCAATAACATTCCAGTCATGGGAGAGGTGCACAATGAATACAGTGTCAGCCATTTTGTGTAGGGACTGGAGTTCGTCCTGAACATATATGACCAATCAGGATAAACTCTGGGACCCTTAACAAAACTTATCAGTCTTATCAGTAACAAATACAGGTTGGTGAGTAAATATTTGGTTAAGAGTAGCTGAGAAGAATCAGTGACTGGGTCAAATTAATATCTATTTTTTTTCATATGTGACGTCACATTTTGATCACACTGTAACTTATCAAATCTACATGGTCAGTAATAGAACCCTTGGTTGTGTTCTACATTAAACAGCATACCATCTACTATCATGTTGTATATTAAACAGCATACCATCTACTATCATGTTGTATATTAAACAGCATACCATCTACTATCATGTTGTATATTAAACAGCATACCATCTACTATCATGTTGTATCTTAAACAGCATACCATCTACTATCATGTTCTACATTAAACAGCATACCACCTACTATGATGTTGTATATTAAACAGCATACCATCTACTATCATGTTGTATATTAAACAGCATACCACCTACTATCATGTTGTATATTAAACAGCATACCATCTACTATCATGTTGTATATTAAACAGAATACCATCTACTATCATGTTGTATATTAAACAGCATACCATCTACTATCATGTTGTATATTAAACAGAATACCATCTACTATCATGTTGTATATTAAACAGAATACCATCTACTCTCATAAAACACTTCTACATTCGTCAGTAAACTAAATGTAACATATTTATTAACTTTGAATCTCACACACAAAAACAACGTATAATATCAAGGACTGTAGCTAAAACTAAATGGTGCAGGTATTATATTAGATGGACAGTAGTTATCTATTGAGTATAATGCACAGTGAACCCATTACTACACAAGATACGTATCCTACTTAATAAAACCATAGACATCTCACAGTGGAAGAGCTGGAGGGAGGACCTTGTGGCCAAAGTGCCCCAGAGGCAGAAGATACCAGAAACTAAATCTAGCACTAAACTCCAATACAATCACCTGTGTTTCTACTACAACAGTAACAGTAGTCAACAGAACACAGTGTCCACAGTGATTCAGTCTGCTACAGTACATGAAAACCCTGGGAAAGAAACGCTAAGGGTTAGTTTCAACTCTTCAAACGTACTGTACGCACATCCAGTCATTTTTAAGTGCAAGATCCAAAAAACTAAGTCAGGAAATCCAGAGAGATACTCGCACACTTCGTCAGACTTTGACAAGTGTTGGGTAGAAATGTGAACCGGGTGTGAACCGGGTGTCTGCCTTAATTTCATTAGTTTCAACTCAATCAGAGCCAAAGAGTGAGATAGAAGTCTCTATGAATGGTTCTGAACTCCACCACACTGCACTACATCCCCAAAGGCATTGTGACCTCACCCAGCACCACAGGAAGCAGGAAGAGGCCCAGCCAACCCTGTAGAGGGCTTTTACACCTGCCACGATAACTCAATCTACCTGCAGCAGGCCATCGTTTCACACACTGTGCATTTAATGTCAGCTCAAGGAGGACCTTGGTTCAGTGGAGGACAAACAAACCTAGGAGCTGCCTGCAGATGCTTGTCAGTTCACCTCCATACTTATGTACCCACATGCAAACACGCGGCAGGCACGCACAGACAGACACACACACACACACACACGCACGCGCAGACACAGGTGCACACACACCCTACGACACACACACACCCTTTACTGGTCCTCGTCCACAGAGTGCCAGGTGAGTTTCTCCTCGTAGAAGGCTACGACCACATGGGGACACCTGGCGCTGGCCTCCCTGGCTGACAGCAGGGCCACCTCATCACAGTTCTTCCTGTACAGACACACAGGGACACAAGCTATTATTATACTGTCCCTATGACATATTATTACATGATATTACACATGTAAAGAGAGAGGGAGACTAGAAGCTCATTATAAACAACTGGGGGGGACAATGTCCACTTCTTTCTGTTTGTCAGAGTACATCATTATAACTACGTTGATGCTGTTGCACAACCAAAAGTCTTTACCAGAAATGACTAGGATTGAGGAATGTAGCCCACACTAGTCTGTTGCTGCCTGGCATACAGTCAGGAAGACAAGAGGAACCAGTTGTGCGACACAGAGTTTTTATTTGGCCAATTGGCTTTTAGAACATTCTAAAAACAACAGACATCTTCCAACTTTGGAATGTTGGTGTTAGTTGGTGTTCGTTGGAGTATGGAAGCGGTTAACTGTACCATTTGACGAGGAACATGAGCTCTCCGTGTCTGTCTGTGGAGCCAATGATGCGTTCAGGTTCCAGGGGGCTGGTGAGGGTGAGGTCTGTAGGAGACTCAGACTCCTGGTCAGCTGGCTCCTGGAGGCCATTTTGTCTCTGCTCGCTGTACACCTGCTGGGAAGACAACACAACAGACCTGTCAGAGGGATCTCCTGTTGTGATCAGTTAGTAGACCGCTATAACACAGCTGACCTGTCAGAGGGATCTCCTGTTGTGATCAGTTAGTAGACCGCTATAACACAGCTGACCTGTCAGAGGGATCTCCTGTTGTGATCAGTTAGTGGAGCGTTATAACACAGCTGACCTGTCAGAGGGATCTCCTGTTGTGATCAGTTAGTGGAGCGTTATAACACAGCTGACCTGTCAGAGGGATCTCCTGTTGTGATCAGTTAGTGGAGCGTTATAACACAGCTGACCTGTCAGAGGGATCTCCTGTTGTGATCAGTTAGTGGAGCGTTATAACACAGCTGGCCTGTCAGAGGGATCTCCTGTTGTGATCAGTTAGTGGAGCGTTATAACACAGCTGACCTGTCAGAGGGATCTCCTGTTGTGATCAGTTAGTGGAGCGTTATAACACAGCTGGCCTGTCAGAGGGATCTCCTGTTGTGATCAGTTAGTGGAGCTTTATAACACAGCTGGCCTGTCAGAGGGATCTCCTGTTGTGATCAGTTAGTGGAGCTTTATAACACAGCTGGCCTGTCAGAGGGATCTCCTGTTGTGATCAGTTAGTGGAGAGTTATAACACAGCTGACCTGTCAGAGGGATCTCCTGTTGTGATCAGTTAGTGGAGCGTTATAATCATCTAAGGGCAACGACTCTCTCCCTGTCTCAATATTCCATAATAGAGCTAAGAGACACTGCACATACTGAACAAAGATTGTTTGCTCACGTGTTATAGAAATTTTGTTTGTAATTTAGTCAACATGTTTTTTAAAATCATTCTATAGTACTATGTGGAAGCTCAGTGGCAAGCGTGGAAAGTGGAAACATTGACTCCAAGGTGACAATGAAGCATGTGTATATATGGAACAGAATGTCTGGAACATGTGGATCTCATTGTGGAATTAGAATGCCTCCTTCCTGGTTCTATTCCTATATCAGTCTGCTGAGGTAACTTTTCCACATTATTGTGGAGCTTTTATCATATTATAACAAATGTGTATTTTTGGGTACCGGTATTCTTATTCTATACCATGATCATATAGTAGTAGACCTACATAAACACAATGATCTAGAGAGCAGTCTGCTATTGAGATTAATAAACACAATGATCTAGAGAGCAGTCTGCTATTGAGATTAATAAACACAATGATCTAGAGAGCAGTCTTCTATTGAGATTAATAAACACAATGATCTAGAGAGCAGTCTGCTATTGAGATTAATAAACACAATGATCTAGAGAGCAGTCTTCTATTGAGATTAATAAACACAATGATCTAGAGAGCAGTCTGCTATTGAGATTAATAAACACAATGATCTAGAGAGCAGTCTTCTATTGAGATTAATAAACACAATGATCTAGAGAGCAGTCTTCTATTGAGATTAATAAACACAATGATCTAGAGAGCAGTCTGCTATTGAGATTAATAAAAAAGGATCTGATGTACAGGGATGCAAACTGGTGAAGGCCCAAAAAGGTGACACTTTTTTTATTTGCACCGAAACATGCAATAAATCCCTGCTGGGGGGAAATGCATGTTAACTAATTAAACAACAAAGAATATGATCTACATGATCAGTCTCTGTGTGTAAAATAAAGTAGTTAATGTTTTTTAATTTTTTATATTTAACTAGGCTACACCGGCCAAAATCGGACAATGCTGGGCCAATTGTGCGCCGCCCTACGGGACTCCCAATCACGGCCGGATTATGATACAATGTGAACCTAACTCACAGCTAAAAAATGTAAAGAAAGCAATCCAATGTTATTTGTTGCCTAGACTTGACAGCAAATGACACTCAAGTCTTGAGAAAAAACAATACACTTATATTGCAGTTAGCCATGACAGCCTTTATAATAGAACACTTCTGACCAAACACATCTAAATATTGCACTTGGGGAAAAAAAGAGAGAGAAAGCTGTATGCTGTAACTAGCAAATTGGTTGTAACTTCTCTCTTCAGTGGCGTGCTGCATTCTGTTGTTATGTGAACGATTGATTGAGCCTTGGATACAGCCAGTATTGCTCCAAACGCGCATCACTCGTTCTCTTACAGACAGTAGTGATCCAAAGCAAATGTTTCTCATCGGATTTACACGAATCACGTAGGTCACCTATTTTGGATTCAAAAACTGGAAATTTCGCCGAAAGGTTAGTCCCTGGATGTAGCCGACCTGTCTGTCATCCCAGATCTTAGTGACTCTGTCATCCCAGATCTCAGTTACTCTGTCATCCTAGATCTCAGTCACTCACAATCTCAATCTCCTGTTCTGCCAGTTCCTCTTTGGGGACTAGCTCTGGTTCCACTGGCCGTAGTTTCTCTTCCTCAACGTGATTCTCTCCAGACAAACAGAAGTTTCTCAGGAACTCTTCTATCAGTTCAGGACAGACCAAATTGTCCTCCGGTTCCCAGGTGTTGTCAGCACTAGAGGCAGAAACAGTGTGAGTATGTCTATGTACAGCAAGCTTGTAATATTAGCCATGAATGGAATTCATAGACACAACTCTTATCAACTAGTCTAGGATACACTGTCTCCGTCCCAAATGGCTCCCTATTCCCTATATAGTGCACTAATGTGTAATTATTTTCAAGAGTAGTGCGCTAGGGAATAGGGTGCCATTTGGGAGGCACAATGGTCTATCCAACTGTGTTGAAATTCTCTCCTTACTCAGTGAATCCTTTCCACTTCAGATAGTACTCTACTCTTCCATTGGAGACCCTTCGACGGATGATCTTCTCAACCACAAACTCCTGGACAACTGGTGGTGGTGTTGTTGATGGTGTTGTTAATGGTGATGGTGTTGTTGATGGTGTTGTTGTTAATGGTGGTTGTGGTATTATTGTTGCGGTTATTGTCTCTGCCTTCCTCTGTTTCACATTCTGCTTCTTTCTCATTCTAACCTGCAGGGGGGAAATATACACTTTAGTTAAGTCATTCGGAAAATATAATTCAGAAGAACGTAGTAGCCTATTGAATTGTGTATTTTGAAGAGGCTATGGCTGTATTCAGCCCTCGTCATAAAGATTATGTTAACTCTTTCACGCAACGTTATTACAATGTATAGGTCCAGATATCGAGGTCCAGACAGAATATCTTCATCATCATTATCATGTGGTTACATTGTAACGTCTAACAGCCTCGGGTTAAGGGGACATAGATAGACTAGCGCGTCGTCGTACTAAACATTGAAATCGCGCGTTCTGTACACATCTACTGTTGACTATACAGCTAGTATTATTTACTGAGAAATTATTTACCGCGGACGACCTGGTGAAATGACTAGAGGCTGCAACACTGCGGACAGCAGTCACTGACAAACATACACAAACTAGACGACTTACAGTAAATGCATGTATCGTATGATGAACGCAAATGTAGACTAGTCTACATATCGAAGGCTATTACTAATAAACACGTACGCTTTCAGTCCAACTTTGACTGTGGCAGAAATACGCTACTCTGTAGCATATGCTGGAGCACGCCGATACAAAAACAATTTAAATGTATCCCGTCGTTCGTTAGCTGCGTAGCCAAATGAAACAATGTGCCAGTGTGTTTACAAAAACTTTTCATGAATGAGCTAAATAAATATGTCCGAGTTGTGTGCTCGGAGGAAGTGGTTGCCAAGGGAAGAGGTCAAGACAGAAAAACCGTGAGGAGGCAAAGGGACATCCGCCAATCACAGACCGATCCTCTTGGCTGCTTTGTCTACAGTGGGAATTCTCTCTTCTCTCTCGCTTACTACTAGTCTGTATACTATATAATGTAGGCTTTGGCTATATTCTACAATGATGCTTGCTCATAGCAGACGGGAATAATGGAGAGAAGTTGCCTACACTGTTAAATTAAAGTGTTTTGCCTCCCGAGTGGCGCAGCGGTCTACGACACTGAATCGCAGTGCTATCTGCATCACTACAGATCCTGGTTAGATCCCAGGCTGTGTCGCAGACGGCCGCGACCGGGAGACCGAGATGGCGCACAGTTGGCCCAGCGTCGTCCGGGTTAGGGGAGGGTTTGGCCGGCCGGGATGTCCTTGTCCCATCGCGCTCTAGCGACTCCTGTGGCTGACCAGGCACATGCACGCTGACACTGTCGCCAGGTGTACGGTGTTTCCTCCCACACATTCGTGCGGCTGGCTTCCGGGTTAAGCGGGCATTGTGTCAAGAAGCAGTGCTGCTTGGCGGGGTCGTGTTTTGGAGGACGCACGGCTCTCTACCTTCGCCTCTCCCGAGTCCCGTACGGGATGGGACAAGACTGTAACTACCCGTTGGGGAGAAAAAGGGGTAAAAAATAAAACATAATAAAATAATACAAAAATATACAATAATACAACCATTGTTTTTTTTTAAATAAAAGTGTTTTGTAACACTACATCTAATGGGAACTGAGCTGCACCAAAGTTGAGGAGACGAAACCTTAACTTTGCTGGAGTTTTGAAGCACATGGTTGTAAGGGGTTATGAGACAGATTTAAGGTGTAGCCTACCGAGACATTCATCCTACGGTGTTCTGAAACATGACGTAGTGTGTTGTGACGCCACATCGTCAAGAGTTGTGGAACACCTTGCCAGAGACTGGGAGCACTAACCAGGAAAAGTTTGAAAACACTATTATGAAGTTTCGAGTCCTGTTTCATGCAGAATTAGATCCCTTCTCTTTCGGTGTCATTTCCTCTCTCTAAAGCTCCTAAACACTACAAAATTACATTTTTTAGACATGATTTTGATGTTTCAAATGCTTAATATTTTCTTAGAAAATTATCAAATGACAACAAAACATGAATAACATTTTAATATTGATAAAGTAAGACAGTTCAAAGATCTTTATCATATTCATATTATTCTAAATCAAGGGAAATATGGCATTATATTTCACATGAATAGAACAAAAATACAGGCAATTACTGCTAATGTTAGCAGTAGCACTCATATACAAAACATAATTAGGCCGGAGCTAGAGCAGACATGTGGCGTGGTTGGCCAGAGCTAGAGCAGACATGTGGCGTGGTTGGCCAGAGCTAGAGCAGACATGTGGCGTGGTTGGCCATAGCTAGAGCAGATATGTGGCGTGGTAGGCCAGAGCTAGAGCAGACATGTGGCGTGGTTGGCCAGAGCTAGAGCAGACATGTGGCGTGGTAGCCTAGAGCTAGAGCAGACATGTGGCGTGATTGGCCAGAGCTAGAGCAGACATGTGGCGTGGTAGGCCAGAGCTAGAGCAGACATGTGGCGTGGTTGGCCAGAGCTAGAGCAGACATGTGGCGTGGTTGGCCAGAGCTAGAGCAGACATGTGGCGTGGTAGGCTAGAGCTAGAGCAGACATGTGGTGTGGTTGGCCAGAGCTAGAGCAGACATGTGGCGTGGTTGGCCAGAGCTAGAGCAGACATGTGGCGTGGTTGGCCAGAGCTAGAGCAGACATGTGGCGTGGTTGGCCAGAGCTAGAGCAGACATGTGGCGTGGTAGCCTAGAGCTAGAGCAGACATGTGGCGTGGTTGACCAGAGCTAGAGCAGACATGTGGCGTGGTAGCCTAGAGCTAGAGCAGACATGTAGCGTGGTAGCCTAGAGCTAGAGCAGACATGTGGCGTGGTAGCCTAGAGCTAGAGCAGACATGTGGCGTGGTTGGCCAGAGCTAGAGCAGACATGTGGCGTGGTAGCCTAGAGCTAGAGCAGACATGTAGCGTGGTAGCCTAGAGCTAGAGCAGACATATGGCGTGGTAGCCTAGAGCTAGAGCAGACATGTAGCGTGGTAGCCTAGAGCTAGAGCAGACATGTAGCGTGGTAGCCTAGAGCTAGAGCAGACATGTAGCGTGGTAGCCTAGAGCTAGAGCAGACATGTGGCGTGGTAGCCTAGAGCTAGAGCAGACATGTAGCGTGGTAGCCTAGAGCTAGAGCAGACATGTGGCGTGGTAGCCTAGAGCTAGAGCAGACATGTGGCGTGGTTGGCCAGAGCTAGAGCAGACATGTGGCGTGGTTGGCCAGAGCTAGAGCAGACATGTGGCGTGGTAGCCTAGAGCTAGAGCAGACATGTGGCGTGGTTGGCCAGAGCTAGAGCAGACATGTGGCGTGGTTGGCCAGAGCTAGAGCAGACATGTGGCGTGGTAGCCTAGAGCTAGAGCAGACATGTGGCGTGGTTGGCCAGAGCTAGAGCAGACATGTGGCGTTGTAGCCTAGAGCTAGAGCAGACATGTGGCGTGGTTGGCCAGAGCTAGAGCAGACATGTGGCGTGGTAGCCTAGAGCTAGAGCAGACATGTGGCGTGGTAGCCTAGAGCTAGAGCAGACATGTGGCGTGGTAGCCTAGAGCTAGAGCAGACATGTGGCGTGGTAGCCTAGAGCTAGAGCAGACATGTGGCGTGGTTGGCCAGAGCTAGAGCAGACATGTGGCGTGGTAGCCTAGAGCTAGAGCAGACATGTGGCGTGGTAGCCTAGAGCTAGAGCAGACATGTGGCGTGGTTGGCCAGAGCTAGAGCAGACATGTGGCGTGGTAGCCTAGAGCTAGAGCAGACATGTGGCGTGGTTGGCCAGAGCTAGAGCAGACATGTGGCGTGGTAGCCTAGAGCTAGAGCAGACATGTGGCGTGGTTGGCCAGAGCTAGAGCAGACATGTGGCGTGGTAGCCTAGAGCTAGAGCAGACTAAATTGGCTGTGGCTATTTAATATAGCATTTAGCATGTGAGGCAAGCATCGAACAATATATAAAGCTTGTACATCTAGTAGGCAAACAAAACAGCAGTATTAACTTAAAAACAGGCTATATTTGTGTAAAAAACAAGTGCACAAAAGGTGCAAACAATGACGTGTCCATTAAAAACTAGATGTAGCATCAACAAAACTGATCAATGAATCAAAATGGCTGTTTTAACATACAAACAGTGACCATTAGCATGAACATACAGTGACCATTAGCAGACGAAATTATATGCAAAACCATTTGCGAATTCCTTTTCTGTTTCCTTCTTTAAAAAAAAACACCTCCACTTTAAGTGTTTCTAAAATTCCCTATGGGAAAAATGAATGGTGGAAAAATGATTGGAACCCTTTCTCTGTTTGACTGCTAGGTTTTATGGGTATTATGACTCCTCCACTGTGGGGCTCTATAACATTTTGTACTCACGTTGTCATTGACATATACTTTTTGGGATTATTTTGGAGAGCTTCGCCTGAGCCTGGTGTGCGGAGGCGCCCACAAACTTGCCTGATTTTATACTTGACCATAAAGTTTGCTAGAGGGCACACCTGAACCAAATGCTCTCTCTCCACCTCCATGCCCTAGACTGGGGGAATTATGAAAAGTATGGTAGCACAATGTTTGAAGTTCACATTTTTTCTTGAATCAATTTTTTTTTTTACTGATATGGGGTCCAAGTTCCTCACACGGTATGTGGCTGTGTGGTCAAGGGGTTAATATTCCAATACATTTGCCATCTTACGGCCCCATAAATTGGGCATTCAATTCCCGATTCTGTTTCTAATTTGTCTAAACAAAGCACAGAAAAAATGAAGGTGGAAGTCTTCGATTTTAGTTGATTTACTTTGTTTTGACTTACGTCCGTGTTTTGTTAAGTCTACTTAGCTCAAGTCTGAATCGGGCCCCATGTGCTGAATGTAACAAGGGCGGTTCAGCACAACCATTTAGTCCTGAAGACTGTCTGAGTGGAATAAGGCAGTGTTTTGACAAGCAGGATACTCGGGTTCACATCCACCTTCTCACATGAAGGTATCTTTATATGTTACCCCTTGCTATAACCTACATAGCCCTTAAACGTTTTGATTGTAGCAGCATTTATATATAATATCACAATGGGCCTGGCAGCTGTTGGCTATAATTACTGCCATTGTCTACCCTAAGAAAAGTATTACATTCCCAATGTCTTCTTTAAAATGTTAATTGTCTGAAAATAATCATCAAACAATATTTACGCTTTAAACCATTGGCACTTCAAAACCTTTTGCTTTCATAAGAGACATAGTCTGACAAAACATGCTGTTTGTGTTTTGATGCTACCTTTTACATGCAGTGAAACACCAACAATGGTTTTCACAAGGTTCTCTTAAAAACACCAATATTCAGATATACTCTGAAACACCACTTTGGGTGTTTCAGAGTACATTTCAATTCTGTTTAGAAATACATTCAGTGTATCATAACACTTACATTGGGTTTACATTCAAACACCCTCCAAACACCAGATCACAGCTTAGGTGCAAAACTATTATGAATTGGGTACTTATATTAGTTGATCTGGTAAATTGAAGTAAATGGATCATAATATATTAGAAACAGTCTAATCTCTAAATAGCCGAATTGGTTTTGTCTATAAATGTGGAAATACTGACAGTAAAATTATATTTAAGTAGGCATAGTTGTGTCACAAAACAAGTGTAGGCTATTATTATTTGTATTATTATTAATAATAATAATAATAATAATAATAAATACGTCTGACAACATATTAAACGGTTAACCTTTATTGAGCAAAAAGAGTGCCACTGGCTTCTAAAACTCGATACTATATTTTTCACGGAGAGCATCCTTTCTCCAAGACCCCAGAACTTCTACTAAGCACTTTCCTGCGCAAAGCCTACGGAAGCTTTGATTGACAGTTATTCTTAAACCAATCAAAACGAAGGTGGGTACTGATTGGCCAAATGAAGTGGAGCTTTACGTTGGCGACCACACATCACCGTGTAATATTTACCACTAGAGGACGCTGTCTGTTGTGGATTCAACCACAAGAGCGGAGAATCAAGTTTAGAGACTCTTAAAACTATGGGGTTGGAGAACTGTAACCACTCTCAAATTCATAGACAGAGATCAAATCAAATCAAATTGTATTTGTCACATGTGCCTAATTTGTATTTATTTATTCAGTTTTATTTAACCTTTATTTAACCAGGTAGGCCAGTTGAGAATAAGTTCTCATTTACAACTGCGACCTGGCCAAGATAAAGCAAAGCAGTGTGACAAAAACAACAACAACACAGAGTTACACATGAGATACACAAACATACAGTCAATAACACAATAAAAATCTATATACAGTGTGTACAAATGTAGTAAGATTAGGAAGGTAAGGCAATAAATAGGCCATAGTGGCGAAATAATTACAATTTAGCATTTTAGCATACAACAGGTGTAGACCTTACAGTGAAATGCTTACTTACAAGCTCTTAATCAACAATGTCGTTTTAAGAAAAATAAGTGTTAAGTAAAAAATAGATAAGTAAAAGTTCTGATGGGGTAAACTCATGAGGCATATTATTCTTCAAGAATCGATGGCTACCAATCCCAGATTGTGGTATCATGTCCCAGGCCTTTCTCAGAGTACATTACATATGTATACAGTATATAGAATCAGTAGCGAATTTAGCTATTTTTAGATGAATGCCAACAAAGCCACAACACAACACTAAACAATACATTCATTGCACTATAACGGTGAGAAACGGTGCCCACAAACTGTTAGGGCCTAAACAAAGCTGTCCCAACAGCAGAGTCTCAACAGGCTATAGAACGTTGAATAAACTGGAACACTAGCGCGAGCTCATAGCAAATGAATCGAATCCAACGTTCGCAGAGCCTGTTATGACTGGAATGATGCTTAGAATTCAATTTTGCCTAATTGGCCCCCAAAAGTGTATACCTTTTCATTTTACCACTACAATCTGTTCTTAGGACCAGACTGAAAAAACCCAACTTGTGTATAAAGTAACCATCCGCACCTCGATGGTGTCAACTGTGCTTATGTCTGCGTAACGAGGAAGTAGAAAAACAATGGCAACTTCGGACTATTTCTGGTCTAGCGATCGATGACAACGGAGTACACTACCTGTAGAAGTTGGAATGGGGCCTAGTTATTGTACCTGTAGGAGCTGGAATGGGGCCTAGTTGTTGTACCTGTAGGAGCTGGAATGGGCCCTAGTTATTGTACCTGTAGGAGCTGGAATGAGCCTAGTTGTTGTAACTGTAGGAGCTGGAATGGGGCCTAGTTATTGTACCTGTAGGAGCTGGAATGGGGCCTAGTTGTTGTACCTGTAGGAGCTGGAATGGGCCCTAGTTATTGTACCTGTAGGAGCTGGAATGAGCCTAGTTGTTGTAACTGTAGTAGCTGGAATGGGCCCTAGTTATTGTACCTGTAGGAGCTGGAATGGGCCCTAGTTATTGTACCTGTAGAAGCTGGAATGGCAGTGAGGAATGGAATGGAAGCAGAAAGGGTGGTCCTGTCTGTGCCGGTCACAGGATACCAGGACTCATATATAGTTATTCTGTTTCCATCGTGGAAACATGAATGAATTGTTCCTAATTGCTAATGACATACAATACCGTTAATCCCACCCAGAGCAAAAGGAGGCTCTGTTATGAAACCAAAACACAATAAAACAATAACGAGATACGACTTAATATAAACGCCTTACGACACCAACTGAGAAAGAACTAAACACTCTTCTGGATATCTGAGACTGAGATCATACTCTGGATGACCACCCACAGCCCAGCCAGGACCCAAGCCTAGACGTAACCTGAGAACAGTTTTGGAGGGGGAGCTGGGGGACCCTGGATGTGAAAAGGGCCTATTTTTTAAGGAAAGAAAAGCAGCAGACTGTAATAGCTCTGATGATAAATACAAACGTTTTGACAGCGAAACAGCCTTCATCAGGGTTTCATCTGAAAAGAGCCCAGTCAGACCTGGGCTGAGCCACACAGACCACAACTCTGCACCCAGCCAGAGAGCCAGTCTGCACCCAGCCAGAGAGCCACCACATGGCCACTCTGCACCCTGCATGAAAGGGGAGACTGGGGGGTGTAGCGGGAGATTGGGGGGTATAGAAGGAGACTGGGGGGTGTAGGGTGAGACTGGGGGGTATTGGGGAGACTGGGGGGTATAGGGGGAGACTGGGGGGTATAGAAGGAGACTGGGGGGTGTAGGGTGAGACTGGGGGGTATTGGGGGAGACTGGGGGGTGTAGGGGGAGACTGGGTGGTGTAGGGGGAGATTGGGGGGGGTATAGAAGGAGACTGGGGGGTGTAGGGTGAGACTGGGGGGTATTGGGGAGACTGGGGGGTATAGGGGGAGACTGGGGGGTATAGAAGGAGACTGGGGGGTGTAGGGTGAGACTGGGGGGTATTGGGGGAGACTGGAGGGTATAGGGGGAGACTGGGGGGTGTAGGGGGAGACTGGGTGGTGTAGGGGGAGACTGGGTGGTGTAGGGGGAGACTGGGTAGTGTAGGGGGAGACTGGGGGGTGTAGGGGGAGACTGGGTTGTGTAGGGGGAGACTGGGGGTGTAGGGGAGACTGGGTGATATAGGGGGAGACTGGGGTTATAGGGGGAGACTGGGGGGTATAGAGGGAGACTGGATGGTGTAGGGGGAGACTGGGGGGTATAGGGGGAGACTGGGGGGTGTAGGGGGAGACTGGGGGGTGTAGGGGGAGACTGGGTGGTGGCTGCTTTCCTTTGTGTCTGTGTTACATATGACCTGATGTGGTAGGAGTGCTCTGATCAGTACTGATGTCACTTCTTGTTTTTTTTTCTGGCTTTGCATCTTTCCCTTTGTCCTTTTCAGGAATATTTCCAGGAATAAATCCTCCAGATTTGGTTGAGCAGTAACTGGGCTGATGGTTGAGCAGTAACTGGGCTGATGGTTGAGCAGTAACTGGGCTGATGATTGAGCAGTAACTGGGCTGATGGTTGAGCAGTGACTGGGTTGATGGTTGAGCAATCTATTAGTGGAGGAAATGTATGGGAAATGTACAGTGATGTACAGTTACATGGGGGAAGATGTGGGGTTGAGGGAAAGTAGATTGTTCATGGTGAAAGGGTGTAAAATGAGAGGGTTGAAGCGAGAAGAGAGAGGTTTGTGTATCTGGGCCTTTATTCATAAAGTGTCACAGAGTAGGAGTGCTGATCTAGGATCAGGTCCACATAATCTTGTTCATTATGATCTAAAATGCTCAAACTGATCCTAGATCAGCACTGTTTGTTAGTACAGGCCACCTGGTGTGTTAGTCAGACCGTGTCTAACCGTGTTCCCAGCACAAACAGGTGGTGATTTCATCCCAGATGCCTCTAGGGCTGATGGGTAGTTTCCGCTCCGCAACATGAGGCCCATTGGATCCCATTACAGTGTGATTGACAGGTGAATGACACCAATGAGAGTTGACCCTCTCCCCCCAGGCCTGACGCTCAACCAAGTCAATGGACAGAGAGACTGAGGGGAGAAAAGAGCAGAAAACAGTGTCTTTGAACCTGAAAAGAATATTTTTCCTCCTCTCTTCTTTCCTCTCCCTTTCTCCTGCTTTCTCCTTTCTTTTCTCTGTTCTTTTCTCTGGGCCGGTGTTTTGTTCTGTTCTGCCGGAGGCATTGGGAGGCTGATGGGTTGGACGCTGGTTGAGTCGTGGCAGTCGTCAGGCAGGCAGGCAGGCCAGAAAGAACGTGAGGTCTGTTAAATGAAGTCCTTTCAGAGGCAGAGGCAGGAATGTGTCAGTCAGCTCACAGGCTCTGTTTTGTTTGGAGCTGTCAGAGAGGCTGGCAGGGGGCAAGGTGATGGGAGGGTGGAAAGTGAGTGAGTGAGAGAGAGAGAGATATGGTGGGTGTGTACGGGTGTGGGGGCAAGGCAACTGGGAGGTCTGAAATCAGTGCCAGAGAGTTTCCCTGCTTGGCTGCCTGTCTTTTCTCTCTAGCTGGGACTGGATGGTCACTGGAAATAAAGAAGTCATGTTCTGGAGTAAGAATCCCCAGCCTGTAAAATGGGAAAGAGGGAACAAATGAAGAGCAGGTTTGACGTGTTCACAAATCAACTGTGGTCACACATTATGGGCATTCCAGTAACTGAATGTAGACCTTTGAGCACAGAAATGTGCCCTTTCCAACAGGATACCGTAGAACCTGATCCAACATCTAGGCCTCACTGCTGAACAAAGACATGAGCGCCTTTGAAATAGTATCTTGTTCTTGATCGATACTGCTCAGGCATGTACGTGAAAGCCAAGTACTATATACTCACAGACATTGGGTTTCATGATGGATGGCCCCTCCGTTGCTTCCTCACATCCAGTCATGATTCTCTGCAGTCATCCAGAGGGTTGTTTGCTTTGTGGTGGTGTGCTATTGTAGCCACATCCCAATCCATCCTGGCCTCTCTCACCATCAAGTGTTCCCTTTCACAACCTTTCACAACTGCCAATCACCTTCCAATGAACCAAAAGTGACCACTGCCCTGACCTGGATTTCTCTTAATATGAAGGGGGGCAGGCAGAGTGACAGCTAGAGAGAGAGAAAAAGAGAGAGAAATTAAAAGATAGATAGAGTGGGAGAGAGAGAGAGAGAGAGAGAGGGGGAGAGAGACAGAGAGAGAGAGAGACAGAGAGAGAGTGAGAGAGAGAGAGAGAGAGAGAGAGACGGAGGGGGGAGAGAGAGAGACAGAGAGTGGGAGAGAGGGAGAGAGACAGAGAGAGAGAGAGGGGGAGAGAGACTGAATGTGAAAGGGGTAGAGCCAAAGTGGATTTCAAAATCTTACAGACAACTAGTCTCAATATTTCTGTGATGTTGCCTTAACGTCTTTATGACAATGAAGATGGAAACATTGGATATATCCCCTACAGTGGGAGCAGTGCACTATAAAGGGAAGATGCCAAACCGAGGCCATGATCTGGGTGCTTTTCAAACAATGATTCATGGATTTCTTAAAACGTTATTACAAGAAGTGCCAGAGATAGTTCACTTCAAAATACTGTTGGAATAAAAGGGAAGACTAATGTTTTCTTTTGACAGCTGTATTCCAGCAATGAGTGTGGGTTACTATGACGTCCCAACACATACTGTGTAATGTCTAGTGTGGGTTACTATGACCTCCCAACACATACTGTGTAATGTCTAGTGTGGGTTACTATGACCTCCCAAAACATACTGTGTAATGTCTAGTGTGGGTTACTATGACCTCCCAAAACATACTGTGTAATGTCTAGTGTGGGTTACTATGACCTCCCAAAACATACTGTGTAATGTCTAGTGTGGGTTACTATGACCTCCCAAAACATACTGTGTAATGTCTAGTGTGGGTTACTATGACCTCCCAACACATACTGTGTAATGTCTAGTCTGGGTTACTATGACCTCCCAAAACATACTGTGTAACGTCTAGTCTGGGTTACTATGACCTCCCAACACATACTGTGTAATGTCTAGTGTGGGTTACTATGACGTCCCAACACATACTGTGTAATGTCTAGTCTGGGTTACTATGACCTCCCAAAACATACTGTGTAATGTCTAGTGTGGGTTACTATGACCTCCCAACACATACTGTGTAATGTCTAGTGTGGGTTACTATGACCTCCCAAAACATACTGTGTAATGTCTAGTGTGGGTTACTATGACCTCTCAAAACATACTGTGTAATGTCTAGTGTGGGTTACTATGACCTCCGAAAACATACTGTGTAATGTCTAGTGTGGGTTACTATGACCTCCCAAAACATACTGTGTAATGTCTAGTCTGGGTTACTATGACCTCCCAACACATACTGTGTAACGTCTAGCCATCCCTAGTTACCATACGATTCAAACATTTGTGAAGTTGTGCTGAAATATAAGTAATAAATATAAATATAAGGACAGTGGGGACAGACATGGATGTGACATGTGGTTATTGTGTGGTGGAGAGGACAGTGGGGACAGACATGGATGTGACATGTGGTTATTTTGTGGTGGAGAGGACAGTGGGGACAGACAGGGATGTGACATGTGGTTATTGTGTGGTGGAGCGGACAGTGGGGACAGACAGGGATGTGACATTTGGTTGTTGTGTGGTGGAGAGGACAGTGGGGACAGACAGGGATGTGACATGTGGTTATTGTGTGGTGGAGAGGACAGTGGGGACAGACAGGGATGTGACATTTGGTTGTTGTGTGGTGGAGAGGACAGTGGGGACAGACAGGGATGTGACATGTGGTTATTGTGTGGTGGAGAGGACAGTGGGGACAGACAGGGATGTGACATGTGGTTATTGTGTGGTGGAGAGGACAGTGGGGACAGACAGGGATGTGACATGTGGGTATTGTGTGGTGGAGAGGACAGTGGGGACAGACAGGGATGTGACATGTGGTTATTGTGTGGTGGAGAGGACAGTGGGGACAGACAGGGATGTGACATTTGGTTGTTGTGTGGTGGAGAGGACAGTGGGGACAGACAGGGATGTGACATGTGGTTGTTGTGTGGTGGAGAGGACAGTGGGGACAGACAGGGATGTGACATTTGGTTGTTGTGTGGTGGAGAGGACAGTGGGGACAGACAGGGATGTGACATTTGGTTGTTGTGTGGTGGAGAGGACCAGCTGTTTGCTGTCTGCCCTCATCACCAGGAGGACTGCAACCCTCCCAACACTGTCTGTTGACCTTTCACTGTTGAGCAGAACAACTCTCTCTCTCTCTCGCTCTCTCTCTCTCTCTCTCTAGGACCTGGGCCAATGCTTTCTTTCAGCGAATATTTTTGTTACACAGCTCCTACCCAGCTCTTACTCAGTCCTGCCTGCCTGGTATACCCTCTCTCCTACCCAGCTCTTACTCAGTCCTGTCTGCCTGGTACACGCTCTCTCCTACCCAGCTCTTACTCAGTCCTGCCTGCCTGTCAGCCATCTGGCTTGGCCTCCTCAGGCTGGCTGGCTGGGCCATTAATGACCCACAGCTGGACGTGAAAACAATGGCAAAGCAGCACGCCCTGCAAGGCCTGGTGACGGAGGGCTAATTGATAGAGACGGCCCACAGTGGTTCACCGTTCACCGTTCAGTGGTTCACTGGTTCACCGAGTCCCAAATGGCACCCTATTCCCTAGTGCAATACATTTGACCAGGGCTCATAGTGAACGGCTCTGGACAAAAGCAGTGCACTATATGGGGAGTAGGGTGCCATTTGGGATCCAGCCGTACTGCTGTTTCCCCTCATACACTTTACTCTCCCCGCCAGTGATTGCTTCCAGGACTGTGGCATAACCTCCCCGATGGTAACATCAGTGTAATCCTATGTTTCACCTTTCTTCCAGAGGTCAAAGTGTTTCACCTTTCTTCCCGAGGTCAAAGTGTTTCACCTTTCTTCCCGAGGTCAAAGTGTTTCACCTTTCTTCCCGAGGTCAAAGTGTTTCACCTTTCTTCCTGAGGTCAAAGTGTTTCACCTTTCTTCCTGAGGTCAAAGTAAGGTTTAAGAGAACTGGCAGCAGCAAAGATGCCAGATTATTTTAGTGTCATTGTTTTGGAGTTCAAGACATTGAAAATGCATCTTTCTAAACTTCAGTGGTCCACAGAAGTTAATGTTAAGGATTGCCTTCGATTTGGCGGATATGTGGAAAATAAATGGTGAATAATGTGGCAGGAGGTTTTGGAAAACAAGTGGTTAGCCCTCACTACATCATGTTTCTTCATCTCTGATTCATTGTGGAGAACCATAATGATGCAAAGCCACTGTGACGTGATAGTTCTGCCATTACTTTATTACTGTTTGGTAGAATGTTTCTTCCTCAGAGTAGAGTATGTCATACTAGGAAAGACATTGCTGCCTGCTTGGTGTGAAAATCAGTGCTTTAATTGGCACTGAACGCTGAACAACCCCACAACCACTATACCCTCCCTCTGAACAACTGCCTGGAACATGACAAAACCTTTACGCTGATTTACATTGTCCATTCTCCAAATGTCTTTTTCAATTTGGAACCTATCAAGATGCAATCTGGAAACCGTTACTCAGTGAGTCCTCAAAATAAATAGCTTGCAGCTGAGATTCCAGCAGCTCTGGGTAGGCCCGAAGAAGAGAGGAGGGGAGAGACTGAGGGCGCGTCCCAAATGGCACCCTATCCCCTATATAGTGTACTACATTTGACCAGGGAATAGGGTGCCATTAGGGACACAGCCTGAGAGAGAGGAGGGGAAACTCGAGGAGGAACAAGTGCAGTTGATTCCATTGTGACTGACTGAATTCCTCCCGGTGGGGGGTGATGCTATGTTGAGGTTTAATGTTCCCAGGAAACAGGCTCTCAGCTCTCTCAACCAGACAGGAAATGAAGTGGCAGACACACACAGACAGGAAATTAAGTTTCAGACAGACACAGACCGGCTTGTGTTTCCCTCCTCTCCCCTCTTCAGCCTTCAGCTGGACCTTGTTAGCCCGGAGACACCGGGGCTCCTGCTTTTGTTCACATAGAGTGAACAGTAAACAACGCTGCAACATGTTTAAATAAGACCAAGTTCTTGTGAAGCCTGCTGTGAGGTCTTGAGTTTCTCAGACACACACATACACACGCACACACACACACACTCACTCAAACACACACACGCACGGGCATGCGCATACACACACACGCACACACACACACACACTGTTTCTCCCTCTCAGAGGGTCCTGACAGAAGGGTCCCATGTTGGGAATGGTCCTATGTGGTGAAAGACAGATTAAAGAGTCAATTAATTTAGTTTAGTTAGGCCTTAAGAAATATTTATTAAATCTTTCTGTATTAGGAAAACATTCACTGCCTCAATAACCAAAGAGTGCTTCAGGTGGTTGAATCTTAATCGTTAAACATATTGTATTCAGCTCTTTCTGGTTTTACCTTATAAGGGCAATGTGGGACTGGTACATGCATTGTTTGACTTTTAAATAACGTAATATATTCTCCTGAGAAAGAAAGATACATCCCCCAGTTTGGTCTAGGCAGGAATCCTTCACAACAAGAGGTAAAATATGAGTGCTCAGAGATTGCCTTGATAAATGATACACTATAACTTTGTGTTAGGAATGTTCAGATTTATATAGGATCTGAGCTTGCCCTCCACATCCCATGAATCTTGAATCATGCTGGTTTGATAATAGCTTAACCAGTGGCAACAGGAAATAGATATTTCATAGGGGATAGATGTAGGTATGTAGGCTGTGGGTGAGGCAGTGAGAGAGGGAGACAGGAAAAGGGAGATAAAGAGTGTGTTCTGCCCAAGGTGAAAGGACTGTGTTTGGAGCAACAAGCTCTCACAGTCTCACTGTAAAATTAGACGTTTATCCACGTTTCTCCAAACGTCAAATTTCTAAGTTGCTTTAAATTGCTCAAAATTTAGAAGATTAAGGGTTCAGGTTTGGGACAGGGTTCAAACATAAAAGTTTAGGTACTCATTCCGAATGGTTAAGGTAAGGGTTAAGGTTTTGGATAGGTTTAAAATCATATTTTTTTATGAATTAATAAAAAGTAATGGGATTACTTCCGTCCTCCACCCCTCTCCACAATGCCATAGCAAACCTAAGCCAACCTGATGGTAATAGCACTCACTGTTGCCCCTAGTGACACTTTTGAAGGCATTTCACATGGTCCTCAATACCACATGGATAGATGTCCAATTTGGAAGTCACTCTTGAGCGATCTGCCTGGTTCGTTGCACGCTTCCTTGACGTTGCTGTGCACCTTGGTCAGTTTACCTTTGATGGTCAGCCAAATGGGTTACTGCAGGGTTGTCAAACTCATCCCATGGGGGGCCTAGTGAATTTGGTTTCTCCTTTCAGTTAAGACCTAGACAACCAGGTGAGGGGAATTCCTTACTAATCAGTGACCTTAATTCATCAATCAAGTACAAGGGAGGAGCGAAAACTCCCCGACACTCGGGGTCTGGTCCGTATATCCAGGCCCTTTTCAGTGATCAGTGAGGAAAGGTGGGGTCCGGTCCGTATATTCAGGCCCTTTTCAGTGATCAGTGAGGAAAGGTGGGGTCCGGTCCATATATCTAGGCTCTTTTCAGTGATCAGTGAGGAAAGGTGGGGTCCGGTCCATATATCTAGGCCCTTGTCAGTGATCAGTGAGGAAAGGTGGGGTCCGGTCCATATATCCAGGCTCTTTTCAGTGATCAGTGAGGAAAGGTGGGGTCCGGTCCATATATCTAGGCTCTTTTCAGTGATCAGTGAGGAAAGGTGGGGTCCGGTCCATATATCTAGGCTCTTTTCAGCGATCAGTGAGGATTTATCAACAACCGCTTGTTTTTCTCCACCTCCCTCAGCTCTAAATGATCTCTCTGACAGAAATCCCATGAATCAACACTCCAAAGTGCCAGCGCCACAAAAACAAGCAGCCAATTATGGGATGTGTGTGTGTTGTAATGAGGAATGTGTGTGTGTTGTAACGAGGCCACTGGGACCAGAGAGTGAACAGATTACTATTACACCCAGAGAGCTAAACTTGAGTATGGTCCACACGCACACACACACACACACTCACACACACACACACACACACACACACACACACACACACACACACACACACACACACACACACACACACACACACACACACACACACACACACACACACACACACACACACACACACACACACACACACACACACACACACACACACACAGAGTGTGATGACCCCAGTGTGTCAGCTGCCAGAGGACAGGGGAAATCAAACACGACACAACATCTAGAGGAGCCAATAAGGCTAAACTCTGATCAAAGCTCTTCCTGTGAGGACAGAGGTTCAGTTCCACTCCACTGACTTCTCTACAATTCAAACAGAACTCATGGCTGTACACATTCTAATGCTAACAGGCCGTTAGGCTGCTTTCTTACAGTAACTTAAAACAACTCTTGATTTGGACTAACATATTGTTGATAACATGTAATAATTAATGACACAGTAAACTCAATTTTGAAATGTAAAAAAATGTCTCCTAAAAACAGAATTATATACTCTAATATTTGACCAATGACCAAATGTTGTGTAGTGGTGTAGTAATAATGTTATATGTTTTTATGTAAGGAAGAGTAGCTGCTGCCTTGGCAACAGCTAATGGGCATCCTAATAAAATTTAAATACAAAATCCCAATTCTACCCTTAGTCACATAAGTCTGTTTTCCCCCACAAACTTGTGAGACAATCTGATTTGCCTCAATATCATAGTCCAGTTATGTTTAATATAAGTATTAGTGACTGATAGGTCACAATGAATAGTTGACAGTTGATAGAAGCTTGGCAGGACAGAGACTTCCTGTTTGGCAGTTGCAGGATTTCTGGGATGTGCTGAGGCCAGAGTTGACTGTGTGCCCACGCAAACACACACACACACACACACACACACACACACACACACACACACACACACACACACACACACACACACACACACACACACACACACACACACACACACACACACACACACACACACACACACACACATGTATGCACACACCCACGCACACACACACACACACACACACACACACACACACACACACACACACACACACACACACACACACACACACACACACACACACACACACACACACACACACAGCCCTGTTCTCCAGTCTAAAGGAGTCGTACTGTAAACAGCTCTGTTATGACTGCTGCTGTTTCATATTGGGGTACTGGGGGCCAAGTCAATAATAAAGTTCAGGTATACCTTAGAGTTTTTGTTGGCCAAGAAAGTTGCAGTTCCTGGCAGTCAAACCTACTCTTGTTGACTGACCATGTTTGGAATGTTGACACACCTCCTCTCTGCCTCTCAGGTGTACAGGGACCTTTCAGTTTGGTGTGGGTGGATGACCTGCATGGCCTCTGGTTCACTGCTCTACAACACTGTGTGTGTGTGTGTGTGTGTGTGTGTGTGTGTGTGTGTGTGTGTGTGTGTGTGTGTGTGTGTGTGTGTGTGTGTGTGTGTGTGTGACTTACATACTGAATGTGCTGCTGTGTGGAGACCTCAAAGCTTCTTAGCGTTTTAACTCATAGTAAACAGTCCACCTGGCTTTAAATCACATTTGCTTTGCTTCATATACGTTTGATTGAGCTTGCAGGGCGCAGTGGAACCAATGGAGTGGAGTGGCAGGTAGCCTAGCGGTTAGAGCATTGGGCCAGTAACTAAAAGGTTGCTGGTTCGAATATCCGAGCCGACAAGGTGAAAAAACCTGTCGATGTGTCCTTGAGCAAGGCACTTAGCCCTAATTTGCTCCAGGGGCTGACCCTGTAGGTAGGCTGTCATTGTAAATAAGAATTTGTTCATAGCTAGTTAAATAAAGGTTAAATAAAAAATAAATGGTGCTAAAAGTGCAAACTCTCTGCTCATCTGGCACACATGTAGCCAACAGACTGTTTTAGAGAAATGTAATCATTGAATATTGTAAGAGTTTTCACAGCAGGTGATGCCTGTGTAGAACCTCGTCATTTCCGTTTTGAGCGTTTCGTTTGTCTCTGAGCTGCTGTTTGTTACCTCTTGGCTACCTGCCAAGTTTTACGTTTTTATAACTGTTTAAATCTATTTTGATTTAACACATTTTTCCAACGTCTTAATTATTATTATTTTTTTCTACGTTTTTGTATTATAATTTATTTAATTTTTTCATTCAACATTTTTATCCCGGACGCTTTATCTGGACATGGTTCTACAGGACTTCCATCAGCCGAAGCTAAGTAGTAACATTATTAACACTATGTCATCTGACGTTAACTGCAGTCACTGTATTCATCACATACAGGAAAACTATTGCCTTATGGCGAGGATAGCCTCGCTGCAAGCCCAGCTTCAGACGCAATCGTTAGGCAAGGGCAATATAAGTGTAGGAAAGGATGAAATTGCGTCTGTGTCACCAGTAAGTACAGTTACTAGTAAAAATCCCCTCGCACAGTCCCCGCAGCCGGACATTTTTCTCAGGGCTTCTGGAAAGAAATGCAGTCGGCATGTTCAACCGGTGTCGCTCATTCAGCCGACAGAAACTTTCAACCCGTTCTCCCCATTAAGCAACGAGTCGGAGCCAGAGACTTCTCAGGTCTCTCCTCCACCCGTTACGGGGTCTGAACCACCGAAGCCTCCCACCATTAGCTCTGACAAATTGAAAACCCTAGTCATTGGCGACTCCATTACCCGCAATATTAGATTTAAGAATCATCCAGCGATTATACATTGTTTACCAGGGGGCAGGGCTACCGACGTAAAGGCTAATCTAAAGATGGTGCTGGCTAAAAATAAATGTGGCGAGTGTAGAGAATATAGAGATATTGTTATCCACGTCGGCACCAACGATGTTAGGATGAAACAGTCAGAGGTCACCAAGCACAACATAGCTTCTGTGTGTAAATTAGCTAGAAAGATGTGTCGGCATCGAGTAATTGTCTCTGGCCCCCTCCCAGTTAGGGGGAGTGATGAGCTCTACAGCAGAGTCTCACAACTCAATCGCTGGTTGAAAACTGTTTTTGAAAACTGTCGGCATCGAGTAATTGTCTCTGGCCCCCTCCCAGTTAGGGGGAGTGATGAGCTCTACAGCAGAGTCTCACAACTCAATCGCTGGTTGAAAACTGTTTTTTGCCCCTCCCAAAGGATAGAATTTGTAGACAATTGGCCCTCTTTCTGGGACTCACCCACGAACAGGACCAAGCCTGGCCTGCTGAGGAGTGACGGACTCCATCCTAGCTGGAGGGGTGCTCTTATTTTATCTATGAACATAGACGAGGCTCTAACTCCTCTAGCTCCACTATGAGATAGGGTGCAGGCCAGGGAGCAGGCTGTTAGCCAGCCTGCCAGTTTAGTGGAGTCTGCCACTAGCATAGTCAGTGTAGTCAGCTCAGTTAGCCCCATTGAGACCGTGTCTGTGCCTCGATCTAGGTTGCGCAAACCTAAACATGGCGGTGTTCGCCTTAGTAATCTCACTGGAATAAAGACCTCCTCAATTCCTGTCATTATTGAAAGAGGTTGTGATATCTCACTTCTTAAAATAGGGTTACTTAATGTTAGATCCCTCACTTCCAAGGCAGTTATAGTCAATGAACTAATCACTGACCATAATCTTGATGTGATTGGCCTGACTGAAACATGGCTTAAGCCTGATGAATTTACTGTGTTAAACGAGGCCTCTCCTCCTGGTTACACTAGTGACCATGTCCCCCGCGCATCCCGCAAAGGCGGAGGTGTTGCTAACATTTACGATAGCAAATTTCAATTTACCCCCCAAAAAAGGACAGCGTTTTCATCTTTTGAGCTTCTAGTCATGGAATCTAAGCAGCCCACTCAATCACTTTTTATAGCTACTGTTTACAGGCCTCCTGGGCCTTATACAGAGTTCCTTACTGAGTTCTCTGAATTCCTATCAGACCTTGTAGTCATGGCAGATAATATTCTAATTTTTGGTGACTTTAACATTCACATGGAAAAGTCCACAGATCCACTACAAAAGGCTTTCGGCGCCATCATCGACTCAGTGGGTTTTGACCAACATGTCTCCGGACCTACTCATTGCCACAATCATACACTGGATCTAGTTCTGTCCCGTGGAATAAATATTGTGGATCTAAATGTTTTTCCTCATAATCCTGGACTATCGGACCACCATTTTATTTCGTTTGCAATCGCAACAAATAATCTGCTTAGACCCCAACCAAGGATCATCAAAAGCCGTGCTATAAATTCTCGGACAACCCAAAGATTCCTAGACGCCCTTCCGGACTCCTTCCACCTATCCAAGAACGTCGGAGTACAAAAATCAGTTAACAATCAAACTGAGGATCTAAATTTAACCTTGCGTAATACTTTAGATGTAGTCGCACCCCTAAAAACAAAAAACATTTGCCAAAAGAAACTAGCTCCCTGGTACACAGAAAATACCCGAGCTCTGAAGCAAGCTTGCAGAAAGCTGGAACGGAAATGGCGCTCCACCAAACTGGAAGTCTTCCTACTAGCTTGGAAAGAAAGTACAGTGCAATATCGAAAAGTCCTCACTGCTGCTCGATCATCCTATTTTTCCAACCTAATTGAGGAGAATAAGAATAATCCTAAATTTCTATTTGATACTGTTGCAAAGCTAACTAAAAAGCAGCATTCCCCAAGAGAGGATGCCTTTCACTTCAGCAGCGATGAATTCATGAACTTCTTCAACGAAAAGATCTTTATCATTAGAAAGCAAATTACAGACTCCTTTTTGAGTCTGCATATTTCCCCAAAGCTCAGCTGTCCTGAGTCGGCACAGAACTGCCAGGACCTGGGATCAATGGAGACACTCAAGTGTTTTAATCCTATATCTCTTGACACATTCATGAAAATTAACATATCAAGAATATTTCAAGGATAGCTTTTTTCCATCTTCGTAACATTGCAAAAATCAGACATTTTTTGTCCAAAAATTATGCGGAAAAGCTAATCCATGCTTTTGTCACTTCTAGATTAGATTACTGCAATGCTCTACTCTCCGGCTACCCGGATAAAGCACTAAATAAACTTCAATTAGTGCTAAACACGGCTGCTAGAATCCTGACTAGAACCAAAAGATTTGATCATATTACTCCTGTGCTAGCCTCTCTACACTGGCTTCCTGTTAAGGCTAGGGCTGATTTCAAGGTTTTACTGCTAACCTACAAAGCATTACATGGGCTTGCTCCTACTTATCTCTCAGATTTGGTCCTGCCGTACATACCTACACGTACGCTCCGGTCACAAGACGCAGGCCTCCTTATTGTCCCTAGAATCTCTAAGCAAACAGGTGGAGGAAGGGCTTTCTCCTATAGAGCTCCATTTTTATGGAATGGTCTGCCTATCCATGTGAGAGACGCAGACTCTGTCTCAATCTTTAAGTCTTTACTGAAGACTCACCTCTTCAGTATGTCCTATGATTGAGTGTAGTCTGGCCCAGGGGTGCAAGGGTGAACAGCAAGGCTCTGGAGCGACGAACCACCCTTGCTGTCTCTGCCTGGCCGGTTCCCGTCTCTCCATTGGGATTCTCTGCCTCTGACCCTATTACGGGGGCTGAGTCACTGGCTTACTGGTGCTTTCCATGCCATTCCTAGGAGGGGTGCGTCACTTCCTGTCCGGTTTGTCGCCCCCTCTGGCTTGTGCAGTGGAGGGGATCTTTTCGTGGACTATACTCAGCCTTGTCTCAGGGTAGTAAGTTGGTGGTTGTTGATATCCCCCTATTGGTGTAGGGGCTGTGCTTGGCAGAGTGGGTGAGGTTATATCCTGCCTGGTTTGGCCCTGTCCGGGGGTATTGTCTGGGTATTGTCGGAGGGGGCCACAGTGTCTCCTGACCCCCCTGTCTCAGCCTCCAGTACCTATGCTGCAATAGTCTATGTGCCAGGGGGCTAGGGTCAGTTTGTTAAATCTGATGTTATTATCCAGTGTCTTGTGTGAATTTAAGTATGCTCCCTCTAATTCGCTCTCTCTCCCACTCTACCCCCTCTCCCGGAGGACCTGAGCCTACCCGGAGGACCATGCTTCAGGACCACCTGTCCTGATGACTCCTAGCTGTCCCCAGTCCACCTGGTTGTGCTGCTGCACCGGTTTCAACTCCTCTGCCTGCGGTTATGGAACCCTGACCTGTTCATTGGACGTGCCACCCTGTCCCAGACCTGCTGTTTTCACCTCACTCTCGCTCTATTGCACTGAAAAACCAAGTGACATTCACTGCTGATGTATTTACCTGTTGCAACCTCCACAACTACTTTTATTATTATTTGACCCTGCTGGTCATCTATGAACATTTGAACATCTTGGAGAAAGAACTGGCCTTAATGGCCATGAATTGTTATAATCTCCACCCGGCACAGCCAGAAGAGGACTGGCCACCCCTCAGAGCCTGGTTCCTCTCTAGGTTTCTTCCTAGGTTTTGCCTTTCTAGGGAGTTTTTCCTAGCCACCGTGCTTCTACATCTGCATTGCTTGCTGTTTGGGGTTTTAGGCTGGGTTTCTGTATAGCACTTTGTGACATCGGCTGATGTAAAAAGCGCTTTATAAATAAATTTTGATTGATTGACTCCAGACAGGCTCAATCAAACGCTCAAAATATTTGAAGGAAAACAAATGTTAACCCAGGTGTAGTCTAGTAGTCCAGAGGGTCTAGTAGGGAATCAGACCTGAGTCAGCCCAGGTTAGAATAACTGCCTCCCACGTGGCTCCCTATTCCCTACATAGTGCACTACTTTTGACCAGAGCTATATGGGCCCTTGTCAAAAGTAGTTCACTATTTAGGAAAATGGGGTGCCATTTGGGATAGGCCCAATGACTTTCCTTTTAGTGTGAACGATACACTTATGATATCTACTACATCCTCACAAAGAACTCTAGTGAGAGTTTAAATCAAAATGTCCAAATGGCACCCTATTCCCTATATAGTGCCCTATGGGCCCTGGTCAAAAGTAGCGCACTATATAGGGAATAGGGTACCATTTGAGACCCATTTCATAGTCTTCTCCAACCCTGTTACGTATTTATCATAGCGTTCATGGCCAGAGAACCCAAGTCTACCACTGCATCTCCCAGACAGCGTTAGGTATATTATTGGTAATGAAAGGTTTAGGTTCACTTTAGTTTGTTGCTTGTTGAGCCCTTTTCCATCAGGTTCTGTTCAGCAATACCTTTGCTATTGAGCACGCAATGTCTGATGGGAAAAAAGTGTTGGTTGTTTGCAGTAACTTCTGTTGTTGTAACATCTCAAACTGACGTGACAGTTTCACCATTAAGGATTCCAGCAACAACAAAGAAACATCAAACCTTTGAGAGAGAAAAATAAAATTAACTTTCAGAAATATACGAATAACATAAAATAGTAATACCATTCAAATTGATTTCAAATGGAATATTTTATTTGTTGTTGTTGTTTGTTTCAATATATTTAATGAATTAAGTTCATCTACTTTCCTCCATTTTTTCCCCTCATATTGCAACCGAATAGTCGCCCAAACTCTCACTCAAACTCTCTCTTCCTCTCCATCTGGTTGTTACTTGGTTGATTCCATCTGTTGGAGTAGAGAGAGTAGAGATCGAGTTTTGACAGGCAGAGGTCCTGCTCCCTGAGAGTTAGCGCTCAGCTTGAGGGGGCTTGTTACGATCAGGGGTGAACTAGCCGCCCGTCCATCACCCTGACAGGACTGACAGCCATTCAGCCAGACCTGAAGAGGCCCTGCCAGCAATCAAAGGCTTTTTCATTGAAGGAATCCAGCTCTGGCCTGTCATCAGGGAGGGGGTGTTCCCAGCTGTCAGACCCAGAGAAGTGAAGAGGGGTCCCCCCTCTAGTACCGCCCCCTCCTCTCCTCCCCTCCCTCCTCCCTCCATTCTCCTCCCTCTGTCAACTTTCTAGACCGACGCATTGGTCCAGAGCAGGAGCTCCACCCCCTCTCTTACTCTCTCTCTCTCTCTCTCTCTCACACACTTTCTCTCTCTCTCTCTCTTTCATTATCTCTCTCTCTCTCTCTCTTTCTCTCTCTGTTTCTCTCTTTCTCTCTTGTTCTCGCTCACTCTTTCTCTCTCTGTCTCTCTCTCTCTCTCTGTCTCTCTCTCTCTCTGTCTCTGCACTGACATGCTCATGACTTGTCGAGACACCTGAGTACAGTGTTTCTTCAAATAGTTGTTTTCTCAAAGTGAATTGTTCAGTTTGCATTCTGATGGTTGTGTTCGCTGCTGACCACTGGAGGAGGCAAATCTCAAACACATTGACAAAATGAGACAACTTTACAGCATCTAAGCACAGATACCATTTCACCTATTCCACTCCAGCCATTACCACAAGCCTGTCCTCCCCAATTAAGGTGTCACCAACCTCCTGTGATACAGACATAGAAAACGTACCTCACACCCTCGGTAGTCAAACCCACACCTCCCACACAGCCCTGTTTTCATTTCGCTACCAGACAAATTATTGTCCATGTTGAAATTGTTATTTTCGTTCTCCAAAATAAATGCCCACTCTGTTATTTCTTTATTATGTTGAGGTTCCTATCTCCCTCACTAACTTTAAGCATCAGCTGTCAAAGCTTCTTATCGATCACTGCACCTGTATATAGCCCTTCTGTAAATAGCTCACCCTACTACCTCATCCTGTATATAGCCCTTCTGTAAATAGCTCACCCTACTACCTCATCCTGTATATAGCCCTTCTGTAAATAGCTCACCCTACTACCTCATCCTGTATATAGCCCTTCTGTAAATAGCTCACCCTACTACCTCATCCTGTATATAGCCCTTCTGTAAATAGCTCACCCTACTACCTCATCCTGTATATAGCCCTTCTGTAAATAGCTCACCCTACTACCTCATCCTGTATATAGCCCTTCTGTAAATAGCTCACCCTACTACCTCATCCTGTATATAGCCCTTCTGTAAATAGCTCACCCTACTACCTCATCCCCATATTTATTTTTTAACTTCCGCTCATTTTGCACTCCAGTATCTCTATTTGCACATTCCATCATTCCAGTGTTAATGCTAATCTGTAATTTATTTCACCACTATGGCCTATTTATTGTCTTCCTAACCTTACTACATTTTGCACTACATTTGCACTCTGTATATAGATTTTCTATTGTGTTATTGTCTGTATGTTTGTTTATTCTCATGTGTAACTCTGTGTTGTTTTTGTCGCACTGCTTTGCTTTGTCTTGGCCAGGTCGCAGTTGTAAATGAGAACTTGTTCTCAACTGGCCTACCTGGTTAAATAAAGTAAAAAAAAAAAAAATGTCATTGCATGCCCACTACAAAATAATTGAAATGCAAAGGGAGATATTAGCCAGACTGGGCTGTCATGCCAAATCCTTGGGACTCATAGTAATGCCAAACATGTGAAAACTCACATCGCACATCTTATTTTATTGTACTGTGTGGCTCAGTTGGTATAGCATGGTGCTTGCAACGCCAGGGTTGTTGGTTTGATTCCCTTGGGGGACCAGGACAAAAGCCTATTTGTGCTATCATTCCAAATACTTGGGACTCAACATGTTGTCTGGACAAGGACAGCGATGGAGTTGGCTAGAGCACAAGCAGATCTGAGACCAGGCTAGGAAAGTATTCAAAGGGGAATGGAATCTGCAGATACCTGTGGAACTCTTTTCATTGGGTCATCCAACTAAACCATGTTTATCTTGGAATGGCATATCTCTCTCCATTTACTCGCAATGCATGCATACCCAATCGAAATACACTATCTAAATATTATGAGGATGCCAGAGAGCGCTGTAGACATTAGCTACATAAACAAATCTGTTGGTGATATTTTTGTAGGTGAACATGTGTGATCGTTCGTGAAGCATGAAGTTGAATTAGCTACCTGTAAATACAACATTGACTTTTAATCAAGTGTATTGTGAGGTGTTGAACCTTGAAGTGCTCCAAAGGAGGGAGTTGAGATCAGTCATAGATTGATGAGTCACTTGGGACCAGGGCTTAGATGTGATGTGAAGGAAAAAGCAGAGCTCACCTAAAGATGTCACTGTAGATTGGTGATCCTTATTGATGTTTAAAGAAAACAGAATTGATTGATGAGTTATCTCTAGTATTACCTTGCTTGTGTGTGCTTTTTTGTGTGTGTGAAGTTTTGAACAGTTGTGGAAGAAAAAACGTTAAAACTCGCTGTTATTGTGAGACTGTGTCTGTAGGGTTAGTGTTGTAATAATCTCGGTTAACCCAGAACTAAAATATCGAAGTCTTTACGTTGTCTGTCCACGAGAGATTAGTGTTGTAACAAAGGTTTCCCATGGTTGATATGTGTTCTGGGGATATTATCAGAGGAGAGGGCTGGGGTCCTGGAGGGGTGAGAGGAGGGCCTGTGTGGGAGCAGTAACCTCTGACCTCCTCCTCTCCTTCTTCTACTACTCTCAACCCCCCCCACCATCTCTCCTCTCTCTCTCAACCCCCACCCCCTACCCTCCATCTCTCCTCTCTCTCTCTCAACCCCCCCCACCCTCCATCTCCCCTCTCTCCCCCCCCCCCCCCCCCTCCCCCCCCCCCCCCCCCCCATCTCTCCTCTCTCTTTCAACCCCCCCAAAGCATATATATTCTTGTTTTGTCACGTCTGAGAGCACTGTTTGGCCGACCATGATCGGCAATGGACAAATATCACTTACAGACTTAATCCTCTTAGTTCCTGAAGGAACATAAGGCCTGTACTATAGTTATCATCTTAGGTTCTGGAGGAACATAGGGCATGTACTTAAGTTATCATATTAGTTCCTGGAGGAACATAGGGCCTGTACTATAGTTATCATCTTAGGTTATGGAGGAACATAGGGCCTCTACTAAAGTTATCCTCTTAGGTTCTGGAGGAACATAGGGCATGTACTTAAGTTATCATATTAGTTCCTGGAGGAACATAGGGCCTGTACTATAGTTATCATCTTAGGTTATGGAGGAACATAGGGCCTGTACTATAGTTATCATCTTAGGCTATGGAGGAACATAGGGCCTCTACTAAAGTTATCCTCTCAGTTCCTGGAGGAACATAGGGCATGTACTTAAGTTATCATATTAGTTTATGGAGGAACATAGGGCATGTACTTAAGATATCATCTTAGGTTATGGAGGAACATAGGGCCTCTACTAAAGTTATCCTCTTAGTTCCTGGAGGAACATAAGGCCTGTACTATAGTTATCCTCTTAGGTTCTGGAGGAACATAGGGCATGTACTTAAGTTATCATCTTAGGTTCTGGAGGAACATAAGGCCTGTATTATAGTTATCCTCTTAGTTCCTGGAGGAACATAGGGCCTGTGCTAAAGTTATCCTCTTAGTTCCTGGAGGAACATAGGGCCTGTACTAAAGTTATCCTCTTAGTTCCTGGAGGAACATAGGGCCTGTACCAAAGTTATCCTCTTAGTTCCTGGAGGAACATAGAGCCTGTATTATAGTTATCCTCTTAGTTCCTGGAGGAACATAGGGCATGTACTTAAGTTATCATATTAGTTCCTGGAGGAACATAGGGCCTGTACTATAGTTATCATCTTAGTTTCTGGAGGAACATAGGGCCTGTACTAAAGTTATCCTCTTAGTTCCTGGAGGAACATAGGGCATGTACTTAAGTTATCATATTAGTTCCTGGAGGAACATAGGGCATGTACTTAAGTTATCCTCTTAGTTCCTGGAGGAACATAGGGCCTGTACTAAAGTTATCCTCTTAGGTCCTGGAGGAACATAGGGCATGTACTTAAGTTATCATATTAGTTCCTGGAGGAACATAGGGCCTGTACTAAAGTTATCCTCTTAGTTCCTGGAGGAACATAGGGCATGTACTTAAGTTATCATATTAGTTCCTGGAGGAACATAGGGCCTGTACTAAAGTTATCCTCTTAGTTCCTGGAGGAACATAGGGCATGTACTTAAGTTATCATATTAGTTCCTGGAGGAACATAGGGCCTGTACTAAAGTTATCCTCTTAGTTCCTGGAGGAACATAGGGCATGTACTTAAGTTATCATATTAGTTCCTGGAGGAACATAGGGCCTGTACTAAAGTTATCCTCTTAGTTCCTGGAGGAACATAGGGCATGTACTTAAGTTATCATATTAGTTCCTGGAGGAACATAGGGCCTGTACTAAAGTTATCCTCTTAGTTCCTGGAGGAACATAGGGCCTGTACTAAAGTTATCCTCTTAGTTCCTGGAGGAACATAGGGCATGTACTTAAGTTATCATATTAGTTCCTGGAGGAACATAGGGCCTGTACTAAAGTTATCCTCTTAGTTCCTGGAGGAACATAGGGCCTGTACTAAAGTTATCCTCTTAGTTCCTGGAGGAACATAGAGCCTGTATTATAGTTATCCTCTTAGTTCCTGGAGGAACATAGGGCCTATGTTAAGTTAAGTTATGCATGTGAACTTCTGTGCCAGGTCATGGTTGGACGTGGAGTTTGTGTTCTGCTCCATAGAGTAGTAGTAGTATGGATGACAACAGTTAGAAGGAGACGAGCATCAGTTCCTCCTGTCTGTGTCATAGGGAATAGGATGACATCAGTTCCTCCTGTCTGTGTCATAGGGAATAGGATGACATCACTGCTGAGCCTTACAGTAGCACAGTAAACATCAAAGAACATACGTACAGTACAGTACTATTTTTAGCTACTCTCCACCGGGTCCCAATCACTTGATTTGATTGCTGCAGATAAGAACAGCACCGTCAAATCAAATCAAATCAAATGTTATTGGTCACATACACGTGGTTAGAAGATGTTACGTGTAGCGAAATGCTTGTGCTTCTAGCTCCGACAGTGCAGTAAATCTACCAAGTAATATCTAACAGTTTCACAACATATACCCAAATACAGTACAATAATACTAAGTAAGGAATGGATTGAGAATATATACATATATGTCAGGGCGGCATTGGACTAAGATACAGTGGAATAGTATAGTATACAGTATATACATATGAGACTGAGTATGTAAACACGATTAAAGTGACTAAGATACTGTAGAATAGTACTGAGTACAGTTTAAACATATGAGATGAGTAGTGCAAGATATGGAAACGTTAAAAGTGGCCATGATTTCTAATCTATGTCTACAGCCTCTGATGTGCTAGAGAAGGCTGTTTAGCAGTCAGTGGCGAAGTATAGAGTACAATACAGTATATACATATGAGATGGGTGATGCAATATGTACACACAATAAGAGTGACTAAGATAAAGTAGAATAGTGCAGTTTATACATAGAGATGAGTGATGCAGATACCGATACATTATTAAAGTGGCTAGTGTTCTATTCCTTAAAGTTTATTCTATGTCTATAGGCAGCCGCCTCTGGTGTGTTAGTGATGGTTGTTTAGACACAGCCCGACAGGATGCTCTCAATTGTGCATCTGTAGAAGTGTGTGAGGGTTTTGGGTGATAAGCCAAATTTCATTAGCCTCCTGAGGTTGAAGAGGCTCTGTTGCGCCTTCTTCACCACACTGTCTGTGTGGGTAGACTATTTCAGTTTATCAGCGATGTGTACGACGAGGAACTTGAAGCTTTCCACCTTCTCCAATGTGGTCCCAATGTGGATAGGGGGGTGCTCCCTCTGCTGTTACCTGACGTCCACGATCATCTCCTTAGTTTTATTGACGTTGAGTGAGAGGTTATTTTCCTGGCACCACACTCCCCGAGCCCTCACCTCCTCCCTGTAGGCTGTCTCGTCGTTGTTGGTAATCAAGCCTACTATTGTTGTGTTGTCTGCAAACTTGATGATTGAGCTGGAGGCGTGCTTGGCCACGCAGTCATGGGTGAACAGGGAATACAGGAGGGGGCTGAGCACCCACCCTTGTGGGGCCCCAGTGTTGAGGATCAGCGGGAAGGAGGTGTTGTTTCCTACCTTCACCACCTGGAGGCGACCCATCAGGAAGTCCAGGATCCAGTTGCACAGGGCGGGGTTCAGACCCAGGGCCTCGAGCTTGATGATGAGCTTGGAGGGAACTATGGTGTTAAATGCTGAGCTACAGTCAATGAACAGCATTCTTACATAGGTATGCCTCTTATCCAGATGGGATAGGGCAGTGTGTAGTGTGGTGGCGATTGTATCGTCTGTGGATCTATTGGGACGGTAAGCAAATTGAAGGGGGTCTAGGGTGGCAGGTAAGGTGGAGGTAATATGATCCTTCACTAGTCTCTCAAAGAACTTCATAATGACAGAGGTGAGTGCTATCAGTTACCTTTGCTTTCTTAGGTACAGGGACAATATTGGCCATCTTGAAGCAAGTGGGGACAACAGACAGGGATAGGGAGAGATTTAATATATTTGTAAACACAACAGCCAGCTGGTCTGCACATGCTCTGAGGACGCGGCTAGGAATACCATCTGGGTCAGCAGCCTTGCGAGGGTTAACACGCTTAAATGTCTTACACTCGTCGGCCACGGAGAAGGAGAGCCCACAGTCCTTGGTAGAGGGTGCTTCGGTGGCACTGTATTATCCTCAAAGCGATTCATAATCCGCGATTGTCTGTAGACCCTGCCACATGCGTCTCGTGTCTGAGCAGTTGAACTGGGACTCAGCTTTGGTCCTATACTGACGTTTAGCCTGCTTGATTACATTGCGGAGGAAATAACTGTACTGTTTGTATTCTTCCATATTCCCAGTCTTCTTGCCCTGGTTAAATGCGGAAGTTCTTTCAGTTTTGCCCGAATACTCCCATCTATCCATGGTTTCTGGTTGGGTTAGATTTTATTAGTCAAAGTGCGTACAACATCTCCTATGCATAAACTCATTCACCGTGTCTGTGTATATGTCAATATTCTTTTCTGAAGCTACTCTGAACATATCCCAGTCCGCGTGATCAAAACAATCTTGCAGCGTGGATTCCGATTGGTCAGACCAGCGTTGAATAGCCTTTACCACGGGTGCTTCCTGGGTGAGTTTCTGCCTATAGGAAGCGAGGAGCAAGATGGCACCCTGGTCTGATTTGCCGAAAAGAGGGCGGGGGAGGGCCTTATATGCATTCTGAAAGGTAGTATCACAATGGTCAAGCGTTTTAGCAGCGCGAGTACAACAGTCCATATGTTGATAGAACTTCGGGAGCCTTTTCCTCAGATTAGCTTTGTTAAAATCCCCAGCTACAATAAATGCAGCCTCAGGATATGTGGTTTACATTTTGCATAAAGTCCAGTGAAGTTCTTTTTAGGGCCGTCGTGGTATCGGCTTCAGGGGGGATATGGACGGCTGTGGATATTATTGATGAAAACTCTCTCTGTAGATACGTTTTTATCTCTCTATCTTTATCTCTCTGTCTTTATATCTCTTTCTTTATCTCTCTGTTGCACACAAAGGCCTTTTGAATGCAGGGCCCTGGAGTGAAGGGAGGAGTGAAGAGAGAAAGAGGGAGATACAGAGGACTTAAAATCTTTCCCAGACAAGAGAACCAACACAAGCTCCTTCAACATGATGTACTAAAGGTATCTAACAGTACACGTCTTTGGGTCAAATATAATGAAGAAGAATGTATTCAATGCTCTTACCTGGGTTACAATACAAGTGGCACCCTATTCCCTTCATAGTGCACTACTTTTGACCACAGCCCATAGAGTATAGTGTACTATAGAGGGAATAGGTTGCCATTTGGGACGCAGACCTCCTCTCTCTGCTGAACTCAGCTCTTGTGTATCTCCTGGTCTGTTTCACCTAAAGGCTAACGCATGAGGTTAATACCCAGTATAGCTCAAAGTGACAGAGGTATTTCAACTACTCCTTAGACTAGATACATGGCTGCTGGTCAGGAGGCAATCCCCATCACCTCTGCAGTCAAAACTGATCTAGTGGTGCAAAATTCTAGGAACTTTCCTCAATTTCTCTCTTTATTTTTATCCTGGTTGGAAGATTCCTGCAATCAAAGGGGAATAACCATGAAATTTACCGGAACTTTGCAACCCTAACTATATGCAATGCCTAGTGGTCAGGGGTCAACTTCCATCACCTCTAAAGACTGGCTGGCTCAGATATGTGGATGTTGACTGAGCAGTTCACACTGGCTGGTTCAGATCTGAGGATGTTTCTTGAACAGAGTTCAGACTGGCTGGTTTAGATCTGTGGATGTTGACTGAGCAGTTCAGACTGGCTGGCTCAGATCTGTAGATGTTGACTGAACAGTTTAGACTGGCTGGCTCAGATCTGTAGATGTTGACTGTACAGTTCAAATTGGCTGGCACAGATGTGTGGATGTTGACTGAGCAGTTCAGACTGGCTGGCTCAGATCTGTAGATGTGGACTGAACAGTTTAGACTGGCTGGCTCAGGTCTGTAGATGTTGACTGAACAGTTTAGACTGGCTGGCTCAGGTCTGTAGATGTTGACTGAACAGTTTAGACTGGCTGGCACAGATCTGTAGATGTTGACTGAACAGTTTAGACTGGCTGGCTCAGGTCTGTAGATGTTGACTGAACAGTTTAGACTGGCTGGCTCAGGTCTGTAGATGTTGACTGTACAGTTTAGACTAGCTGGCTCAGATGTGTGGATGTTGACTGGACAGGAGGTGGATGGGTAGATGGGTGGGTGTATAACACGAACTTCCAACAACCCACAGGTTTTGTGTTAGAATCTCATCATGGACAACTTTAGCTAATTCACTTACTACTTACTTATTTTTAGCTACTTTGCAACTAGCTACTTTGCATTTTAGCTAACCCTAACCTTAACCTTAACCCTAACCTTAACGCCTAACTCCTAGCCTAGCTAACGTTAGTCACCTAGATAATGTTAGCGTTAACCACCTAGCCAATTTGTAACATATCATATACGAAATGGATGATGGACATCCACAAAATATATCATACTAAATTAAGGGAGACATATTTACATTTACTATGTTACTTCTACCCCTGAGTTCAGGTCATAATTGTATTTAGGATGGTGGATTTAGGTTGTTTCCTGTTCCTGCTGGGGTTCTATTTCCCCAGCAATTACACTCTGGTGTTATGATTGTTATTATCATACAAATAGCCTTTAGTACATATGAGGTTCTATTTTCAGTTTCCCTTTCAGATTCTGCAAGGTTATGAATACCTTTAACGTTATAATCTAATATTCAATCAGAGTGTCATAATGGAAGGTTGTTGTGGTCTAACTAGTCTGTCATCATAAACAAACAGTTAAAGAGAGAGAGAATGAATAAAGAGAGAGAGAGAGAGAGAGAGGAAGAGAGAGAGGAAGAGAGAGAGAGGAAGAGAGAGAGGAAGAGAGAGAGAGGAAGAGAGAGAGAGAGAGAGAGAGGGAGAGAGAGAGAGAGAGAGAGAGAGAGAGAGAGAGAGAGAGAGAGAGAGAGAGAGAGAGAGAGAGAGAGAGAGAGAGAGAGAGAGAGAGAGAGAGAGAGAGAGAGAGAGAGAGAGAGAGAGAGAGAGAGAGAGAGAGAGGAAGAGAGAGCATGACAGAATTATTAACAGAAACAGAGAGAGGGTGAGAGATCAAAGACTAGTGTATAGTCAGGCCCCATATCCACAATGAGGTTGGAGGGCCTCCCCTGGCCTCCCCCTCCCTCTGCTTCCTGTTCTCCTCTGTTCAGTGGATTTGAGAATAAACTCAATCCCTGTTCAATTATAGATTACAGCCAAGCTCTGGCTATAGTTACAGTGCGGCTGGGCTGACTGACTGCCTGGATATGTGTGTGTGTGTCCATGTATGTGTGTGTGTGTGTGTGTGTGTGTGTGTGTGTGTGTGTGTGTGTGTGTGTGTGTGTGTGTGTGTGTGTGTGTGTGTGTGTGTGTGTGTGTGTGTGTGTGTGTGTAGAACCAGTTCTGAGCCTCACACAGCTGTTTCACCTCAAACTCATTCATTAAAAGCAACATCAAACACTCGACAACCCTTCACAACGGGATAAAGAGACTATATGAATATGGAAACACCTCTTCTCTCATATGGTTTCTGTCAGTGCTGTTGATAAAGAGACTATATGAATATGGAAACACCTCTTCTCTCATATGGTTTCTGTCAGTGCTGTTGATAAAGAGACTATATGAATATGGAAACACCTCTTCTCTCATATGGTTTCTGTTAGTGCTGTTGCCGTTTGTAGTCCTACCTTATAATCTTTATGGTGCATGGCTCTCTGAGACTGCATACATCATATGGTGTAGCCTATACATACCTGTGGTCTGATATGGAGAACTCTGTAGTGAGGTATGGAGAACTCTGTGGTGTGATATGGAGAACTCTATACACTCTCAGAAAAAAAGGTGCTATATAGAACCTTAAAGGGTTCTTTGGCTGTCTCCATAGGAGAACCCTTTGAAGAACCGTTTTGGTTACAGGTATAACCATTTTGGGTTCCATGTAGAACCCTTTCAACAGAGATATCTACATGGAACCCAAAAGGGTTCTACTATGGGGACAGCCGAAGAACCCTTTTGGAACCCTTTTTTCTAAGAATGTATGAGCCTGTCTGTCTTTCATATAGCCAGTATGTC
>CM042416.1:7414683-7484683 GCA_023634145.1 Thymallus thymallus | reverse complement strand
GGGGTTAGTAGTGAAAGCCCTATAGCTGCAACATCTGTATTGGGGTTAGTAGTGAAAGCCCTATAGCTGCAACATCTGTATTGGGGTTAGTAGTGAAAGCCCTATAGCTGCAACATCTGTATTGGGGTTAGTTCTTATTTGACATTCCTGTATGTGAAATAATAATCTTCCAGGTAAAAAAAAGCTTGTTTCTGAGACAACAACACTGATGTCCCTCTAGTGGAGATAGTAGATATGCTGTCAGTGACAATAATGAATCCTCATTGTATAGGAACTTCAGTTTTACGACTATTAAAAAATATATATATATAATAACTTAACTAGGCAAGTCAGTTAAGAACAAATTCTTATTTACAATGACAGCCTACCCCGTCCAAACCCGGACAACGCTGGGCCAATTGTACGCCGTCCTATGGGACTCCCAATCACAACCGGTTGTGATACAGCCTGGATTCAAACCAGGGACTGTAGTGAAGCCTCTTGCACTGAAATGCAGTGCCTTAGACCACTGCACCACACGGGAGCATCTATCCATGAAGCCAGACAAGCTCAATCAAGCCCAGCTAAAGCATTCTAAATGATTTCAAATAGCATTTTGAACTCAGGTGTGCTGTGGACTGACCTTCTCGTCGTCCTCAGTAAAATATGTTCCGATAGGGTTCTTGTTGATGGCCTGCACAACCCCAATGACCTCTCCATCACTGTTACAGATGGTCATACACAGGATGGACTGGGTCTTGTAGCCGGTCAGCTTGTCTATCTCGTCACTGAACCGATGGTCCTACAAGACGAGACATAATTAAGAGGAAATGTCACAAATATTGTACACACACACACACACACACACACACACACACACACACACACACACACACACACACACACACACACACACACACACACACACACACACACACACACACACACACACACACACACACACACACACACACACATTGTTTTTGAATTCAGAAATCAGAGACAGCCTAAGATCAACCTGAACCAACAGAATAGATTTGATGGGAGGAGATATTATTCATTCATTAGAGAATGGAGGTTAGATGTTTTAGAGAATGACTGTAGCCTGGTTGATATGAGTCAAAACACGGCAGTGCACTGTGTTAAAGTAGCCTACAGCACTGCAACAAGAGCTAAATGGTATTCTCATGTGCAGCGCACCACAGACCTACAGGTAACTGCCCAAATAAAGGAAACCCCAACATAAAGTGTCTTAATAGGGCGTTGGGCCACAACGAGCCACAACACAACTATGCGCCTTGGCATAGATTCTACAAGTGTCTGGAACTCTACTGGAGGGTGTTGGGCCAGTAACCGAAAGGTGGCTGGTTCGAATACCCGAGCCAACAAGGTGAAAAATCTGTCGATGTGCCCTTGAGCAAGGCACTTAACCCTAATTAGCTCCAGGCGTGCAGTATGGCTGACCTTGTAAAACAACGCATTTCACTGCACCTTTCCAGGTGTATGTGACAATACAACATTTAAATCATTCTTACACGAAAGTTCCATAATTTTGAGTATTGTTGATGGTGGTTGAAAACGCTATCTCAGGCACCGCTCCAGAATCTCCCATAAATGTTCAACTGGGTTGAGATCTGGTGACTGAGACACACACACACACACACACACACACACACACATACAAAAACAAACACACACTCTTTAAACCACCTACGCTCTTTTGAGATCCCTCTTTCAAAGTCATTGAGATATCTTCTTCTAGCCACAGTAGCCAAAATAATGAGCAGCTGGGCATTTTTATACATGACCCTAAGCATGATGGGATATTATTTGCTTCATTAACTCAGCAACCACACCTGGTTTCAATATACTTGTATCTCTCATTTACTCAAGTGTTTCCTTTATTTTGGCAGTTACCTGTATACATTATTGCTCTAATACAAATCTCTATCCCAAATGAGACCCTATTGCCCACCTAGTGCACTACTTTTAACCAGGGCCTGCACTATATTTTCAAAAGTAGTGCACTATGGAGGGAATAGGGTGCCATTTGGGATGGACACAAATAAATTGGTCCACTGGGTCCTAGGACTGCGCTTAATATCTGTCAAAATCACACGAGGCTGCTCCATTCCTGGTAGCATGTTGCCTAGATCCCGCCAGTAGCCTAGTTCCCACCAGTAGCCTAGTTCCCGACAGTAGCCTAGTTCCCGACAGTTATAGACCCCACCAGGCCGGACCAACGTCAACATGTTGCCTTTGCCTCGCGAGGTGCCTATAGCCATGATATAATGATGTATAGCGCGCAACTGGTGGATGGGACTCTGGAGATGGAGAGAGATGGAGCTTGCAGGCGTGCAGGGAATGAAATGGCCATTGTTTTCATATCCCTGTCTACGGAGGACGGGCAGTATTTTTTTATGTAATTATAATAATTACCCATAATATTTTTACTCCAATAGTTGGTGATTGTGTGTGGATGACAGCTTAAAACGGAGGTGTCCTGATGAGGGAAGGATATACAGTACCTTCAGAAAGTATTCACACCCCTTGACTTAAAAAAAAAAAAGAAAGGTGTAACAGACTGCATTTAAATGTAGATTGTTTTGGTCACTGGCCTCCACACAATACCCCATAATGTCAAAGTGGAATTATGTTTTTCAAGACTCGAAGAAGAAGCAGAAGAATAACGGAAGTTACCAAGTCAATTCATGAGATGCTCTGGAGCAGACGGTTCTTCAGGTTCTGAGAGAGAGAGAGACTGATAGGGTGCCGTTTCAGAATGTTTCTTCCATTTTGACATGAAAGAGTATTTTGTGTAGATCCTTGACAAAAAAAATGACAATTATTTGTCAAGGGGTGTGAATACTTTCTGAAGGCACTGTATCGATACAGGATTCACAAACTTTGAATTTCATAGTATTTCGTTTCATAATCCCAATAATAGCATTGAATAAAGATTTTATATTTGAATTTTTCAGTGATAGGAAACCTGATGTTTCCAAATGGATAATGTTTACCTCATATGCGTTGGGTATGTTTACAGTCTCCCCATGCTCTGTCACGTATCCGATGATGCCCTTTCCCCACGGCACCTGCACCTCGTTAGAGTTCAGAGTGCTCGAGGAAGGTCGCACCGTGGTGCCCGAGTGCACATCGAAGAACTTAGACACGAGCGTTCTCTTGTGAGAGGGTCCCTCAACTAGGAACAGCGAGCACCTATCCGCATCCATCAGGACACACATTGATTAGGATTTTATAACTCAGGTTGGTCATGTTCAGGTCAATGGAAACATCTTTCACCAACTCAAGGAAGAACTCCCTCTCGTTGGTCTCCTTCAGTCTGTATTTGTAGTCAATGTCACTGGAAGCATACTGGGGCACATTGACCTAGATTCGAGAAGGGCGCTCAGAATGTGCCCGGTGGTTGGCGGTAAGGAACTAGCTATGCGCAGTAGCGCGCGGTGTCTCATGCTGGACTGGGAATCATCGTGTTCCCTGTGACTGGCGTGCTCGTCGTAGGTTCTGTGCGCGGTGGTGGCTTTGGACCGGGCGAAGTTCCGTAGGAGCTCCATGTGGGAGGAGCGGCGCGGGAGACCGTCAGGGTTGGTGAGCCAGAGGGGGTCCCTGGGCACTCTGCCACGCTTTTCCTCGGCTAGAGACTTTGGACGGCTGTTGGTCCTTCAACCACCTGTTCACCGTATCACATTTATGCACGATATACTCCTCAAATAGGTCGGGGTGGCAGTCCAAGAACGGTTCCACATGGGATAAGTCAAAAGTAGTCATCGGGAAAACAGAAAAGACCCTAAAAAGAAGCAGAAGAATATCAGGATAACTGGATTTAGCAAGTCAATTCACGAGGTGCTCAGGAGCAGACGGTTCTTCAGGTTCTGTAGAAAGAGAGAGAGAAAGAGAGAGAGAGAGACTGATAGGATGCCGTTTCAGCTCTTCATTAAGTCCCTGCTGCCCATTTAAGACAAGATGAGTGTAGCAAGATGAGAGGCTATGTGTCACTCAGCTGAGACTACAGCACCCGATGCGCTGGTGGTTCTGTAGTTTATACAATGCAGATTAGGAGGAAAGCACTGTTCGCGTGCTACAGAGCAGGAGCAAAGCACTGCCCACGTGCCTGTAGTAATAAAAGTTGCTGCTCTCGCTCTCTTTATAAGCAGGGACACCTGATATGGCAGCCGATTCCATATTTAGTGGACTGTCTTTATTGGGCGGCAGGAATCCTAGAGGTTAGAGTGTTGGGCTAGTAACCGAAAGGTCGCTTGTTCGAATACCCGAGCCGACTTGGTGAAAAAACCTTTCGATCTGGCCTTGAGCAAGGCACTTACCATTATTTGCTCCAGGTGCTGACCCTGTATGTAGGCTGTCATTGTAAATAAGAATTTGTTATCAACTGACTTGCCTAGTTAAATAAAGGTTAAATAAATAAAACATTTTTTGCCAGGGCCTATGATGGGTGCCAATTCAGACACATGCTCGTTCTCTTTGCAGGGCTCCAATTTCAAATGAATGAGAATTTTAAATTACATTTCCTTTCAATATATTATGTGTGTGTGTGTGTGTGTGTGTGTGTGTGTGTGTGTGTGTGTGTGTGTGTGTGTGTGTGTGTGGAAAAGAACAGAGAGAGATAGAGAGGAAGAAAAATAAGAGAGAAAATTAATATTAACATCCAAGTTCTCCTTTGTAGACACTCACTTGTAGACACACACTTGCCATCCCAGCACACCTTGAGAAGCCAATTACCACTTGATAAAACAGATCAATAATCACCATTTTAATTACATTATTAAAACACTATGCTTGCATATAAAATGACACCCTATTCCCTATAAAGTGCACTACTTTCACAATGTAAACGCTCATCACTAGCATATGTACAGTGGCTGTTGCTTAATTAGTTAGTTGAAATGTCATACACATGTTCTGCAAATGTACTTTTCATTTCATATTTAAATGATATGTCTTCCCATACAGCATAATGTTTAATACTAACCCATGTTGACACTAAGACTATGTTGTCTAGTCTATGCCTGTAATGGTTAATGAGGCCTGAACTACACTGAACAACATGGAGTGATTTAGTCATACATGGATGCAACAGACAGACAAACAGACAAACTGATAGCTAGACATCTATATATATATATATATATATATAGACAGACAGACAGACAGACAGACAGACAGACAGACAGACAAGGAGCTAATGAAACTACGTCTATAATATCTTGGATATTAACAACAGCAGAGCCGACAGAGCCTGGAGAAATCTCAGCATCTATTTCACATGTATAATGCAGCAGCAAGAAATATAATACGGAGAGCAGAGCAGCTCTTCCACTGAGGCTGAACAGGCTAATCTTCCACTGTACTTAGTTGAGTGTGTCCCAAATGGCAACCCATTCGCTTTGTAATGCACTAATTTTGACCAGAGTCCATAGGTAGTAGTGCACTATATTGGGAATAGGGTGCCATTGGTCAGAGGTTGTGTCCCAAGGCAAGTGACCCCCTATTCCCTATATAGTGCACTACTTTTGACCAGAGCCCTATGGGAGTCTATTAGCACAAAATAAGTGCACTAAATAGAGAATAGGGTGCTATTTGGGATGCAGTCTTAGACTTGGGTCTACTGCATTTTTTTTAAATTTTATTTCACCTTTATTTAACCAGGTAGGTCAGTTGAGAACAAGTTCTCATTTGCAACTGCGACCTGGCCAAGACAAAGCAAAGCAGTGTGACAAATAACAACACAGAGTTACACATTAAACAAACAGTCAAAAACACAATAGAAAAATCTATATACAGAGTGCAAAATGTAGTGCAAAAATGCAGTAAGGTTAAGAGGTAGAACAATAAATAGACTATAGTGGTGACATAAATTACAGAATTATCATTATTAACACAGGAATGAAAAGTGTGCAAATTATGATGTGCAAATAGAGATACTGGAATGCAAGATTAGTGAAAATAAACAAAAAAATAAATATGGGGATGAGTTAGTAGTGTGGGCTATTTACAGAAGGGCTATATACAGGTGCAGTGATCGATAAGCAGCTTTGACAGCTGATGCTTAAAGTTATTGAGGGAGATAGGAACCTCTAGCTTCAATAGAGCTGCATGAAGTGATACATCTCTGTGTTTTGCTGAGACTTTGAACAAGGTCTCACGAGAATCCCAATTAAGGAGCTAATGCAGAATATGGCTCCTTAAAAACATCTGGTATAGATAGATAGGTAGGTAGGTAGGTAGGTGTGATGGCTTGGTTGTGGTAAGGCCTCTTACTCCCACCTAGGGGAGGAGAGAGGCACACAACCAAGTCATCACACCCTAACTAGGGAGATTATCATCCCCAATCAGAGACAGCTGTCTAGCGTTGTCTCTGATTGGGGATAGTATATAGGATCCACACAATTCCACCTGTGTGTGGATCATTGTTCGTTTGTGTGTGTCTGCACTGCCAGCAGCGTCACAAAGTAAGTCACTGTGTTCTGTTTTGTAGTCATGTTTTTTGTTTTTCACTCTCCTTTATTTGTTAATGCTTCGTGAGTACATCTCATTTTCAAATAAAAGGATGACCCTTCACCAGCGCTCCGTCTATCGTCCCTTATATCCGACGCACCGTGACAGAATGATCCACCACCCTGGGACGCAACGGGGGATAACTTTGGGAGACATCCTCCTCGGTATGGGGAAAATTACCGAGGAGGAACACTCCCATTATCGTGCGGTGGAGGAGGGCTGGTGTCCGGAGCAGAGGCGCCGAAGACGGGGGAAACGTTACCGGGCTAAAGCGAAGGACCAGCTTGGAGCCCAGAAAAACCCCCAAACTGATTTTGGGGGGGGGGCTATGGGGGTGGTCGGGGATCGAGGGAGAAGAGCCCCGACCACTGCACTCGTGGGGGTTCCAGGAGGAGCCCCTACAGCCGTGGGAGCAGGAGTACAGAGAGGAGTCGGAGGAAGACGACAGCGATGTGCTTCTGTTCCCTCACTCGTGGGGGTTCCCGGAGGAACCCTCACAGGATGGGGATTGGCGTTGGAGTAGGGACGACAGGCACAGTCGTGCTCCAGCGTCAGTTCCCAGTCCGGTGCCTCCAGCGTCGGTCCAGAGTCGGAGGAGGAGGAGACCAACTCAGCGCACCAAACCATCGGTGCGCAACAATAGCCCGGTACGGCCCGCGCCTGCTCCGCGCACCAGCTCTATGGTGCGTTTCCCCAGCCCGGCGCGACCCGTGCCAGCTCAACGCACCGACCCAACGGTGCGTTTCCCCAGCCAGGTACAGCCCGTTCCAGCTACTCGCACCAGACCAGTGGTGCGTTCCCCCAGCCCGGTACGGTCTGTGCCTGCTCCTCGCACCCAACCTATGGTGCGTTTTCCCAGCCCGGCGCGACCCGTGCCAGCTCAACGCACCGACCCAACGGTGCGTTTCCCCAGCCAGGTACAGCCCGTTCCAGCTACTCGCACCAGACCAGTGGTGCGTTCCCCCAGCCCGGTACGGTCTGTGCCTGCTCCTCGCACCCAACCTATGGTGCGTTTCCCCAGCCCGGCGCGACCCGTGCCAGCTCAACGCACCGACCCAACGGTGCGTGTCTCCAGCCCGGTGCGACCCGTGCCAGCTCCTCGCACCAGACCTATGGTGCGTGTCCCCAGTCCAGTACGCCCCGTGCCTACTCCACGCACGGAGGCTACCGCGACGGTCACCAGCACAGCTCTGTGGTTGGAGACCATCTCTGCGTCGGTGCCCAGACGTTCAGTCCCGCTGTGGAGCTGGAGCTCCATAGCGCGTCGGTGCCCAGTCTGGGGCCGACAGCCAGCCCAACCACAGGGCTGAAAACCCTCTCTGCGTCGGTGCCCAGGGTGGGCACGACGTTCAGCCCCGCTGTGGAGCAGGAGCTCCATAGCGCGTCGGTGCCCAGTCTGGGGCCGACAGCCAGCCCAACCACAGGGCTGGAAACCATCTCTGCGTCGGTGCCCAGGGTGGGCACGACGTTCAGCCCCGCTGTGGAGCAGGAGCTCCATAGCGCGTCGGTGCCCAGTCTGGGGCCGACAGCCAGCCCAACCACAGGGCTGGAAACCATCTCTGCGTCGGTGCCCAGGGTGGGCACGACGTTCAGCCCCGCTGTGGAGCAGGAGCTCCATAGCGCGTCGGTGCCCAGTCTGGGGCCGACAGCCAGCCCAACCACAGGGCTGGAAACCATCTCTGCGTCGGTGCCCAGGGTGGGCACGACGTTCAGTCCCGCTGTGGAGCAGGAGCTCCATAGCGTGTCGGCGCCCAGTCTGGGGTCGACAGCCAGACCTGCGACAGGGCTGAAAACCACCTCTACGTCGGTGCCCAGGGTGGGCACGGCGTCCAGCCCGAGGTCTCCGGTGAAGGTCAGCTGCCCGAGGTCCCCGGTGACGGTCAGCAGCCCGAGGTCCCCGGTGACGGTCAGCAGCCCGAGGTCCCCGGTGACGGTCAGCAGCCCGAGGTCCCCGGTGACGGTCAGCAGCCCGAGGTCCCCAGTGACGGTCAGCAGCCCGAGGTCCCCGGTGACGGTCAGCAGCCCGAGAGCTCCGGGGAAGGTGAGCAGACCTGAACCTCCACCGGAGCCCCATCCGGGTCCGGCCGTCTGCGTCACTCCAGTGCCGGAGCAGTCCGCTCCACCGGTGCCCAGTCCGGGGCCGGTCGTCCACGTCGCTCCAGTGCCGGAGCAGTCCGCTCCACCGGTGCCCAGTTGGGGGCCGGTCGTCCACGTCGCTCCAGTGCCGGAGCAGTCCGCTCCACCGGTGCCCAGTCCGGGGCCGGTCGTCCACGTCGCTCCAGTGCCGGAGCAGTCCGCTCCACCGGTGCCCAGTCCGGGGCCGGTCGTCCACGTCGCTCCTGTGCCGGAGCAGTCCGCTCCACCGGTGCCCAGTCCGGGGCCGGTCGTCCACGTCGCTCCAGTGCCGGAGCAGTCCGCTCCACCGGTGCCCAGTCCGGGGCCGGTCATCCGCGTCGCTCCAGTGCCGGAGCAGCCCGCTCCACCGGTGCCCAGTCCGGGGCCGGTCATCTACGTCGCTCCAGTGCCGGAGCAGTCCGCTCCACCGGTGCCCAGTCCGGGGCTGGTCGTCTACGTCGCTCCAGTGCCGGAGCAGTCCGCTCCACCGGTGCCCAGTCCGGGGCCGGTGGTCAGCCCCTCTCCAGGGTCGAGGGCTCCCACACCAGGGTCCAGACAGGACTTGGTAAATGGTGGGAGTACTGAGAGGGGAACCATCGCGCTGGGGTCCGGACTGGACCGGGCGTGCAACAGAGAGGTAGGAGAGAAGCTACTCTCAGAGCTTGCGCCACGCCCGGAACCAGAACCGGAGCCTCCACCAGCAACCATCTCAGTACCCCGCCATGTCCCCCCTAGTTTTTGCCATTTTTGGACATTTTTTTTGTTTTTTCCTTTCAGGAGAGGGGGGATTTATGGTGCGATCGGGAGTCCGCACCTTGGGGGGGGGGTACTGTGATGGCTTGGTTGTGGTAAGGCCTCTTACTCCCACCTAGGGGAGGAGAGAGGCACACAACCAAGTCATCACACCCTAACTAGGGAGATTATCATCCCCAATCAGAGACAGCTGTCTAGCGTTGTCTCTGATTGGGGATAGTATATAGGATCCACACAATTCCACCTGTGTGTGGATCATTGTTCGTTTGTGTGTGTCTGCACTGCCTGCAGCGTCACAAAGTAAGTCACTGTGTTCTGTTTTGTAGTCTGTTTTTGTTTTCACTCTCCTTATGTTATTTTAAATGCTTCGTGAGAACATCTCATTTAAAATAAAAAGGATGACACTTCACCAGCGCTCCGTTTACCGTCCCATTAATGCGCACCGTGACAGTAGGTAGGTAGATAGGTAGGTAGGTAGGTAGAGCGGCAGTATGAAAAGGTATAGAAATACACTAAGTTTGGAGTGCAAAAAAGCTAAAAACCGAGAACTTCTGTAGGTGGCATGTTTCAGAGTTATATCTGAAGTCCGAGGTGTAGAGGGTGAACAAACCAGGCTGGCAAGCACTCTATGACTGCGTCCCAAATGGCACCCTATTTCCTATGTAGTGTACTACCTTTGACCTGGGCCCATAGTTCATTATATAGGGTATAGGGTGCGTGCCATTTGGGACGCGAAGCAGACCATGTTACGTCTATTTGTATTGTATTGATTATGGGGCATGCGGGGGATGGAACGGTTGCCTAGATTCTAGAATAAGGGCAGGACATTGTAGCCTTGAGGTGTGTTGTGTTTCACCGCTGGTCAGTGTTTTTATTGATAGACGCAGTGTGAATTGAAACGGTGAATGGGAGAGCGAAGGTTGGCAAGTTTCAAATCAATAAAACACCCCTCGCATTGACACATGTATTAAATTAGCAAACAAAGAAAGTCCTACTTCTATTCTTGATTATGTGAGTAATTGATCCACAAAACTAGGCCCATTGCTCCTGAACAAAAGCCATGTTTGTGTTTTCTGGAACAAACCGATCCTCGCATAGATTCAGCACCATGGACTGCTAAAACAGAGATTATTGTCAACGCCGCGAAATCCTGCCTTTGATTCTAATTCCATTGTGATTTCACAAGAGAAGGTGACATGCTCTGATGTAATCAACAAAGCATGATTGTACTGCGAGGCCTCCGCTTCATACAGTTCTTGCTCATCTAAACCTAACAATGGCGTTGCTGTTGGGAACATAAGGTTGGTCGGCCTCTTCGCGCAGAAGTACATTACCACTTTGACGCAATTTATTCTGGGTCAGTCTTTGATGTCTTATGGAGTAAGACATCAGTACGTTCTAATTGTACATTCGATTCACATGCAGGCCTATGTGTTGTTTTTCTCCATAAGACATCAAAGACTGACCCAGAATAAATTGCGTCAAAGTGGTAATGTACTTCTGCGCGAAGAGGCCGACCAACCTTATGTTCCCAACAGCAACGCCATTGTTAGGTTTAGATGGGCAAGAACTGTATGAAGCGGAGGCCTCGCAGTACAATCATGCTTTGTTGATTACATCAGAGCATGTCACCTTCTCTTGTGAAATCACAATGGAATCGGAATCAAAGGCAGGATTTCGCAGCGTTGTATGCGAATGTCAGTTGTATGCGAATGTTTAATAACATAAATATAACGAATTCAATATGTACTGTAGTATTCTAGCTATGTGTGTATTTTATCATTTTAATGTTATGTGCGCAATGCAGGTGAGTGTAGACCGACATAAATAAAAACAGGGATAATGAAGGCTATACAGTGTGACATATGTCCTGGGCATTTAATGCAATGAGTTCACAGGTGTGTGTGGGTGTCTGTCTGCAGGGCAGGCCCTAGCTATTTTTAGGGCCTCCCACCTCTTGGGTAAAACTTTTGGTGGTCCCCTTCTTGATGGTTCAAGAGATTTGTTTTGTACATTTCCTGTAATTCTCTCCATTTTGCCATGAGGCATTGAGAAAATGTCTTGGTTTTAAAGCAAATTGGGGGGTTGGGTTCCCTCTAGCGGCTGGGGGCCCTAAGCAACCCCTTATATTGCTTATGCACAGGGCCGGGCCCTGTGACTGTCTGTGTCTCTCAGTGTGTGTCCATGAGCAGCATGGAGGAACATGAGTAACCAGAGCCCACCTCTGTCATTTAACCTGTCTGTTGTCATCAGACACTGCCTCATGCTATCCTGCTTGGGTTTCAGGCTTCCCTGAGCTGTGACGCTGTAATATTATCACTGGGGAGACTTGGCCCTGTATTCTCAGCACTGATTGCTTTAGCTGGAAATGATCAATTAGCATAATTCATTATTTGAGACTATTACTCATTTCATTTCCATAGGCCTCTACATGATAGCCGCGGACTAATACATTGTTGTCAGTTTTGCATACAGGATCTACTAACAGGCCTCTTGGCAGACATTGGACATTATAAGAAATGGATCAAGGTAAATCTCTGATAGTTTGCAGAGAGTGCTCATATATGTCTCTCACAGTAGTATCTTCCTGGTACAGGTCCTGCTGAGAGCACAGACATAGAGACCAAGCCTGTGTGCTGCTCAGGCAGCCCTGGAGCTGGCCTATACAGTGGATAGGGTGTCACTAACCCAGATCCTGTTGCGGACGCTAGCCTACTGTTGAAGACAACGTCATCGTCACTATGACCAGCCTAGGGATCCGGCAACGTCCCACTGACCACAGACACATAGGGAGGAGTCCCTTACTCCTGTCTCACAAACAGAGGTCCTCCTTCTCCTTGCCCCTCCTGAAACACCTGCACCAGGCCAAGGGGGTGTACCCTGTCTCTGTGGCCCAGAAAGACCCTCCGTTGCGGGATGAGACTTACATGTACAAACAGAACAAGGAGCTGAAACACGTACAGAGCTGACTCTCCACCTCTGGCCAGGTAAGAGAACACAGCAGCCTGACTCTCCACCTCTGGCCAGGTAAGAGAACACAGCAGCCTGACTCTCCACCTCTGGCCAGGTAAGAGAACACAGCAGCCTCACTCTCCACCTCTGGCCAGGTAAGAGAACACAGCAGCCTGACTCTCCACCTCTGCCCAGGTAAGAGAGCACAGCAGCCTGACTCTCCACCTCTGGCCAGGTAAGAGAACACAGCAGCCTGACTCTCCACCTCTGGCCAGGTAAGAGAACACAGCAGCCTGACTCTCCACCTCTGCCCAGGTAAGAGAGCACAGCAGCCTGACTCTCCACCTCTGGCCAGGTAAGAGAACAGCTACAGTGCCTTGCAAAAGTATTCATCCCCCTTGACGTTTTTCCTATTTTGTTGCATTACAACCTGTATTTTAAATGGATTTTTATTTGGATTTCATGTAATGAACAAACACAAAATAGTCCAAATTGGTGAAGTGAAATGAAAAAAATTACTTCTTTCAAAAAAGTATAAAAAATAAATAACGGAAACGTGGTACATGCAAATGTATTCACCCCCTTTGCTATGAAGCCCCTAAATAACCAATTACCTTCAGAAGTCACATAATTAGTTAAATAAAGTCTAAGTGTCACTTGATCTGTCACATGATCTCAGTATACACCTGTTCTGAAAGGCCCCCACTAAGCAAGCGGCACCATGAAGACCAAGGAGCTCTCCAAACAGGTCAGGGACAAAGTTGTGGAGAAGTACAGATCAGGGTTGAGTTATAAAAAAATATCAGAAACTTTGAACATCCCACGGAGCACCATTAAATCCATTATAAAAAAATGAAATAATATGGCACCACAACAAACCTGCCAAGAGAGGGCCGCCCACCAAAACTAACAGACCAGGCAAGGAGAGCATTAATCAGAGAGGCAACAAAGAGACCAAAGATAACCCTGAAGGAGCTGCAAAGCTCCACAGCGGAGATTGGAGTATCTGTCCATAGGACCACTTTAAGCCGTACACTACACAGAGCTGGGCTTTACGGAAGAGTGCCCAGAAAAAATCCATCGCTTAAAGAAAAAAATAAGCAAACATGTTTGGTGTTTGCCAAAAGGCATGTGGGAGACTCCCCAAACATGTGGATTAAGGTACTCTGGTAAGATGACACTCAAATGTAGCTTTTTGGCCATCAAGGAAAACGCTGTCTGGTGCAAACCCAACACCTCTCATCACCCGAGAACACCAACCCCACAGTGAAGCATGGTGGTGGCAGCATCATGCTGTGGGGATGTTTTTCATCAGCAGGGACTGGGAAACTGGTCAGAATTGAAAGAATGATGGATGGCACTAAATACAGGGAAGTTCTTGAGGGAAACCTGTTTCAGTCTTCCAGAGATTTGAGACTGGGACGGAGGTTCACCTTCCAGCAGGACAATGACCTTAAGCATACTGCTAAAGCAACACTTGTGTGGATTAAGGGGAAACATTTAAATGTCTTGGAATGGTCTAGTCAAAGCCGAGAACTCAATCCAATTGAGAATCTGTGTTATGACTTAAAGATTGCTGTACACCAGCGGAACCTATCCAACTTGAAGGAGCTGGAGCAGTTTTGCCTTGAAGAATGGGAAGAAACCCCTGTGGCTAGATGTGCCAAGCTTATAGGGACATACCCCAAGAGACTTGCAGCTGTAATTGCTGCAAAAGGTGGCTCTACAAAGCATTGACTTTGGGGGGGGTGAATAGTTATGCATGCTCAAGTTATCAGTTTTTTTGTCTTATTTCTTGTTTGTTTCAAAATAAAAAAATATGTGTTAGGCATGTTGTGTAAATCAAATGATACAAACCCCCTAAAAATCATTTGAATTCCAGGTTGTAAGGCATCAAAATAGCAGAAATGCCAAGGGGAGGTGAATACTTTCACAAGCCACTGTGTCTTCTCCTCCTGCGTGACTCCATTTTATTTGCCAGTGCACTACAGTATATTTGGTTATTGTACTGTATATGTTGTACATTATGTCAAGGTGCACTGTGGGAAATACATGTAGTTCAACTGATTGAAAGAAATGCTTTTGTCTGTCATAGACTTGACTGTCAGAGATGTTAGGAATGGTGTCACATGGGAATGTTAGCGGCAACATCTGAACAGGAGTGCCGTTGGGATCCCTAGGCTGCATCCCAAATGCCATCCTATTACATTTATAGTACACCACCTTTGACCTGTCCAAATAGGGAATAGGCTTCAATTTGGGACGCACTCTTTGACTTGCGCCTCGGCAACAGGTTTAAATGTCCTCTTGCATTCTTTTCCCCAGAGGCCCTAGCATTAGAGTCCCACCACTTTCCAGAGTTCCCAGCAGCAGCAGGGTCTTACCGCCGGGTCGCACCCAGCCACAAGATGGCGTCCTCCTCCCAGAAGGGTAAACACACCCCGGCCATCATCAAGGGCCATCGCCACTTAAGCTACGGAGGAGCCATCCCACCTGAGTAAGATTAGGATTAGGAAGATTACTCTTTATTGGTCCAATGTACACGGATGGCTGACGGAAACTTGTCTTCTGCATTATTTTAACCCCTCTGAGTATCAAGCGTTCAGTAGCATTCAGAAAATGCTCTCTAAAATTATTCAAAAACCTAAAACGATTCCAAGTGTAGGCCAAAGTCCTTGCTTTCTAGTAATTGTGAGATTGTGGATTGATTGAAAATGTGCTAACCATTTTTCTCCTTTGAAATGTCAACATTCACCTACCAAGGGTATGCTGTATTTGATGGTTCGCGTTCCAAATGGCACCCTATTCCCTATACTGTGCACTGCTTTTGACCAGTAGTGCACTCTATATATGGAATAGGGTGCCATTTGAGACGTAACTTTGGTTATCCTCCTTTAAGCCAGTCTGTCTTCACAGGAACATCACCATTCAACAGTTTTATAACCTTACGCCTACCAAGAAAAGTAACGTCCGCCTCAACGACCAGCTGTAGGTTGCCTTTTACACACTATATTGTCTGTCCCAAATGGCTCCCTGTTCCCTATATGGTGCACTATTTTTGACCTGGGCTCATAGGGCTCTGGTCAAAAGTAGTGCACTTTAAAGGGAATAGGGTGACATTTGAGACAGAGCGCTATAGTTCATCACTGGACCGTAGCTGAAATCAGTTTTACACCAATATACTGCTCATATTGAGTATCCCCTTTATTTTACAAACATTTATTTTCAGTATACCGAAACCAACGGACATCAACATCGAGTAAGTACTCATTTTGTGATCTAGATCAGTTTCTCATTCTCAATTGTTACAGTACTACTGTAATATCCTTCTACAGTAACTGTTACAGTACTACTGGAATATCCTTCTACAGTAACTGTTACAGTACTACTGGAATATCCTTCTACAGTAACTGCTACAGTACTACTGGAATATCCTTCTACAGTAACTATTACAGTACTACTGTAATATCCTTCTACAGTAGCTGTTACAATACTACTGTATTTTCCTTCTACAGTAACGGTTACATTACTACTGGAATATCCTTCTACAGCAGGGCTCTCCAACTCTGCTCCTGGAGAGCTACCGTCCTGTAGGTTTTCACTCCAACCCTGTTCCTGGAGAACTACTGTCCTGTAGGTTTTCACTCCAACCCTGTTCCTGGAGAGCTACTGTCCTGTAGGTTTTCACTCCAACCCTGTTCCTGGAGAACTACTGTCCTGTAGGTTTTCACTCCAACCCTGTTCCTGGAGAACTACCGTCCTGTAGGTTTTCACTCCAACCCTGTTCCTGGAGAGCTACCGTCCTGTAGGTTTTCACTCCAACCCTGTTCCTGGAGAACTACCGTCCTGTAGGTTTTCACTCCAACCCTAATGTAGCACACCTGATTCTAATAATTAGCTGGTTGATAAGCTAGTTACAACTGTGGTTGGAGCGAAAACCTACAGGAGGGTATCTCTCCAGGAACAGTGTTGGAGACCCCTGTTCCTCAGTAACTGCTTATATAAAGTTGGTCTCTGCTTCCTTAATTGCTATGCCCTCCTCAATAGTAAGATAATTATAAAATGTACAGGATGAATATCCGTCTAACTGCGTACTGTATATGAAATGTTGTCTCTGTGTCCTTTACTGCTCTGCCCTGCCAACAGGGAGAGGATAAAGGAGGACAGTTTATAGTGCTAATCCTTTTACACTTCAGTAAAGTTGTAATGCCTCTCCTTCCTTCACTGCTATGCCGTCCCTCCCTACAGAGAGCTAATGATAAAGGTTCCGATTCCAAAGGAACATCCGTATCAGGCCCACATCTCCCGCTTCTCCCTGTTCCCAACGTTCCTCTCACCAGACGACCCCGACACTGGTGTGAGAGCTGCATCCCTACGACCCCTGAATCCCCTCGTCCCAGAGGTCACCGTGCTGAGAAAGACAAAAGGTGGTGTGCGTGCGTGCTTGTGCATGTGTGTGTGTGTGTGTGTGTGTGCGTGTGTGCGTCTGTGTGTGTGTGTTTGTGTTTGTCTGTGTGTGTGTGTCTGTGTGTTTGTGTTTGTCTGTGTGTGTGTGTGTGTGTCTGTGTGTGTGTCTATGTGTGTGTGTGCATGCAGGTCTGTGTGTGAGTGTGTGTGTGTCTGCGTGCTAGCCCGTATAAGGTCGCACACACAAGCACAAGCCTCCTTCCCAGATGAAGTGTCTAGTCTTCAATCACAGGGGGTCCTTATCGTCATGAGGTACTGGAGGCACCCATGGCAACCAGGAAGAAAACCTCATGGCCAGGACAACATGGCTTCCTGGATGTGAGTAGCTACAATACAGTAATTTAGCTATGGCCAGGTTTCCCTCTCACTCTACACAGAAACATGTGCGTCCCAAATAGCACACTATCCCCTAGAGAATGCACTACATAGGGTAGATAGTGCTATTTGGGAGGCAGAATAAGATCCTTCATGTTATATTTAATCTCATCTGACCTCGGAAGCCCAATAAATCAATGTTCTCACTGTGAATAACTAGGGATGCATCCCAAACGGTAGTGCACTCTTAAGGGAATAGGGTGCCATTTGGGAAACAACCTAAGGAGGAAGGTCACATGCACACTCCATCTGTTCCCAACACCTGTGTCTTCTCCCACCTGTCTCTTTGTCTCTCTCTCAGCACCCCAAGCCAGTTAAGGGTCAGACCCAGGCATTCTACCCTAAGCCCCTGAAGACAGTGTTTCCCAACCCCACCCTGCGTGACTGGGACGTCACACTGTCTGAACGAACAGCCAACATGCTCCGCAACGTAGAGAAGTCCCACTGGCTCACCTCCTACCAGCTTCACTACACAGGTACACAGAGCAGAGCCCCAAACACACAGGTTGTGTCCCAAAAGGCATCTTATTCCCTATGTAGTCCATAGGGCTCTGGTCAAAGAGGTGTATTCTATAGGCAATAGGGTGCCATTTGAGACGCATCCAGAGGCAAATGGAGGAATACTCCAGACTAGTTAGACCAGTGAACTGGAGGTCAGCGGATCAATTTACCAATTATTATTATTACATTTTTTGAGGAACTCAATCAGGGTCTCAACTTACTGTAGAGAGTTAGAATAGTATAATATACCATGTGACATTTAGACATGAGGTTGTGCATCAGCAGTTTCTCTCTTGTTATGTCAGTCATTTACAGTCACTCAATTAGCCCATGTCCGCTACCGTTTTTTAGATTGGTAAGTTAGCCAGCTATCTAAACTTGTAGTAATCATGGTCGAATTATCGGCCGGGGGGCTCCCATTAATTTTGTTTGTCACTCTCACTCAGATATCATCTTAAAAACTGCCAGCATTTATCTCCACCTGATGGCAAAATGTGTAGAATTGCAGTAAATGAACTGTAAAACGGCTCATTGTTTTCTTCTCCCCATGGCAACATTTGTAGAATTGTATGAAATTAGTTATAAAACTGCAACCTTTTCTGGGGGCCGGCTCTGACTGCATGTGTGGGAATGGATGTGGGTATGCAGACCGACCCACGAGCCACTGCGGCCCTTCATGATGAGTTTAGATTTCCACCCCAATCAAAGTTACCCATCCCTGAGTTAGACCACATACACTCACCGGCCACTTCATGTTGTTTACGCCAAAATCTAACTCTATCATCTGATTGGTCGCAGCAGAAATCGGGACTCATCAGACCAGGCAACGTTTTTCCAATCTTCTATTGTCCAATTTTGGTGGGCCCGTGCAAATTGTAGCCTTAGTCTCCTGTTCTTAGCTGACAGGAGTGGCACCCTGTGTGGTCTTCTGCTGCTGTAGGCCATCTGCTTCAAGGTTTGACGTGTTGTGCGTTCAGAGATGCTCTTCTTTGTACCTTGGTTGTAACAAGTGGTTATTTGAGTTACTGTTGCCTTTCAGTTTGGTCATTCTCCTCTGACCTCTGCCATCAACAAGGCATGTTCGCCCAGAGAACTGCCGCTCACTGGATATTTTCTCATTTTCTGACCATTCTCTGTAAACCCTAGAGATGGTTGTGTGGGAAAATCCCAGTAGATCAGCACTATGAAATACTCAAACCAGCCCGTCTGGCACCAACAACCATGTCACATTCAAAGTCACTTAAATAACCTTTCTTCCCCATTCTGATGCTTGGTTTGAACTTCAGCAGATCGCCTTGACCATGTCTACATGCCTAAATGCATTGAGTTGCTGCCACGTGATTGGCTGATTAGATATTTGCGTTAACAAAGTGAGTTGAAAAGGTGTAGCTAATGAAGCTGTATGTCGTAAACAGCATCAACACACTTTTGCAAACAAGGAGTTAATATGTTTTTACTCCAGGGCCTACTAATCCCTTGAGGTTGGATGACTTCCATGAGAACACCATTGACATGATCACTGGGAAGATGACTCCCTACACAACGCAGCTGGTACGTACAGTAAAGTATGAATCACCTAAATATACAGTGCAACACTTTTAATATTCCTAAATTTAACTTCTTCGCTAGAATAACACATTAGCCTCCAAAACATCTATAACTTCCCCAACTACCATAAAAATACTTTTAGACAGCTTAAGCAAGCACACAGTTTTTCTTCAGTATATTTTTACTTTGATGACTGAACTAGACAAACCTCCTCCTAACCAACAAGTGCTTGTCTCTCTCAGAGGGAGCAATCACACCCCATCCTGGTGGCCCCTAAACCACGAGACGGGCGCAAGGCCAGAATACGCCAGGGCCGTCGTACCATGGAGAGCACATACCACCCTCCTGTCACTTCCCCAGCAGCAGAGTCCCTCAATGCAGACCAGACCTCCACACAGAATCACCCTGCTGGGCCTCTGGGAACCATGTCTGGTCACCATGGTCACCAGGGGATACAGGGGAACCACTCTACTCAGGACGGCTACCTCAACAACAGCCACGGCCACTCAGAGCTCAGTCTACCCAGGCCTGAGCCTGTAGATGTGTCTGGGCCTGGGACTGTATATATGTCTGGGCCTGAGCCTGTAGAGGTGTCTGGGCCTGAGCCTGCTCAGGTGTCTGGGTATGTGTTCCCTGGTCACCACCTTCAAGATCAAGGCTCCAGGTGTGAGAGGTGTGGGGAGGAGACGTGTCAGTGCCAGGTCACGGAGGCCAGAGAGGGGCTCCACCACCCAGGGCCAGGGGCATCAGACCCACAGCAGAGCATCCAGGCCTCCCTGGAGAAGGGTGAGGTGGAGAAGGTCACAGACATGGAGAGCTCTCTGGCCTTGTACAGCCGGCAGCTGCCCCATCCTCCCCTGAAAGAGACCACAGAGGTCACCAAAGAGAATAACACCCAGAGAGAGGTATGCTACGAGGACGTTCCTAGCAGCAAGAGGCAGAGCTACACAGCATCAGGGGGTATCCCGTTCAGCCTGAGCCAGCCAGCGTCAGAGGTGCCTGCTGCTGATCTGGTCTCCAACAACATCCGCAACTGGCGCTCAAGCGGGAATTTAGTTCTGGGTTCTGAGTTGACTACCAATCAGACCCTTGAAGAACAGGATCAGGAGTGGCAGAACAGAGAGATCCTCATCCCTATCTCCAACCCCTGTATCCAACCCCATCCACATGCCCTGCCTTCCACCCACCCAGTTGGCCCTGCTGGAGCTCCAGGACTCCTTTAGTAAGTCAGAGGTCCACCGTCTTTTCCACAGCTCCCTCCAGGGGGGCACGGTCAACCTGCAGGACAATGTACACACCGGGAGAAAGCACCGCTTCTACGGCTTCAACTCCTACTATTTCCACAACTGAGCACTGTACTGTAGGCCTACCACTATGCCCACAGTCTGTAGGGAGTGGAAGACATCAGAGGGCTTAGTGAGTTGGATGGGTCTACGGTCTACACCGTTATCTCTTCCTGATGGTAAATCCAACCATATACTGTTGCTTACTCGAAGCTACTGACATTTTTTGACTATCTTTCCATGTGCAGATCTTTCAAATAATAATATAATCCTCCAGAATGAGTTTGCATGCTTTGAGTGTATATGGGACAATACATGACTCAATGAAAATATGGAATGACAGGTGAACACATGAAAGTGACACATTTATGGTCCATTAAAAAGCATAAAGAAATCTACATATGACTAATAATATAAGTGAACCATGTTTAATTACTACCGGTGGTGAAGGAGTCCACCTCAGACAATATACTTTGATGTGTAGCCAGATACAGACACAGATACAGAATCCATATTTTCACACTACAAATGCTGCATTGACCTTCTGTCCAGCAGCAGCATCTGAGAGAGAAAGATAACGTTTCACCTCCAACACCATGTGTTGTCAGTCAGCCAGTCAGATTGGCTTTACAGCTTGACACAAAATACTGTTCTGTGTTCCATGCCAGTGAGTCATCCTGGAGCGGAATGTCCTTGAGCGTTCCTAAGCAATCTCTCGTTCCATCTTTGTCATCAACACGCTCTCTAAGAAATGATGGTCAGAGTACAGGAGGGATCTGGAGGGTTCTACTTGATCACTGATCATGTACTGATGTTAATTCAAATAAAACCCGTAATAGTTATGAATTATCATTTTAGAAGATTGCATGTTAAATAACTTTAAAGTTATTGATAATGTTTTGTCGAGATCATAGACTATATTTGTAGCGCCAATTAAATGTGTAAATCAGATTCATTCACAAAATATAAGAAATTGTTTTTAGTAGATTTCTGACCATAATTTCCTCCAATGACAGCAACGTCTTCTCATATACATTGGTGGTTATGATACCATTTGTCCAGTAGATGGCAGTGTAGGCCATCTATTTCCCAACTATATCTGGTCTTTAGAACTGGGGGTAGTTTCTGGAAGCCTCTCAAAGGATGCTCAACTGACCTCAGACAAGTGACCTTTGACGCCACTATCCTGTTGCATAATTCTCTCGTGCGGCCACAACTCAACAGCATGCCGCTATGTAAAATATGTGCTTTGATAAAAATGTAATAAACAGGTAGGCTATTCTACAGTTTGTTAACACCGTCTGCTCTAAAACACTCACTATACAGGCAGGCCTAACTCAGAACAACACTGTAGGCTTACAGCACTAAGAAGATCAAAATGCATATTCCCATGAAAGTGATTGAGATCACATGGTTGGCATGCTGATGCAGCATGGACCTTTCACCTGTACAACTTCACAATGGACAGTGAGAAATGTGAAGGGAGGGTGACTACAAAACTGTGTCTGTGCAGTAGAGGTAAAGAAACACAAGTGCAGAATGTGATACGGATCTATCCTAAATCTGTCAATAAAACATCTAAAAAGGAAAGAATTTAGTGGAGTCATTCACAATATAAACCAGCACACCCCCCAGGGCTAGGCTCAAGTTAATTGTCTGGGAAACTGTGGCCGACGGCAACAAGGTATCATTACCAGTAATGCTCATAATTGTTATGCTTTTAAATAATTGCCATGAATAATGATTCAGTATAATCTCAAGGAGACAGGTGTGGCCACAAATATGCCTCATGCTCCTGTATGTGTAGTCATGGTGACAGTGGGAGCACACCATGTTTTGCACTCCAGGGGAAGGTCTTTAGGAACCTACATCATAACCAAAGCTATTATTGCTTCACATTCCCCACCGTTGAAGGGGCAATGATTGTTTAACCAGGGCTTTAGGCACACACTTATACCATTCAAAAACAACAAAACAACCACAGTTTGAGAGGTGGGGTTGTAACTGCTCATATGAGAGGACGCTCTATAGGTTGCAGAACGTGTTTGGTGTAACTGTTTAAGATGGTGTGTAAGTGGTTTAACCTCAGAGTAGCCTATGCTCAATAAACAACTGAGTAAGTGGTTTTACCTCAGAGTAGCCTATGCTCAATAAACAACTGAGTAAGTGGTTTTACCTCAGAGTAGCCTATGCTCAATAAACAACTGAGTAAGTGGTTTTACCTCAGAGTAGCCTATGCTCAATAAACAACTGAGTAAGTGGTTTAACCTCAGAGTAGCCTATGCTCAATAAACAACTGAGTAAGTGGTTTTACCTCAGAGTAGCCTATGCTCAATAAACAACTGAGTAAGTGGTTTTACCTCAGAGTAGCCTATGCTCAATAAACAACTGAGTAAGTGGTTTTACCTCAGAGTAGCCTATGCTCAATAAACAACTGAGTAAGTGGTTTTACCTCAGAGTAGCCTATGCTCAATAAACAACTGAGTAAGTGGTTTAACCTCAGAGTAGCCTATGCTCAATAAACAACTGAGTAAGTGGTTTTACCTCAGAGTAGCCTATGCTCAATAAACAACTGAGTAAGTGGTTTTACCTCAGAGTAGCCTATGCTCAATAAACAACTGAGTAAGTGGTTTTACCTCAGAGTAGCCTATGCTCAATAAACAACTGAGTAAGTGGTTTTACCTCAGAGTAGCCTATGCTCAATCCTATGCTTTTTACTTAAGTACTTTACACCACTGCCTACATCCCAAATGACGAATGGCATAGCACCCTATTCCCTATATACAGAGCACTACTTTTGACCAGAGCTCTATGGGCCCCGGTCAAAAGTAGCCACTAGAAAGGGAATTTGGTGCCATTTGGGACGTATTCAATGCGTTTACCTGAGCCATCCTCAGAAAGCATTGAACCTTTATTTAACTAGGTAAGTCAGTTAAGAACAAATTCTTATTTATAATGACGACCTACTTGTAAAGCATACCTGGGACAATTCGTGGGTGCTCTCGCATGATGACTAGCTACGTCACGGAAAAGATGTTGTCAACGGTACCCAATCCCGCCTCTGAACATGACATGTCCACCAGGGTTCAGTGTTCTGATTTGAGACTGTTCTTGTCATTTACACGTCGCCCCGCCCCCTCATAAACCGCTTAGCTGAGAAGGAGGCTGGCTGCCCCACGCACTTCGGAAACATTTAATTCATGATGGTGTCAGTCTGGAGACTGGAAGAAAGCTACTAGTACTGTAGGTTGAAGTTGTAATTTTAAAGCTTTGTTTTTAATTTATTCATACCGCAAAATATAAATTGAATATTTATATTATTCGCCACGCAAACATTTTTCTCTCGTTCGTCATCTCTCGGGAATCTAATTATCAGTAGAAACTTTGCCAAGGTGAGTCCCATGTTGTTTTATTGTATTGTCAGTAGGCCTATATACTTTATGGTAATCCGACGGATATATCCTGACCGATATTCAGTATTTAGGCATATTACAGTATTTTAACTGATTTGTTACAACTTTATAGTCATCCTATTCGTTTTCCCTGCGCATATTCCTTCCAACCCAAGTGCTACTCCCATGCTCCAGCAGTGCACACTGTTTCACAGTTTCACTTGCAGCAGTCTGCCTTTCTGTCTGTGAATAGCCTACTTCTAGCCTACTGGGCATCGTTGTACAGTTGTCTATCCTCCTGTTCCAACTAAATGCAGCAAATACAATATTCAATTAACCATGTGCTGTTATAAGAATAATCTATAACTACTTACCACCAGACTGTTATTGCTCCGGTGAATATAATAGAATGGAATGGGATCGAAGAAAAATATGAGAAAATAATAGAACTTTAGGCCTTCATGGTCATTTCAGATCATGTATGAAACAGTGATTGGAGAGTCTTGACGGTATGAAAACTCTAAACGTATCAAACTCTCTGTTCAACTAGTTGCTCTTTTATTACTTTCAGATTTTTATCAGGAGACCCTTGGATCCTTTACTGTTTCCATGGAAACTCCTCTCCTTTGGAACATCCATAACATCTAGTGGATGATCCATATCTTCCATTTTAGCTTCATTACTGTACACGTGTACCTCATTATTACAGTCATCACAGTATCTAAGCAGGAAACTTATGAATTGTATGACAAATTTATTAGTGTGTGTGTGTGTGTGTGTGTGTGTGTGTGTGGTGTGTGTGTAATATGCCACAAACATTTCGCTACACCTGCAATACCATCTGCTAAATATGTGTATGCGACCACTAAAATGTGATTTGATATTACAGGGAGGTGTTGTGGGAATGATCCATTTTCACAGTCTCTGCGTGTGTGCCCAGCCCTTAAGCATTTCAGACAATAGTGATGTTGAATGAAATTATAATTATTGACCTTGACCTTGTGGTTGTAAAATCAGACTCTTAACTTTGTAAATTGCGTATTTTCTGCACCATATATATTCCAGTACGTTTCCACAACACATAATGAGGTTAAAGTGTTTACCAGAATCTCTCTGCTCAGTCAGGGGTTCTAGCCAGCAAGCCTCTCCAACACTGTTCACTTCAGTCTCATCAACAATGAAGCCTTTTTCAGTTGCTGTGTGTTGGTAGGTGTTTATTGTGGAAAGAAGGGCTACTATTGAATCTATTGGGCTATAAATTCAGTATGTTTGGAGAGAATGTCTTTCATTGAGTTTAGCCCAAGGTTTGCCTGACCTGTGAGGTAGGTGGTGTGTGTAAGTTTTTTGTCTGCTTTGCTCCTGACCTGACGTCCATGCTCTTTACATTCTCTTCCCCTCAGCCTTTAGCCCAGAGGCATTTTGAGTTCATTTTTGTGTAGTATGCACTCTAGACCCTAAGGATACCTAGTGTGTGTCCCAAATGGCACTTTATTCCCTATGTAGTGGATTATCTTTGTCCAGGGCCCACACTATATAGGGTGCCATTTGAGATGCAGCCCTAGATTTAACAGAATGTGAACAATATCCTGGATATAACAAAGTGGGGACTGGAGTAGGTAGCTCAGTCCCTGTGGTCACCTTCACTGTACCTTCACTGTAATATTCCTCAGTCCCTGAGGTCACCTTCATTGCAATATTCCTCAGTCCCTGAGGTCACCTTCATTGTAATATTCCTCAGTCCCTGAGGTCACCTTCACTGTAATTTTCTTCAGTCCCTGAGGTCACCACTGTAATATTCCTCAGTCCCTGAGGTCACCTTCATTGCAATATTCCTCAGTCCCTGAGGTCACCTTCATTGCAATATTCCTCAGTCCCTGAGGTCACCTTCACTGTAATATTCCTCAGTCCCTGAGGCCACCTTCACTGTAATTTTCCTCAGTCCCTGAGGTCACCACTGTAATATTCCTCAGTCCCTGAGGTCACCACTGTAATATTCCTCAGTCCCTGAGGTCACCACTGTAATATTCCTCAGTCCCTGAGGTCACCTTCACTGTAATATTCCTCAGTCCCTGAGGTCACCACTGTAATATTCCTCAGTCCCTGAGGTCACCACTGTAATATTCCTCAGTCCCTGAGGTCACCTTCACTGTAATATTCCTCAGTCCCTGAGGTCACCACTGTAATATTCCTCAGTCCCTGAGGTCACCACTGTAATATTCCTCAGTCCCTGAGGTCACCACTGTAATATTCCTCAGTCCCTGAGGTCACCTTCACTGTAATATTCCTCAGTCCCTGAGGTCACCTTCACTGTAATATTCCTCAGTCCCTGAGGTCACCATTGTAATATTCCTCAGTCCCTGAGGTCACCATTGTAATATTCCTCAGTCCCTGAGGTCACCTTCACTGTAATATTCCTCAGTCCCTGAGGTCACCACTGTAATATTCCTCAGTCCCTGAGGTCACCACTGTAATATTCCTCAGTCCCTGAGGTCACCTTCACTGTAATATTCCGTAACAGCTTTAGTTCATCATTGTCCTTTACATGCTAGAATCTTCCATTACTGCTGTCCATAGGCTGAGATTATTATACACTATATATACAAAAGTATGTGGACACCCCTTCAAATGAGTGGATTCGGCTATTTCAGCCACACCCGTTGCTGACAGATGTATAAAATCGAGCACACGGCCATGCAATCTCCATAGAGCTCAGTGACTTTCAACTTGGCACTGTCATAGGATGCTACCTTTCCAACAAGTTAGTTTGTCAAATTTTTGCCCTGCTAGACCTGCCAAGGTCAACTGTAAGTGCTGTTATTGTGTAGTGGAAATGTCTAGGAGCAACAACGGCTCAGCCGCGAAGTGGTAGGCCACACAAGCTCACAGAATGGGACTGCCGAGTGCTGAAGTGCATTGCGTGTAAAAATCGTCTATCCTTAGTTGCAACTCTCACTACCGAGTTCCAAACTGCCTCTGAAAGCAACTTCAGCACAAGAACTGTTCGTTGGGAGATTCATGAAATGGGTTTCCATGGCCGTGCAGCCGCACACAAGCCTAAGATCATCATGCGCAATGCCAAGCGTCGGCTGGAGTAATGAATCACGCTTCACCATCTGGCAGTCCGACGGACTAATCTGGGTTTGGCGGATGCCAGGAGAACGCTACCTGCCCCAATGCATAGAGCCAACTGTAAAGTTTAGTGGAGGAGGAATAATGGTCTGGGGCTGTTTTTCATGGTTCGGGCTAGGCCCCTTAGTTTCAGTGAAGGGAAATCTTAACGCTACAGCATACAATGACATTCTAGACGATTCTGTGCTTCCAAATTTGTGGCAACAGTTTGGGGAAGGCCCTTTCCTGTTTCAGCATGACAATACCCCCGTGCACAAAGCGAGGCCCATACAGAAATGGTTTGTCGAGATTGGTGTGGAAGAACTTGACTGGCCTGCACTAGGGATGAAACGGTTTCCGGTTTCACAATAAACCACAGTAAAATTCCTGACGGTTAGTATTACTGTTTCAAATTTTAATTATCATTAAAACCGTGTGTTTGATTACAGCGGTTTGAAAAACTCATGGTAAATACTGTCCAGCATCAACCAAAGTTAGCAATAGTCTGACTCATCGCAGCATGCAACGTGGGTTTTGTTTTGTGTGAAAACATGGGGAAAGGCAGTGACAGAGATCGAGAGATTTTTCAGCCTTCTACGAGGACCAAATCTGAAGCGTGGTCGTATTTTGGGTTTTACAAGAGTGCTGAGGGAAACTTAATCGAAGATGGTCAACCTGTCTGCAGAACATGCAAAAAAAAATTGCTGTGAAAGGGGGCAACACTTAAAATCTCTTGTCATCTTCGTGACCACCACCCACTACTTTATAGCAAATGCAAGGTAAGTTAACTTTTAGTTCAATGCATGATGTGGGGACATTCGGAATGGGGGAACATGTCATGGTTTGTCTGTCTAACTTGCTAATAGCTTGTCAATAATGTAAACTGAAGCTTTCAGTGTTACCTACTTGTAAAAACACTACACGTTGTTCTGATGCTGTATGCGTCGTGTGTCTGCAGACGCTATTCGCCCATTGCACACGATAACACGTTATGTAGTTTAGTCACACAACCAACATATTTTGTTAATTTAAAATCCGGAAATCGTTGACGTGGTTGTAAAATTGTTCCAACAGGAGAAACACTGTAGACTCCTGTATTTATGTCAATTGTTGGGCTCATTGCAATTACTATCACTGTCTTCTTAAGACTCATTTAGTATTTATGTAAATTGTGCATGGGGTCATTACATATACTCAAATGCAACACAGAAGATAGACTGTGTGTGAGTGAATAATAATACAGTTGCTATTCCCTTGTTTACAGAGTGGGCGTGCAGCAGGCAAACCCAGTGATGCTACTGGTCCCTCATCTACAGTTGTGACACAGACACTCCAGCAAGCATTTAAGAGGCAGGCTGCTTATGCACCCACATCAACATGCTGAAGACCTCACTGCAGCCCTTTCATATTACATTGCAAAGGATATGATACATTTTTACATTTCAATCTCAAGTGAACAAAGATGCATACATACAGGATGTTAGGCCAGCAGCACCTTATTTCTTTATGAAGGAGAGAACGGACATACAATCAGTGCTGTTCATTTGATTTGTTTACATATTTTGTGTTGTTATTTTAATGTCAACACCTGCACATTGGATGTGTTTCCATATGGTTGTATTGTTCTTACAGGCACATTGCTTTACTTGTGTTGGTTTTATATGAACATTTGATTTGCTTACTTAAGGTTGTGTTCATTAAAACCTGCTCTAGGGAAACCTTTACCTCTCATGGCCACATGGTGCCATCTTTAATGTTCATGTTATTATTTTAATGTTTATGCACACAAAATGCATAGTGCTGCTAATTTTATTTGTTTGTTGGTTTTCAATATAAAACTCAGTACTTTTTGAAAATGTCCAGCACATTTTAACAATACCGTGATAATACTGATAACCGTGATCATTTTGGTCACTATAATCGTGATATGATATTTTCATACCATTTCATCTCTAGCTTGCACAGAGCCCTGACCTCAACCCATCAAACACCTTTGGGATGAATTGGAACACCGACTGCGACCTCACTAATGCTCTTGTGGCTGAATGGAAGCAAGTCCACGCAGCAATGTTCCAACATCTAGTGGGACGCCTTCCCAGAAGAGTGGAGGCTGTTATAGCAGGGGGGACCAACTCCATATTAATGCCCATGATTTTGGAATGAGATGTTCGACGAGCAGGTGTCCACATCCTTTTGGCCATGTAGTGGATAATATACATAATTCCATATTATATGGACATTTTTTAAAAACATTGTAGCCATTTAGCAGACACTCTTATCCAGAGCGACTTACAGTTAGTGCATACATGTTGATACTTTTTTCATACTGGTCCCCCGTGGGAATCAAACACACAACCCTGGTGTTGCAAGCACCATGCTCTACCAACTGAGCTACACGGGACTGTGTGAAGCACAGAAGAGGGTCTCTTTCACCTGTGTGTCACAAATGGCACCCTATTCCTTTTTAGTGCACTAGGGCTGTGCTCAAAAGTACTGCCCTTTATAGGGAATAGGGTGCATTTGGGACACATACTCTTTCTTAACCCCTCAGTTGCATTCCCTGCAGCAGCAGCAGCTTCACAGGAGGCTGGATGACTGCTGCAGTTTTCCAGGTCACCTACTGTACTGTACGTCTGCATCATGCTGCATTGCCCTCTGTTCAACAGACGTTTCCTGCAATCCAGTCTGAGGCTCAAATGGCACCCTATTCCCTACATAGTGCTCTACTTTTGACCATAGCCCTATGTAGGAAATATGGTGCCATTTGGGAGGCAGCCTCCGCCATACCTCAGGATATCAGCCACAGAGATTAATCAGACAATGGTACAGTCATAGTTAGCCTAGTTACCATGGACACTGATGTGTCAATTAGGTGTTTGTGGGTAATATGTGTAACGTGAGTCTCTTCAGACCTATATTTAGTAGCGATAACCAATTACTATTAGAGCTAAAAGCCAAGGTTAAATCCAGTTCCCCCTCGCGAAAGAGGTTTGTAGCCACAAGGGTTTATTCCTGGTTTAAAAAAGGTTCAATAAACAATCTGTTAGTAACAAGCTTAGCTCGTGTCTGGGGTCCTTGCCACGTATTTGGAGAGACAGAAAGGATATTTGTGAATGTAGGTGGCCGATGTGCAGGCAGGTGGGTGAGCAGAGCAGCTGTTGACAATAATACCCATAATGCACAGAGGCAGGTGTTGCCTCCTTCTGTGAGGACCGGGCGCATGCATAATGCATGGCGGTCGGAAATGTAGACTACGTCCCAAATGGCACCCTATACCCTACATAGTGCACTACTTTTGACCAGAGCCCTATGGGCCCTCGTCATAAGTAGTTCACCATATAAGTAACAGGGTGCCATTTGGGATCCAGACGAACAGGTGAGTGTGGTTTCAGGTGGTGGATAGCAGTGTCACTAGGGAGGGATGCGTGGGTGTAACTTACCGCTGCTACTCTGATCTGTTGAAGTTCTGATTTCACAGATGTTATTGTGACTAAATACATTTTGTGGTTATTAATGAACGGAGCACAGGAGGTTGGTGGCACCTTAATTGGGGAGGACGGGCTCGTGGGAATGGCTGGAGCAGGAATGGGTGGAATGGTATCAAATACACCAAACACATGTGTTTGATGCCATTCCATTGACTCCGTTCCAGACATTATTATGAGCCGTCCTCCCCTCAGCAGCCTCCGCTGTTAGTGAAGGAGTCATAATCAGATTTCTACTCATTAGGATTCATATGAGCGATCACATAAACATCCAGTAATTCTTCCTCTTGCCTCACGGCTCAGTCCAAGCTTATCAGTCACTTTGTGGTGGTGGTATCACTTGCCCTCCTCTAGTCTATGGAGTGAAAGGCTGCTTTCCTCTACTCTGTGGAGTGAAAGGTTGCTCTCCTCTACTCTGTGAAGTGAAAGGTTGCTCTCCTCTACTCTGTGGAGTGAAAGGTTGCTCTCCTCTACTCTGTGAAGTGAAAGGTTGCTCTCCTCTACTCTGTGGAGTGAAAGGTTGCTCTCCTCTACTCTGTGAAGTGAAAGGTTGCTCTCCTCTACTCTGTGGAGTGGAAGGTTGCTCTCCTCTACTCTGTGGAGTGGAAGGTTGTTGTCCTAAATGGCACCCTATTCCCTATATCAGAGATCATCAACTATTGTCAATTTCTTTCTTGAGTGATGGTCAGGGGATCGGAAGATAATTACAAATAATTTTTAGACTGCAAATTCACCGCAAGAAGTCAAACAGATATTTTCACTAAAACATGTTTTGACTAAACATAATTATTTTAAACCTTGCTAACATTTGTATACAATCACGTGTCTCTCTATTATGCATGGGAATAGTTTCCAAAATTAAAATCACATGGAGCTTCACAGCCTTTTATGTCCCCCAGTTGGGGAACCCTGCCCTATATAGTCCACTGCTTTTGTCGCCAAAAGTAGTGCACTATATAGAACGAGATCCCTATGAGCTCTGGTCAAAAGCACCGACCGGCAGCATTTTCAACACGTTTGTTTTGTAACATGACATATTCAACAAGGTGGTCCACTACTTCTACTTCCAGAAAACGTTTAACCAAAACAATATACTTCTCCATGGGGAGCCCATCTGGGTTTTCTACAGAAACCCATCCACCCTCCCCATAGGTCACGTCTCTTCCTGTTTTCCACAACTACTATCTTCTGAATTATTAAAAGACATTAAAATATTTCAGCTCTCAAGTTGTTCAATAATGTCGAGTTTTTGGTACTTTAACAAGGCTACATAAGACCACCTCTAGGACTTAACCATTGTAAAACCATATTGAAACTTGAAAATGAAAAATCTGTCTCACAACCTCTATTGTATTATAGATGGTTGTTTGAAAACCTTTGCAGTGAGCAGACCATGCATGGCCACCTGGAACTGAATCAGCTCTACAGTATTTGTATTAAGCAGAGTTGAATCAGCTCTACAGTATTTGTATTAAGCAGAGTTGAATCAGCTCTACAGTATTTGTATTAAGCAGAGTTGAATCAGCTCTACAGAATTTGTATTAAGCATAGTTGAATCAGCTCTACAGTATTTGTATTAAGCAGAGTTGAATCAGCTCTACATTATTTGTAATAAGCAGAGTTGAATCAGCTCTACAGTATTTGTATTAAGCAGAGTTGAATCAGCTCTACAGTATGTGTATTAAGCAGAGTTGGATTTTCACATTTACTTCTTGTAGCTCTGTGAAAATATCAGTCTTTTCACTCAGATTCTCCGATATTTGACCTGGGTGATCCCTCAGGCGGTAGGATTGTTACTAAGCTTTAGGCTAAGTGAAGCGACCAATCCATCCCAGTATCTCCAGCCAGCGCAGTAGATGGTGTAAATGGAATTGAGTGTAGTCACTCAGAACGCTTCTGGAAGGAAGCTGCTTGAGTTCTCTGTCTTGTTATCTGCATTAGAGTGAGGTCTTGGCCACCATATTCCCTATATAGTGCACTGTATACGTAGAAGGGAGCCATTTGAGACGCAGCCCCTGGGCTTTGGAGGGGATTATAAAGTGCTGGAAATGGAGAGAAAAAAATGACGGTAGTTCTACAAAGAGAAAAGCTGTTTCATGCTGTTTCATAGGGCTGGGATCTGATCACTACCTCAGCAGGCTGCTTCATAGGGCTGGGATCTGATCACTACCTCAGCAGGCTGCTTCATAAGGTTGGGGGTGAGAGATGGGATCTAATCACTATCTGACACAGAAATACAACTACTGCAAATAGAACACTGTCTACTTAAAATAGAACACTGTCTACTGAAAATAGAACACTGTCTTCATCCCAATGAGATTTATTCACGCCTAGTTTCTGCTTGTGTTTCCATGGCTCAATTTCTTTGCTTTCCTACACCAGCTGCGTTCATACTGCACTTAGCCCAGAGCTAAAAGAGATCTTAGCCCAGGGCTAAAAGAGATCTTAGCCCAGAGCTAAAAGAGATCTTAGCCCAGAGCTAAAAGAGATCTTAGCCCAGAGCTAAAAGAGATCTTAGCCCAGGGCTAAAAGAGATCTTAGTCCAGAGCTAAAAGAGATCTTATCCCAGGGCTAAAAGAGATCTTAGCCCAGGGCTAAAAGAGATCTTAGCCCAGGGCTAAAAGAGATCTTAGCCCAGGGCTAAAAGAGATCTTAGCCCAGAGCTAAAAGAGATCTTAGCCCAGGGCTAAGCGACTGTTCAACTTGCACATGGTAATGTGGGATAACATCACCCTTAGCCGAGGGACTGCTCCAGAGTAGGGTTAGCGCCAACTTTCGGGGCTAGCCAATCACAGAGTTCCCGTTGTCACAAGTTAAGTTAAGAATGGGGAGCATAGAAATAGCTAACATAGAATAGACCTACCGCTTCTTAAACTTGCTTTCAATGAAAATGACAGATTTATAACAGACATTTCTATGTGAATTTGGTCGGTCACCCAAAAAGTTACATATTGCAGTTTTAAGATGTGGGAAATACTACACTGAGTCAGTCAGGCTGTGTAAATCCCTAACTGTCCATGAACGGAACTGTAAAAAGAAATGGATTCTATTTAGGCTACATTTATCACTACTTACTTACAGTACTTATGGGGATTTGGTAGCATTACAGATGCTTTCCACTGCTCCACTTTACTCCAATTCTATGCTCTTCCGTCCTAGTTCTGTGATCGTTTAGAACACGTTTACACTTGAAAAGGAACACTTGAAACTACAGTAGTTCTGTGATCGTTTAGAACACGTTTACACTTGAAAAGGAACACTTGAAACTACAGTAGTTCTGTGATCGTTTAGAACACGTTTACACTTGAAAAGGAACACTTGAAACTACAGTAGTTCTGTGATCGTTTAGAACACGTTTACACTTGAAAAGGAACACTTGAAACTACAGTAGTTCTGTGATCGTTTAGAACACGTTTACACTTGAAAAGGAACACTTGAAACTACAGTAGTTCTGTGATCATTTAGAACATGTTTACACTTGAAAGGAACACTTGAAACTGAGTGGAAGAGTGCATTTGTAGCTACTATTGTACTCTTAAAGGGATTTCAAGAAGACAATAGCAAAGAAAATATACAAATGTAGATCAGTCAAACAAAAGTAGGTTATCAGGTTTTGAGGGTGCAGAAACTGCCATTGTGCCAATCCATCTAGCATGCAAGTTATCTTGAAGAGTGGTTCAGGGTCAGGGTGAATGGAGACTTTGCTGTGAGTGTCTCTGGGGATTTGTGTTGATGTGTGAGCCATCTATCCACTGTTCATTTCCCTCTGTGTGAGCACTGAGCAGCAGCATCAACAGGGCTGTTAACAGAGAGAAGGGCCTCAGGTAGGACAGTGACTGACTGAGTGACAGTAACAGGGCTGTTAACAGAGAGAAGGGCCTCAGGAAGGGCAGGACAGTGACTGACTGACTGACAGTAACAGGGCTGTTAACAGAGAGAAGGGCCTCAGGCAGGGCAGGACAGTGACTGACTGAGTGACAGTAACAGGGCTGTAAACAGAGAGAAGGGCCTCAGGCAGGGCAGGACAGTGACTGACTGAGTGACAGTAACAGGGCTGTTAACAGAGAGAAGGGCCTCAGGCAGGGCAGGACAGTGACTGACTGACTGACAGTAACAGGGCTGTAAACAGAGAGAAGGGCCTCAGGCAGGGCAGGACAGTGACTGACTGAGTGACAGTAACAGGGCTGTTAACAGAGAGAAGGGCCTCAGGCAGGGCAGGACAGTGACTGACTGAGTGACAGTAACAGGGCTGTTAACAGAGAGAAGGGCCTCAGGCAGGGCAGGACAGTGACTGACTGAGTGACAGTAACAGGGCTGTTAACAGAGAGAAGGGCCTCAGGCAGGGCAGGACAGTGACTGACTGAGTGACAGTAACAGGGCTGTTAACAGAGAGAAGGGCCTCAGGCAGGGCAGGACAGTGACTGACTGAGTGACAGTAACAGGGCTGTTAACAGAGAGAAGGGCCTCAGGCAGGGCAGGACAGTGACTGACTGAGTGACAGTAACAGGGCTGTTAACAGAGAGAAGGGCCTCAGGCAGGGCAGGACAGTGACTGACTGAGTGACAGTAACAGGGCTGTTAACAGAGAGAAGGGCCTCAGGCAGGGCAGGACAGTGACTGACTGACAGCCTGATGATGCCAGTTCCTCATTCCAGGATCCAGAGGCCAGAGGCAGGATCTGTGTCCCACATGGCACCCTATTCCCTTTATATAGCACTACTTTTGATCAGGGACCATAGGGACATTATGTAGGAAATAGGGTGCCATTTGTAATGCCTCAGTGTCTCCGTCCCCTGCCTGTCATGGTTCAACAGATTGACCAATATCCTTTTACCTTAGTAGAAATGGAAGGCGGAAAGCTGCAGCCGCAGAGTCCCTAAATCCTAATCTTACATTTTGGAAGGTTTTTATTTATTTAGGCTATTAACTACTCAGAATGGGACTGTAGTCAAACTCAATGAGAGTTGTGGTGGCCCATTTCTGAGAGCACCTGCTTAGTCATAAGTGCAACACCTCACCTCACCTGAGCACAGCTCAACACAACACAGCACAACTCAACTCAACACAACACAACTCAATTCACAACACAACACATTGTGACCGGTTACAGGATCTGCTTCCTACTTCACAGTAGGGACGTAATTTGTAATTAGTTTTTTTGCAGAAAGCCCTTCTTGAACATGTGAACTTTCATGTGCCTTAATTACAAAAAGGTCTGAACAACAAAATAAAAGCTCTCTAGGAAGTGTGAAAATCTGATCAAACTGCTCACAACTGCTCTGCCTGCATCAGCAAGCTTTAGTTCGGACAATATCGGCCAGTCTGCACAGCGCACTACCAACCCTGCGCATATCGGATTGCGTTCCCGTCCACTTCACCGCATTTCTGCAGAAATCACAGGACCATCACACCGGATCATCGCAGCTAGCTATCTGCAACCGAGTGGCTGCTGTTGTTTGGCTAACACTACTGTCCAAAACCTTGCACCAGTTAGCCTTGAGCTAGCCCCGAGCTAGGCCCATCTCCCGGCCAGCCGACGTGTACTAGCTAATTCCCGGGCTACAGTACCTTTGTCAACCGGCCTGGCCCTTCTACTGTCGACATGGAGCCCCGCCGAGCCATCACGACTGGTCTGCCGACATAATCGTCCGACGTGGTCTCAACAGGCTTTGAGATCCATCTGCTAGATCCATCTGCTTTAGCACACTCCGCTAACCCTGATGTCCTAGCCGTGTCTGAATCCTGTCTTAGGAAGGCCACCAAAAATTCAGAAATGTCCATCCCCATCTACAATATTTCCCGTCAAGATCTACTGCAGAGATAACCAGCAGAGTTCTGTCATACTGTCCAGGTCTGTGCCCAAACAGTTTGAGCTTCTACTTTAAAAAATAGCAACACCCACCCGTAGCATGCGCTCCAGCAGGTATATCTCACTGGTCATCCCCAAAGCCAACACCTCCTTTGGCCGCCATTCCTTCCAGTTCTCTGCTGCCAATGACTGGAACGAATTGCACAAATCATTGAAGCTGGAGATTACCATCTCCCTCAATAACGTTACGCACCAGCTGCCAGAGCTGCTTTCCGATCACTGCACCTGTACATAGCCATTCTGTAAATAGCCCACCCTACTACCCCATCCCCATATTATTATTTTAGCTCATTTTGCACCCAGTATCTTCTATTTGCACATCATCATCTGCACATCTATCATTCCAGTGTTATGCTCATTTGTAATTATTTCGCCACTATGGCCTATTTATTGTCCTACCTTCCTAATACACATAGATTTATTTTCTATTGTGTTATTGACTGTACATTTGTTTATTTCCCATGTGTAACTCTGTGTTGTTGTTTTTGTCACACTGCTTTGCTTTGTCTTGGCCAGGTCGCAGTTGTAAATGAGAACTTGTTCTCAACTGGCCTACCTGGTTAAATAAAAAATGAGCTCTGAGTCTAACTAAGGAGTGGAGGACCAGTCAAACTAAGAGAGAAAGTGTGGGTAGAGTGGCACATTGTAGTCATTTAGCAGATGCTCTTATCCAGAGAGACTTACAGTTAGTTAGTGCAAACATGTTCATACTTATTTTGTACTGGTCACCCATTGTGAGGGTTTGACCTTACTCCCAATAAGGGGAGTGGTAGGACCACAGCCGAGCCCTCACACCCTAACTAGGGGAAGCAATAATCCTCAATCAGAGACAGCTGTACAGGGTTGTCTCTGATTGGGGATTGTATTTAGGCTCCCCACACATCCACCGGTACTTTTTCCCTGTGTCATTTCACATTATTACACATAACTTAATTTCTGAACTTATTTGTTTTGGTTTCTTTGTATGTATGGATTACTTGGGTTGTTACCAACATCTGGTGAAACTTTCATGTCAATAGCACCTTTGGAAATATATCTACTGAGAAAAATGGTGACGTGTTCAATACTTATTTCACCCGCTGTATAATTAAACATGTCGAACTACTTCAACTGCGCTGTGCTTTGGTCTCTGTATACACCCGATCGTGACAGAATGACCCACCACAACGAGACCAGGCAGCGAGGAGGAAAGCATCGACATCGGGGCTCTGGAGGACGAAGAAGATTTTGGGGGAGGGCTATGGGGGTGGTCCGGAGGAGGAGACGCCAGTACCACTTTCCAGGTGGAATGGCGAGGAGGAAGAGGATCCACGCACCAGCCCGTCAGGGTGCCTCTCCAGTCCAGTACGTTCCGTGCCTACTCTCCGCACTCACCCTGAAGTGCCGGATTCACACATCCAGAGCCCGCAGAGGCGGGAGGAGGAGAATCGCCCATCACTTCGTCTTCCAACGATCAAAGATCGAGAGAAACCCGAGGGGTTTTATGAACACCCGAAGGAGGAACAGACGAGGTGGTGGAGAGCCTGGGTTGCTCTTCCTTTTGAGAAGCAGACAGATCCGCTCATTATACAAATAGAGGAGGAGGACTTTGGGCGCCGATATGCTCTCGTTAATAAGTTGATGGATATGCGGGAGCGGGCATCTGAGACAGCGAAGTTCCGCAGCCCGGAGCCTACAGTGAAGGTCCGCAGCCCGGAGCCTCCAGCAAAGGTCCGCGGCCCGGAACTTTCAGCGAAGGTCCGCAGCCCGGAGCCCCCAGAGAAGGTCCGGAGTCTCCAGCTAAGGCCCGCAGCCCGGAACCTCCAGCGAAGGCCCGCAGCCCGGAACCTCCAGCGAAGGCCCGCAGCCCGGAACCTCCAGCGAAGGCCCGCAGCCCGGAGCCTACAGTGAAGGTCCGCAGCCCGGAACATCCACCGGTGCCCAGTCCGACCCGCTGTTCCATGTGATACTGGGAAACATATAGTATCTGTAATATGACCATACTCATCATCTCTATGCTGAAGACTGGAGACATCATCCAACCCTTCAGCAAATTGTTATAGTAAAAGCACACACACACACGCGTGCGCACACACACACACACACACACACACACACGCCTTTATCCCCTCTGGTCAAGAGATATTTCCTGAGGATATACAGCATATCATGGTGGGACCTGGCTTGTTTGTCATTGTGTGTGTGTCTGTGTGTGTGTGTGTGTGTGTGTGTGTGTGTGTGTGTGTGTGTGTGTGTGTGTGTGTGTGTGTGTGTGTGTGTGTGTGTGTGTGTGTGTGTGTGTGTGTGTGTGTGTGTGTGTGTGTGTGTGTGTGTGTGTGTGTGTATGCTACTCAAGGCCTATCTCTTTTAGGCTTTTGCCATGCTGTTCTGGGATATTGCCTGCACAGTGTTTACCTAGATAACAGAGGAAGTGTAATCCTACTCATGCAGGGCCGGAACACAGAGTTTGTTGTGGCCTCACTGGAATGTTGTGGCCTCACTGGAATGTTGTGGCCTCACCAGCCAGGTGGGTTCTGTGGGGAGTTTTATTTGCTCTACTTCCTACTTCCTGCTTCAGGTGGACTGGATTGGCTGTGTTGATGACAGAAAGGGGGATGGGGACAGAGAAGGACAGAGAGTGGGAACGAGGTGATGGATGGGGTTGTCATTAATGAGTGCTCCAGGCGTAATCGACAGGCTCCACCCACAAGGGACAGACAGGCAGAGAACAGAACTTCTCTAGCTATGCTTCTGTAGCGATTGATATGGTATTGCATAGTGCAACTCTTGGAGGACAATGGAACACGTAGAAATGCGTCAGTTCCACTGTCCTCCAAGAGGAATGTCCTGTTTACTTCAGACTGCTCCTCAGTTCATGCACCTTGGTTGGAGAGCCAGGTAGTTGCAGTGATACATACAGTAACTTACTGAAAGCTCGGGTGGACTTTACACACTTTCTGATCTGAGCGCATATTCTATTTTTCTATGATTTTTTTGTATTGTCCATGTCATCTTATTCATTGTGATCTAAAAGCCAAAACTGATCCCTAATCAGCACTCCTCCTGTGACACTTGATAGATTTCGCCCTGACTTTTCGTCAGAGTTTGGTAAGATGGAACACTAAGGGAGTAATGTGTGGTGTTGTGAACAGTTGGACGGATGGCAGCGTCTAGCTCTTCTCAGACGTAATCAAATCAGTATTGGATGGATCACCAACGACCCAGTCGTAATGGCTTCCACTGACCCCGCCGTTATCGTCACCTCCCACATTCTGGTCGGCGTTCCAAATGGCACCTTATTCCTACATAGTGCACTACTTAGTAGAGGGAATACGGTGCCATTTGGGACGTGCCCAGATTCAGGACTGAGAGGAAAGGTCAGGAAAGAGGAAACAATATAGACTATAAGTCTTAGAAGACATCGGTCAGTCAGCCAGTCAGCCAGTCAGCCAGCCAGCCAGTCAGCCAGCCAGCCAGTCAGCCGGCCAGCCAGTCAGCCGGCCAGTCAACCAGTCAGTCAGTCAGCCAGTCAGTCAGTCAGCCAGCCAGCCAGCCAGACAGCCAGCCAGTCAGCCAGCCATACAGTCAGCCAGTCAGCCGGCCAGCCAGTCAGCCGGCCAGCCAGTCAGCCGGCCAGCCAGTCAGCCGGCCAGTCAACCAGTCAGTCAGTCAGCCAGTCAGTCAGTCAGCCAGCCAGCCAGCCAGACAGCCAGCCAGTCAGCCAGCCATACAGTCAGCCAGCCAGTAAGCCAGCCAGTCAGCCAGCAATACAGCCAGCCAGCCAGTCGGCCAGTCAGCCAGCCAGTCAGCTAGTCAGTCAGTCAACCAGTCAGCCAGCCAGCCAGTCAACCAGTCAGTCAGCCAGCAAGTGAGCAGGCTCACTCTCCATAATGTATCTGGACTCAAAAAGTTACTTTCATAACAAGCCATTGTCTGGGAAGTGGGAAGTTGTATCCTTCGGAGAGATCAGATAATGCCTTGAATTAATGACCACTCTGGTCCGTCTCCATCTTGGCTATGAGAACATCGATATCAGCTGTTGAGCAGATGAAAACAATGAGTTATATTGCTGTAGGTCAGTGATAACCTCTTAAAAGAGTGCAACTCTCAGCGGTTAGCTACTCTACTTCAAGCCCTCTTCCTCCTCCCTGCCTGTCTGTCTGAACGCCGGTTTGTCAAACAACAGCTTTTTGGGAGGCCGGACACCTACTTCTTCCCCACACACCACACACACACACACACACACACAGACACACACACACAGACACACACACACACACACACACACAGGTACACACACACTTCCAACACTTTCTCTGCAGTGCTTCTTTGATAATGTAATAGCACAGACAAAGTGGACATGATCCCTGCACAGTAATGTAATGCTGTAGTAATGTAGTAATCAGATGACTGTTATTAAAGTGGTAACAGTTAGATGATAGCTAATGGATATCCAGTGCTATTAAAGTGGTAACAGTTAGATGATAGCTAATGGATATCCAGTGTTATTAAAGTGGTAACAGTTAGATGATAGCTAATGGATATCCAGTGCTATTAAAGTGGTAACAGTTAGATGATAGCTAACGGGATATACAGTGTTATTAAAGTGGTAACAGTTAGATGATAGCTAATGGATATCCAGTGTTATTAAAGTGGTAACAGTTAGACAAAAGCTAATGGATATACAGTGTGTCCCAACGATAGACAACAACAAATCCGGACATCTTCTGATCAGTTTTACTGGTTAATGAGTCACGATGGGAGTCTGGTTAATGAGTCACCATAGGGCTCTAGTCAAAAGTATTGCACTATATAGGGAATAGGGTGCCATTTGGGACAAACTCTTTGCACTGGGTTCATTCTGTCCACCATAAACAGGCTATGTGTTGAAACTGTACTCTGAAGATAAGCTTACATTTTGGCCCATGGATTGGCTTCCAGCAGCACGCCGGCCGGAAAGCTAATGGAAACTTTTCTAGTCAAAATGACATAGCAGTCGATAGACAATGGACCCACAGGATGACTCAGGGCTTCTTATCTTGTCACTCCTGCATACGATGTTAGCTGGGAGATCGTTTAGCTATGATTCACAGGTTTAGTCATTTAGCAGACGCTCTTATCCAGAGTGACTTACAGGAGCAATTAGGGTTGAGTGCCTTGCTCAAGGGCACATCGACAGATTTTTCACCTAGTCGGCTCGAGGATTCTAACCAGTGACCTTTCGGTTACTGGCTCTAACCACTAAGCTACCTACCGCCAGATGGATTGATGGTTTCTTGGGAGAGGTGTAATTGCATTGACCATATGGGGTCATACATTGTGAAGTCAAACGCATGCAGACTCCCATCAAAGAGATGCGTACCATCTGGGTTCTATAACATGCCATTGATCCTATCTGGGCTCTTATGCTGTGTCCCAAATTGCACCCTATTCCCTGCAGTACAATACCTTTGACCATATGGGAGACAACCTTTGACCTGCCTTTGATCCTATATGCTCAGTTCCAGTTCCAGTCTATACTCCTCTCTGTTGTAAATAATACATGACTTCATCATGGCCTTGATCCTATACCTCTGGTACCAGACCAGTCACAGCCTTGATCATATACCTCTGGTACCAGACCAGTCACAGCCTTGATCCTATAGCTCTGGTACCAGACCTGTCACAGCCTTGATCCTCCTCCTCCTCCTCCTCCTCCTCCTCTATAGCTTTGTCTTGTGCCCCTCCTCCTCCTCCTCCTCCTCTATAGCTGTGGCCTGTATGCCTCCTCCTCCTCCTCTTCCTCCTCCTCCTCCTCCTCCTCCTCCTCCTCCTCCTTTATAGCTGTGGCTTGTATCCCTCCTCCTCCTCTTCCTCCTCCTCCCCCTCCTCCTCCTCCCCTATAGCTTTGTTAGTAGACAGATGAGCTGTCAGAGATAAGATCTGTGTCCCAAATAGCACCCTACTCCCTATATAGTGCCCTACTTTTGACCAGAGCCCTATGGGCACTATATGGGAATAGGATGCCATTTGGGATGTTGCCAAGGTGGTTGGTTACCACGACAAACTTGTCTGTCAGCCTTGATGAATACTGCAGCCTGCAAGCCACCCACGTTGCTGTTTTTAATTGTCCTCACATCTTACAAGACCGTATAATAAAGGTCTCAGGCTAGTTGGCCTCTTTCAATTGAATTCCTTTCATTTTGACAATACCGTTTCATCAAGACTTACACGTAGTCCTGCGGGAACGTTTCACACCTTGGGTAAAGCACTTAAGCTCCTTAAGTTACTTTTATAAGAGCCTTGGTCAAAAGTAGTGCACTATGTAGTGAATAGGGTGGCATTTGGGACACAATCTAGCTGCATTGGAATGTTCGCTCCAGTCTCAGTCTGTACTGGATGGAAAACTCCCTTCTCTCTCAGATAGTCAGTAAAATGATGGTGTTTAAATAATACAGTCAACATTAAGATGATGGTGCTTAAATAATACAGTCAACGTTACGACACAAGAACACTCTGAGAAGTTATATATGGATTAGAGGTCATCCATTTTTTATCACTGTGCTTTGCTTTCCTCACGTCCTGAAACTGAAGTATTCTTGTAAGCTTGGCTTGAAGCTCTTCAGTGATCTAGTCCTACATGGTGAGTATGGCCCAGTACATCACTGGGGTGGTGAGTATGGCCCAGTACATCACTGGGGTGGTGATTATGGCCCAGTACATCACTGGGGTGGTGATTATGGCATAGTACATCACTGGGGTGGTGAGTATGGCCCAGTACATCACTGGGGTGGTGATTATGGCCCAGTACATCACTGGGGTGGTGAGTATGGCCCAGTACATCACTGGGGTGGTGAGTATGGCCCAGTACATCACTGGGGCCGAGCTCCCTGCCATATGTGGTAGTACTATAGGCATGTGTCCTGTCTTGACTATAAAGTGTCCTGTCTGTTTCAGCCTGTTTCTATGTGGTAGTACTATAGGCATGTGTCCTGTCTTGACTATAAAGTGTCCTGTCTGTTTCAGCCTGTTTCTATGTGGTAGTATTATAGGCATGTGTCCTATAGTCAAGACAGGACACATGCCTATAGTACTACCACATAGAAACAGGCTGAAACAGACAGGACACTTTATAGTCAAGACAGGACACATGCCTATAGTACTACCACATAGAAACAGGCTGAAACAGACAGGACACTTTATAGTCAAGACAGGACACATGCCTATAGTACTACCACATAGAAACAGGCTGAAACTGACAAGACACTTTATAGTCAAGACAGGACACATGCCTATAGTACTACCACATAGAAACAGGCTGAAACTGACAAGACACTTTATAGTCAGGACAGGACACATACCTATAGTACTACCACATAGAAACAGGCTGAAACAGACAGGACACATGCCTATAGTACTACCACATAGAAACAGGCTGAAACTGACAGGACACATGCCTATAGTACTACCACATAGAAACAGGCTGAAACAGACAGGACACATGCCTATAGTACTACCACATAGAAACAGGCTGAAACAGACAGGACACATGCCTATAGTACTACCACATAGAAACAGGCTGAAACAGACAGGACACATGCCTATAGTACTACCACATAGAAACAGGCTGAAACAGACAGGACACATGCCTATAGTACTACCACATAGAAACAGGCTGAAACAGACAGGACACATGCCTATAGTACTACCACATAGAAACAGGCTGAAACAGACAGGACACATGCCTATAGTACTACCACATAGAAACAGGCTGAAACAGACAGGACACATGCCTATAGTACTACCACATAGAAACAGGCTGAAACAGACAGGACACATGGCTATAGTACTACCACATAGAAACAGGCTGAAACAGACAGGACACATGCCTATAGTACTACCACATAGAAACAGTGAGAGTAAATCCTTTGCTCTCAGAAAGCAGGGTGGTTGTCTTAAAGTCCTCCAGACTGAAATGTTCCATGGAAGGCAACCCCACTAGAGCAACATTTTTAAAACGTGATGAAGCATTTACTTTGAGCATAGAATTACTTTCTGGTCTGAATCACACGTTGTATGTTGAATGTGTTGTTTTGTTTCTGTAGATGGTCTCTAACTAGATTGTTATGGTGCCAGTGCTAACAACACCAGGCGTCCTTACTTAATGTTGGATGAGTCCCAAATGGCAAACTATTCCCTATTTAGTGCACTACTATTTAGTTAACATGTGGAACAGGCTATTTTTAGGGGAGGAAAGAGACCATTCATCTGTAAGACCCTGGCCCAGCCCCCTTCACTGCTCTAAGTCTGTTAGGCCCAGCCCCCTTCACTGCTCTAAGTCTGTTAGGCCCAGCCCCCTTCACTGCTCTAAGTCTGTTAGGCCCAGCCCCCTTCACTGCTCTAAGTCTGTTAGGCCCCCCCCTTCACTGCTCTAAGTCTGTTAGGCCCCAGCCCCCTTCACTGCTCTAAGTCTGTTAGGCCCCAGCCCCCTTCACTGCTCTAAGTCTGTTAGGCCCAGCCCCCTTCACTGCTCTAAGTCTGTTAGGCCCCAGCCCCCTTCACTGCTCTAAGTCTGTTAGGCCCCAGCCCCCTTCACTGCTCTAAGTCTGTTAGGCCCAGCCCCCTTCACTGCTCTAAGTCTGTTAGGCCCAGCCCCCTTCACTGCTCTAAGTCTGTTAGGCCCAGCCCCCTTCACTGCTCTAAGTCTGTTAGGCCCCAGCCCCCTTCACTGCTCTAAGTCTGTTAGGCCCAGCCCCCTTCACTGCTCTAAGTCTGTTAGGCCCAGCCCCCTTCACTGCTCTAAGTCTGTTAGGCCCAGCCCCCTTCACTGCTCTAAGTCTGTTAGGCCCAGCCCCCTTCACTGCTCTAAGTCTGTTAGGCCCAGCCCCCTTCACTGCTCTAAGTCTGTTAGGCCCAGCCCCCTTCACTGCTCTAAGTCTGTTAGGCCCCAGCCCCCTTCACTGCTCTAAGTCTGTTAGGCCCAGCCCCCTTCACTGCTCTAAGTCTGTTAGGCCAAGCCCCCTTCACTGCTCTAAGTCTGTTAGGCCCAGCCCCCTTCACTGCTCTAAGTCTGTTTTCCCCAGCCCCCTTCACTGCTCTAAGTCTGTTAGGCCCCAGCCCCCTTCACTGCTCTAAGTCTGTTAGGCCCAGCCCCTTTCACTGCTCTAAGTCTGTTAGGCCCCAGCCCCCTTCACTGCTCTAAGTCTGTTTTCCCCAGCCCCCTTCACTGCTCTAAGTCTGTTAGGCCCAGCCCCCTTCACTGCTCTAAGTCTGTTAGGCCCCAGCCCCCTTCACTGCTCTAAGTCTGTTTTCCCCAGCCCCCTTCACTGCTCTAAGTCTGTTAGGCCCCAGCCCCCTTCACTGCTCTAAGTCTGTTAGGCCCAGCCCCCTTCACTGCTCTAAGTCTGTTAGGCCCAGCCCCCTTCACTGCTCTAAGTCTGTTAGGCCCAGCCCCCTTCACTGCTCTAAGTCTGTTAGGCCCAGCCCCCTTCACTGCTCTAAGTCTGTTAGGCCCAGCCCCCTTCACTGCTCTAAGTCTGTTAGGCCCAGCCCCCTTCACTGCTCTAAGTCTGTTAGGCCCCAGCCCCCTTCACTGCTCTAAGTCTGTTAGGCCCAGCCCCCTTCACTGCTCTAAGTCTGTTAGGCCAAGCCCCCTTCACTGCTCTAAGTCTGTTAGGCCCAGCCCCCTTCACTGCTCTAAGTCTGTTTTCCCCAGCCCCCTTCACTGCTCTAAGTCTGTTAGGCCCCAGCCCCCTTCACTGCTCTAAGTCTGTTAGGCCCAGCCCCTTTCACTGCTCTAAGTCTGTTAGGCCCCAGCCCCCTTCACTGCTCTAAGTCTGTTTTCCCCAGCCCCCTTCACTGCTCTAAGTCTGTTAGGCCCAGCCCCCTTCACTGCTCTAAGTCTGTTAGGCCCCAGCCCCCTTCACTGCTCTAAGTCTGTTTTCCCCAGCCCCCTTCACTGCTCTAAGTCTGTTAGGCCCCAGCCCCCTTCACTGCTCTAAGTCTGTTAGGCCCAGCCCCCTTCACTGCTCTAAGTCTGTTAGGCCCCAGCCCCCTTCACTGCTCTAAGTCTGTTAGGCCCAGCCCCCTTCACTGCTCTAAGTCTGTTAGGCCCCAGGCCCCTTCACTGCTCTAAGTCTGTTAGGCCCCAGGCCCCTTCACTGCTCTAAGTCTGTTAGGCCCAGCTCCCTTCACTGCTCTAAGTCTGTTAGGCCCAGCCCCCTTCACTGCTCTAAGTCTGTTAGGCCCAGCCCCCTTCACTGCTCTAAGTCTGTTAGGCCCCAGCCCCCTTCACTGCTCTAAGTCTGTTAGGCCCAGCCCCCTTCACTGCTCTAAGTCTGTTAGGCCCAGCCCCCTTCACTGCTCTAAATCTGTTAGGCCCCAGCCCCCTTCTCTGCTCTAAGTCTGTTAGGCCCAGCCCCTTTCACTGCTCTAAGTCTGTTAGGCCCAGCCCCCTTCACTGCTCTAAGTCTGTTAGGCCCAGCCCCCTCTCCTCCCCATCTCTCTCTCTCTCCGTCTTCCCTCCTCTGTTCCTCATCCTCCCCCTCTCTCCTCCCCATCTCTCTCTCCGTCTTCCCTCCTCTGTTCCTCATCCTCCCCCTCTCTCCTCCCCAAAATATATAATTGATTATTTTAGAATAATCGAATCGCTCAGCACTACTTCCCCCACCCCTCTCCCCCATCTATTCCCCCTCCTCCCCCCTCTCTCCCCCATCCTCCCCTCTATATTACCCCTCCTCCCCCCTCTCTCCCCCATCCTCCCTCTGCCCTAACCCATTGTCCATCCCCAAATCCCTCCCTCTTTCTTTCCACCCACCCCTCTCTTCCCCATCCTCCATCTCTTCTCCTCTCTCCCCAACCTCCCTCCTTCTTCCCCTCCCAAAACCCCAGTGGCCCACCCACTCACTGCCTGTCCGCATCTCCTCATTTTACAACCATGGCTTTCAGCCATTACAGCAGTGCATTACATTACAAAGTAAGGAAGTGCTGTGGGATGAGAGTATCACTTGGAGTGAAAGTATCACTTCCATGTGGTAGACCACCCATCATGTTCCTGATAAAGTAGAGCACTTAAGCTTTGAAATGATCCATGGCAAACCACTCAGACTGAGCTAAAATGATAATGTATTCACCTACAGATTTGACTGACTGGTATGTATCTCTAGCAGATACAATGGAAAACATGTACGATAGGAAATCCTCATAGCCTCCCACTACAACACACTCATTGGCTGACTGTCTCATGAAAAGGGCCAGGAGTTTTCCCCGAACAACAACCTCACCAGACGGAACTCTGGACCTTCAATTTTAAAACTATAACTAAGACCCTAAGTTATTTCCTGGTCAGAACAAAAGCTCTCTCTAGAATTACAAATACTTGTCATGGTTCTTAGGCAGGACCCAAGGCACTGAGCAGTAGTATATTGACATTCCTTTATTGAAATCAACGCAACAAACGCAAGGCCTCAAACACAAACTGGTGTGGACATAGCACAAACTGGTGTGGACATAGCACAAACTGGTGTGGACATAGCACAAACTGGTGTGGACATAGCACAAACTGGTGTGGACATAGCACAAACTGGTGTGGACATAACACAAACTGGTGTGGACATAGCACAAACTGGTGTGGACATAGCACAAACTGGTGTGGACATAGCACAAACTGGTGTGGACATAGCACAAACTGGTGTGGACATAGCACAAACTGGTGTGGACATAGCACAAACTGGTGTGGACATAGCACAAACTGGTGTGGACATAGCACAAACTGGTGTGGACATAGCACAAACTCCCAAAGAGCCACACGCAGGTGGGAAAACCATGAACTTAAATAGGGTCCCCAATTAGAGACAACGCAGGGCAGCGGCCTCTAATTAACTGGGGACCAACAAAACTCAAACATAGACTTTTCTAGAACTCTCCTCCTCTGTCAGGCCCTGACCATAGCCACCAGACAAACATAGAGATGCCTGGAGGCTTCCCCACAGTCTGGACCTGACAATAATATAATAACTTTATGGTTCCTAGAAGGAATTTCAGTAGAACTAACTTAAGTGGTGAAAATAAAGGTGGTTCCCTCACTTCACATTCTGATTGGGCCACACTGTAGCCATTGCATCTACACATGGTAGTAAAATGTGACTCTTATCTGTCCACTGTGTCAGCATTTTGACCAAATATCCTTCTCCATTCATGTATGCAAATGTATTTATTAAGACACATAATAATTTTCCTTCCTCATGATGTCATCTATTTTGTGAAGTACACCAGTCCCTCCTGCAGCAAAGCACCCCCACAACAGGATATTTCTCCAAAAAGTATGATCTTTGTCCCCATGTGCAGTTGCAAACCGCAGTCTGGCTTTTTTATGGCAGTTTTGGAGCAGTGGCTTCTGCCTTGCTGAGCGGCCTTTCAGGTTATGTTGATATAGGACTCGTTTTACTGTGGATATAGATACTTTTGTACCTGTTTCCTCCAGCATCTTCATAAGGTCCTTTGCTGTTGTTCTGGGATTGATTTGCACTTTTTGCACCAAAGTAGGTTCATCTCTAGGAGACAGAACCGCGTCTCCTTCCTGAGGGAAATACTGTATGTGTCTCTAATATGGTCATACATTTGGCAGGAGGTTAGGAAGTGCAGCTCAGTTTCCACCTCATTTTGTGGGCAGTGTGCACATAGCCTGTCTTCTCTTGAGAGCCAGGCTATGCTCACTGAGTCTGTACATAGTCAAAGCTTTCCTTAAGTTTGGGTCAGTCACAGTGGTCAGGTATTCTGCCACTGTGTACTCTCTGTTTAGGGCCAAATAGCATTCTAGTTTGCTCATTTTTTGTGTTAATTCTTTCCAATGTGTCAAGTAATTATCTTTTTGTTTTCTCATGATTTGTATGGGTCTTCTCCCTTTCTCCCTCTCTCCCTCTTTCTCTCTCCTCTCTCTCCTTCTCTCTCTCTATCTGTCACTCTCTCCCTCTGTTACATGGGGCCTGATGGTTGTGGACACAGCTCTCTGCCAGAGTTAAGGCCAGGGCCAGGCCCAGGGTTAGGGTTATGGTTAGTGCCAGGGGACAGAGACTGGAGTGGAGACCGGGGAGGAAAGGGCAGACCAGGGTAAGCCGAGATAAGAAATGTGTCTGTGTGTGTGTGTGTGTGTGTGTGTGTCTATATATGTGTGTGTGTGTCTGTCTGTCTGTCTGTCTGTCTGTCTGTCTGTCTGTCTGTCTGTCTGTCTGTCTGTCTGTCTGTCTGTCTGTCTGTCTGTCTGTCTGTCTGTGATGGGAGATGGGAGATGGAGCCTGTGTTTGGCTACAGGACAGGCAGGGGGTGTCAGGTGACCGGCAGGCTCATTGTCTGTGAAACCCCAGAGACTGTAGTCTACTAGGCATTAAGCAGCGGAGGAGGAAGCTGGGTAATGTGATTAACCTTGGTGTGTATCAGAGTAGCAGCCCTACATACTGCATGACTGATGGAAGACTGGACTGGACTAGACTGGATTGAACTGGACTGGGCCGGACTGGTATGGGCTGGTATGGACTGGTATGGGCTGGTATGGTATGGGTTGGTATGGCTGGTCTGGGCTGGTATGGGCTGGTATGGGCTAGTATGGGCTGGTATGGGCTGGTCTGGGCTCGTATGGGCTGGTATAGGCTGGGGCTGGGGTGGTATAGGCTGGGGCTGGGCTGGTGGGAGATGCTGTATAATGCTATATAGCCTATATTATATATAATGCAGTATACGGTATATATCTATGGGAACGTCACACTCACCTGGTCACACACTCGTCACACACACACGGTTACTTGGTAAGACACACTTGGTTTTTGTTCACAATGGTACCCTATTCCCTACATAGTGCATTACTCTTGACCCGAACCCATAGGGCTCTGTTCAAAAGTAGTGCACTATACTATATAGGGAATAGGGTGTCATTTGGGATTGGGAGTCCCATAAGATGGCGCACAATTGGCCCAGCGTCGTCCGAGTTTGGCAGATGTAGGTCGTCATTGTAAATAAGAATTTTTTATTAACTGACTTGCCTAGTTAAATAAAGGTTAAATAAAAGAAAAATATAATAATAATTATTATTATTAGTGGTTAACATAGCATGTGATCCAGTGGAAATTAAGCAGTCAGTCTCATCCCAGACAGACAGACAGACAGACGCTCACAGAGACAGACAGACAGATGCTCACACACACAGACAGACAGTCAAGACAGACAGACAGACAGACAGACACAGACAGCATAGTGAAGAGGAGGCAGTGAAGAGAGGAGACAGTGAAGAGGGGAGACAGTGAAGAGAGGAGACTGTGAAGAGGAAACAGTGAAGAGGAGACAGTGAAGAGTGGAGACTTTGAAGAGCAGGCAGTGAAGAGGAGACAATGAAGAGGAGACAGTGAAGAGGAGAGACAGTGAATAGAGGAGACACTGAAGATGGGACAGGAAAGGTAGCAGAGATTAGGAGTCAGTAGGCCAGTGGGTTGTATGGAACACACAGGATTAACACACTCCACATCTAGCCTGATTGATTGGAACTCCACTGATATGGATTGAATCTCCACTGAGATTGATTGGAACTCCAGTGACATTGATTGGAACTCTCATGATATTGATTGGAACTCCACAGAGATTGATTGGAAATCCACTGGGGTTGATTGGAACTCCAGTAATATGGATTGGAACTCCACTGATATGGATTGGAACTCCACTGGGATTGATTGTAACTCCACTGGGATTGATAGGAAATCCACTGTGGTTGATTGGAACTGCAGTGGTATGGATTGGAACTCCACTGATATGGATTGGAACTCCACTGATATGGATTGGAACTCCACTGGGATTGATTGGAACTCCACTGAGATTGATTGGAACTCCACTGATATGGATTGGAACTCCACTGATATGGATTGGAACTCCACTGATATGGATTGGAACTCCACTGATATGGATTGGAACTCCACTGATATGGATTGGAACTCCACTGAGATTGATTGGAACTCCACTGATATGGATTGGAAATCCACTGGGGTTGATTGGAAATCCAATGAGATTGATTGGAACTCCAATGATATTGATTGGAACTCCACAGAGATTGATTGCAACTACACTGACATTGATTGGAACTCCACCAATATTGATTGCAACGCCACTGGGATTGATTGGAACTCCAGTGAGATTGATTGGAACTCCAATGAGATTGATTGGAACTCCAATGAGATTGATTGGAACTCCACTGAGATTGATTGGAACTCCACTGAGACTGATTGGACTTCCACTGAGATTGATTGAATCTCCACTGAGATTGATTGAATCTTCACTGATATTGATTGAATCTGCACTGAGATTGATTGAAACTCCACTGAGATTGATTCGATCTCCACTGAGATTGACTGGAACTCTACTGAGATTGATTGGAAATCCACTGGGGTTGATTGGAAATCCACTGGGGTTGATTGGAAATCCACTGGGATTGATTGGAAATCCACTGGGGTTGATTGGAAATCCACTGGGGTTGATTGGAACCCCAGTGACATTTATTGGAACTCCAATGATATTGATTGGAACTCCACTGAGATTGATTGCAACTACACTGACATTGATTGGAACTCCACTAAGACTGATTGAATCTCCTCTGAGATTGATTGGAACTCTACTGAGATTGATTGGAAATCCACTGAGATTGATTGGAAATCCACTGGGGTTGATTGGAACTTCAGTGACATTTATTGGAACTGCAGTGAGATTGATTGGAACTCCAATGATATTGATTGGAACTCCAATGATATTGATTGGAACTCCACAGAGATTGATTGCAACTACACTGACATTGATTGGAACTCCACTAAGATTGATTGGAACTCCACTGGGATTGATTGGAACTCCACTGAGATTGATTGGAACTCCACTGAGATTGATTGGAACTCCACTGAGATTGATTGGAACTCCACTGAGATTGATTGGAAATCCACTGGGGTTGATTGGAACTCCACTGAGGTTGATTGGAAACCCACTGGGGTTGATTGGAAACCCACTGGGGTTGATTGGAACTCCACTGAGATTGATTGGAACTCCACTGAGATTAATTGGAACTCCACTGAGATTGATTGGAACTCCACTGAGGTTGATTGGAAATCCACTGGGGTTGATTGGAACTCCACTGAGATTGATTGGTACTCCACTGAGATTGATTGGTACTCCTCTGAGATTGATTGGTACTCCACTGAGATTGATTGGTACTCCACTGAGATTGATTGGTACTCCACTGAGATTGATTGGTACTCCACTGAGATTGATTGGTACTCCACTGAGATTGATTGGTACTCCACTGAGATTGATTGGAACTCCACTGAGATTGATTGGTACTCCACTGAGATTGATTGGAACTCCACTGAGATTGATTGGTACTCCACTGAGATTGATTGGTACTCCACTGAGATTGATTGGTACTCCACTGAGATCAATTGGTACTCCACTGAGATTGATTGGTACTCCACTGGGATTGATTGGTACTCCACTGGGATTGATTGGAACTCCACTGAGATTGATTGGTACTCCACTGAGATTGATTGGCCACACATTCAGTAGCACCTGTGTTCTTTTATCATCGGTAAAGAATGTTGCGTTGATTGCCTGCTCTATGTTGCCTTGTGAACTGAAGGTATAATTTACAGTTACCTTAGTTCACCCAAGTTGTTTATCAGCCTCACAACAACACTCTGTCACACACTATCACACACACAAACACACACACACACACACACACACACACACACACACACAGTACATATGCTCACACACACAAAACAAACACACATTGTGTCAGCTTAGTTGCCAGTGCCAGTCCTATCCTATCCTTCAAGATCAAGCTGTAATTATTGCTCATGAATATTTGTTTCTATTTTACTTTAATATAGGGTGTCTGTTCATCACACTGTATGTACTGTACCTTGATGAATGTTGACAGTCCATAGTATTGGGCCATGACTCAGCACAGTGAATCAAATCAAATCAAATGTATTTATAAAGACCTTTTTACATCAGCCGATGTCACAAAGGGCTAGACAGAAACCCAGCCTAAAACCCCAAATAGCAAGCAATGCAGATGTAGAAGCACGGTGTCTAGGAAAAACTCCCTAGAAAGGCAAAAACCTAGGAAGAAACCTAGAGAGGAACCAGGCTCTGAGGGGTGGAGATTATAACAATTAATTGCCATTAAGGCCAGTTCTTTCTCCAAGAAGTACAAATGTTCAAAGATGACCAGCAGGGTCAAATAATAATCATAGTGGTTGTAGAGGTTGCAACAAGTAAATACATCAGGAGTGAATGTCACTTGGCTTTTCATAGCCAGGCATTTAGATGCGGTAGAGAGCACAGGTATGGTGCGATAGAGTATGGGTGCGGTAGAGAGAGCGAGAGAGAGATGAAAACAGCAGGTCTGGGACAATGTGGCACGTCCGATGAACAGGTCAGGGTTCCATAACCGCAGGCAGAAGAGTTGAAACCGGTGCAGCAGCACGACCAGGTGGACTGGGGACAGCCAGGAGTCATCAGGACAGGTAGTCCTGAAGCGTGGTCCTAAGGCTCAGGTCCTCCGGGAGGGGAGGTAGAGTGGGAGAGAGAGAGAATTAGAGGGAGCATACTTAAATTCACACAATACACCGGATAATAACATCAGATTTAACAAACTGACCCTAGCCCCCCGGCACATAGACTATTGCAGCATAGATACTGGAGGCTGAGACAGGGGGGGTTGGGAAACACTGTGGCCCCTTCCGACAATACCCCGACAATACCCCCGGACAGGGCCAACCAGGCAGGATATAACCCCACCCACTCTGCCAAAGCACAGCCCCCACACCAATAGAGGGATATCAACAACCACCAACTTACTACCCTGAGACAAGTTAGAGTATAGCCCACGAAAGATCCCCTCCACTGCACAAGCCCGAGGGGGCGACAAACCAGACAGGAAGTGACGCACCCCTCCTAGGGATGGCATGCAAAGCACCAGTAAGCCAGTGACTCAGCCCCCGTAATAGGGTCAGAAGCAGAGAATCCCAATGGAGAGACGGGAACCGGCCAGGCAGAGACAGCAAGGGTGGTTTGTCACTCCAGTGCCTTGCCGTTCACCCTTGCACCCCTGGGCCAGACTACACTCAATCATAGGACCTACTAAAGAGATGAGTCTTCAGTAAAGACTTAAAGGTCAAGACGGAGTCTGCGTCTCTCACATGGATAGGCAGACCATTCCATAAAAATTGAGCTCTATAGAAGAAAGCCCTGCCTCCAGCTGTTTGCTTAGACATTTTAGGGACAATAAGGAGGCCTGCGTCTTGTAACTGGAGTGTACGTGTAGGTATGTACGGCAGGATCAAATCTGAGATATAAGTAGGAGAAAGCCCATGTAATGCTTTGTAGGTTAGCAGTAAAACCTTGAAATTAGTGATTAGTTCATTGACTATAACTGCCTTGGAAGTGAGGGATCTAACATTAAGTAACCCTATTTTAAGATGTGAGATATCACAACCTCTTTCAATAATGACAGGAATGGAGGAGGTCTTTATTCCAGTGAGATTACTAAAGTGAACACCGCCATGTTTAAGTTTGCACAACCTAGATCGAGGCACAGACACGGTCTCAATGGGGGTAACTGAGCTGACTACACTGACTATGCTAGTGGTAGACTCCACTAAGCTGGCAGGCTGGCTAACAGCCTGCTGCCTGGCCTGCCCCCTATCTCATTGTGGAGATAGAGGAGTTAGAGCCTCATCTATGTTCATAGATAAAATATGAGCACCCCTCCAGCTAGGATGGAGTCCGTCACTTCTCAGCAGGCCAATTGTCTACAAATTATATTCTTTGGGAGGGGCAGAAAACAGTTTTCACCCAGCCATTGAGTTGTGAGACTCTGCTGTAGAGCTCATCACTCCCCCTAACTGGGAGGGGGCCAGAGACAATTACTCGATGCCGACGCATCTTTCTAGCTTATGTTGCGCTTGGTGACCTCTGACTGTTTCATTATAACATCGTTGGTGCCGACGTGGATAACAATATCCCTATACTCTACACTCGCCAGATTTTGTTTTAGCCAGCACCATCTTCAGACAGGCTTCATCCCAAATGGGGAATAGGATTCCATTTGGGACACAGACACCGCTAAAAGGAAGCACTCTGTCTGAACAAAACCTCTCTCTCTCAGAGTGCTTGTTGTTCCCAGTGAGACAAAGTAGCTTCAAAGCTTTTTATGACTTCAGTTCTCCCTTCATCTGATATGTGCACTCTCTCTTTAATCTTTTTAAAAACCTTTTTGGTATTTGAGCTTGCTTTATATTGTTGTAACGTTGCTATGATTAATGTTTTGACATGCTATTTTATCAAATCGATTACCTTAATTGATTACGTGATTGAATTAAATCGTGCAACAATTATACATTAATAACCTGGGGCACCACGGAAGAATTGGGTTTATATAGAGCGGCTATCTCCCAAATCCACTCTTAAAGATCTGAAGATCTTTTATATCAAAAGCAGTCAATTATTAATCGTCACCTTATCTCAGTCTCATTCTGATTGTCGTAAAATCCTTGGTTATCTGCACAAACCCTGGCTAACAGGTTGAATCAGCAATACACACATTGGCTTAATCATTTATTTACTAACTAGCTAAATAATCACACAGAATTCCATATATATACACACAAATAGGTTATACATTGATTGCTAATCATTTCATGAATATGTCCTAGTGGACTAACCCGATATGATGGCTGGTTACACAAAGGAAAGTGGGTAGGGGAATGAAAGAGTGGGAGATTGAAAGACAAAGGAACGTCTCTCTTTGGGACCTTGAGAAGCTATGGTCAATGTAAATACGAGATCTGGTTCATTCTAATAACCGCCCATTCGGAAAAGGAAATGCTAAATATATATTTACTCTTGAGCTGTGCTTCAATAGATGGGTCGAAGATGTGAGGCTCTGGTTTGCCAAGCAGAGATCGCCATTGACATCTGTACTCTTTCTGGTAGTAGTGTCTGTCACTTCTTCTTTATTGATAAAATAGTTCAGAGTTCATACCATTTTGCCATAATCAGCTCACGTGATATTCTGGTTGGTCTAGTCGAAATTCACCATTTCAAACGTTGCGAAAGTCACCTCCACGTTATCTGATCTTATGTAAATGTTGTTAGGTTGTTGTTGAAATTAGACCTTTTAAACGCATGGACAACAGTCCTTACATCATCGGGAACATGAGGTTGACTTCCGTCAACGTGGCTTTATACTGGGAAGGAGAAGGGCTTGTTTCATAGTTCTCATCCAATGTCTGTTCACTTGGGTGTGGCCACTGACTGTTGCTTAAGTTTACTATGCAAACAATCCACTCCTTTAGAAGACCAAATCACATTTAATCTTCTCACAAATAGTTTCATATTGAATAATATACATTTGACTATATTTAAATGTTAATCTGATAACTAGAATGTGTAGACGTTCAAAGATACAATTATGTTTTATTATCATGCAGTAATAATATCCCAAATCAACCACTGGTTTAACATCATATTCTTTAAGTACCAAAGGACACTTTCAACTGGTTGGATTACAGAAATATTGTTAATTGTCCAACCTTCTGATGTTACTGTATTGCATAGTCTTTCTCTGTTGTAATATTTTGGTAGAGTGGTGAGAGAGCTTTGGTATTTATGAGGTCATAAACCGGTGGGGGTGGAGGGAGAGATTATTATCTAAATGGTGCCAATTAAAGGTTTCTAAAGATCCAAAATATCTCTCCCTCTCCAATCCCCCTTCTCTCTCTTTCGTGCTCTATTAGTGAGGGGTACATCAGGTTGCAGCTCCTCACTGACCCAGAGAAGCCCCAAGGCCCAGGGACGGCCAAGAGAGACAAGCCCCAGCCAGGGAGACGGCCTGCAGGGAGACAGGAGTCCCAAGCCCCGGGGCCAGCCTGGCCTGCAGGGAGAGTGAAGCTCCAAGCCCCAGGGAGACAGCCTGGCCTGCAGGAAGAGTGAAGCCCCAAGCCCCAGCGAGACAGCCTGGCCTGCAGGGGCAGGGAGATGGGCTCAGAGGAGAGGAGTTTTGCCATGTCTCACAAGATCTCTTCCCCCTCACACAGCAACAGCAGCTCCTCCTCCAAACACAACAGCCGACAGGTAACACTGACCACACACACATACACACACGCACACTCATTTATGTAGTTCTTAGAGTTGCTTTCAATGGCCTTTTCCTGGGCCACGTACGTTCTCAGCTGCAGACTGATAACCGCAACAAATAGGATTTAATCACTTATTTTATGTAGTGATCGATAGTTCAGAGTTCATACCATTTTGCCATACTCAGCTCGCGCTGTATTCTGGCTGGTCTAGTAGACATTCACCATTTCAACGTGGGGATCATCACATAAGTTTCCTATGAAAACAATTCTCTCATTTCATCTTCTCTGAAATAATTTCATATTTAATCATATAAGTTTGGCAACATTTACATGTAACTAGAATGTGTAGACTTTCAAAGATACAATTTATGTTGTCCTATCATCAGTAATAATATCCCAAAAGAGCCCTTCCTCCCTTAAAGAGCCCCCCCTCCCTTAAAGACCTCCCTCCCTTAAAGAGCCCTCCCTCCCTTAGGGGAGCAACTTCCCCTAAACTTCCCCTAAAAAACATATTCTCATTTAAATATGGTATCGATATTTGTCAGAACAATTTTTATTCTGTTTAAATAGGATAATTTTAGTCATAAGGTCAGTCTCATCCAAAATGGAGTTTGTACCTGAGTTTCCTATGAAAACAATTCTCTCATTTAGAAGGCTAAAATCACATTTCATCTTCTCAGAAATAATTTCATATTGAATCATATGTTTCGCAACATTTACATGTAAATCTGATAACTAGAATGTGTAGACTTTCAAAGATACAATTTATGTTGTCCTATCAACAGTAATAATATCCCAAAATAACAACTGATCTTACATCATATTCTTTAAGTACCAACGGACACTTTCAACTGGTTGTATTACAGAAATATTGTTCCATTCTCCAACCTTTCGATGTTACCATACTACAAAGGCTTTCCAAACTTCCATTTTGGTAGAGTGGTTTCAAAGAGTCTAGGTGTTTATGAGGGTCATCAACCGGTGCGGGGGGGGTTTATGACCCTCACCCAACAAGGCAAGTCGTGACAGAGCCCTCCCTCCCTTAAAGACCTCCCTCCCTCCCTAAAAGACCTCCCTCCCTAAAAGACCTCCCTCCCTCCCTTAAAGACCTCCCTCCCTTAAAGACCTCCCTCCCTCCCTTAAAGTCAACTTCCCCTAAAAAACAACTTCTCATTTAAATGTGGTATCTATATTTGTCAGAAACGTTTATTCTGCTGTCAAAATTGATTACAAAGTATAAATAGGATGATATGTGATTATAATCTCTAATCTCATCATCTGGCTGTATTATCAAGATCATTACTCTGTCCCTCCCTCTCCCCGACCCGTCTGTCCGGCTGGCCTCAGCTCTGTGAATTATGTGTAGCGAATTAGATTAGTTATTACAGGAAAGGTAGAGTATATTTACTGAGGTAGTAACTACAGGAAAGTTAGAGTCTATTTACTGAGGTAGTTATTACAGGAAAGGTAGAGTATATTTACTGAGGTAGTTACTACAGGAAAGGTGGAGTCTATTTACTGAGGTAGTTATTACAGGAAAGGTAGTCTATTTAGATAGATAGATAGGTACTTTATTTACTATTTACTGAGGTAGTTATTACAGGAAAGGTAGTCTATTTACTGAGGTAGTTATTACAGTAAAGGTAGTCTATTTACTGAGGTAGTTACTACAGGAAAGGTAGTCTATTTACTGAGGTAGTTATTACAGTAAAGGTAGTCTATTTACTGAGGTAGTTATTACAGTAAAGGTAGTCTATTTACTGAGGTAGTTACTACAGTAAAGGTAGTCTATTTACTGAGGTAGTTACTACAGGAAAGGTAGTCTATTTACTGAGGTAGTTATTACAGTAAAGGTAGTCTATTTACTGAGGTAGTTATTACAGTAAAGGTAGTCTATTTACTGAGGTAGTTATTACAGTAAAGGTAGTCTATTTACTGAGGTAGTTATTACAGTAAAGGTAGTCTATTTACTGAGGTAGTTATTACAGTAAAGGTAGTCTATTTACTGAGGTAGTTATTACAGTAAAGGTAGTCTATTTACTGAGGTAGTTATTATAGGAAAGGTAGTCTATTTACTGAGGTAGTTATTACAGTAAAGGTGTCTATTTACTGAGGTAGTTATTACAGGAAAGGTAGTCTATTTACTGAGGTAGTTATTACAGGAAAGGTAGTCTATTTAGATAGATAGGTACTTTATTTACTATTTACTGAGGTAGTTATTACAGGAAAGGTAGTCTATTTACTGAGGTAGTTATTACAGTAAAGGTAGTCTATTTACTGAGGTAGTTACTACAGGAAAGGTAGTCTATTTACTGAGGTAGTTATTACAGTAAAGGTAGTCTATTTACTGAGGTAGTTACTACAGTAAAGGTAGTCTATTTACTGAGGTAGTTACTACAGGAAAGGTAGTCTATTTACTGAGGTAGTTATTACAGTAAAGGTAGTCTATTTACTGAGGTAGTTATTACAGTAAAAGTAGTCTATTTACTGAGGTAGTTATTACAGTAAAGGTGTCTATTTACTGAGGTAGTTATTACAGTAAAGGTAGTCTATTTACTGAGGTAGTTATTACAGTAAAGGTAGTCTATTTACTGAGGTAGTTATTACAGTAAAGGTAGTCTATTTACTGAGGTAGTTATTACAGTAAAGGTAGTCTATTTACTGAGGTAGTTATTACAGTAAAGGTAGTCTATTTACTGAGGTAGTTATTATAGGAAAGGTAGTCTATTTACTGAGGTAGTTATTATAGGAAAGGTAGTCTATTTACTGAGGTAGTTATTACAGTAAAGGTAGTCTATTTACTGAGGTAGTTATTACAGTAAAGGTAGTCTATTTACTGAGGTAGTTATTACAGTAAAGGTAGTCTATTTACTGAGGTAGTTATTACAGTAAAGGTAGTCTATTTACTGAGGTAGTTATTACAGTAAAGGTAGTCTATTTACTGAGGTAGTTATTACAGTAAAGGTAGTCTATTTACTGAGGTAGTTATTACAGTAAAGGTAGTCTATTTACTGAGGTAGTTATTACAGTAAAGGTAGTCTATTTACTGAGGTAGTTATTATAGGAAAGGTAGTCTATTTACTGAGGTAGTTATTACAGTAAAGGTGTCTATTTACTGAGGTAGTTATTACAGGAAAGGTAGTCTATTTACTGAGGTAGTTATTACAGGAAAGGTAGTCTATTTAGATAGATAGGTACTTTATTTACTATTTACTGAGGTAGTTATTACAGGAAAGGTAGTCTATTTACTGAGGTAGTTATTACAGTAAAGGTAGTCTATTTACTGAGGTAGTTACTACAGGAAAGGTAGTCTATTTACTGAGGTAGTTATTACAGTAAAGGTAGTCTATTTACTGAGGTAGTTACTACAGTAAAGGTAGTCTATTTACTGAGGTAGTTACTACAGGAAAGGTAGTCTATTTACTGAGGTAGTTATTACAGTAAAGGTAGTCTATTTACTGAGGTAGTTATTACAGTAAAGGTAGTCTATTTACTGAGGTAGTTATTACAGTAAAGGTGTCTATTTACTGAGGTAGTTATTACAGTAAAGGTAGTCTATTTACTGAGGTAGTTATTACAGTAAAGGTAGTCTATTTACTGAGGTAGTTATTACAGTAAAGGTAGTCTATTTACTGAGGTAGTTATTACAGTAAAGGTAGTCTATTTACTGAGGTAGTTATTACAGTAAAGGTAGTCTATTTACTGAGGTAGTTATTATAGGAAAGGTAGTCTATTTACTGAGGTAGTTATTATAGGAAAGGTAGTCTATTTACTGAGGTAGTTATTACAGTAAAGGTAGTCTATTTACTGAGGTAGTTATTACAGTAAAGGTAGTCTATTTACTGAGGTAGTTATTACAGTAAAGGTAGTCTATTTACTGAGGTAGTTATTACAGTAAAGGTAGTCTATTTACTGAGGTAGTTATTACAGTAAAGGTAGTCTATTTACTGAGGTAGTTATTACAGTAAAGGTAGTCTATTTACTGAGGTAGTTATTATAGGAAAGGTAGTCTATTTACTGAGGTAGTTATTATAGGAAAGGTAGTCTATTTACTGAGGTAGTTATTACAGTAAAGGTAGTCTATTTACTGAGGTAGTTATTACAGTAAAGGTAGTCTATTTACTGAGGTAGTTATTACAGTAAAGGTAGTCTATTTACTGAGGTAGTTATTACAGTAAAGGTGTCTATTTACTGAGGTAGTTATTACAGGAAAGGTAGTCTATTTACTGAGGTAGTTATTATAGGAAAGGTAGTCTATTTACTGAGGTAGTTGTTACAGTAAAGGTGTCTATTTACTGAGGTAGTTATTATAGGAAAGGTAGAGTCTATTTACTGAGGTAGTTGTTACAGTAAAGGTGTCTATTTACTGAGGTAGTTATTATAGGAAAGGTAGAGTCTATTTACTGAGGTAGTTGTTGCTGTCAAAACTGATTACAAAGTATAAATAGGATAATTTTATTCATAAAGTCAGTCTCGTCCAAAATGGAATTTGTACCTGAGTATGTCACAACGTAAATGGTTGTGTTTATTTCAATCCTGCCCACATGCCCACAGCTGGTAGCATACAAGTAATCATCCATTCGGAGTGCAGCTGCACGCGACCTGATCGTAATGCCCGTGGTAAATGTAGTTTGACTTTGGATATCCCTATGGGGCTAGTTAGGGACCATTGGTAAATTACACAATGTACTGTACGTGTGTGTGTGTTTGTGTGTGTGTGTGTGTGTGTGTGTGTGTGTGTGTGTGTGTGTGTGTTATCTCTCTCAGTGAGGTTAACACATTGACCTGGATATGTGATTATAATCTCTAATCTCATCATCTGGCTGTATTATCAAGATCATTACTCTGTCCCTCCCTCTCCCCGACCCGTCTGTCCGGCTGGCCTCAGCTCTGTGAATTATGTGTAGCGAATTAGATTAGTTATTACAGGAAAGGTAGAGTCTATTTACTGAGGTAGTTGTTACAGAAAAGGTAGACTATTTTTTTTATTTTATTTTTTATTTCACCTTTATTTAATCAGGTAGGTCAGTTGAGAACAAGTTCTCATTTGCAACTGCGACCTGGCCAAGACAAAGCAAAGCAGTGCGACAAAAAACAACACAGAGTTACACATTAAACAAACAGTCAAAAACACAATAGAAAATCTATATACAGCGTGCAAAATGTAGTGCAAAAATGCAGTAAGGTTAGGAGGTAGGACAATAAATAGACTATAGTGGTGAAATAAATTACAAAATTATCATCATTAACACAGGAATGAAGGATGTGCAAATTATGATGTGCAAATAGAGATACTGGAGTGCAAGATTAGTGAAAATAAACAAAAATAAATATGGGGATGAGGTAGTAGTGTGGGCTATTTACAGAAGGGCTGTTAGTTGTTACAGGAAAGGTAGAGTCTATTTACTGTGATGACACTGCTGAGTGTGGGATTGGGATTGGTGTGTGTGTGTGTGTGTGTGTGTGTGTGTGTGTGTGTGTGTGTGTGTGTGTGTGTGTGTGTGTGTGTGTGCGCGTGTGTGCGTGTTTGTGTGCGTCCATACATGTGTGTGTGTGTTGAGGGTGTGTGGGTTCTTAACCACTATTGTGATCAGCACTTAAGAGAGAGAGACAGAAACACATACCACTCCTCTTTCTCCTGCAGTGTTGGCCTCTCTGGTCCAAGTTAGTCTTGTGTGGACAGTCAGGACCATGTGGCCTGAGATCACGCCCCATAGATTGACCACACAACCCAATAACCGCTGTGTGCAACCTCAACATGTGAGGACAATACAACAGAACAGATGAACCAGAATAATCTTACGGGTTGCCAAAAATAACTGTCTGAAAGCCACTGCCCTACTAAGCCACCCCTCCAGTCTTCTGATATCTCAATAACATCAATAACCCAGCGTCAACCACCCAACCTTGCTCTTTTTAAAAGAAAACAACCCAACTAAGTGGCCCAGCAGTTGGGTCATCCTAGTATTTATTAGAGTGCACACTCTCTTTCTCTCCCTATCTTCTCTCTCTCCCCCCTATCCCTCTTCCCCATCTCTCTCTCTCTCTCTCTCTCTCTCTGTCTCATGACCTTGTCTCTCTCTCATGACCTTGTCTCTCTCTCATGACCTTGTCTCTCTCTCATGACCTTGTCTCTGGTGATTTATGGTAGTCATGTAATCAAACTACCTCATGGGAGGACACACACACAGACACACACACACACACACACACACACATAGCCTTGCATGTAAGACATAGCCTGGTATATATGGATAGCCTGGTATGCAAGGGATAACCTGTTATGAAAGGAATATCCTTGTATGTAAGAGATATCTGTGTATGTAAGGGATATCCTTGTATGTAAGAGATATCTGTGTATGTAAGGGATATCCTTGTATGTAAGAGATATCTGTGTATGTAAGGGATATCCTTGTATGTAAGAGATATCTGTGTATGTAAGGGTGTCACGAATATTTTCTATTCCAATGTTCTAAATGAACTCTTATAACTCTATCTGTATCCTGAAGGTTGTAAATTCTTCAGTTTGTTTAAATAATACAGAGAGAGCTCCAGCTTTGCAAATGGTCAGTCTTTATTCTAATGAAACACAACACATATGGCTTTTTATACATTCAGTGAGCAAAGTCTCCACCCTGTTTTATGGCCTGCAAGTTCTCAGGATCTGCCTTCAAAGACCCTATCCTGTTATCTCAAGTCACCCCCCTCAAAGACATCCTTCAGTTGCTGATGTTTACTCACACCTCGAAGACCAGACCCCAATTCTGATGGATGGGGCCCTGTGAACTTTTATGGCCGCATAATCTCCTGCCAGCCCAACAGCCGTCACAAATGGTCTATCTCCCCCTTTGTTCATCTTAACCACATCCTGACTCATTTACCAAATGGTACATCCTAACCTAGTCTAAACATTGTCTATGTTCGCACATTCTTACACATTACACAGTTTCAGGGTGAAACATCTTAGTCATAAACATTAAAAATACAAATTCCTTTATCAAAGGGATAGCCTTGTATGTAAGAGATATCTGTGTATGTTAGGGATATCCTTGTATGTAAGGGATATCTGTGTATGTAAGGGATATCTGTGTATGTAAGGGATAGCCTTGTATGTAAGAGATATCTGTGTATGTAAGGGATAGCCTTGTATGTAAGAGATATCTGTGTATGTAAGGGATAGCCTTGTATGTAAGAGATATCTGTGTATGTAAGGGATAGCCTTGTATGTAAGGGATAAAAACATCTGCTGTGTTTTGTTGTTTAACATTGTTGTGCGTAACCTTGTTGTGTTGTGTGTCTTCAGGACAGTTGGGAGATTGTAGAGGGGTTGCGTGGTGGACACAGTAATGTCCAGGAGCCCCAGAAGCAGGATGGATACATGCTGAAGAGGAGGAAGTGGCCGATGAAGGGATGGCACAAGGTAGGCTTTTCACCTCACAACACACACACACACACACACACACACACACACACACACACACACACACACACACACACACACACACACACACACACACAATATAAGAATGTATAAGTAGGTTCAATAAATAAATAAATAAATAACGTGTGGGGAATATTCCAGTAAACAGTGCTGTCAGGGCCTGTGACCAATATGTGTGTAGGATTCCCTTCCCCAACCCACATCATTTCCCAGCCTTGTCCCCCACCTCCACACCATCCCTCCTTCCCTTGAAGTAGCCACATGTCCCAGTGGTCCATTACTTTCACTACACCTCTCTCTCTCTCTCTCTCTCTCTCTCTAGCTCTCTTTCTCTCTCTCTCTCTCTCTCTCAATTCAAATTCAAATTCAAATTCAAATTCGGCTTTATTGGCATGAAAGTTACAACTTAACAATATTGCCAAAGCACTTTACAATGTAACAATAAAAAGAACGTTCATATTATTATTAACAATATCAAAAATATAGATTCATTACATATTAATTATCACATACACAACCAAACATATTCAAAATAATTGTATGTGTGTGTTTTGTGTGTGTGTAAGTTTGTTGGGAGGTTATTGGTTGTAGTTGGGTCAACTGGTTGTCCTTACGGGATTATTGTTTGTAGTTGGGTCAACTGGTTGTCCCTACGGGTGTGGCATAATGCAACATATTTTGCACCATAAATGGCACAATGGACCTTTTCACCCAATAGGCATTGTAATTTTTCATAATCTGTTCCTGTTTCAAATTCTTTATTTCTATTTTTAATTTGGGGAAAGAAAGTTGCCCGTATGTCTGCATAATCATCACATTTTAGGAGAAAGTGTGTTTCCATTTCAATTGCGTTTTGTGAGCAGAGTAAACACAACCTGGCATCTCTGGGTTGCCAGATCTGTCTGCGACGACCGGTCTCTATAGCCAGGCTGTGCTCGCTGAGTCTGTACATAGTCAATGTTTTCCTCAGTTTTCTATCAGTCACAGTGGTCAGATAGTTTGCCACTGTGTACTGTCTGTTTAGTGCCAAATAGCATTGAAGTTTACTTTGATTTTTTGTGGTGTCTTTCCAATAGGTCATGTAATTTTCTTTTTGTTTTTTGATAATTTGGTTGGGCCAGATTTTCTGAGTGCTGTCCTGAGGCTTTGTTGGGTTACTGTTGGTTTGGGAGTTTAGTCTCAGGATCAGCTGACTAAGGGGACTCTTTTCTATGGTCACCTCTTGGTATTGGAGGGCTTTGTGGTGGTAAGAGTTGGGGTCACTTCTTTTTAAATGGTTATAGAATGTGGTGGCTCGTTTTTGGATATTAATTAAAAGGGGAAATTGGCCTAATTCTGCCCTGCATGCGTTGTTTGTAGTTTTTCTCTGGACTCTGAGGATATTCTTACTAAGTTCCGCATGCAGGGTTTCAATTGGATGTTTGTCCCATTTTTCAAATTCTTGTTTGGTAAGTGGGCCCCAGACTTCACTGCCATATAATGCAATAGGTTCAATTATTGATTTGAATATTTTGAGCCAGATCCTAATTGGTATGTCTAATTTGATGTTTCTTTTAATGGCATAAAAAGCTCTTCTTGCCTTGTCTCTCAGTTCATTCACAGCCAAGTTGAAATTTCCTGTGAAGCTTATTTTTAGTCCTAAATATGTGTAGGTGTAGGTGTGTTCTAGGTGTGTGGAGCCTAATAGGAAGGTGTATTTGTTTTCTTGGCATCTAGATTTTTTGGAATATCATAAAAAAAAAAAATTCTAGGTTTACTGTCAGCGCCCAGTTCTGGCAGAATTGATGTAGGACATCTAGATGTTGTTGTAGGCCTTCTTTTGTTGGTGATAGTAGTACCAGATCATCTGCATATAGGATACATTTTATTTTTATATCTTTGAGGGTCAGTCCAGGGGCTGTTGATTGTTCAAGCATTTTTGTCAGTTCATTAATATAGATGTTAAACAGGCTTGAGCTTAGGTTGTTTCCTTGTTTAACTCCACGTCCCTGGGTAAAGTAGTCTGTATGTTTTTCTCCGATTTTGACTGCGCACTTGTTATTTTTATACATTGATTTACTTATATCATATGTTAGTCCACCGACACCACTTTCAATTAATTTTAGTAGTATTCCTTCATGCCAAATTGAGTCAAATGCCTTCTGGAAATCTACAAAACAGGAGAACATTTTTGTTTTATTTTGATTCACATGTTTGTCAATGAGGGTGTGAAGGGTGTAAATGTGGTCTGATGTTCGATTGTTTGGTAGGAATTTGGCTTTTGTTCAGGACATTGTGTTCGTTAAGATAGTTCAGTAATCTGCTGTTTATGATGGCACAGAAAAGTTTGCCCAAGTTGCTGTTGACACAAATGCCACGAAAATTGTTGGGATCATATTTGTCTCCATTTTTATAAATTGGTGTAATAAGTCCTTGGTTCCAGATGTCTGGAAAATAGCCTACACTCAGGACTTCATTAAAAAGTTTTAGTATGGCTGTGGTAAATGTATGACTTGCGTATTTAATAATTTCATTTAATATGCCATCTGTACCACTTGCTTTTTTGTGTTTAAGGGTCTTTATTTTTTCTAATATTTCATTTTCTGTTATTGGGAAATCTAGAGGATTCTGGTTATTTTTAATGGTGGATTCAATTATTTTGAGTTTTTCATAGTTTTCTTTTTGTTTCGAATTCGTTGTTATGTTTTTATATAGTTCTTCAAAGTGGTTTTTCCATATGTCACCGTTTTGAACAGCCAATTCTTCTCGATGTGGTTTGTTGAGGGAATTCCAATTTTGCCAGAAGATGTTTGAATCAATGGATTCTTCCATTTCAGTGAGTTGTTTTTTAATGTGTTGCGCTTGTTTTGTTCTTAGAGTCTGTTTGTATTCTTTAAGAGTTTCCCAGTATTGTTGCCGCAGACATTGATCGTCTGGTTTTCTATGTTTTTGGTTGGATAGAATTCTTAGTTTTTTCCTTATGGATTTGCAATCATGGTCAAACCATTTGTTATTATTTCTATTTGTTTTACTGTATTTGGGGATCTTTTTTAATTCAGATAGGGATGCCAATTTGTCAAATATTTCATTGATGTTTTGTACAGCCAAATTTACTCAATTTTTGTCGTGAGGATATTTGTTGATCAAGAAAATGTCCAATAGGGGTTGAATTTGTTCATTATCAAATGCCATTTGGTAGTTTTCTAGACTATTATTATTCCATCTATAAGGCTGATTAGTCTTGTGTAGTTTAAAGGGCTTTTCTGCATTATGGTTTGTTTCTGCCCTTTTTAGATATATAGTAATTTTGCTATGGTCTGATACTGGTGTGAGTGGGCTGACTGTGAATGCGCTGAGAGACATTGGATCAAGGTCTGTGATTATGTAATCTACAGTACTACTCTTTCTCTCTCTCCCTTTCTCTCTCAATCTCTCTCTCTCTCTCTCTCTCCCTTTCTCTCTAAATCTCTCTATCAATTTCAATTAAATTAAATTTGCTTTATTGGCATGACGTAACAATGTACATATTGCCAAAGCTTACTTTGGAGAGTTACAATAATAACATAATTCATAATAATAATCAATATTGTCAACGGGACAACAGTAACAACAATAACATTTAAAATAATCATACATTGAACAATAACAATAAGAGGACATGAGCAGGTTGGTTGGTCTGTCAGACACTGACCCTCATCTTATGGAAGGCAGCAATGTAGTGGTCTGCCAACCCACAGCTCTCTGTTCCTCCCCCAACAAGACGGGTAGCCTCATCAGAGAGGTCTTTGAAACCTTGAATAAGGGTTTCAAATTTGGGGAAATGACACTAATTGTTTTATATTTTTGCCATTTTCCTGTGTCTACCCTTCTCAATGGCAAGGCTGTGCTCACTGAGCCTTTACTTTGTCAAGGGTTTTCTAAGGTTTTGATCAGTAACTATGGTTAAATAGTTTGCCATGGTGTACTGTCGATTTAGGGCCAGATCGCACTGCATTTTGCTTTGTGCTTGTGTTTCCCAATAAGTAATGTCATTTTCTCTCCTCTCTCTCTCTCTCTCTCTCTCTCTCTCTCTCTCTCTCTCTCTCTCTCTCTCTCTCTCTCTCTCATCTCTCCTCTCAATCTCAATCTCTCTCTCTCTCTCTCTCTCTCTCCTCTCTCTCAATCTCAATCTCTCACCCTCTCTCAATCTCAATCTCCCCCCCTCCAACCCTCTCTCAATCTCAATCTCTCACCCCTCCTCTCAATCTCTATCTCTCTCCCTTTCTCTCTCAATCTCTCTCTCTCCCCCCTTTCTCTCTCAATCTATCTCTTTCGCCCCTTTCTCTCTCAATCGCTCTCTCTGTCTCTCTCTCTCTCTCTCTCTCTCTCGCTTTCCTTTTCTCTTCCCCTTCTACAGAGATACTTCTACTTGGACAAGGGCATCCTCAAGTATGCCAAGTGTAGTGCTGACGTGAGTACAAAGAGCTGCTGCCTCCATGTCCCCGTCCTGTCTGCTAGGACACACATCAATCACACACAGCTATCACAAAAAGCACAACAGGCTGTCTTTCTCTCCTACGGCTTCTGAAATACATGTTTTTTCGAGAACCAATAACTATTGATTTTTAAAAAAGGAACATGAAGGTACTGCTGGGGTTGGGTTGTCAAGTCCTGAGAGATACTGCTGGGTTTGGGTTGTCAAGTCCTGAGAGATACTGCTGGGGTTACCAGGTCATGGTCATGTTTTACATTTGAGTTATTTTGCAGATCCTTTTAATGTTCCTCGACTTACATGAGGCAATTAGGGTTAAGTGCCTTGCTCAAGGGCTCATCGGCAGATTCATCAATGCTTTTAACTGCTAGGCTACCTGCCGCCCTAGGCTACCTGCCGTCATGTGGGAGGCTTAATGCAGCTACAATAAATCAAATGTTCTCACATGCCAAAGTCATTCTCAATGTCAGGGTACAGGAAGAGTTACGACCAGCCAGGATCATACTGAATAATAATGTCCCAATGTTGAACTGGTGTATCTGTACAGAGACATGCATTGTTTCAGTGCTGCATAACATACGACACCAGCTTTGTTCCAAATGGCAACCCTTATTCCCTGCCCTG
>CM042416.1:7392450-7414483 GCA_023634145.1 Thymallus thymallus | reverse complement strand
AGTCATGCCAGCACAGATGTTGTTTATAGTGTGTGTGTTGATGGGGGTTGACTTGCTGTGTGTGTGTGTGTGAGTGTGTGTGTGTGTGTGTGTGTGTGTGTGTGTGTGTGTGTGTGTGTGTGTGTGTGTGTGTGTGTGTGTGTGTGTGTGTGTGTGTGTGTGTGTGTGTGTGTGTGTGTGTGAATGCGTAGCGGCATGTGTCTCTAGCCAGGCAGGCGTCGGTCCGTGCTGCAGGCAGCTTCCCTGTGACCTGTACCAGCCAAGCCAAGGTGGCCGCCTGGCTGCAGACCTCAGATGACATGGACAGGTGCTCTAAAGGTACACACACACAGTCTTGTATAACTAACCTTGTGGGGCACACAATTCAGTCCCATTCAAAATGCTCAACCTAACCAATAGCCTAACCCGTACCCTTACCCTAACCCGTACCCTAGCTCTTTACCCTAAAACTAACCCTAAACATAATTCTAATTCTAACCTAACCCCCTAGAAATAGCATTTGACCTTGTGGCGACCACAAAACGTCCCCAGTTGGTAAAATCTTTGTTTTCTATTGTTGTAGAGATTTCTGTTCCAATACAGTTAAACAACTCCACACACACTTACTACCTCACGTTAATTCTCCCTCGCTCTTGCTTTCGCACTCTCTCGCTCCCTCTCTCTCTCACTTTTGCTCTTGCTTTCTCTCTCTCTCTCTCTCCTCTCTCTGTCTCTCCCCCCTCTCTCTATCTCTCCAGACCTGTCAGTGTGTGAGTCTTACCTGTTGGAACTGAACCATCTGCTGCAGAGTATGGAGGTCATCCACCGTACCTACTCAGCTCCAGCCATCAACGCAAGTATAACTAGAAGAAATCTAAGATGTGTCAAATTAATTATATCCAGCTCAGGGCTCCAGCTATGCATTTGGTTTGCTAATCTTTTATATTTAATTTTTATTTAAATATAAATGTATTTATTTAACTAGGCAAGTCAGTTAAGAACAAATTCTTATTTACAATGACGGCCTACAACGGCCAAACCCTCACGACGCTGGGCCAATTGTGCGCCGCCCTCCGATCACCGCCAGTTATGATACAGCCCGGGATCGAACCCCTCTAGCACTGAGATGCAGTGTCTTAGATCACTGCGCCACTCGGGAGCTCAAGCATCTTGGTTACAGCAGAGACATTCAATCCCCTCCTGGATTGAATGTAAACTGATGACGGTAGTAATATACTCTGTAGACTGGTGATGATAGTAATCTAGTCTGTAGACTGATAACGCTAGTAATTTATTCTGTAGACTGATGATGTAAACTGATGACGGTAGTAATGTAGTCTGTAGACTGATGACGGTAGTAATCTAGGATGTAGAATGGTGACGGTAGTAATCTAGTCTGCAGACTGATGACGTTAGTAATCTAGTCTGTAGACTGATGACGGTGGTAATCTAGTCTGTAGACTGATGACGATAGTAATCTAGTCTGTAGACTGATGACGATAGTAATCTAGTCTGTAGACTGATGACAGTAGTAATCTAGTCTGTAGACTGATGATGGTAGTAATCTAGTCTGTAGACTGATGATGGTAGTAATCTAGTCTGTAGACTGATGACAGTAGTAATCTAGTCTGTAGACTGATGATGGTAGTAATCTAGTCTGTAGACTGATGATGGTAGTAATCTAGTCTGTAGACTGATGATGGTAGTAATCTAGTCTGTAGACTGATGATGGTAGTAATCTAGTCTGTAGACTGATGACGGTGGTAATCTAGTCTGTAGACTGATGACGATAGTAATCTAGTCTGTAGACTGATGACGGTAGTAATGTAGTCTGTAGACTGATGACGGTAGTAATCTAGTCTGTAGACTGATGACGGTGGTAATCTAGTCTGTAGACTGATGACGATAGTAATCTAGTCTGTAGACTGATGACGGTAGTAATGTAGTCTGTAGACTGATGACGGTAGTAATCTAGTCTGCAGACTGCTACATGACTGAAATGTAAATGTACCAGACATGTTTATTATTCCATCCAGCTCGTCCTCTTTAGTCATCTGATTCCACATAGCAAATCAAAGGCATTTACTTTGCAGCAGTCTTCAGGAATACCAGGTTGATGAAGGTATTACTGAAACAAGTTGTACTTTTATAGTTACTAACGTAGAAGTGCACTAACTGCTTGTGTCCCAAATGGCACCCTATTCCCTATATAGTGCACTTGTCAAAAATAGTTCACTATATAGGAAATAGGGAGGCATTTAGGACACATTGATAGTTACTGACGTAAAGCACTGCACTCAGTGACAGGAGGAATTTTAAGACTTCCCTTATCTTTCCCTTTTTTCTGAAGTTGTTTTGAATTATATTTTATCTTTCCAGTTCTCTGCTGAATATAGAACACATCATTTTCTCTATCAATCACTCCTTAAAATAAACATATTCTCTCTCTCGCTCTCTCTCTCTCTCTCTCTCTCTCTCACCCCTCATCCTATTTTCTTCAGGCTTCTACATTTGACACTCCCAAAAAAGAAAAAAGGCCCCCAAGGAGATGGCGTGGTTCTAAAAACTTCGGCAAAGATGCCAAAACAACACTGCAGGTACTCTAAAAGGAAACACAGTCAGTTCATCCATACATTCACGTGGGTTAAGTCTGACGGAGACCTTCGGGTCGAAACGTTGCACAATGACACTTGGGGACTGGGGTATCTATTCATTATTTCATGGATAGTTCACTTTACCTCACTTGCAAATTCTGTGCATCAAAAAGTGTCTATCCATTCACTATTTGAAAAATGGCAGATCCATTTTTCTTTGTCTGCTTCCTGTTCATGTTTCATCCCAGGTTCCCAGCTGCATCTCTTCTGTCTCCATCCGTCTCCACGCCTCCAACCCCAACCTCTCCACTGCAGTCTTGGGGAATGCGAAGGCCTACCCTGAACCTCCCTATATGGACTCTCCTATAGACATAGCCAAACTACAGGAAGACTTCTGCCGTGTCGCTAACGACTGTAGGTACTCTCTCTCTCTGTCACCAACAACCAATAGCTCCCAATAGGAGATAGCATCGCTAACACCATCCTATTGTTTTTCATTTAGAATGCTGCTACTCTCATGTTGTGTAATGACATTATATACACTACATGGCCAAAAGTATGTGGACACGGCTTCAAATTAGTGCATTTGGTTGTTTCAGCCCACCCGTTACTGACAGGTGTTTAAAATTGATCACACAGCCATGCAATCTCCATAGTCAAACATTGGCGGTAGAATGGCCCTCCTGAAGAGCTCAGTGACTTTCAACGTTTTACCGTCATAGGATGCTACCTTTCCAACAAGTCAGTTTGTCAAAAAAAATCTGCCCTGCTAGAGCTGCCCTGGTCAACTGTAAGTGCTGCTATTGAGAAGTGGAAACGTCTAGGAGCAACAATGGTTCAGCCGCGAAGTGGTAGGCCACACAAGCTTGCAGAACGGGTCCGCCGAGTGCTGAAGCGCGTAGCGTGCAACACTCACAACCGAGTTCCAAACTGCCTCTGGAAGCAACGTCAGCACAAGAACTGTTCGTCGGGAGCTTCATGAAATGGGTTTCCATGGCCGAGCAGCCACATACAAGTATAAGATCATCATTGGCAAAGCCAAGCGTCGGCTGGAGTGGTGTAAAGCTCGCCACCTTTGGACTCTGGAGCAGTGGAAACGCGCTCTCTGGAGTGATGAATCACGCTTCACCATCTGGCAGTCCGACGGACTAATCTGGGTTTGGCAGATGCCAGGAGAACGCTACCTGCCCGAATGCATAGTGCCGCCAACTGTAAAGTTTGGTGGATGAGGAATAATGGTCTGGGGCTGTTTTTCATGGTTCGGCCCCTTAGTTCCAATGTGCTTCCAACTTTGTGGCAACAGTTTGGGGCAGGCCCTTTCCTGTTTCAGCATCACAATGCCCCTGTGCACAAAGCAAGGTCCATACAGAAATGGTTTGTCGAGATCGGTGTGGAAGAACTTGACTGGCCTGCACAGAGCCCTGACCTCAACCCATCAAACACCTTTGGGATGAAATGGAACGGCGACTGCGAGCCAGGCCTAATCTCCCAACATCAGTCGCCGCAGCAATATTCTAACATCTACGGGAAAGACTTCCCAGAAGAGTGGAGGCTGGGGGACCAACTCCATATTAATGCCCATGATTTTGGAATGAGATGTTCGACGAGCAGGTGTCCACATACTTTTGGCCATGTAGTGGATGTAATTCTTCAGAGACCGTCAGGTTGACACTTTAAAATGGGTTAAAATAAGAAATGGACGCTGTCGACTCATCTCCCTGAATTACATATTAACATAGTAACATTGTCTAAATATGCTAATATGAAACTAGTCGGAGAGCTGTTGATTGACTCCATTAGCAGTTATTACAGCACAGTTATTACGGCACAGTTATTACGGCACAGTTATTACGGCACAGTTATTACAGCACAGTTATTACAGCACAGTTATTACGGCAGGGCGTCAGTGGTGTAATCATAGTGTGCAATAGGGCAGCAGACTTTTGGCATGCTAACAGAAACTCTATGTGTATCTGTCCATAACACCACTGATATACTGTAGTGTTGATGTAAATGGCAGGAGAACAGTGATAACCAATCATATACTCCCTCACCTGAACAGGAACACCAGGCTTCTACATTGTAGGTTCTCAGATATTAATGGAGGAGACAATCTCTTTAAACTGGCCTTAAACTGAATGAATGAAACATAGCTAGTTGTTGTTAAAGAATTAATTATCTTTATCTCTCTCTCTGCCCCCCCCACTCGCTCTCCCTCTCTCCCCCCTCCCCCATTTCTCACTCTGCACCTCTCGCTCTCTCTCTGCCCCCCTCCTCTCTCTCTCTCTCTCTCGCTCTCTCTCGCTCTCTCTCTGCCCCCCCCACTCGCTCTTCCTCTCGCTCTCGCTCTCTCTCTCTCTCTGCCCCCCCCCCCCTCTCTCTCTCAGTGCATGCCACCATGAAGTCAGCCCAGAGCTCTCTCACCTCTGAGAAGGAGAGGTTAAAACAGTTGCTGGACCACCAAGACACATGCCCACCTACCTCCCCCGGGATTATGGGTCTGAAGAACGCTCTGTCCTCGGTGAGAACAGTACCATAAGACCCCCTCCCACACCTCTCACTCTGTCACTGCACTGTAGGTCTTCAGTCAGGGAGAACAGATGTGTCTCTCCGTTTGACTTGCTATTGAACCCTGGTAACCTGTCCTCCCACACCAGTTATCAAGTGTGACTACTGACGGCACGCCAGTGTCTGCTGACAAGCCTGTTACGGGTGATTACTGGTAGTGTGTGTGTGTGTGTGTGTGTGTCCACCTGAACACACACAGTCTCACAGTCAGTCCTGTAGTCAGTGCCTCCCTCTCCTCCCTCCCTCCCTCCCTGCTTCTCTCCCTCCCTCCCTCCCTCCCTCCCTCCTTCTCTCCCACCCAGAGTGTGTTTCTGTGTCTGTGTTCTTGTAGCTGATGGACAGACTCTCTGCATGGTGCTGCTGTTCCACTGGTCAGGATTTACAGCTAGTTTCTATTGTGGGTTTCATGTGTTTCAACCTCTGGGTTATTTATACTGGGACTCAGAGGACTAACTGGTAGTAATAAAACACTAGTTATTTATACTGGGACTCAGAGGACTAACTGGTAGTAATAAAACACTAGTTATTTATACTGGGACTCAGAGGACTAACTGGTAGTAATAAACACTAGTTATTTATACTGGGACTCAGAGGACTAACTGGTAGTAATAAACACTAGTTATTTATACTGGGACTCAGAGGACTAACTGGTAGTAATAAACACTAGTTATTTATACTGGGACTCAGAGGACTAACTGGTAGTAATAAACACTAGTTATTTATACTGGGACTCAGAGGACTAACTGGTAGTAATAAAACACTAGAGTTGTGTGACTGTGATGGGGTTTTCTTTTGCTGTTGTTTCCCTTCTGACCTCAATGAGACAACCTTGTTCAAAGCGTTTTTTTTTAAGTTAACATTTAAATCACACCTCAAGATTATAAGATTAAGATAATTTTTTCCCTCACCATAAGACTGCAGCGGTGCTTGGTTGGGGCATTTTCTCCTCTCCTCCGCTCCTGGCTGCATGTGCTGCCATAGAAATAGAATTAATAGAACGGTGTTCCCCATTCAAGTCAGTGATGGCATAATGGGTGGACTGGCAGCCATTGCGAGAGTACCCATAAGATCAAAGCAGGACGCCAAAGCAGGAAGTAAACGCAGGATACAACACTAAATATTAGTAGGGATGTCAAACGTTCAGGCTGCTACACAGACTCTATGGAGGCTCTAGTCTAGAGCTTTCGGTAAAATTGTGTTATGAGTGAGAAATATACTGTATGTTATTGTTGCAATAGTTTGTGAGTGGGCAACATATATTATCATCTTAAATTGACATGTTGAATTATTTTGCACTATTGTCCCTAATGTGGCCAGTTTGTGTTACTACCTTATACAAGCTTGCATTTTCACTCCATAAAATGTAGTGGAATTACACATCCTTTTTACCTCAGATTGGTGATGTATAAACGTTTATAGTCATCATGATGACATAAGATTGATGGCTTAAAACGGATCAATATTTTTGGTTTTGTATCGTAACAACTTCCTTCAAACTGCAAGCAGATACATTAAAATGGAGTTGATAGTAGATGAAGGGCTTCATTACCAAAATAGTGAAGTTAACTAACCAAAAAGTGGTTTGTTCCCTTTTCCGTGATGGCAGCCTCCATAAATCAACATGTGTCATTCCAAAATATAGATATAAGCCTTATACAAGTTCTCATCTAATCAAACATGTACAGGTTATTCCAAGTTTCCATGTGGCTTTTGAATAGTATTTGTTTAAACAGCGCTGCCTCCTGTTCTATTGATTTCAGGGTGATATTGATGGAAGTGATTAACCAAAACAAGTTTTGCGTTACACTTACCGCGTTGGCGACCCACCCATCAAAATGCAACACTTCAAAATGTAGCTAGCTGTCTTCTACAAATTGTCCTCTAACCAGTGATGTTATTATTATTCCCAAATTATGTGTTTTGTGCTGTGTTCGTTTAAACAGGACGTGCAACCTCATCTCCCCCTCTCGCGCAAATGATTTCATCGCCATATCGATATGAGTGATTGACAAATAAGTGTTGCGTTTCTCTTTCAGTTTTGGCGACCTCCAAATCAAATTGCATCAGTCCAAATTGTAGCTGACGGTATTCTGCTGGTTGTTCTTTAACCAGTGATGTACAATATATATCCAGTTTCCATGTTTGCAACTATCGTGGAGTCCGACTCCTTGGACAAGTTTAAATCAAATCGCATAAAAGCCACTCACTAGGCAAGTCAGTTAAGAACAAATTATTATTTACAACCCCTGGAGCAAATTACTGTTAAGTGCCTTGCTGAAGGACACAACGGTTTTCACCTTGTCGGCTCGGGAATTAAATCCAGCAACCTTTCAATTACTGGCCCAACGCTCTACCCACTAGGCTACCTGCCGCCCCAAATGTATTAATCCCCCAGACCTGATAGATGCTGCTCTGCCTTACCACTGAGCTAGTTTACAGCTAGGAACTGTTCCTCAACCTCAACAGTAAAGCCCTACAGTAGTGTGGGCTATCCTCAGAGCCTAGTGCCTATAATGCCTCACTCCCGTTCCACCTGGTGCCTTCTCAGGATCATCCAGGCCAGAGCTTCCAACATAGACCATTATAAGTGGCCCCTATTTCCTGTGTTGACTGCGCCCAGAATACCCCTCCTATGACTCCTTACCAATACACTCAGTACTAATAGTCTAGCCTTAAGGTCCCTTTACTCCAGTAACTCAGATTCCTAATTGACTAATTAACCAGATGCTAAAAAATCATCAACCAATCAGTTCAATTTAGAAACCTAGAGTAAATGCACTGGTATGACTCTTTGATGACACAGGGTTTCAGAACAATAACGTTTATTAAAAATTCCAGGAACAGGCATAAAAATCCCAGCTCAATTAATCAATATCACAAATCAATAATCACACAAGCAATTATGATAAAATTGACCATGGATTACCTCCAGCGCCCTATTAGGCTACCAATGCAATATTTCTGGTCTATTACAAATCTATGAGAAGCACAGCATTTTAATAACAATAAAAATTGTATAAACAGATCAGTCTTTCAGTTGGTGATTCAAAACTCTAACAGCTACTTAAAACTTCTATCAATAAAGTAACCTTAGTGATTCCTTCAAGAACTTTACTTTAACGCTCAATGGTAAAAAATCTAAATAAAAAAGTATAAATGCAAAAAAGCTACAGCAAAGCCAAAAGATGTCGTCCTGACAAAAACTTCCAGCCTCTTTTATATCCTAATCCTTGTCCAACACTCTTCCCATAGGAGAACACCTGTTAACACATGTTGCCCGATGGTCGCTACTCATCGCCTAAAAAAAAACCTTGTGGGGGTCGATCAGCTTTAATATCGTAGATTGATTGTGGTTCCACGCACCAGACCATCGGTGCGCCTCCCCAGCCCGGTACGACCTGTGCCGGCTCCCCGCACCCGACCTCCAGTGCGTGTGCCCAGCCCGGTGCCAGAGCCGCCACCGACGCTAGTTGCCCGCCCAGACCCTTCCCAGTTATAGTACGGGTTTTGCGGCTGGAGTCCGCACCTTTAGTGGGGGGTACTGTCAGGCTCTGACCATAGGGAGGCCTCTGGCTTATCTCTGTGTTGTGATGGTCAGGGCCTGACAGGGGTTATCTAGCTAAGTCTATGGTGTTTTGTGTTGGTCCCCAATTAGAGGCAGCCGTTTAGCATTGTCTCTAATTGGGGAACCTGTTTATGTTGTAACTGTTTCCACCTGCATCGTGGATTATTGTTTGTGTTTGTGCACCAACACTTAGTTTATGGTCGTGGTCTCTTTTGTTGTTTTTTTGTATTTAAGTTCGCCGTTAATAATAATAAAAAGTACGTCGAACTACGACTGTGCTGCGCTTTGGTCTGCCTTTATCTCCGATCGTGACATCCAGTGTCTGTTGAATTCCAACACAGGCACACCTCATTCTACTAAATGAGGTACTGATTAGGTGATCACCTGAACCAAATCTTATTTAAGGAGGAAAAGTATAAAAACCATTGCTGTGGTCGTCACTATCCTCTTGCAATAGGACCAGTGCTAGTAGTACCTCAAAAGTAAATGGAATCAAAAAAGAACTACTGACCATGCCAAAAGAGTTGAAAAGGAAAGTTCTGAGTGAGGAAAAGAAGGGTTCAATTCTGTCTTTACTGGCAGAGGGATACAGTGAGCGTCAAGTTGCTTCCATCCTTAAAATGATTGATCTGGGGGTGCTTCAGCAAGGCTGGAATCGGGCAGATTGTCTTTGAAGGACGCATGAATCAAGCCACGTACAAGGTTATCCAGGAAGAAACCTTGCTTCCTTCTGCTCTGACAATGTTCCCCAACTCTGAGGATCGATTTTTCAGCCCAATCTCCAGACCTGAACCCCATTGAAAACCTCTGGAATGTGATCAAGAAGAAGATGGATGGTCACAAGCCATCAAACATAGCCGAGCTGCTTGTTTGCGCCAGGAGTGGCATAAGGTCACCCAACATCAATGTGAAAGACTGGTGGAGAGCATGCCAAGACGCATGAAAGCTGTGATTGAAAATCAGGGTTATTCCACCAAATATTGATTTCTGAACTCTTCCTAAGTTAAAACATTAGTATTGTGTTGTTTAATAATGAATATGAACTTATTTTCTTTGCATTATTTGAGGTCTGACAACACTGTATTTTTTGTTACTTTGACCAGTTGTCATTTTCTGAAAATAAATGCTCTAAATGACAATATTATTATTTGGGAGAAATGTTGTCAGTAGTTTATAGAATAAAACAAAAATGTTCATTTTACCCAAACACATACCTATTGTCACGTTCGGGTGTGTAGAGAGACCAAGGCGCAGCGTATCCATAGTTCGACATCTTTATTTAATGAACTGACGAACTATACAAAATAACAAATGATATATATAAAGATACATGTAACACGACACGAGACAATATACAACAATGAACCACGCCAACGGAGTGGAACACAGACATATAAGTAAGATCCCTAATTAGAGGTAATGCATAGCAGCTGCCTCTAATTAGGGATCCTACACACACACACCAGACAGAAATAGAAATGATAGATCTGCCAGACTCTGACCATAGAAATATAGAGAAGCAAAGCTTCTCTATGGCCAGAGCCTGACAGTACCCCCCCCCAAAGGCGCGGACTCCCGGCCGCAAGAAAATAAACACAAACATGAGGGAAGGGTAAGGGAGGAAAAAAAAACATCACACGATCGCAGGTGGCGGTTCCGGCCCCGGCGAAGTGGCTAGCTTCCTCCCCATTTCTACTGGGCCCGGTGTGGCTGGCGACTCAGGCCATTTAAAGGGGCAACCCACTGGTCCTGGAAATGACCATGGTGGGGCAAAAGGCTCAGGCCAAGGAGCGGGGCAAATAACCGGGCCAGGACTGGGCATCGGTGTAACAGGCGACTCCGGCCATATAAAGGGGCAACCCACCAGTCCTAGAAATGACCATGGTGGGTAAAAGGCTCAGGCCATGGAGCGGGGCAAATAACCGGGCCAGGACTGGGCACCGGTGTGGCAGGCGACTCCGGCCATGTAAAGGGGCAACCCACCGGTCCTGGATACAACAATGGTGGGGAAATAAGTTCAGGCCATGGAGCGGGGCAAATAACCGGGCCAGGACTGAGCACCGGTGTGGCAGGCGACTCCCGCCATGTAAAGGGGCAACCCACCGGTCCTTTAAATAACAATGGTGGGGGAACAAGTTCAGGCCATGGAGCGGGGCAAATAACCGGGCCAGGACTGAGCACCGGTGTGGCAGGCGACTCCGGCCATATAATCGTCACGGGAGGCTCCGGGCTGTCAATCGTCACGGAAGGTTCCGGGCTGTCGATCGTCACGGAAGGTTCTGGGCTGTCGATCGTCACGGAAGGTTCCGGGCTGTCGATCGTCACGTAAGGTTCCGGGCTGTCGATCGTCACGGAAGGTTCCGGGCTGTCGAGCGTCACGGGAGGCTCCGGGCTGTCGAGCGTCACGGGAGGCTCCGGGCTGTCGAGCGTCACGGGAGGCTCCGGGCTGTCGAGCGTCACGGGAGGCTCCGGGCTGTCGAGCGTCACGGGAGGCTCCGGGCTGTCGGGCGTCACGGGAGGCTCCGGGCTGTCGACCATCACGGGAGGCTCCGGGCTGTCGACCATCACGGGAGGCTCCGGGCTGTCGACCATCACGGGAGGCTCCGGGCTGTCGACCATCACGGGAGGCTCCGGGCTGTCGACCATCACGGGAGGCTCCGGGCTGTCGACCCTCACGGGAGGCTCCGGGCTGTCGAGCGTCACGGGAGGCTCCGGGCTGTCGACCATCACGGGAGGCTCCGGGCTGTCGACCATCACGGGAGGCTCCGGGCTGTCGACCATCACGGGAGGCTCCGGGCTGTCGAGCGTCACGGGAGGCTCCGGGCTGTCGACCATCACGGGAGGCTCCGGGCTGTCGACCATCACGAGAGGCTCCGGGCTGTCGATCATCACGAGAGGCTCCGGGATGTCGAGGCGCACCGACGGTCTGATGCGTGTAGCCGGCACTGGAGGTACCTGGCTGGGCACACGCACTGGAGGTCGAGTGCGGGGAGTCGGCACGGGACGTACCAGACTGGAGAGGCGCACTGGAGGCTTGGTGCGTGGAGCCGGTACTGGAGGAACCTGGCTGGGCACACACACTGGAGGTCGAGTGCGGGGAGTCGGCACGGGACGTACCAGACTGGAGAGGCGCACTGGAGGCCTGGTGCGTGGAGCTGGCACTGGAGGTACCTGGCTGGGCACACGCACTGGAGGTCGAGTGCGGGGAGTCGGCACGGGACGTACCGGACTGGGGAGGCGCACTGGAGGCCTGGTGCGTGGAGCTGGCACTGGAGGTACCTGGCTGGGCACACGCACTGGAGGTCGAGTGCGGGGAGTCGGCACGGGACGTACCGGACTGGGGAGGCGCACTGGAAGCCTGGTGCGTGAAGTCGGCACTGGTGGCACATGACTAATAACACGCACTTCAGGGCGAGTGCGGGGAGCAGGCACAGGACGTACCTGACTGGGAAGGCGCACTGGAAGCCTGGTGCGTGAAGTCGGCACATGTGGCACAGGACTAATAACACGCACCTCAGGGCTAGTGCGGGGAGCAGGCACATGACGTACCGAACTGGAGAGGCGCACTGGAGGCTTGGTGCGTGGAGTCGGCACTGATGGCACCGGACTGGTGACACGCACCTCAGGGCGAGTGCGAGAAGCAGGCACATGACGTACCGGACTGGAGAGGCGCACTGGAGTGTAGCAGACGGCCGGACCCAGACTGGGCACCGGTGGAGCGGACTGCTCTGGCATTGGAGTAGAGCAGACGGCCGGACCCCGACTGGGTACCGGTAAAGCGGACTGCTCTTTCATGGGAGTGGAGTAGGCGACTGGACACGGATCATTCCACTCCGACATTTCCTGTTCAACTTCCTCCGCTATCTCCCACATCTCCTCCAAAACGTCTCCAAAATGTCTCTCCAAATAATCCTCCTCCTCTTCACTTTGCGCCCCCCATTTATATGTCGGGCACAGTGCATCCCACATGGAGAGTGGTACTGGCGCGTCCTCCTCGTTACCAGACCACCCCCATAGCCCCCCCCCGAAATTTTCCTGGGGTTGACTACCGGCTCCTTTTCCACGATTACGCCGCTGTTTACCTTTCTTCTCCTTTGCTCCTTCCTTACGCTGCTTGGTCGGGTGGTGGTTCATTCTGTCACGTTCGGGTGTGTAGAGAGACCAAGGCGCAGCGTATCCATAGTTCGACATGATTTATTGAATGAACTGACGAACTATACAAAATAACAAATGATATATATAAAGACACACGTAGCACGAACACGGGACATAACATAACAATGAACCACAGACATATAAGTAAGATCCCTAATTAGAGGTAATGCATAGCAGCTGCCTCTAATTAGGGATCCTACACACACACACCAGACAGAAATAGAAATGATAGATCTGCCAGACTCTGACCATAGAAATATAGAGAAGCAAAGCTTCTCTATGGCCAGAGCCTGACACCTATAAATAGTAAAACCAGAGAAGCTGATAATTCTGCAGTGGTCTCTTAATTTTTTCGAGAGCTGTATATATTATTGTAAACATATATATATATTCCTCGGTTATTATTTTCCCCTAACCCTACCATCCCTCCCCTTATTGGAGTAAACTAATGGACAACAATATTTAGGCTTCTAATTCCATCTTATACATAATATATACATTTTACTGACAAAGTATATTTTACATTAGTTATCTTTTTTTTTTGTCCCTCAGCAAAACCTTGCCCTTAAAGGGTATTTTTCAGTCAACCATTAACCACACATTTTTCCTTAGCTTTCTAAAACCCCAGGCTCCACCCCGCCCCAGGCTGAAGAGAGCCGTGACACAAGTAGCCCCTAACCCCCCAAGATGGTGTGGGTTCCAATACCAAATAATACGAGCATCATCTCATAATGATCCGAGCCCCGTATCACTATGGTTACCTAACCCCTCCTTTTAGGTCTCTCCTAACTAGTCTGAACTGGGGTTATTCTAGGTCAAGCTAGTACCCTTAATATACCTCTGGTAAGCACTACTAGTTTTAAACATTTGCATTTCTTATTTCCTTCAAGTCAACCTTTAATATCCTAATTTCACTCAATTCTAATATCATTCTAACCTCACTTATTCCCTCAGTTCTGTCATGGTTCTTAGGCAGGACCCGAGACGCTGAGCAGTAATGCATTCCTTCAGTTCTGTCATGGTTCTTAGGCAGGACCCGAGATGCCCTGACTGTAGCCAGCAGACAAACATAGAGATGCCTGGAGACAGGACCCCACAGTCAGGACCTGACAAGTTACATCTTAGTTGTTCAACATCCCATCGTCATCATAACATTTCATCATTATAACATTTCACTATAAATCTCCTACAGGCTCCAAGGCCTTATCCTCCAAGCCTAATAAACATAGTCCTAATTTACGTTGAAACAAACTAACATCTCATCCTGAACCATTTTACTATATTACTTCAGCCACCTTTTAACATTTGCTCAACATTTTCAAAGTTTAACATTCAACGTATTTAGGATTTAACATTCTATTATCATTTAAATCCCATTTCTTTTATTCTTATCTTCCTTATTTTGTAGAGTTAACATCCGTTATTTCTCTCAATGTTCATCCTCCTCTGTACTCCGTTTGTGAGTGTAAGTGAAACTTCTTCGTGTGTGTGTGTGTGTGTGTGTGTGTGTGTGTGTGTGTGTGTGTGTGTGTGTGTGTGTGTGTGTGTTAGGGCCTTCCTGTCAGCACTTCCTGCCCACGCTCTCTGCTTACAAAAAATTAACTGAAAACAAGGCCAAAACCTGCTTACTCTGACAATAGCTAGCTAGCCACTTAATATAACTTGTTTTCTCAAAATATATGTAAGTCAGCAATGTTATGAATACACTAGTTAGCTCTAAAAGTGGTTCTAGCTTTGACTGCACTGCATGCATATTTTCACAATTTCACCATGCCTAGGCAACCAAATACTTGTTTGGTACAAAACCTTGCTTGTTTCAGCCAGGAGCAACAAAGTTGCATTACGTTGTCGCAGAAAAGGACTCAACCACGAGTGCCCGGTCGTTCCGTCTTCATTCAGCTGTTCGTTCCATTTTTTTTAAACAGTTATTACATTTTTTCATCAATAACCGTCAGTTACACAGTTATACGTTGCCCTTATGGCATATCAATGTCTGGAAGTGGCATTATATTTTGTTCGATGTCTTGCCTGTCTAAGTCACTCTGTTCTGAACCACTCCTACTACTGATGAGGCAGATCTCATCTTGTTTTTCTCTTTCAATGTGAGTCTCCTCAGAGCTTATTGGGAAGATATTTATAGTCACCTCAAGACATCTATAAGTGGTTGGCTGTATTTGTGCAGAATCACATTTCAAACGTTTATGTTTTTGTATTGGCAGAAACACAAGCAATGCAGAAAATGCTTGATAGAAAATGTTTGATTACGAAAAGAAAAAGTATGAAATACAGCAATCAGTAGAGATGTTGGTGTTTTGGTGTCCCCAGGGTCTTATTCACTATGCACCAAACGGAAAATAACAGACTGCAACCAGGAGGGATGTGTCCAATAATAAACACTTGTTTTTCATTTTTCTACGGTGTGCACTAATGAATACGTCCCATCATTGTGTATGTGGCTGTGTGCTGAAACAGAACACTGGTTGTTTGTTGTTCCATCCAGGCTATAGCCCAGAACTCTGAACTGAGAGAGCGTCTGAGCAACGTTCACGCTGAGTCCCGCTGTGTCCCAGAACCTTCCACTGGGCTCATAAACCTCTCTGGACCCCTACAGGTGGGTGTGGGACATGCATGATGACACACCCTCCCTCCCACATCAGCATCATCAGGTTTGCAAAATTCCGCTAACTGGTCTGAGGATTCCGGATTCTGGATTTCATGCTTATTCCCTCCTAATTCTAGGAATCTAAACTGTGATTTCTGGAAAAACCTGGGAACTTTGGGAAAGTTACCAGAATTTTGCAACCCTAATCATCGTCATTGGCATGATTATCTAGTGAGAACAGGCTATATGATTATAATAGGATTCCGCATATTTTATAATCTGCTGGCCTTTAGTCCCAATACAACATGTGTTGTCCCACTCACTGCTTGTTTTGTCCCCTCTGTAAGGATGAGTGATTATTATCACAACGTCTCCTTAGTTGTTACAGTGTAACAGGTTCAGCAGTGTTTTCCACTCCTAACTGTTAAAATATGGATGGTTAGTGTTGACAGCTCCTAACTGTTAAAATATGGATGGTTAGTGTGGACAGCTCCTAACTGTTATCATATGGATGGTTAGTGTGGACAGCTCCTAACTGTTATAATATGGATGGTTAGTGTTGACAGCTCCTAACTGTTATAATATGGATGGTTAGTGTTGACAGCTCCTAACTGTTATAATATGGATGGTTAGTGTGGACAGCTCCTAACTGTTATAATATGGATGGTTAGTGTGGACAGCTCCTAACTGTTATAATATGGATGGTTAGTGTTGACAGCTCCTATTTATCAAGCTGTGTTGAGACAACAGCTAATAAAAGATGAGGCTGAAGGGATTGTTAGATAAGTGTTTGGGTGTAAACTGTGAACACATCTACTGTTCAGAGTCAGTTGGAATCCTCGAGCTCACACACACACACACACACACACACACACACACACACACACACACACACACACACACACACACACACACACACACACACACACACACACACACACACACACACACACAGACACACAGACACACACACACACACACACACACACACACAGACACACAGTGAATTAAAGTCTGTTGGTTCCCTCAGGAGCTCAATGTTGTGTTTATTTAATCAGATCTGCTGATAGGGTACAACCTGATCTTGTTAATTACATCCCTGGATGCTTCCAATACACACACACACACTCACAGACACACACACATGTGCACACATACACACACATGCTCGCACACACACACAGTTATTGTGGCCTAGAGGGTAGGAGCGTTGGGTCAGTAATTGAAAGGTTTCTGCATCGAATCCCCGAGCTGACAAGGTAAAAAATTGGTTGTTCTGCCCCTGAACACGGCAGTTAACCTACTGTTCCCCAGGTGCCGAAGACATGGATGTCGATAAAGGCAGCCCCCCTCACCTCTCTGATTCAGAGGGTTGGGTTAAATGTGGAAGACACATTTCAGCATTCAGTTGTACAACTGACTAGTATCCCCACTTTCCTTTCCCTTCTATTATGGTCAGAGGAGGTTCCTCAGAGGAAGGCTTCCCTGTTTCCTCATCATTAATTGGTCCACAGAGGCATCAGAGAATCAACAAGCAGGCCTAATGTACTGTTTGGGTCCCCCCTATGGGCCCTGGTCAACAGTACTGCACTATAACAGGAATAAGGTGGCATTTGGGACACAACCGGTATGTGTGTTCACTTCACACAGTCACTCTATTCTCTGGAGCATGTTTATTCATAGTTTATCGTTTTAGCCAGCAATGTTTATTCCTTTTGAAAGTTGTAACTAAACGAGAATTAGTTAGTAAGCCTAAACCTAACTAAATTAATCTAAGCTTAAACCTAACTGACATTATGTTCTCCTCTTATTAGAAGCAAGACTCCACAGATGGATCCCACCCCCTAGTTCACCAGGCGTCCAATGAGAGCAGAGCGTCCATCACAGAGTCTCTGTCGGAGTTCTTCGATGCTCAGGAAGTTCTACTGTCCGCCAGCTCCTCGGAAAACGAGGTCAGTGCCTGACTGGGCTGCTCTCTCTCTGCTGTTGAAACCAGTCAATACAGTAGAGGGAGGGGAGGAGGGAGAGGGAGGAGGAGGGAGGAGAGGGAGGAGGAGGAGGAGGAGGAGGAGGAGGGAGGAGGAGGAGTAGAGGGAGGAGGAGGGAGAGGGAGGAGGAGGAGGGAGGAGGAGGAGTAGAGGGAGGAGGAGTAGAGGGAGGAGGAGGAGGAGAAGGGAGAGGGAGGAGGATGAGGGAGAGGGAGGAGGAGGAGGAGTAGAGGGAGGAGGAGGAGTAGAGGGAGGAGGAGTAGAGGGAGGAGGAGGAGTAGAGGGAGGAGGAGTAGAGGGAGGAGGAGAATGGGAGGGAGGAGGATGAGGAGGGAGGAGGATGAGGAGGGAGGATTAGGAGGGAGGAGGAGAAGGGGAGGGAGGAGGATGAGGAGGGAGGTTGAGGAGGGAGGTTGAGGAGGGAGGAGGAGGAGAGAGAGGAGGGAGGAGGTTGAGGAGGGAGGTTGAGGAGGGTGGAGGAGGAGAGAGAGGAGGGAGGAGGTTGAGGAGGGTGGAGGAGGAGAGAGAGGAGGGAGGGAGGAGGTTGAGGAGGGTGGAGGAGGAGAAGGGGAGGGAGGAGGAGGAGAAGGGGAGGAGGGAGGATGAGGAGGGAGGAGTAACAGAAAGAGAGCTGGAGGAACACTTTGTCTGGAACACTTTGTCAGGCTTCTCGCTTCAGACTTAATGAGGCACCTCCAGTCAGAGCTCTGAGCTACAGAACATGTTCAGTATGTTTTCTGTCCCTGTGTGAAAATTAATTACCCCCATCTAAAAATAAAATACCCTTACTGAGGAGAGGAGAGGAGCTGAGGTGTACATTTCTCAGTGTCTCCTCAGGAACCGACCACCCTCCCTCTTCCCCCTCCCTCACCTTCTGTTCTCAAACCCACTGGCTGCGTCCCAAATGGCATCCTATTCCCTATTCAGTGCATCATTTTGACCAGGGCCCATGGGGAATACACTCCCATATGTTGTGACAGGATGTTGAAAGGGATCTGACAGCTTCCTGTTTCCTGGTTCTCGCCTCTCTCAGGTGGGTGCTGTTAAAAAGGTATATTTGTCCTGTCACTAATGATGATCTGGGATGTATTCTTTATCTTCCAGGCCTCTGATGATGACTCATACATAAGTGACAACGTCAGCGACAACATCTCCATGGACAACTTTATCAACGAGACGGAGAGACCTAACTCGGGTAAGGGAACACTTTACCATGTGTGTTCCAAGTGGCACCCTATTTCCTGTATAGTGCACTACTGTTAACCAGGGCTCATAGAGCTCTGTTCAAAACTAGTTCAATAAGGAATAGGGTGCAATCTGTGACGTGTTTTCCTGATTACGTAGTGACATACAGCAGTTATGACCACTAATATCCTCTTCCTAACCCTCCAACCTCCATCCTCCAGGCTGTGAGGAGAACGGGACCCTTCTGAGAAGACGCAGGTCGTGCCTCCCGTCGGTCAGCCCTAACACCAGTACCATCAGTCTATGGAACATCCTTAAGAACAACATAGGGAAAGACCTCTCCAAGGTATCCATGGACTTTTAGCTTTACTTCTGTCTACTTTGTTTGTTTGATTTATTGTCTGTTGTCTTTGTGATTTGTCTCTGCCTACGTAGAGCCAAAGAGATTCCTCTCTAATGAAAAGCTCTATACATTACTATATTTATTTTTATTATAATTACATCATTCCATTTGGTTTACATGACATTATTACATATTTATTATGAAGGTGACCAAATCTAGCTTTGAGATTGCTGTGTAAATGTGTTGTTATTATTATTCAGGTGGCTATGCCTGTCCAGCTGAACGAGCCCCTCAACACCCTGCAGAGACTGTGTGAGGAGCTGGAGTACAGCGAGCTGCTGGACAGAGCTGCTGACACACAGGACCCCTTTGAACGCATGGTGAGAGGGGATGTACACACACACACACACACACACACACACACACACACACACACACACACACACACACATACACACACACACACACACACTGGACTCTTTTGAGGGTATGGAGAGGGAATATGCTCTGACACACACACACACTGGACTCTTTTGAGGGTATGGAGAGGGAATATGCTCTGACACACACACACACTGACACAGGACCCCTTTCAGTGCACAATGGACCCGCACACATACACACACCAAACAAATTCACACATTTGGGCACACAAGACCCCTTCTGCACAAATGGTGAATCATACACACTGTTCACTGCAGTGCTGTAATGTCCTATGGACATTTGAGGAGAAATTACATTTCATTCCCGCTGGCTCGATCCTGATTGGACCCTTTCGGCTGTTGACAGTTGTGCACCTCTGGCTCGCTCTGTTTTAAATTACTTGGTACAAATGATCTGTTTGCTTTTCTACTTTTGTGCATAGAATTGTTTATCAGCAATTGTGTATGACGACTAATGGATTCAGGATTTCAGACATCATTACTTCCTGATTTGATGGCGCTTTATCAAAGCCTTTGTAGACATCGGACCTTACTGTGGTAATAGATCTGTGTGGAATATATTTCCCCAGAGGGCTTGTTCCATTTGAAATGATTAACTTGTGTTGCTGGCTGCAATAGCTCAGTATGAATGACAGGCATAGGATCAGAGCTAGACCCACAGCTCCCAGTCTCCCCGACCAATAGAAGTTGAGTGGAGTTAGTCCGTTAGTCAGAGAGGTGGGCGTCATAGCGATGATCCATGAAGTGAACTAGAGAAAAATGGTTGAATCTCAAACGGCCATTTGGGACGCACGCACAGTGTGGAACTGTGTGTTCTCTTCCTCCTCTCACTGCATTATAAGCATGCAGAGCCATAGATCAATCAACCACTAGTCATTAGTTACAGACAGAGGTACAGTAGTGCTACATCGATCATCAGCTAGCATTAGTTACTGACAGAGGTACAGTAGTGCTACATCGATCATCAGCTAGGCATTAGTTACAGACAGAGGTACAGTAGTGCTACATCGATCATCAGCTAGGCATTAGTTACAGACAGAGGTACAGTAGTGCTACATCGATCAACAGCTAGGCATTAGTTACAGACAGAGGTACAGTAGTGCTACATCGATCATCAGCTAGGCATTAGCTCTAATCTATGTTGAAGAGGAGAGGCAGCAGAAGACAGCTATCCAATCAAGGTCTTTGTGAAGTGGAGGAGATGGTGATGATGATGATGATGATGATGACTGCTCTTTCCCCTGGCCCAGTGTGGTTTATCAGAGAGGACCTCCAGCTCCAGACAGCATCCACTCAGCCAGCTACTATGGCTTCCTCTCAAATGGCACCCTATTCCCTGTGGGCCCTGGTTAAAGGCAGTGCACTAAATAGAGAATAGGGTACCATTGGGGCACAGCCTCTGACTCTCCCATTCAATTTCACATTACTGAGGTCATCAGGCCCATTCAACTCAAATGGAGAGGAAATTATAGCTATATCTGTGTGAAATCTAACAGGAATTTCACCAACAAAGATCAGTTGTTAGAGTGAATTATCCCAGGGAGCTCATCTTTGGAGCTCATCTTTGGAGCTCATCTTTGGAGCTCATCTTTGGAGCTCATCTTTGGAGCTCATCTTTGGAGAATGGAGATAACACAGAGAGTGCCATTGAGGGCTAAAACAGGCTTTGGGCCAAGTCCTCTATCCAACTCTATGGTTCCACTTTGCACTTTCTATTAACCATAAGCACTGTCATAATCTCATTCTTGGGTTGACCTTCTGTGTTTTGACTCACTAACTGCTGTCTCTGTGTGTGTGTGTGTGTGTGTGTGTGTGTGTGTGTGTGTGTGTGTGTGTGTGTGTGTGTGTGTGTGTGTGTGTGTGTGTGTGTGTGTGTGTGTGTGTGTGTGTGTGTGTGTGTGTGTGTGTGTGTGTGGTTATCCTGCTCAAGTGTTACTGATGATGGCATTAGAATGTGCTGATGACTGATACTTGAACAGAGGAGTAATGAACTGACCTGTGCTGTTAACTGTCTGTAGGTGTACATAGCCACGTTTGCAGTTTCAGGGTACGCGTCCAGCTACCACCGAGCGGGAGGGAAGCCCTTCAATCCGGTTTTGGGGGAGACTTACGAGTGTGACCGCCCCGACAAGGGCTTCCGATTTGTAGCAGAACAGGTACACAGATCCACATGCCCAAAAAATATGACCTAAGGATTTGTCCCACATCTGAAGAGTTCATAGGGTTTGATCCATCAAGTATAAGCCTGCCATTCTTTATCTCTGTTCTCAGGTCAGCCATCACCCACCTATATCAGCATGCCACGCTGACTCTAAAAACTTCATATTCTGGCAAGGTAAGTCAACACCACTATTACCCTTTCACCTGACACACACCCTTTCATCAGACACACACCCTTTCACCTGACACACACCCTTTCATCAGATACACACCCTTTCACCTGACACACACCCTTTCACCTGACACACACCCTTTCACCTGACACACACCCTTTCACCTGACACACACCCTTTCACCTGACACACACCCTTTCACCTGACACACACCCTATCACCTGACACACACCCTATCACCTGACACACACCCTTTCATCTGACACACACCCTTTCAT
>CM042416.1:7162450-7384950 GCA_023634145.1 Thymallus thymallus | reverse complement strand
TATACCAACTGAAGGGAACTAACAGTAAATTGGCAGTGTAACGTACAGTATGTGTTATTGGGACTATGACGGTTGATACTGATAGTGGCTAATATTTAACATGATAGAAATAGGAAACAGAGAAAGTCGGGGTAGCCTATAATTAAGACATTCGAAAGTGCCCATCCCTGCCAGTTAAAAGGCCGTACAATTTAAATTCTGCATAATGGAACAGCATTTCATAAACTTTACTGTGTGAAAGTTGATATGCTTCAGTTTGCTGCCATATGACTGGTTTCACATTTGTCTCCTGCGATCATAAGGTCAAATATATCTAAAACAATTGTAATTTATATTTACTATCCCCTTATCCAAACAGATTACTCATTTACCTAGCTCTTATCAATAGCTCTGATCAATAGCTCTTATCAATAGCTCTTATCAATAGCTCTGATCAAGTTGTAAATTACAGTGCATGGAGAATGCTGTTATTTGTATCGGGAAAAATAAAGTAGCTTTTTCCACTTGGAACCGATATGTTCACTAGACCTTATTCGTGGTTTCCTCACACGTAAAGGTGGTGGAATTATGAGGGAATTAAGTCAAGGTCAGAATACGGCGTTTCTGTAGACACACCTCCGCTACACCTTCATTTATTCGATTTCCACCCAAAACGAATAGTGGGTGAATAGCATGCTGTTCTCATGCTTCAGTTCAAGGTCAGAATACCCAGAGAGAGAAAAGTGCATAAAAAGGAATTGCATTCCATTAACGCTCGCTTAACTCAGGTCGGAATCGGGCCCTTTCTGTAAAAGAAAAATAAATTGAGGGTTCATATAAATTATACTAATAAAACATATTTGGTAGCGGAATAATATTTGGGGAAGATAATCAGGTCTAGACTATATCCTTCTTATAAAAGTGGGCCCTTGGGAAGAAAGGTTGGCAGCCCTGTTCTAATACGTCTCCACAGGTGACGAGGAAGGCCGCCATTGTAAATGAGAATTTGTTCTTAACTGACTTGCCTAGTTAAATAAAGGTTAAATAATTATTTATTTTTTAAACTCCACCTGCATTTATTCCCACTGGGTTTATTAAAGCTATAATTCTGTTCAGTTCAGATGGCCAACTTGTGAGTGTTAAAGGCGTCGTTCTAACACTTTTACTTTAGTCTACTGTTAATACAATCCCCAAAACAGGTATTTCATTATTCAGTTCAGGTAAAGAATATGTCTTTCTGTTGTCCACAGGAAATCAAAGGATCACACCTGGGTTAGCAACAACACTTACTGGGACCTGAGGAGGGATCCAGGCTTTGCCCACCTGGACTGTCCTGTATTGTGGTGACCTGAGAATGGACCAGGGTATCTCCACCTGGACTGTCCTGTATTGTGGTGACCTGAGAAGGGAACCAGGGTATCTCCACCTGGACTGTCCTGTATTGTGGTGACCTGAGAAGGGAACCAGGGTATCTCCACCTGGACTGTCCTGTATTGTGGTGACCTGAGAAGGGAACCAGGGTATCTCCACCTGGACTGTCCTGTATTGTGGTGACCTGAGAAGGGAACCAGGGTATCTCCACCTGGACTGTCCTGTATTGTGGTGACCTGAGAAGGGAACCAGGGTATCTCCACCTGGACTGTCCTGTATTGTGGTGACCTGAGAAGGGAACCAGGGTATCTCTACCTGGACTGTCCTGTGTTGTGGTGACCTCAATGTGACTTCTGTGGCCACTGAAACAGGGAGGGACTACCTGAACTTGTCCAATAAGAAACGCTGTGTGTTCATAAGGCACCAAACAGAAGAAATCAGACTGAAACAGGGAGGGACTACCTGAACTTCCAGTCCAATAAGAAACATTGTTTTTTGTTTTCTATTGCAAAATGTTTTGCTACGGTGTGCACTTATTAACACAACCCTTTTTGGACTTCCTGTCTCTACCGTGACCCAGGCTGGCTCTGGTGGCTGGAGGCCTGCTGCTCTGTCCGTCTCATCGGTTACACCTCAAATGGCACCCTATTCCCTACCTAGTGCACTGCTTTTGAGCAGAGCCCTATGGGCCCAAGTAGTGCATCACACTGTAAAGGGAATAGGGTGTAATTTGGGACTTAGACACCGTCTTGCACATGCCCATCTACTGTCCATCCTTCCCCTCATGCTTGTTGCTGGTTTATCATCTATTGTGGTTTGAGAGTTCATCCAGTTTATTGCCTTAATAGACAATGTTTTTCCGAGTAGTGGATTAATGTAGGGTTTTTATGCAAGCAAACCCTCCGAATGTAGAGACAATTATGCAAAACTGTGTCCTGTTTTTACACCTGTAGTGTCTCGTTGTCCAGAATAGAGCACATGAGAAATACTGTATTCTTCAACAAGGTACTAAAGAATTAATTAACAACCTTGTTGGTTCTGCAAAGACTGTAAAATAATCCAACCCTTTTTGTATTGCCTCTCCTTGCTAACTACTAGCTACTAGTCTACATTAGCACAGCTGTTGACTGTATAACACTGTCTTAACACCTGCAGTTTTCTACCTCTGAGATGAGATTCCATGGTACTTGTAACACCACTGAGAAGGTGTACATGTCAAATATTTATTCTGCACCTGTCCATTGCCTTACTGGGTGAACTATATTGTGTTTAATTCTAATTTCAGTTAAAAAATAAACTGACATGTTTTAGAAGTGCACATGTGTTAATTAATTAAGTATGTTTATGAAGAGTTTAATTCTAAAATGCTATATATACATTTTCAGAAATGTTGGTAATTTAGCGTTTATTGTTTAAAGGTCATGAACAGTCAAAGTCATGTTTTGGACTGGGAGACTAGTCAGGATCGAGGGAAAGATGTACGGAGCAAAGTACAGAGGGATCCTTGACGAAAACCTGCTCCAGAACACTCAGGACCTCAGACTGGGGTGAAGGTTCACCTTCCAACAGGACGACGACCCAAAGAACACAGCTAACACAACGCAGGAGTGGCTTCGGGACAAGTCTCTGAATGTCCTTGAGTGGCCCAGCCAAAGCCCGGACTTGAACCCGATCGAACATCTCTGGAGAGACCTGAAAATAGCTGTGCAGCGACGCTCCCCATCCAACCTGACAGAGCTTGAGAGGATCTGCAGAGAAGAATGGGAGAAACTCCCCAAATACAGGTGTGCCAAGCTTGTAGCGTCATACCCAAGAAGACTTGAGGCTGTAATCGCTGCCAAAGGTGCTTCAACAAAGTACTGAGTAAAGGGTCTGAATACTTTAAAAAATATATATATATATGTGAAAATGTATATAAAACAGTTTTTGCTTTGTCATTATGGGGTATTGTGTGTAGATTGATGAGGGGAAAAAAAGCAATTTCATCCATTTTAGAATAAGGCTGTAACGTAACAAAATGTGGAAAAAGTCAAGGGGTTTCAATACTTTCCGAATGCACTGTATATGTTTCCCCTTTCATCTGTGTCTGGTTTTAGCTAATTACTGGCTGGCTAGGTCTATATAAATATATATATAATTTATGCAATTTCAAGGTTGTTTGAGTTGCTTTGTGTATCACCAAATTTGCTTGATGATTTTACTGCTCACTGCATCCAAGTAGCTTGACATAGGTGTTTCAAAGAGCGGTCTGTCAAGGCGAGCTCATGAACATAAGATCCCCGCTCACTGTCTTTTCAAACTTCCTGGTAGTTAGCCATGAAAGAAAAAGTACATTTCAGAATCACTGTTCAGGACCTTTAAAGAACTTTTGAAAGAGATATGTGTGTTTTTTCACCACCTAATCATGGCATGGGGTTGATCAATGACTGAATCTATTACTTGATGGTTTTATTTGAGAGAGACAAATAATCAATAGAGAAATAAGTAGTATTGCTAAGTTTTACACAGTCAAATTTTTAATAGAGAACTGTACAAATGTTATATTTTTTAAAGGGTTTAAAAAATCTATACAGTAATATGAGCTACACTACATGATCAAAAGTATGTGGACACCTGCTATTCGAACATCTCATTCCACAAAAGCATTAGTGAGGTCGGGCACTGATGTTGAGCAATTAAACAGGAAAGGGCATTTCCCAAACTGCCACAATGTTGGAAGCACAGAATCGTCTAGAATGTCATTGTATGCTGTAGCGTTAAGATTTCCCTTCATAAGTACTAAGGGGCCTAGCGCGAACCATGAAAAACAGACGCAGATGGTGAAGCGTGATTCATCACTCCAGAGATTTCCACTGCTCCAGAGTCCAATGGTGGTGAGCTTTACTCCAGCCGACACTTGGCATTGCGCATGTTGATCTTGAGCTAAAGAAAATCCCTATTCATACAGTAGTTTAGAGGTTCACCCTGCACAGGTAAAAGTTACCACAGAGATCATACATCCATGTAGATAGCATATAGATAGCATCAGAGTTCTCCTCAAATAGATATCAAACATGGCTGCAGTATATCATCCTATCACACATTCCAGTAGTCAGTCAGAGAGAGAGAGAGAGATCTACTTGGACCTCCAGCACACTCTCCACTTGGACCTTCCAGCTATGCACATTGGCCATATGTACACCAAGGTACTTGTATGAACTAACCTGTGCTACGATGAATTACATGTAAGAACTACTCATCAACACGGCTCCACTGCTATGAGGATGACAACACTTCATTAAGCTAAACCACATTATCCTTCCCTGTAACTTGGCACCATGGACATAACACTGGATGACAGCCAATTCCCTGCTCTTAAAAACAAAACAATACAGGCATGTTGCTCCTTGAGTTCTGTCTGCTTCTAGTGAAGTTAATCTCTGATTAAATAAAACAGAAGTGAAGAGCAGGAATGCAAGAGTGGAAGAGGACAGTTTCCCAAGAAGGGGTTAAGATAGAGACTCATCCTACTAGTATGTAATGAACTCTTAGCTAATGCATTTTAGACATACTGGTATCTCATTCTTAAGAGCATATCTCTACAACCTGTCAGAGTCATAAGGGCCCAGAGGAAGAATTGGTGAGAACCTGGTATTGAAGCTCTTGCAGATTGTTGAAATAAAACAATTAAGGAAAATATACAGCCTGCTTTGGATAGCCTTGAATGACACACAACCAACATTCTGGTCTACAATTAGTTCCTGTTTGTATTTCTTGGTTGCTACTCTGTTGTGATAAACTATTTTTCACTGGAAAGTGAACCTATTGTGTTTGCATTATTGAGTGTCTTGCCAACTTTCATGTGTGTGAAATGTATTTAGAATGCTCTTCAGAAGCTGTTGTATTGTTTGAGGGTTCATGTGTTCATCCTAGGTTTGTTTCTGATGTATTGATTGAGGGTTCATGTGTTCATCCTAGGTTTGTTTCTGATGTATTGATTGAGGGTTCATGTGTTCATCCTAGGTTTGTTTCTGATGTATTGATTGAGGGTTCATGTGTTCATCCTAGGTTTGTTTACTGATGTATTGATTGAGGGTTCATGTGTTCATCCTAGGTTTGTTTCTGTTGTATGTATTGAGTGTTCATGTGTTCATCCTAAGTTTGTTTGTTTGTGTCTTTGTCATCTGCTGCAGCCAGAAACACGATTCACCACCATCTCTCAGATGTTTGCCAAAGCCACAAAAGCCTTTGTGAAGGACACAGATCATGAGGGTCGCCTGATCCCTGTGTCCAGTCTGAACGACACAGACAAACTGAATCTCCGATCACTCATTGTCAAGACCAGGCACAGATTCTTCTGGCAGGAACCCAAATACCAGTCCGCTGGCTTTAACCTGGGTGATGTCCTGAAGCCTGGGGAGCCTGGAGACACACCTGTAAGCCCAAGTAAGCACCAGAGCAGCCCATTAGTGACACAGAACTATAGGTTGTTGTTGTTCTAAAATATCTCACCATTGATTCCATTATTTATTCTACTCATGTTTTTCTGAGCAGATTATGAAAATGATAATGTCATGGATGTGTCTGTTATAGATATGTGTTGTGGTATAATATCATAGAGTTGTTCATTATAATGTTGAACTTTCCCTCAGTCGTCAAGGAGAGTGACTTTGTGGACTACAGTGGGACATTTGGTGACAGTAAAGGTAACAATGCAGATGGAAATTTGGAGGCAATGGTGGCTGATTTCAACCTTACCGTGGGAGGGAAATGGTCCACCAATCAGAAGCTGTCCCTTGGCTGCCTGAACAAAGAGAAGGTTGATGTGAAGGAGACAGGTGAGTTATTGTCACGTTCGGGTGTGTAGAGAGTAGACCAAGGCGCAGCGTAGCGATAGTTCCACATCATTTATTTCAGTAATAATACAGCAGTATGTAATCTTATTCCCGTACTGCTTGTCTAAACGCAGCCATACAGGCATAATACAGCAGTATGTAATCTTATTCCCGTGCTGCTTGTCTAAACGCAGCCATACAGGCATAATACAGCAGTATGTGATCTTATTCCTGTGCTGCTTGTCTAAACGCAGCCATACAGGCATAATACAGCAGTATGTAATCTTTTCCTGTGCTGCTTGTCCTCCAGGTGCAGCATGTGGCAGCAGGGAGGGGGGAGACCCTCTGGTGCAGGTCTGGCTGTTCTGACTGAGGAGGATGAGTTTGGGATGACAGAGAGTCTCTTTGCCCTCTCCAATGTGGAACTTGCAAGATTGAACGCGGACGCAGAGTTCACAATGACTTAAATTATTTCTCCTGGACACGTATTCCACCCTGTTAGGGCAAACGAATAACAATCACAAAATGTTAAAAATTTAAATATATACAGTGGGGAGAACAAGTATTTGATACACTGCAGATTTTGCAGGTTTTCCCACTTACAAAGCATGTAGAAGTCTGTAATTTTTATCATAGGTACTCTTCAACTGTGAGTGACGGAATCTAAAACAAAAATCCAGAAAATCACATTGTATGATTTTTAAATAATTCATTTGCATTTTATTGCATGACATAAGTATTTGATACATCAGAAAAGCAGAACTTAATATTTGGTACAGAAACCTTTGTTTGCAATTACAGAGATCATACGTTTCCTGTAGTTCTTGACCAGGTTTGCAGCAGGGATTTTGGCCCACTCCTCCATCCAGATCCTTCAGGTTTCGGGGCTGTCGCTGGGCAATACGGACTTTCAGCTCCCTCCAAAGAATTTCTATTGGGTTCAGGTCTGGAGACTGGCTAGGCCACTCCAGGACCTTGAGATGCTTCTTACGGAGCCACTCCTTAGTTGCCCTGGCTGTGTGTTTCGGGTCATTGTCATGCTGGAAGACCCAGCCACGACCCATCTTCAATGCTCTTACTGAGGGAAGGAGGTTGTTGGCCAAGATCTCGCGATACATGGCCCCATCCATCCTCCCCTCAATACGGTGCAGTCGTCCTGTCCCCTTTGCAGAAAAGCATCCCCAAAGAATGATGTTTCCACCTCCATGCTTCACGGTTGGGATGGTGTTCTTGGGGTTGTACTCATCCTTCTTCTTCCTCCAAACACGGCGAGTGGAGTTTAGACCAAAAAGCTCTATTTTTGTCTCATCAGACCACATGACCTTCTCCCATTCCTCCTCTGGATAATCCAGATGGTCATTGGCAAACTTCAGACGGGCCTGAACATGCGCTGGCTTGAGCAGGGGGACCTTGCGTGCGCTGCAGGATTTTAATCCATGACGGCGTAGTGTGTTACTAATGGTTTTCTTTGAGACTGTGGTCCCAGCTCTCTTCAGGTCATTGACCAGGTCCTGCCGTGTAGTTCTGGGCTGATCCCTCACCTTCCTCATGATCATTGATGCCCCACGAGGTGAGATCTTGCATGGTGCCCCAGACCAAGGGAGATTGACCGTCATCTTGAACTTCTTCCATTTTCTAATAATTGCGCCAACAGTTGTTGCCTTCTCACCAAGCTGCTTGCCTATTGTCCTGTAGCCCATCCCAGCCTTGTGCAGGTCTACAATTTTATCCCTGATGTCCTTACACAGCTGTTTGATTGAGTGTGTGGAGTCCGTTTGATTGAGTGTGTGGACAGGTGTCTTTTATACAGGTAACAAGTTCAAACAGGTGTAGTTAATACAGGTAATGAGTGGAGAACAGGAGGGCTTCTGAAAGAAAAACTAACAGGTCTGTGAGAGCCGGAATTCTTACTGGTTGGTAGGTGATCAAATACTTATGTCATGCAATAAAATGCAAATTAATTATTTAAAAATCATACAATATGATTTTCTGGATTTTTGTTTTAGATTCCGTCTCTCACAGTTGAAGTGTACCTATGATAAAAATTACAGACCTCTACATGCTTTGTAAGTAGGAAAACCTGCAAAATCGGCAGTGTATCAAATACTTGTTCTCCCCACTGTAACAATAATTACATTTTCTTGTGCATTATGTGTCCCTTGTTCTATTATATTTGTTTATTGACTAAAAATAATTACCAAACCATGTTGTATATGTGTTCATTGTGTTTTGTTTAGTGTGAACCGACAGTTTATAGTCTCTAATAAAAAAAAAGTTAATCCCTTCAATCTCTGCAAATAAACACAATAACACACAAAACATTTTAAACTATTGTTCATTTATTTTTTGAAATTGTTCAGCTAACAGGGTGGAATGTAACATAACAGGGGTGAAATTACCACCAAACAATGAACAGAAAATCAACCACTCATTGGCCTAAACCACTAAACACTGATGCCTTTCTTTAACCTGAACAATGTGAATATAAAGTTAAAAAACGGTGCCCCAACCGCTAACCGCTAACCCCATATCCACCAAGCCGCCCCTTCCTTTCCCCCAGATTTTCACATCTGTTGTTGGATGTACCTCCATGTTGACTTGTCAAGTTGCACAGACCTTTTATTAAGTGCCTGTGGCTCTTCAATCAAACATAGGAGCTGCTGGTCAGCATACCAGCTGATGTCCTTGCGTGGACCTGGCCAGCGGAACTTGTTCACACCGTTCGGCTTCATCTGGGTCAGCATCTCTCCTCTCTCTGTAACGCCTCTGCATTTCTGCAGCGCTTAGAGCTGGAGACATTTCCTAACAAATGTTCACCATTTATTTTGTTACCTTTAATTTAAACAATTTGTAAATTTAACACAAAAAAAATACACCTGGCTATTCTGAATATATTAATTAGTTAATTCATATAGAAAGCCCTCCATAACATTAAGGTACAGTGAATAATTTTTTATATTGTGTACTCCAAAATGTATGCCGTTAAACTACAAGTATTGGATTCACCATTTAGAAACGATAACGATTTTTTTTACATAGTTCCCCTATTTCAGGGCTCCTAGAAATATAGGGACACATTAACATAATGTGAAAAGTAGTCTTGTTTAGTATTTGGTTGCATATCCTTTACATGCAAGAGAAGAGCCAAAAAAAGATAAAATGCTTCACTATCTCAAATATGCAGGGCACTGTATATTAAATTGCATACATAGCTAACAGTTGCAAGCACGCAACATCAAATATATGCATCTTATTAGAAAACATTTGTTTACTCCATTTTCTATTAATATTTCCACCCTGTTAGGTGCATGTTCCACTCTGTTAGGTTTACACAACTAACAGGGGGACCTAACAGGGTGGAGTGTTAGCCCTAGCTCTGTGAGTGATCATGATCTAGCTAGCATGAGTCCCTACATGTGAACAGCATTTTACTTCTAATATAAAACCATGTTTGAAACTATAGAATGTTATACATTTTCTTAATAAAGTAGCCTAACAGGGTGGAACTTTAAGGTTTTGACAAACAGGTTGACAATATAAAACTTAAAAAAAATAGATAAAACCAACAGTTCATACTTACTTCAGTTGAATTCCAGCCACAGGAAATGATGTCATTTCATGAACATTATGTCATGGGAAGTGTAGGCTGATTTTTTAAAGCAGAAAAACTACAAACTAACAGGGTGGAAGATACTGTATACCCTATACCACACAACATACTGTATAACCTATACCTCTACACAACATACTGTATACCCTATACCACACAACAGTGTATACCCTATACCACACAACATACTGTATACCCTATACCACACAACATACTGTATACCCTATACCTCTACACAACATACTGTATACCCTATACCTATACACAACATACTGTATACCCTATACATCTACACCCTCTATAAATATACATCCTCTACACCCTCTACACATCTACACCCTCTACACACTCTATACATATACACCCTCTATACATATACACCCTCTATACATATACACCCTCTACGCACCTACACCCTCTACGCACCTACACCCTCTACGCACCTACACCCTCTACGCACCTACACCCTCTACGCACCTACACCCTCTACGCACCTACACCCTCTACGCACCTACACCCTCTACGCACCTACACCCTCTACGCACCTACACCCTCTACGCATCTACACCCTCTACGCATCTACACCCTCTATGCATCTACACCCTCTACACATATACACCCTCTACACATATACACCCTCTATGCATCTACTTTCTCATCTATTCTCCTTCATTCACACACAACATACTGTATACCCTACACCTCTACACAACATACCGTATACCCTATACCTCTACACAACATACTGTATACCCTATACCACACAACATACCGTATACCCTATACCTCTACACACCGTATACCCTATACCTCTACACAACATACTGTATACCCTATACCTCTACACAACATACTGTATACCCTATACCACACAACATACTGTATACCCTATATCTCCACACAACATATTGTATACCCTATACCTCCACACAACATATTGTATACCCTATACCTCCACACAACATATTGTATACCCTATACCTCCACACAACATACCGTATACCTCTACACAACATACTGTATACCCTATACCACACAACATACTGTATACCCTATAACTCCACACAACATAATGTATACCCTATACATCTACACAACACACTGTATACCCTATAACTCCACACAACATACTGTATACCCTATACCTCTATATATACCTATACCCCTACACCTGCACCCTTGGCCAGCAAGAGAAATCATCTTTAACTGGAAAAGTAAACTCCAGTTGCTGCTCCTACTCACTGCATACCGGGGTGTTGTGGGTCGCATCGAAATAAATGGCGGTTTTCATGGTGTTGTTCACCTTGTAGACTTTACTGGACTCCGGAGAAAATGAACAGTGTTGCTTGGTGAGTGCATCAGACAATGTGTTCTCCCCTCACTTTGGCATTCCGTTCGTGGGAACTCGTTGTCTCTCGAGCGATCTGAACGTCCAAGTGCCGATGCATTTGTTTCTGGATACGAACATTACAAACTTTTGTTGCTACCAATATCTAATGGTTTTAAATTATTTTTTTGTGTTGTCTGGCAATTCGCCTACATATTTTACTCTCAGTAGGTCTTACAAGAAAGATACGCCATGTAACGGTTTTAAACAGAGGTGTTTAAATTAAATTATAGACAAACATGCCCCATTAATCCATGGTGTAATAATCCATGGTTTTCGGCCGAGCTTTCTTCTATTATTCATGAGCGCAATCTAGTATGGGCCAAGGTTCTGCTGCTGATTGGCTTTTATTTAGGCAGCTGCGAAATAAATGTTCTTCGCTGCTCAGGAAAGGCCATGTCTGATTATTTCTTATCGGTAACTACTGAAAACCTGAATGACCCTAGAAAGTTTTGGAAAACTATTAAGTCTATTTCTGGTAATAGTCAGGCTAATGAATTGCCATCATGCATTGTGAAGGACTCGTTTTCTGTGTATGACAAAACAGAAATGCTTAACTGTTTTAACGAACACTTTGTATCATCTGGTAAGCTGTTTGACTCCGTTACTGTCTCTGATCAACCCTGTATTGAGGAACCTGTGATACCTGGTCAGACTTTCAGTTTTCAGCCATTCACAGTCCAGGAAGAACATAAAGCCCTGAAATCTTTAGATCTGAAAAAGCCTGCAGGTCCAGATCTACTTGATCCCTGCTTTTTGAAACTGGCAGCTGATTTTATAGCTGAACCACTTACATATCTGTTCAATCTTACCCTGGAATGCAATGAAATACCAGAGATATGGAAGTCGTCATTTGTTTTACCATTGTTTAAAGAGGGTGATACTTCTCTTTTAAACAACTATAGGCCAATCTCGAAGCTATCACCCCTGGTTAAAATCCTTGAAACCCTTGTTATCTATTTATCAATCAGGCTTCAGGAAGGAGCATAGCACAGTCACAGCAGCCATGAAGGTTTTAAATGACATTACTACTGCTCTCGATAAAAAACAACACTGTGTCTCACTTTTTATTGATCTTTTGATACAGTAGATCACGCTATACTGAAGAAAAGGCTGTCAAGCATAGGTCTCTCTCAGCACACTGTGTCATGGTTTGCTAACTATCTATCAAATAGAACTCAGTGCACAAAATGTAATGGGCTCGCATCTGATACATTGTCTGTTTTAAGTGGTGTTCCCCAGGGCTCTGTACTGGGTCCTCTTTTATTTAATATTTATATTAATGACCTAGATAAAAATGTACTAAATGCCCAATTTCACTTTTATGCCGATGACACTGTTATTTATTGTTGTGCCTCGACTTTAGCAAAAGCTTTTCAGAATTTACAAACTGCTTTTAATGCTGTTCAATATACCTTATGTCAATTGAGGCTTGTTCTTAATGTAGAAAAAAACAAACTAATGGTGTTCTCCAAAGCCAGAAAGAAACGTTTAAATCTTCCATGCATTACTATCTGCCAGGGAAATGTGATCAAGGCAGTGACTTCGTATAAATATCTTGGAATTGTAATTGACGATGACCTGGCATTTAAATTGCATATACTGCAACTTGCCAAAAAACTGAGGTTGAAGCAGGGATTTTATTTTAGAAATAAGGCTTGTATGTAATGTAATATCTAGTGTTGTTCTTGTCTATAACCATTCTGTAATTTGTGGACTCCAGGAAGAGTAGCTGCTGCATGTGCAATAGTTAATCCAAAGCAATTTACAGTCATGCATGAATACTCTCCTGTATTCTCTTGTTGATTAGCCCTCATTACATATTCGTCGCCAAACCCACTGGCTCCAGGTAATCTATATGTCTTTACTAGGTAAATCCCCGTCTAATCTCAGCTCGCTGGTCACCATAGCAACACCCACCCATAGCATGCGCTCCAGCAGGTATATTTCACTGGTCATCCCCAAAGCCAACACCTCCTTTGGCCGCCATTCCTTCCAGTTCTCTGCTGCCAATGACTGGAACGAATTGCAAAAATCCTTAAAGCTAGAGGTTCCTATCTCCCTCAATAAACTAAGCATCAGCTGCTCAGAGCTGCTTATCGATCACTGCACCTGTATATAGCCCTTCTGTAAATAGCCCACCCTACTACCTCATCCCCATATTGTTATTTTTGCTCATTTGCACTCCAGTATCTCTATTTGCACATCTATCACTCCAGTGTTTAAAGCTTTAATTTGTAATTTATTTCACCACTATGGCCTATTTATTGCCCTACCTTCCTAACCTTACTACATTTGCACACTCTGTATATAGATTCTCTATTGTGTTATTGACTGTACGTTTGTTTATTCTCATGTGTAACCCTGTTGTTTTTTGATGCACTGCTTTGCTTTGTCTTTGCCAGGTCGCAGTTGTAAATGAGAACTTGTTCTTAACTGGCCTACCTGGTTAAATAAAGGTGAAAGAAAAAATATATATAAAAAAAATATATTACAAATACCTTTTACGTATGGGTGGTCCTGGGAATCGAACCCACTACCCTGTGCCATGTTCTACCAACTGCGCTACAGAGGACCATATTCTCTCTTTCAATTCAATTCAAAGGGCTTTATTGGCATGGGAAACGTATGTTTACATTGATAAACAAAAGTGAAATAAACAATTAAAAAAATTAACAATAAACATTAATCTCACAAAATATGATGTAAGAATATTTGAAGATAAATACACAACGCAGGGAATTAACAATCAATGGAAATAGTTGTTTTTCAGTTCAACATCTATTTAGAATCTGTTTATAGGGCTGGTTTGCACTTTTCTTGTGGCAACAGGTCACCTCTGTGTCTCTCGGTGCGTGCGTGCCTGCTCTCTCTCTCTCTCTCTCTCTCTCTCTCTCTATCTCTCTCTCTCTCTCTCTCTCTCTCTCTCTCTCTCTCTCTCTCTCTCTCTCTCTCTCTCTTCTCTCTCTCTCTCTCTCTCTCTCTCTCTCTCTCTCTCTCTCTCTCTCTCTCTCTCTCTCTCCTCTCTCTCTCTCTCTCTCTCTCTCTCTCTCTTCTCCTCTCTCTCTCTCTCTCTCTCTTCCTCTCCTCTCTCTCTCTCTCTCTCTCTCTCTCTCTCTCTCTCTCTCTCTCTCTCTCTCTCTCTCTCTCTCTCTCTCTCTCTCTCTCTCTCTCTCTCTCTCTCTCTCTCTACACTAAAGAAGCCAGGCCTTTCACGGTGATACTCATGACAAGAGGAAGGTATCCAGGCTGGTCCTTCATCTCTGATTGAAGGACCAGCCTGTCCTCCTCTCTCTTCAGTGTAACTTTAGAGTGACCAAAGAGACTCTCTGTCCTCCCAAACTCCTCCTCCTCAGTCAGAACAGCCAGGCCTGCATCTCTCAGAGAGAGGGTCTCCCCCCTCCCTGCTGCCACATGCTGCACCTGGAGGACAAGCAGCACAGGAATAAGATTACATGCATGCTTTCCTAAAAGGCCATACAGGACTGGAGGCTCAATCAAGCAGGTGTGAACTCACCAGGATCTGCAGGGCCTGTAAGACTGGAGGACTGCAACAGGATCCCAACACAGAGAGACCCTCATCTGTCATTCCTGGAGAAATAAATATGCACACATATAGAACCAAAGTAGTGAACCTAGTTTCCCAGTAACTGATCAAATAAAAACTACTCTCTATCTCACCATCCATGGCACTGACAATGAGGTGGATGGCACTGAAAAGTAAGGATCTGAGCTTGTCCTCATCCTTCTCAACACATTGGTCTACAAGATCCAGTATGGTCTGGACTGTCTGTCTCTCAGACTCTTCCAGATCACCCAGGTCAGGAGTCTCACCATCACACATCTGATCCAGCTGTGACGAGACAAAGAGAGAAAGAGAAAGACAAAACGTTCCACTGTAATAGTGAAGGTGTAAACTTGTCAGTAGAAAACCTCAACAGTATATTTGACCTCTCAGCTTCTCTATCAAATCTAAACATTTCAAACAGAAAACTGAAGAAAATGAACATTAATGACAAATGGTTTGATGAAGAATGTAAAAACCTAAGAAAGAATTTGAGAAACCTGTCCAACCAAAAACATAGAGACCCAGAAAACCTGAGCCTACGCCTTCACTATGATGAATCACTAAAACAATACAGAAATACACAACGAAAAAGAAGTAGTCAGAAATCAGCTCAATGTAATTGAAGAATCCATAAACTCTAACCACTTCTGGGAAAATTGGAAAACACTAAACAAACAACAACACGAAGAGCTATCTATCCAAAACAGAGATGTCTGGGTAAACCACTTCTCTAATAGTTTTGGCCCTATAACAAAGAACAAATAAATATACATGATCAAATACCAATCTTAGAATCAACTATTAAAGACTACCAGAACCCACTGGATTCCCCAATTACATTGAATGAACTACAGGACAAAATACAAACCCTCCAACCCCAAAAGGCCTGTGGTGTTGATGGTATCCTCAATATAATGATAAAATCTATAGACCACAAATTCCAATTGGCTATACTTAATCTCTTTAACATCATCCTTAGCTCTGGCATCTTCCACAATATTTGGAACCAAGGACTGATCACCCCAATCCACAAAAGTAGAGACAGATTTGACCCCAATAACTACCGTGGGATACGCGTCAACAGCAACCTTTGGAAAATCCTCTGCATTATCATTAACAGCAGACCCGTCAGTGAAAACAATGTACTGAGCAAATGTCAAATTACCGTACGACAGACCACGTATTCACCCTGCACATCCTAATTGACAAACAAACAAACCAAAACAAAGGCAAAGTCTTCTCATGCTTTGTTTATTTCAAAAACGATTTTGACTCAATTTGGCATGAGGGTCTGCTATACAAATTGATGGAAAGTGGTGTTGATAGAAAAACATAAAACATTATAAAATCCATGTGCACAAACAAAAAGTGTGCGGTAAAAATTGCAACACACATTTCTTTTCACAGGGATGTGGGGTGAGACAGGAATGCAGCTTAAATCCCACCCTCTTCAACATATATATCAACGAATTGGCGAGGGCACTAGAACAGTCTGCAGCAACCGGCCTCACCCTACTAGAATCTGAAGGCAAATGTCTACTGTTTGCTGATGATCTGGTGCTTCTGTCCCCAACCAAGGACATAGATCTTCTGCATAGATTCTGTCAGACCTGGGCCCTGACAGTAAATCTCAGTAAGACAAAAATGATGGTGATCCAAAAAAACACAAATACAAATTCCATCTAGACACTGTTGCCATAGAGCACACAAAAAACTATACATACCTCGGCCTAAACATCAGCACCACAGGTAATTTCCACAAAGCTATGAACGATCTGAGAGACAAGGCAAGAAGGGCCTTCTATGCCATCAAAAGGACAACATACCAATCAGGATATGGCAAAAAATACTTGAATCCGTTATAGAACCCATTGCCCTTTATGGTTGTGAAGTATGGGGTCCGCTCACCAACCAATAATTCACAAAATGGGACAAACACCAAATTGAGACTCTGCATGCAGAATTCTGCAAAAACATCCCCTGTGTAGAACGTAAAACACCAAATAATGCATGCAGAGCAGAATTAGGCCGATACCCGCTAATTATCTAAATCCAGAAAAGATCAATTAAATTCTACAACCACCTAAAAGGAAGAGATTCCCAAACCTTCCATAACAAAGCCATCACCTACAGAGAGATGAACCTGGAGAAGAGTCCCCTAAGCAAGCTGGTCCTGGGGCTTTGTTCACAAACACAAACAGACCCCACAGAGCCCCAGGACAGCAACAGAATTAGACCCAACCAAATCATGAGAAAACAAAAAGATAACTACTTGACACATGGGAAAGAATTTACAAAGAAACTGATCAAACTAGAACCCTATTTGGCCCTAAACAGAGAGTACACAGTGGCAGAATACCTGACCAACTGTGACTAACCCAAAATTAAGGAAATCTTTGACTATGTACAGACTCGGTGAGCATTGCCTTGCTATTGAGAAAGGCCGCCGTAGGCAGACCTGGCTCTAAAGAGAAGACAGGCTATGTGTACACTGCCCACAAAATGAGGTGGAAACTGAGCTGCACTTCCTAACCTCCTGCCAAATGTATGACCATATTAGAGATTAGACTGACCCACAAAGAATTTGAAAACAAATCCAATTTCGATAAACTCCAATATCTATTGGGTGAAATACCAGTGTGCAATCACAGCAGCAAGGTTTGTGACCTGTTGCCTCAAGAAAAGGGCAACCAGTGAAGAACAAACACCATTGTAAATACAACCTATATTTATGCAGAGTTGCAAAGAAAAAGCCATATCTCAGACGGGTACCATTTAATGAAGCTGCCAGTTGAGGACTTGTGTGACCTGTTTCTCAAACTAGACACTCTAATGTACTTGTCCTCTTGCTCAGTTGTGCTTTCTATTCTGGTTAGAGCCAGTTTGTGCTGTTCTGTGAAGGGAGTAGTACACAGTGTTGTACAAGATCTTCAGTTTCTTGGCAATTTCTCACATGGAATAGCCTTCATTTCTCAGAACAAGAATAGACTGACGAGTTTCAGAAGAAAGTTATTTGTTTCTGGCCATTTTGAGCCTGTAATCGAATGCTGATGCTCCAGATACTCAACTAGTCTAAAGGCCAGTTTTATTGCTTCTTTAATCAGCACAACAGTTTTCAAAAGGGTTTTCTAATGATCAATTAGCCTTTTAAAATGATAAACTTGGGTTAGCTAACACAACGTACCATTGGAACACAGGAGTGATGGTTGCTGATAATGGGCCTCTTTACGCCTATGTTAGAAATCAGCCGTTTCCAGCTACAATAGTCATTTACAACATTAACAATGTCCACTCTATTTCTGATCAATTTGATGTTATTTTAATAGACAAAAAAAAATCAGCTTTTCTTTCAAAAACAAGGAAATTTCTAAGTGACCCCAAACTTTTGAACGGTAGAGTGTGTGTACAATGTGTGTGTGTCTGTATGTGTGTGCATTTGGGCCTTGTTTCTGTACGTCCCACTCACCACACTCTCCAGCACACTGACTGCCTCTCTGTCCTCCATGGTTGTCTTGAGGAGCTGGAGCAGAGAGGAGCGTTTGGCTGCCGGCAGGACTGACAGCAGCTGGAAATGATCACTCAGTTTCTCCAGTTCTGTCAACACAAACACAGAGACCATTTGTCAAAGTGTGATCAGTGTTTTTTTAATATACCAAGTGTGGTAACTTTGTTCTCTTTGATTGGTAATTACAATGTAAATATTGAACATTCCATTCAGTAGACTACATGTTGACCAGCCATTCCATTCAGTAGACTACATGTTGACCAGACATTCCATTCAGTAGACTACATGTTGACCAGACATTCCATTCAGTAGACTAAATGTTGACCAGACATTCCATTCAGTAGATTACATGTTGACCAGACATTCCATTCAGTACACCACATATTGGCCCCTAGACAGGAGGCATTACCCTCCACTGTCATTATTACCTTTGTTCAGATTTAGGGGGCTGTTGGCATCAAAGCAGTCTCCCAGGTCCATAATTCCATCCCCTTCCAACCCATCCTTTGACCTAACCTTTTCAAAGCCCCCACTTTTGCGAATGAGACACAGCTCTGTGGAAAAGAGCAGACAACAGCCATAACCAGTCACACACAGGCAGATAGAGTGGCTGTACTAAATACAGTGAGGAACGTAGAAGCTGGCTGTGTACTTTATCATGGTACTTAACATGCAGCTATAACTGGGACATTGATAAACCATACACTTCCTCACCAAACTGTCCATTGCATTTGACGTAGAGTTCAATCAGACTGTAGGCCATGACAGTATTTGCAGGAATGCCCAGTGACACATCACTATCTGTCTGAGTACTGCCGCTCTGCTTCATAGAGGCCTGTGGAGAAAATGTCAAAATCAGTCAGAGACGTTTGGTTCACAGACAACCCAGATTCTAACCCAGACAGTCACCTATACGACACCATTACATCTTCAGGAAGTGGCTCTAATGACAAAAACAGGAAATGATGTAGTAACTAGAGAAGTGTAACCTAAAAAAAAAAGTCCTATCTCAAGAGGTAATTTTTTTTGTATGACTATATAAAGTGCCTATTAAGTGCCAATAAAATAAGGAAACTTGACCATAACCAGGGTTACCCTTGTGACATGGGGAATGGAAGCTTGTTGTTTGCAGGGAGTGTTACACTCGACCCACTCAGTTTTCCAGCACAAAACACCAGAAAATTGCCTAAAAGAGTAGAACCAGCTCACCTGCTTTTACACTATGATTTGACTGTTAGATTTGAACACACAGTGGCGCCGAAGAAGATGGAAGACGTTTTACGTGTCCCTGACCAATTGTGTTTTTTTGCGTTGTTTGTAACTTTTTAAAGCACCAGTGACTCGATCAATAAAAAAGTGGTCAGATGAAGCAGATGCTAAGCTACAGGACTGTTTTGCTAGCACAGACTGGAATATGTTCAGGGATTCTTCCGATTGCATTGAGGAGTTTACCACATCAGTTGTTGGCTTCATCAATAAGTGCATCAATGATGTCATCCCCACAGTGACTGTACGTACATACCCCAATCAGAAGCCATGGATTACAGGCAACATCCGCACTGAGCTAAAGGCTAGAGCTGCCGCTTTCAAGGAGCGGGACTCTAACCCGAAAGCTTATAAGAAATCCTGCTATGCCCTCTGACGAACCATCAAACAGGCAAAGTGTCAATACAGGACTAAGATCGAATCGTACTACACCGGCTCTGACGCTCGTCGGATGTGGCAGGGCTTGTAAACCATTAGACTACAAAGGGAAGCACAGCCGAGAGCTGCAACAAGCAACAAGTCCCTGATTGAGTCTGTAATACCAACATAGTCCCTGTGCCCAAGAACACTAAGGTAACCTGCCTAAATGACGACAGACTTGTAGCACTCATGTCTGTAGCCATGAAGTGCTTTGAAAGGCTGGTCATGGCTCACATTAACACCATTATCCCAGAAACCATAGACCCACTCAATTTCCATACCGCTCAAACCAATCCACAGATGATGCAATCTCTATTGCACTCCACACTGCCCTTTCCCAGCTGGGCAAAAGGAACACCTATGTGAGAATGCTATTCAGCTCAGCGTTCAACACCATAGTGCCCTCAAAGCTCATCACCAAGCTAAGGATCCTAGGACTGAACACCTCCCTCTGCAACTGGATCCTTGACTTCCTGACGGGCCGCCCCCAGGTGGTAAGGGTAGGTCACAACACATCAGCCACGCTGATCCTCAACATTGGGGCCCCTCAGGATTGCGTGCTCAGTCCCCTCCTGTACTCCCTGTTCACCCATGACTGCACAGGCAGGCACGACTCCAACACAATCATTAAGTTTGCAGATGACACAACAGTGGTAGGCCTGATCACGGACAACAACGAGACAGCCTATAGGGAGGAGATAAGAGACCTGGCCGTGTAGTGCCAGGATAACAACCTCTCCCTCAATGTAATCAAGACAAAGGAGATGATTATGGACTATAGGAAAAGGAGGAGGACCGAGCACGCCCCCATTCTCATCGACAGGGCTGGAGTGGAGCAGGTTGAGAGCTTCAAGTTCCTTGGTGTCGACATCACCAACAAACTAGAATGGTCCAAACACACCAAGACAGTCGTGAAGAGGGCAGGACAAAGCCTATACTCTCTCTGGAGACTGAAAATGTTTTGCATGGGTCCTCAGATCCTCAAAAGGTTCTATAGCTGCAACATCGAGAGCATCCTGACTGGTTGCATCACTGCCTGGTATGGCAACTGCTCGGCCTCCGACTGCAAGGCACTACAGAGGGTAGTGCGTATGGCCCAGTACATCACTGGGGCCAAGCTTCCTGTCATCCAGGACCTGTATACCAGCCGTGTCAGAGGAAGGCCCTAAAAATTGTCAAAGACTCCAGCCACCCCAGTCATAGAGTGTTCTCTTTGCTACCGCATAGCAAGCAGTACCGGAGCGCCAAGTCTAGGTCCAAAAGTTTTCTCAACAGCTTCTACCCCCAAGCCATAAGACTCCTGAACAGCTAATCAAATGGCTACCCGGACTATATTCACTGTCCCCACCCGCCCCCCCAACGCCTCTTCTTAGGGCTTGTAAGTAAGCATTTCACTGTAAGGTCTACATTTGTTGTATTCGGTGCACGTGACAAATAAACTTTGATTTGATTTGAATATTTCTTTAGAAAAATGTTTCACCATATTAAAACGAAAGTTCAGTTCACGTAACAGGGTTGACCTTAAAATGAGGGGCAGACGTAAATGAATCACTAATCACATGAAATAAATAATAATCTTCAGAAATTACTTTATCAAAACAACAAAATAACTAGGTGATGGTGAAAAGGAGACCTTTTGGGATAAGTGGTAGAAGTCACAGAGGGAGAGACATGTAAAAATGCTGAATTCTAGGTTTGTTTAAGTCTTTATTCATATAAGAACTTTAAAAAATTGTTCAACGACCCAGCTACAGCATTCTGACTAGAGCAAGAGAAGGTATTACCACTACTGATCTGTGAGTATCTCTGGTGTAAAGTACTTAAGTAAAAATACTTTAAAGTACTACCTAAGTAGTTATTTTGGGTATCTGTACTTTACTTTACTATTTATATTTTTTATTTTACTTCACTACATTAGAAAAAAAACATACTTTTTAATCCATACATTTTCCCTGACACCCAAAAGAGAACATCCCTGGTCATCCCTACTGATCTGGCGGACCCACTAAACACAAATGGTCATCCCTACTGATCTGGCGGACCCACTAAACACAAATGGTCATCCCTACTGATCTGGCGGACCCACTAAACACAAATGGTCATCCCTACTGATCTGGCGGACCCACTAAACACAAATGGTCACCCCTACTGATCTGGCGGACCCACTAAACACAAATGCTTAGTTTGTATATTATGTCTGAGTGTTGCAGTGTGCCCCTGGCTATCAAAAATAAAAAGCTGTCTGTCGTCTGGTTTGCTTAATATAAGGAATATGAAATGATTTATACTTTTACTACTTAAGTATATTTTAGTAATTACATGTTCTTTTGATACATAAGTATATTTAACTGACTTTCACTTTTACTTGAGTAATTTTTATTAAGGTATCTTTACTTTTATTCAAGTTTGACAATTTGGTACTTTTTCCACCACTGGTGAGTATTACCACTACTGAACAGACATCTGTGATCTGTCAATATGGTCCTGACATGTACTTTAATTTACGTAGGCCTAGCTATCATAAAGTGAGTTTATTTATATTTTACAACAGAGAAAATCTAAATCTGAGTTACCAGTAATATATGTTTTTATTTTTTTTCCCACTCATGAAAATATGATTAATACGTCATTCACTTCAGTAGAATGCTTGGTCATCTTTCCTCCTACCTTCACGCTCAGGGCCACACAGGCGCTCATGTTGGCTCCTAAACTGCCGCCCTTACAGACATTGTTTGTGACCCGGCAAGGTAGTGACGTCATAATCCTCTCCGTCAAGACGCCAAACACTGCCCTGGGATTCACACAGGTCTGCTTGATCACAGGATGGGACATGTCCAGAACTCTGCAGGAGGGAGCCATCATAGGTCAGATTTCATAGAAATCTGGAAAGCTACTTTAAAAGTAAAAAAATTGATGTACCAATCACAGATTGTCCCTTTAAGCTAAGCTGGTAGTGAAAACAGTGAGGATGTAGTTTAAGTTTAAGGAAGTTGTTAAACCAGTACAGTTAAACCTATTTGTTATCTGAAAGCACTTCAACCAGAAAATGTCCTTTTTACACCAGATACCTGCCTGATGTCATTGCAACCAGTTTTGCCCGCTGGTCTTGGATGTAAATATTGACTCCTTTGGAAGGTGAACTGTATGACTGTATTTAACATGTGTACAGTATATAAAGCCTTGGTTTCATGCATGTCAACATTAGAAGCCTCCTCCCTAAGTTTGATTTATTCACTGCTTTAGCACACTCCGCCAACCCGGATGTCCTAGCTGTGTCTGAATCCTGGCTCAGGAAGGCCACCAAAAATTAGGAAATTTCCATCCCCAACTACAATATTTCCCGTCAAGATAGAACTGCCAAAGGTGGCGGAGTTGCAATCTACTGCAGAGATAACCTGCAGAGTTCTGTCATACTGTCCAGGTCTGTGCCCAAACAGTTTGAGCTTCTACTCTTAAAAATCCACCTTTAAAGAAATAGGTCTCTCACCGTTGCCGCCTGTTACAGACCCCCCTCAGCCCCCAGCTGTGCCCTGGACTCCATATGTGAATTGATTGCCCCCCATCTATCTTCAGAGTTTGTACTGTTAGGTGACTTAAACTGGGATATGCTTAACATGCTGTCCTTAAATCTAAGATAGATGCCCTCAATCTCACACAAATTATCAAGGAACCCACTAGGTACATCCCAAAATCCGTAAACATGGGTACCATCATTGATATCATCCTGACTAACTTGCCCTCCAAATACATCTCCTCTGTTTTCAACCAGGATCTCAGCGATCACTGCCTTATCGCCTGCGTTCGCAATGGGTCAGCGGTCAAAAGACCACCCCTTATCACTGTCAAACGCTCCCTAAAACACGTTTGCGAGCAGGCCTTTCTATTCAATCTGGCCCAGGTATCCTGGAAGGATATTGACCTCATCCCGTCAGTAGAGGACGCCTGGTTGTTCTTTAAAAGTGCTTTCCTCACCATCCTAAATAAGCATGCCCCTTTCAAAAAACGTAGAACTAAGAACAGATATAGCCCTTGGTTCACCCCAGACTTGACTGCACTAGACCAACACAAAAACATCCTGTGGCGCACTGCATTAGCATCGAATAGCCCCCGCGATATGCAGCTATTCAGGGAAGTCAGGAACAAGTACACACAGTCAGTTAGAAAAGCAAAGGCCAGCTTTTTCAAACAGAAATTTGCTTCCTGTAGTACTAACTCCAAAAAGTTCTGGGACATTGTAAAGTCCATGGAGAAAAAGAGCATCTCCTCCCAGTTTCCCACTGCATTGAGGCTCGGAAACACTGTCACCACCGATAAATCCACGATTATCGAAAATTTCAATAAGCATTTTGCTACGGCTGGCCATGCTTTCCACCTGGCTACCCCTACCCCGGCCAACAGCTCTGTGCCCCTGGCAGCTACTTGCCCAAGCCCCCCCAGCTTCTCCTTCACCCTAATCCAGACAGGCTGATGTTCTGAAAGAGCTGCTAAATCTGGACCGCTACAAATCTGCTGGGCTAGACAATCTGGACCCTCTCTTTCTGAACTCATCAGCCAAAATTGTTGCAACACCTATCACTAGCCTGTTCAACCTCTCTTTCGTATCGTCTGAGATCCCTAGAGATTGGAAAGCTGCCGCAGTCATCCCCCTCTTCAAAGGGGGAGACACTCTAGACCCAAACTGTTATAGACCTATATCCATCCTGCCCTGCCTTTCTAAAGTCTTCGAAAGCCAAGTTAACAAACAGATAACTGACCACTTCAAATCCCACCGTACCTTCTCTGCTATGCAATCTGGTTTCCGAGCTGGTCATGGGTGCACCTCAGCTACGCTCAAGGTACTGAACGATATCATAATCGCCATCGATAAAAGTGCAGCAGTCTTCATCGACCTGGCCAAGGCTTTCGACTCTGTCAATCACCGCATTCTTATTGGCAGACTCAACAGCCTTGGTTTCTCAAGTGACTGCCTTGCCTGGTTCTCCAACTACTTTGCAGACAGAGTTCAGTGTGTCAAATCGGAGGGCCTGTTGTCCGATCCTCTGGCAGTTTCTATGGGGGTGCCACAGGGTTCAATTCTTGGGCCAACCCTTTTCTCTATATACATCAACGATGTTGCTCTCGCTGCTGGTGACTCTCTGATCCATCTCTACGCAGACGACACCATTCTGTATACATCTGGCCCCTCTTTGGACACTGTGTTTACTAACCTTCAAACAAGCTTCAATGCCATACAACACTCCTTCCGTGGCCTCCAACTGCACTTAAATGCTAGTAAAACCAAATGCATGCTTTTCTATCGAACGCTGCCCGCACCTGCCCACCGGACTATCATCACTACTCTCGACGGGTCCGACTTAGAATACGTGGACACCTACAAATACCTAGGCGTCTGGTTAGACTGTAAACTCAACTTCCAGACTCACATCAACCATCTCCAATCCAAAATTAAATCCAGAATCGGCTTCCTATTTCGCAACAAAGCCTCCTTCACTCATGCTGCCAAACATGCCCTTGTAAAACTGACTATCCTACCGATCCTTGATTTCGGCGATGTAATTTACAAATTAGCCTCCAACACTCTGCTCAGCAAATTGGATGTAATCTATCACAGTGCCATCCGTTTTGTTACCAAAGCCCCATATACTACCCACCACTGTGACCTGTATGCTCTCGTTGGCTGGCCTTCATTATATATTCGTCGCCAAACCCACTGGCTCCAGGTCATCTATAAGTCTTTATTAGGTAAATCCCCGCCCTATCTCAGCTCACTGGTCACCATAGCAACACCCACCCATAGCATGCGCTCCAGCAGGTATATCTCACTGGTCACCCCCAAAGCCAACACCTTCTTTGGCCGCCATTCCTTCCAGTTCTCTGCTGCCAATGACTGGAACGAATTGCAAAAATCATTGAAGCTAGAGGTTCCTATCTCCCTCACTAACTTTAAGCATCAGCTGTCAAAGCTGCTTATCGATCACTGCACCTGTATATAGCCCTTCTGTAAATAGCCCACCCTACTACCTCATCCCTATATTTATTTTATTATTTTAGCTAATTTTGCACTCCAGTATCTCTATTTGCACATCATAATTTGCACATCCTTCATTCCTGTGTTAATGATGATAATCTGTAATTTATTTCACCACTATGGTCTATTTATTATCCTACCTCCTAACCTTATTGCATTTTGCACTACATTTTGCACTCTGTATATAGATTTTCTATTGTGTTTTTGACTATGTTTGTTTACTGTGTAACTCTGTTGTTGTTTTTGTCGCACTGCTTTGCTTTGTCTTGGCCAGGTCGCAGTTGCAAATGAGAACTTGTTCTCAACTGACCTACCTGGTAAAATAAAGGTGAAATAAAATTTTTTAAAAAATATGGTAACTGTATGATGTATTATGACTGTATTGAACATACAGTGGGGAGAACAAGTATTTGATAACCTGCAAAATCGGCAGTGTTTCCCACTTACAAAGCATGTAGAAGTCTGTAATTTTTATCATAGGTACTCTTCAACTGTGAGTGACGGAATCTAAAACAAAAATCCAGAAAATCACATTGTATGATTTTTAAGTAATTAATTTGCATTTTATTGCATGACATAAGTATTTGATACATCAGAAAAGCAGAACTTAATATTTGGTACAGAAACCTTTGTTTGCAATTACAGAGATCATACGTTTCCTGTAGTTCTTGACCAGGTTTGCACACACTACAGCAGGTATTCTGGCCCACTCCTCCATACAGACCTTCTCCAGATCCTTCAGGTTTCGGGGCTGTCGCTGGGCAATACGGACTTTCAGCTCCCTCCAAAGATTTTCTATTGGGTTCAGGTCTGGAGACTGGCTAGGCCACTCCAGGACCTTGAGATGCTTCTTACGGAGCCACTCCTTAGTTGCCCTGGCTGTGTGTTTCGGGTCGTTGTCATGCTGGAAGACACAGCCACGACCCATCTTCAATGCTCTTACTGAGGGAAGGAGGTTGTTGGCCAAGATCTCACGATACATGACCCCATCCATCCTCCCCTCAATACGGTGCAGTCGTCCTGTCCCCTTTGCAGAAAAGCATCCCCAAAGAATGAGGTTTCCACCTCCATGCTTCACGGTTGGGATGGTGTTCTTGGGGTTGTACTCATCCTTCTTCTTCCTCCAAACACGGCGAGTGGAGTTTAGACCAAAAAGCTCTATTTTTGTCTCATCAGACGACATGACCTTCTCCCATTCCTCCTCTGGATCATCCAGATGGTCATTGGCAAACTTCAGACGGGCCTGGACATGCACTGGCTTGAGCAGGGGGCCCTTGCGTGCGCTGCAGGATTTTAATCCATGACGGCGTAGTGTGTTACTAATGGTTTTCTTTGAGACTGTGGTCCCAGCTCTCTTCAGGTCATTGACCAGGTCCTGCCGTGTAGTTCTGGGCTGATTCCTCAACTTCCTCATGATCATTGATGCCCCACGAGGTGAGATCTTGCATGGTGCCCCAGACCGAGGGAGATTGACCGTCATCTTGAACTTCTTCCATTTTCTAATAATTGCGCCAACAGTTGTTGCCTTCTCACCAAGCTGCTTGCCTATTGTCCTGTAGCCCATCCCAGCCTTGTGCAGGTCTACAATTTTATCCCTGATGTCCTTACACAGCTCTCTGGTCTTGGCCATTGTGGAGAGGTTGGAGTCTGTTTGATTGAGTGTGTGGACAGGTGTCTTTTATACAGGTAACGAGTTCAAACAGGTGCAGTTAATACAGGTAATGAGTGGAGAACAGGAGGGCTTCTTAAAGAAAAACTAACAGGTCTGTGAGAGCCGGAATTCTTACTGGTTGGTAGGTAATCAAATACTTATGTCATGCAATAAAATGCAAATCAATTATTAAAAAGTGTACCTATGATAAAAATTACAGACCTCTACATGCTTTGTAAGTAGGAAAACCTGCAAAATCGGCAGTGTATCAAATACTTGTTCTCCCCACTGTACGTACAGTTTGGGTAACTGTTTGATGTATTATAACTGTATTGAACATACGTACAGTATAAGTGTATAATGTATCATGACTGTATTGAACATGTGTACAGTATAGGGAAGCTGTATGATGTATTATGACTGTATTGAACATGTGTACAGTATAGGGTAACTGTATGATGTATTATGATTGTATTGAACATGTGTACAGTATAGGGTAACTGTATGATGTATTATGACTGTATTGAACATACATACAGTATAGGATAACTCACCTGTCTTTTGAGAAGTTATATAACTCCTTCACATCAACCTTCTCTTTGTTCAGGCAGCCAAGGGACAGCTTCTGATTGGTGGACCATTTCCCTCCCACGGTAACGTTGAAATCAGCCACCATTGCATCCAAATTTCCATCTGCATTGTTACCTTTACTGTCACCAAATGTCCCACTGTAGTCCACAAAGTCACTCTCCTTGACGACTGAGGGAAAGTTCAACATTATAATGAACAACTCTATGATATTATACCACAACACATATCTATAACAGACACATCCATGACATTATCATTTTCATAATCTGCTCAGAAAAACATGAGTAGAATAAATAATGGAATCAATGGTGAGATATTTTAGAACAACAACAACCTATAGTTCTGTGTCACTAATGGGCTGCTCTGGTGCTTACTTGGGCTTACAGGTGTGTCTCCAGGCTCCCCAGGCTTCAGGACATCACCCAGGTTAAAGCCAGCGGACTGGTATTTGGGTTCCTGCCAGAAGAATCTGTGCCTGGTCTTGACAATGAGTGATCGGAGATTCAGTTTGTCTGTGTCGTTCAGACTGGACACAGGGATCAGGCGTCCCTCATGATCTGTGTCCTTCACAAAGGCTTTTGTGGCTTTGGCAAACATCTGAGAGATGGTGGTGAATCGTGTTTCTGGCTGCAGCAGATGACAAAGACACAAACAAACAAACTTAGGATGAACACATGAACACTCAATACATACAACAGAAACAAACCTAGGATGAACACATGAACCCTCAATCAATACATCAGTAAACAAACCTAGGATGAACACATGAACCCTCAATCAATACATCAGAAACAAACCTAGGATGAACACATGAACCCTCAATCAATACATCAGAAACAAACCTAGGATGAACACATTAACCCTCAATACATACAACAGAAACAAACCTAGTATGAACACATGAACGCTCAATCAATACATCAGAAACAAACCTAGGATGAACACATGAACCCTCAATACATACATCAGAAACAAACCTAGTATGAACACATGAATGCTCAATCAATACATCAGAAACAAACCTAGGATGAACACATGAACCCTCAATACATACAACAGAAACAAACCTAGGATGAACACATGAACCCTCAATCAATACATCAGAAACAAACCTAGGATGAACACATGAACCCTCAATATATACAACAGAAACAAACCTAGGATGAACACATGAACGCTCAATCAACACACCAGAAACAAACCTAGGATGAACACATGAACGCTCAATCAACACATCAGAAACAAACCAAGGATGAACACATGAACCCTCAATACATAAAACAGAAACAAACCTAGGATGAACACATGAACCCTCAATCAATACAACACAAAACAAACCTTGGATGAACACATGAACCCTCAATCAATACATCAGAAACAAACCTAGGATGAACACATGAACCCCCAATCAATACATCAGAAACAAACCTAGGATGAACACATGAACCCTCAATCAATACATCAGAAACAAACCAAGGATGAACACATGAACGCTCAATACATACAACAGAAACAAACCTAGGATGAACACATGAACCCTAAATCAATACATCAGACACAAACCTAGGATGAACACATGAACCCTCAATACATACAACAGAAACAAACCTAGGATGAACACATGAACGCTCAATCAACACATCAGAAACAAACCTAGTATGAACACATGAACGCTCAATCAATACATCAGAAACAAACCTAGGATGAACACATGAACCCTCAATACATACAACAGAAACAAACCTAGGATGAACACATGAACCCTCAATACATACAACAGAAACAAACCTAGGATGAACACATGAACGCTCAATCAACACATCAGAAACAAACCTAGGTTGAACACATGAACCCTCAATACATACAACAGAAACAAACCTAGGATGAACACATGAACCCTCAATCAATACATCAGAAAACAAACCTAGGATGAACACATGAACGCTCAATCAACACATCAGAAACAAACCTAGGTTGAACACATGAACCCTCAATACATACAACAGAAACAAACCTAGGATGAACACATGAACCCTCAATCAATACATCAGAAACAAACCTAGGATGAACACATGAACCCTCAATACATACAACAGAAACAAACCTAGGATGAACACATGAACCCTCAATACATACAACAGAAACAAACCTAGGATGAACACATGAACGCTCAATCAACACATCAGAAACAAACCTAGTATGAACACATGAACGCTCAATCAATACATCAGAAACAAACCTAGGATGAACACATGAACGCTCAATCAACACATCAGAAACAAACCTAGGTTGAACACATGAACCCTCAATACATACAACAGAAATAAACCTAGGATGAACACATGAACCCTCAATCAATACATCAGAAACAAACCTAGGATGAACACATGAACCCTCAATACATACAACAGAAACAAACCTAGGATGAACACATGAACGCTCAATCAACACATCAGAAACAAACCTAGTATGAACACATGAACGCTCAATCAATACATCAGAAACAAACCTAGGATGAACACATGAACCCTCAATACATACAACAGAAACAAACCTAGGATGAACACATGAACCCTCAATACATACAACAGAAACAAACCTAGGATGAACACATGAACCCTCAATCAATACATCAGAAACAAACCTAGGATGAACACATGAACCCTCAATACATACAACAGAAACAAACCTAGGATGAACACATGAACCCTCAATACATACAACAGAAACAAACCTAGGATGAACACATGAACGCTCAATCAACACATCAGAAACAAACCTAGTATGAACACATGAACGCTCAATCAATACATCAGAAACAAACCTAGGATGAACACATGAACGCTCAATCAACACATCAGAAACAAACCTAGGTTGAACACATGAACCCTCAATACATACAACAGAAATAAACCTAGGATGAACACATGAACCCTCAATCAATACATCAGAAACAAACCTAGGTTGAACACATGAACCCTCAATACATACAACAGAAATAAACCTAGGATGAACACATGAACCCTCAATCAATACATCAGAAACAAACCTAGGATGAACACATGAACCCTCAATACATACAACAGAAACAAACCTAGGATGAACACATGAACGCTCAATCAACACATCAGAAACAAACCTAGGATGAACACATGAACCCTCAATCAATACATCAGAAACAAACCTAGGATGAACACATGAACGCTCAATCAACACATCAGAAACAAACCAAGGATGAACACATGAACCCTCAATACATACAACAGAAACAAACCTAGGATGAACACATGAACGCTCAATCAATACATCAGAAACAAACCTAGTATGAACACATGAACTCTCAATCAATACATCAGAAACAAACCTAGGATGAACACATGAACGCTCAATCAACACATCAGAAACAAACCTAGGTTGAACACATGAACCCTCAATACATACAACAGAAACAAACCTAGGATGAACACATGAACCCTCAATCAATACATCAGAAACAAACCTAGGATGAACACATGAACCCTCAATACATAAAACAGAAACAAACCTAGGATGAACACATGAACCCTCAATCAACACATCAGAAACAAACCTAGTATGAACACATGAACGCTCAATCAATACATCAGAAACAAACCTAGGATGAACACATGAACCCTCAATACATACAACAGAAACAAACCTAGGATGAACACATGAACCCTCAATACATACAACAGAAACAAACCTAGGATGAACACATGAACGCTCAATCAACACATCAGAAACAAACCTAGGATGAACACATGAACCCTCAATACATACAACAGAAACAAACCTAGGATGAACACATGAACCCTCAATCAATACATCAGAAAACAAACCTAGGATGAACACATGAACGCTCAATCAACACATCAGAAACAAACCAAGGATGAACACATGAACCCTCAATACATACAACAGAAACAAACCTAGGATGAACACATGAACCCTCAATCAATACATCAGAAACAAACCTAGGATGAACACATGAACCCTCAATACATACAACAGAAACAAACCTAGGATGAACACATGAACCCTCAATACATACAACAGAAACAAACCTAGGATGAACACATGAACCCTCAATCAATACATCAGAAACAAACCTAGGATGAACACATGAACCCTCAATACATACAACAGAAACAAACCTAGGATGAACACATGAACGCTCAATCAACACATCAGAAACAAACCTAGGATGAACACATGAACCCTCAATATATACAACAGAAACAAACCTAGGATGAACACATGAACGCTCAATCAACACATCAGAAACAAACCTAGGATGAACACATGAACGCTCAATCAACACATCAGAAACAAACCAAGGATGAACACATGAACCCTCAATACATACAACAGAAACAAACCTAGGATGAACACATGAACCCTCAATCAATACAACACAAAACAAACCTTGGATGAACACATGAACCCTCAATCAATACATCAGAAACAAACCTAGGATGAACACATGAACCCCCAATCAATACATCAGAAACAAACATAGGATGAACACATGAACCCTCAATCAATACATTAGAAACAAACCAAGGATGAACACATGAACCCTCAATACATACAACAGAAATAAACCTAGGATGAACACATGAACGCTCAATCAACACATCAGAAACAAACCTAGGATGAACACATGAACCCTCAATACATACAACAGAAATAAACCTAGGATGAACACATGAACGCTCAATCAACACATCAGAAACAAACCTAGGATGAACACATGAACCCTCAATACATACAACAGAAACAAACCTAGGATGAACACATGAAACCTCAATCAATACATCAGAAACAAACCTAGGATGAACACATGAACGCTCAATCAACACATCAGAAACAAACCAAGGATGAACACATGAACCCTCAATACATACAACAGAAACAAACCTAGGATGAACACATGAACCCTCAATCAATACATCAGAAACAAACCTAGGATGAACACATGAACCCTCAATACATACAACAGAAACAAACCTAGGATGAACACATGAACGCTCAATCAACACATCAGAAACAAACCTAGGATGAACACATGAACGCTCAATCAACACATCAGAAACAAACCAAGGATGAACACATGAACCCTCAATACATACAACAGAAACAAACCTAGGATGAACACATGAACCCTCAATCAATACAACACAAAACAAACCTTGGATGAACACATGAACCCTCAATCAATACATCAGAAACAAACCTAGGATGAACACATGAACCCCCAATCAATACATCAGAAACAAACCTAGGATGAACACATGAACCCTCAATCAATACATTAGAAACAAACCAAGGATGAACACATGAACCCTCAATACATACAACAGAAACAAACCTAGGATGAACACATGAACCCTCAATCAATACATCAGAAACAAACCTAGGATGAACACATGAACCCTCAATACATACAACAGAAACAAACCTAGGATGAACAGATGAACGCTCAATCAACACATCAGAAACAAACCTAGTATGAACACATGAACGCTCAATCAATACATCAGAAACAAACCTAGGATGAACACATGAACCCTCAATACATACAACAGAAACAAACCTAGGATGAACACATGAACCCTCAATACATACAACAGAAACAAACCTAGGATGAACACATGAACGCTCAATCAACACATCAGAAACAAACCTAGGATGAACACATGAACCCTCAATACATACAACAGAAACAAACCTAGGATGAACACATGAACCCTCAATCAATACATCAGAAACAAACCTAGGATGAACACATGAACGCTCAATCAACACATCAGAAACAAACCAAGGATGAACACATGAACCCTCAATACATACAACAGAAACAAACCTAGGATGAACACATGAACCCTCAATCAATACATAAGAAACAAACCTAGGATGAACACATGAACCCTCAATACATACAACAGAAACAAACCTAGGATGAACACATGAACCCTCAATACATACAACAGAAACAAACCTAGGATGAACACATGAACGCTCAATCAACACATCAGAAACAAACCTAGTATGAACACATGAACGCTCAATCAATACATCAGAAACAAACCTAGGATGAACACATGAACGCTCAATCAACACATCAGAAACAAACCTAGGTTGAACACATGAACCCTCAATACATACAACAGAAACAAACCTAGGATGAACACATGAACCCTCAATCAATACATCAGAAACAAACCTAGGATGAACACATGAACCCTCAATACATACAACAGAAACAAACCTAGGATGAACACATGAACCCTCAATACATACAACAGAAACAAACCTAGTATGAACACATGAACGCTCAATCAATACATCAGAAACAAACCTGGGATGAACACATGAACCCTCAATACATACAACAGAAACAAACCTAGGATGAACACATGAACGCTCAATCAACACATCAGAAACAAACCTAGTATGAACACATGAATGCTCAATCAATACATCAGAAACAAACCTAGGATGAACACATGAACCCTCAATACATACAACAGAAACAAACCTAGGATGAACACATGAACCCTCAATCAATACATCAGAAACAAACCTAGGATGAACACATGAACCCTCAATATATACAACAGAAACAAACCTAGGATGAACACATGAACGCTCAATCAACACATCAGAAACAAACCTAGGATGAACACATGAACGCTCAATCAACACATCAGAAACAAACCAAGGATGAACACATGAACCCTCAATACATACAACAGAAACAAACCTAGGTTGAACACATGAACCCTCAATCAATACAACACAAAACAAACCTTGGATGAACACATGAACCCTCAATCAATACATCAGAAACAAACCTAGGATGAACACATGAACCCCCAATCAATACATCAGAAACAAACCTAGGATGAACACATGAACCCTCAATCAATACATCAGAAACAAACCTAGGATGAACACATGAACGCTCAATCAACACATCAACACCCTCAATACATACTTCTGAAGAGCATTCTAAATACGTCACACACATGAAAGTTGGCAAGACACCCAATAATGTAAACAATCTTTGAAAGGTTCACTTTCCCTGTGAAAAGAGTTGCTCAGAACAGAGTAGCATTGCTTTTGACAAGACAGGAACAGGAAGTTTTCTGAATACCAGACACCTAAATTAGGATTTCATTTCAGGAACACTCAAATACGCGTGACCAGTCTGGTTGAAACGTTAGTTCGTAAGGCTGCTTCTCAATCAAGTTGAAAGGAGTGCAAAACTCAGCATAAATGTGAAAAAATATCTTCAATCGGCACCAATCACTAAAAGTTAACGTAGTCTTCACAAAGCATTACTGTGTCACTCTAGCAGTCCAATGCAATGCGATTCACGGATCAAAACTACACAAAAAAAACTACGAAACGCGGGACACAGCTCACAAAAATCACTTGATGTCGTCCTTTATTCGACTAAAGCCCCGATTAACTTCTGTTTAAGTTACTTTATCGAACGAGCTTCTGGAACACGACACAACTCACTTTTTTTCTGTGTGACACTCATACACCGCGCTCTTCTTCCTCCTCTCGCAGCACACACTGAACGCCGAAAACCAATCCACCCGTCAAAATAAGTCGGCCAAAATAATAATAATTTTTAGATAATATCTACCCGTTTACATAGAGTTGAAATAAGCAATGAACAGATGCCGTACTATTAGATAAGATGCAAAGTAACGTGTTTGAATTGAGCATATCCACCAAATGTGGTTGAAAATATGTCAGTCCAACTTCTGTTGCTAACAAATTCAGAAACTTGGCACCAACGCTGCGCTAAACCACAGAAGTATAGCCTACCACTTTAGACAGCCTACATCTGTGGCTATGCATGTGCGAGTACACCCGTACACAGAAATCTAGAAGAACCATTTTTTCTACATGGAACCCTTAACTGTTCTACTGGAAACAAAAGGGTTCTAACTGGAACCAACAAGCGTTCTTCAAAGGGTTCTCCTATTGGGACAGCCGAAGAACACTTTTAGGTTCTAGATAGCACCCTTTTCTGTGTATGGCTGAGCTTCCAACATTCTAATATCAATGATGGCATAGCTATCCAACACATATATGTATCCAAAACATAACCTGAAAGAGCAGTATTTCTTATTTAGTACCTGCAAGTGCTTCAATACCAACCAGGTTCACACAGTTTCTTCCTCCAGGTTCTAGAGTCTGACAATTATTGACTTCAATTGCTGTGTAACAACCAGAACAGCAGGTTTCACCAATCATAGTGTGTGTGTTTATAAAGTTGTTACTGTCCTCTTCCCCGTATATGAGGGGAGTTTACTTGTCTTTTGAGATGTTAAGTAACCCTTTCACTTCCACTTCCTCTTTCTTCAGTCTGCCTAAGGACGATTCGAGTGTGGAGGCATGTTCAGTCCCAGAATTAAAGTTTAAATCCACTGCATCTGCCGCCAACTTAGTCCCCACATCTATGCTGGCTTCTCTGCTGTCACCAAATGTCCCACTGTAGTCCACAAAGTCACTCTCCTTGACAGCAGAGGTAACGTTCAACAATAGCATGGACTTTCTTATGCAACAAAACATATCTGTAACAGCCACATCCATGACATGATCATTTTCATTGCTGAGGCAAACGAAGACATAGCTATAAGTCCACAGAAACAAGGTTTCAGATGAGGAGATGGTCGAGAATGGTGTCTCATGCTACAACGGATAAACAGAAAGGACAGACAAAACAATAAATTATAAATGTCTAAACAAGCTTTCTCAATATAGCATTCAACCTAGTATAAACTACATTTCACAAAAAGCTATGTATTTAGTATCTCTGTTGAAACAATCTGCCAGAGCTTTAATACTGACCAGGTTCTCACTGTTTCTTCATACAGGTCTTTGGGACTCTGACAGTGGTCCCCATTCAGTCAGTGGTAAATCTCTGAAGGGGATGTGTCAGTCACAAACCTATAGGAGTAGTGTATTTGCCACAACCCCCTTCTCACAATGACACAGGAGCTGCTTTACAAATGCCCCCATAATTTGAGTTTCTACTTCAATCCAGATAAGCAGAAAAGCAAGGTGAAGCAACAACCATACTGCTTCAATCTTTCTGAGTGAGTGCTGTAATATTCTGGTGTGATGCTGCGTACTGTCAGAGGAAGGTAGTTGATACAGAGAAACGACTGGGAGGAGGTATTTCATGTGTTATATAAACAAAGTTTGATTGATTGACATGAAGAAAGTAGGTACTGGGTTTTTGAAGGATGAACAATGTGAGCAGGTTGGCTTGAATAAAAGCTCTTAAAGTGTAGGCCTAATCAAATCGGAAGGTGGCATTAACCAAGATACTGTGGCATTAACCAAGATACTGTGGCATTAACCAAGATACTGTGGCATTAACCAAGATACTGTGGCATTAACCAAGATACTGTGGCATTAATCAAGTCTCAAGCAAGCTGTAGGTGCAGGTGGTAAGTCGCTTTCAACATAACTGGTTATCCAGCTCTGAACCTCTGAGCATGAATGAAAAGGCATAGAAGCTCAGGAGCATAGAGGCAAACACTAGCCACCCACTCCACAGTATCTGCTTGGAGGACCCTGTGCGATGGCAGACCGATATATTTTACAGAACGTTTCCACAGATCTTTAACCATAAGCTTTTTAATATATTTGAACCGTTTACCACTCACTTTAAGGCACTGTAGTTTGATTGACATACAGTCAAAAGTTTGGACACACCTACTCATTCAAGGGTTTTTCTTTATTTTGTAGATTGTAGAATAATAGTGAAGACATCAAAACTTTGAAATAACCAAAAAAGTGTTAAACAAATCAAAATATATTTTAGATTTTAGATTCTTCAAAGTAGCCACCCATTGCCTTGAGGACAGCTTTGCACATTCTTGGCATACTCTCAACCAGCTTCACCTGGAATGCTTTTCCAACTGTCTTGAATGAGTTCCCACATATGCTGAGCACTTGTTGGATGCTTTTCCTTCACTCTGCGGTCCAACTTATCCCAAACTATCTCAATTGGGTTGAGGGCGGGTGATTGTGGAGTCCAGGTCATCTGATGCAGCACTCCATCACTCTCCTTCTTGGTCAAATAGCCCTTATACAGCCTGGAGGTGTGTTGGGTCATTGTCCTTGGCGTATTGCTGCAGAATGCTGTGGTAGCCATGCTGGTTAAGTGTGCTTTGAATTCTAAATAAATCACTGACAGTGTCACCAGTAAAGCACCCCCAAACCATCACACCTCCTCCTCCATGCTTCACGGTGGGAACCACACATGCAGAGATAATCCTTTCACCTACTCTGCGTCTCACAAAGACACGCCGCTTGGAACCAAAAATCTTGCTCAGAACAGTTGATGTTGAGATGTGTCTGTTATTTGAACTCTGTGAATAATTTGTTTGGGCAGCAATTTCTGAGGCTGGTAACTCTAATGAACTTGTCATCTGCAGCAGAGGGAACTCTGGGTCTTCCTTTCCTGTGGCGGTCCTCATGAAAGCCAGTTTAATCATAGTGCTTGATGGTTTTTGCTACTGCACTTGAAGAAACTTTCAAAGTTCTTGAAATTTTCCGTATTGACTGACCTTCATGTCTTAAAGTAATGATGGACTGTCGTTTCTCAATGCTTATTTGAGCTGTTCTTGCCATTACATGGACTTGGTCTTTTACCAAATAGGGCTATCTTCTGTATACACCTTGTCACAACACAACTGATTGTAGCTGCCGGAAGGGCTGACAGCAGCTGGAAATGACCACTCACATGTTAATTTAAATTAAATCGTTAACGCTATTACTGAAGTAGATATTGAGAGTTGAAGGATGGATACATTATTTGCACAGGAATTTGATTTTTTGGGGGGAGGAGGGATTACAGAAGCACTCCCATCCGACAGTTGGCGTAAAGAATTATTCTAAATTCACAAAAGCATCTTTTGTGCTCAATCCAACACAACCGAACATTGCGACTTGTCACACGAAACGCATCTTTTACATTCACGTGTCTGAGAGTGAAAGCTATTTGTAATGGACTACCATGTTAATAACATGTGTGAGAAATATATTTATGTCCGGGGGCTTCGGGCTATGCTAGACAGAAACTGGTTATAGTTTGTGCATTTTGTCTTATTGAATAGGCTACTTTAATAACAGATGTAGCCTACAGTCATTAAATTAAAGCACCCAACGTTCTTGGTAAAGGGGCTACAAAGTTGTTGACAGCATTTCAGAAGGGTAACCTACATGACTTTAAAACGTTTAGGAACACCATAGACATGGCTACTACATTAACGTTTCGCCGACAGGTGACATGCGATCTATAACTATTTGGATTCTCTGAATGATTTATACCAGCAGGTGTCTCTAGTGTACACGAGGCCTGGAGTAACAAATCTTTTCTCGAAGCAATTGGCTGGTAAGCCTCATCGTTTCAACGAGGCCTCGTTTTAACATCACTATACTCATAGTTTCAGAACTTGCTCACAATTATGAAACAAAAAACAATTAGGTCTATGCTAAGCACACAACAATATCATCACCAGCAAAATCTTAATAAATGCTAGGGATCTGGTCCCAGTCTGTCAGTCTGAGACCAGGTCTCTTGACTCCAATATGGAGTCGACAGACCACAGTCAGGACCTGACAGAGTTTTCTTGGTAACTCTGTTGTATTTTGGTTGATCCCCAATTAGAGGCAGCTGACTCTAGTTGTATCTAATTGGGGATTCTATTTATGTTTGATGATCTCCACCTGCGTTGTGGATTGTTTTATGTGCATGTGCCGCGTGACAGAACGATCCACCACTGTGGGAACAACAACAACAACAACCACCACCACCACCGGCGAAAGGGAGAGGAACTCTGCGTTCGAGGGAGTTCGAGTACGAAGAGGAGTACCTCCGCTTCATCGCCCCGGTCCTCGAGGAGGAGCCCGGGCAGCACCAATGCCGACGCAAGAGACGTCGGCGACCTAAAGGGCAAGATACTCGACGAGTCCCAGAGGTGACCCCGCCGTTGGTCGTAGGGAGCATCTGGGATCGTTCGGATGAATGGGAGGAAGATCCCATGTCGAGACCGTCGTGGGGGCTTGTGGCAGAGCCCCTACAGCCTCGGGAGCAGGAAGGAGTGAGGCTCCTGTCTTCATCCTCGTGGGGGCTGCGGGATGAGCCGCCACGGGGATGAGCCGCCACGGGGATTCGATTCAGAGGAGGAGTCCCTTCTCTGCAGCACCCCGCTCCGAGGAAAAGCGGTTCCTGTCTCCTCGATTGTGGGAGGAGCTACCTCAGGTGCGGGATACAGAACAGCACCCACCACTTCAGCCTCCAACGGCGGAGAACCGGAAGACACCGGAGGGGTTCTTCGATCGGCCGAAGGAGGAACAGGCGAAGTGGTGGAGAGCCTGGGTGGTCCTTCCTCCCCCTGCCCAGCCTTATCCCTTCATTAGGATGAGGAGAGTTTATACAGTCTTACCTTATGTTTTTTTTTCTTGATTTGATCCGAGAAAAGGTTTCCACAATGTCACTTAAAGTTCACTTTCAATTGACATCAGCGAAAGCGACTGGAGGCGTCCTTGTGTCATTTCACTCCTAAATTCGTATTTTATTCTTGCCATAATAGAAAATGACCGTTCTCCTTCACAATTGCTGATTGGCAGTGTCAAGAACATTCTAAGAGCCACACATACAGTGGGGAGAACAAGTATTTGATACACTGTCGATTTTGCAGGTTTTCTTACTTACAAAGCATATAGAGGTCTGTAATTTTTATCATAGGTACACTTCAACTGTGAGAGACGGAATCTAAAACAAAAATCCAGAAAATCACATTGTATGATTTTTAAATAATTAATTAGCATTTTATTGCATGACATAAGTATTTGATCACCTACCAACCAGTAAGAATTCCGTCTCTCACAGACCTGTTAGTTTTTCTTTAAGAAGCCCTCCTGTTCTCCACTCATTAACTGTATTAACTGCACCTGTTTGAACTTGTTACCTGTATAAAAGACACCTGTCCACACACTCAATCAAACAGACTCCAACCTCTCCACAATGGACAAGACCAGAGAGCTGTGTAAGGACATCAGGGATAAAATTGTAGACCTGCACAAGGCTGGGATGGGCTACAGGACAATAGGCAAGCAGCTTGGTGAGAAGGCAACAACTGTTGGCGCAATTATTAGAAAATGGAAGAAGTTCAAGATGACGGTCAATCTCCCTCGGTCTGGGGCACCATGCAAGATCTCACCTCGTGGGGCATCAATGATCATGAGGAAGGTGTGGGATCAGCCCAGAACTACACAGCAGGACCTGGTCAATGACCTGAAGAGAGCTGGGACCACAGTCTCAAAGAAAACCATTAGTAACACACTACGCCGTCATGGATTAAAATCCTGCAGCGCACGCAAGGTCCCCCTGCTCAAGCCAGCGCATGTCCAGGCCCGTCTGAAATTTGCCAATGACCATCTGGATGATCCAGAGGAGGAATGGGAGAAGGTCATGTGGTCTGATGAGACAAAAATAGAGCTTTTTGGTCTAAACTCCACTCGCCGTGTTTGGAGGAAGAAGAAGGATGAGTACAACCCCAAGAACACCATCCCAACCGTGAAGCATGGAGGTGGAAACATCATTCTTTGGGGATGCTTTTCTGCAAAGGGGACAGGACGACTGCACCGTATTGAGGGGAGGATGGATGGGGCCATGTATCGCGAGATCTTGGCCAACAACCTCCTTCCCTCAGTAAGAGCATTGAAGATGGGTCGTGGCTGGGTCTTCCAGCATGACAACGACCCGAAACACACAGCCAGGGCAACTAAGGAGTGGCTCCGTAAGAAGCATCTCAAGGTCCTGGAGTGGCCTAGCCCGTCTCCAGACCTGAACCCAATAGAAAATCTTTGGAGGGAGCTGAAAGTCTGTATTGCCCAGCGACAGCCCCGAAACCTGAAGGATCTGGAGAAGGTCTGTATGGAGGAGTGGGCCAAAATCCCTGCTGCAGTGTGCGCAAACCTGGTCAAAAACTACAGGAAACGTATGATTTCTGTAATTGCAAACAAAGGTTTCTGTACCAAATATTAAGTTCTGCTTTTCTGATGTATCAAATACTTATGTCATGCAATAAAATGCAAATGAATTACTTAAAAATCATACAATGTGATTTTCTGGATTTTTGTTTTAGATTCCGTCACTCACAGTTGAAGAGTACCTATGATAAAAATTACAGACTTCTACATGCTTTGTAAGTGGGAAAACCTGCAAAATCGGCAGTGTATCAAATACTTGTTCTCCCCACTGTAAATTTGGGAAAGCTGATTGTCGTCCACATTCTTGGATTATTTTCAGCAAACGTGCTGGTGATCTGTCTTGCTCAGTTTTAATAAAACCTCGGAACTGAATCAATTCATCAGCAAGGCTGCTGTCCAGATCATCAGGGAAAGCCAAAGCTAGTCGATGGGCCTGTTCTATGACATTACTAGAATCGGATTCGTCAGACATGAACAGAAAACCAAACAGGTCGTTTAAGTGCGTGTACGCATCAAGTCGATGGTTAAGGCAGCTCCCGTGCTTATCAATAGCAACAATAAAAGTCTCCACTATAAATTTCTGTCTTCCATTGAGTGTTTGTATCCACCTCTGTACCTCCCCTGATCCGCAACGTTTTTGCGTTTCCTCGTTCTCTGTTGGTCATGCCTATAGAACTGGCACACACCGGTCACATTTAAAGCTTCCGTTTCAAATTGTTCGAATCGATCCAGCTGAGCTAAAACAAAGTCGCGTAATGATTCAAGTAAACGCACCGCTGTCTTCAGGTCCATATCACTTTTCAGATGGCGATACCAGGCTGCAACTGCTAATGCTAGCATGACTAGTGCTCGCCTCCAAATCCTCACTAAGAGTAACATTCGTGTTATTTTATCCTCTGTAGTAAAAAAAAAAACTAGTAATAGCTGGTATCTTTTTTAATAATGCTGTCTCTCTTTCATCTTTATCTTTTTTAATTTTGCGTTTCATCGAACCACTAAGTTTACGATCCATCTTAGCTAGCTAGGTTGTCTACTACAGTTACGATTTTCGATTTGACTTTGCCGTCTCGTGTGACCTTTAAAACGTCAGCCAGCGTGCATTTTGATTGGTCACTTCATAAACATAGTTACTAAGCTAACCAATTATATTATATAGGGAAAATAAAAAAACGCTTAAAATCAGAGTTTTGCCGCAATGGGCCCGGCCCCTCTGTGATGGGAGCGTGCCCGGTAGGCCCGTGCGGTATCCGTTTTTGCGTAACATCCCTAGCAAATTGATGTTGATCATCTGCTGTCTGCCTGATTTAAAGCAGGGTCTCGTTAGATTTAACAGAGAAAGCATCAAGGTAATGAGTTCATGATTTCATATGTTTTTGTGCCTCGGATTGGACACCGACGCTCTTCCTATTAATTATTCTGGATATAATGACAAATTACATAGCCTAGTGGGCATATTCAAAATATGATCTGGTAATGAAATAACATGACAAATACATGTAGTTTTCCATGTTACATCTGCAATTGTAAACAAGGGACTTGAAGTAGCCTATTTGGTCACTTTCTCATTATAAAAACAGCGATGGTGAAATTTAAATGATGAGATTAATGCTACCGCTATTCATGGTTTAAATTGTGTGCCTGCGTCAGCCACATATGCTACAGAAAAAAAAAAAAAAATTATATTGTGCAATCTACATTTCTAAGATATTTTATTTCAGCTCTGAAACATGGGACCAATACTTCACGTGTTTATATTTTTGTTCAGTATAGATAGTGCCTTCAGAAAGTGTTCATACCCCTTGACTTATTCCAGATGATTTGTTAGTTTTAATTTAAAATTGATTAAATTGATTTGTTTCACCCATCTAAACATAATGCCCCATAACAAGAAAGTGATAACATGATTTTAGACCTTTTTACAAATTTATTGAAAATGAAATACAGAAAATATACCATTTACATAAGTATTCACACCCCTGAGTCAATACTTTGTAGAAGCACCTGTAGAAGCGATTACAGCTGTGAGTCTTTCTGGGTAAGTCTCTAAGAGCTTTCCACACCTGGATAGTGCAACATCTGCCCATAATTATTTTCAAAATTCTCCCAAGCTCTGTCAAATTGGTTGTTGATCATTGCTAGACAACCATTTTCAGGTCTTGCCGTAGATTTAAGTTAAAACTAACTCTGCCACTAAGGAAAAGTCACAGTCTTGGTAGGCTTGCCATAACAAAGGGGTTGAATTCTTATTGACTCAGCTTTTCATTTTTAGTTAATTTGTAAAAAAAGAAATTCCACTATGACATTATGGGGTATTGTGTGTAGGCCATTGACAAAAAATCTAAATGTAAATGTAAAAGATGTAAAAATCTAAAAGGCTTTAACAATAAAATGTGGAAAAAGTCAAGTGGTGTGAATACTTCCTCTAGGCAACTACTGACATTTAATGAACTAAGCCAAATGGTTATTTCTATTGAGTAACATGGGAGAAATGTCTAACTTTGAAATATGTTAAGTCTTTGAAAAATAAACAAAATGTAACATTTGTGAAACAAATTAAGTCAAATATTTTACACTCCGGGTATTACAAGTACAAGTCGTTAAAAGTCGTTAAAAAAACACCAGTACATTTATTTGACATCTGAAAATACAATGTTTTGCTCTGTTGAAATTGTAAAATATATAAATTTTAAGTAGATATGGCAATTAGCTAAAAACAAGTTTCATTAATATCACATCAAAAAGGGATGGTTCTCTGAGATGCGGTACCCTGTCAAGAGTCCAGACGAGTATCCTGGAAATATTATTTCCCATTCCAACATAAAACAGATCACCATACAGACTGGGTTAACAGTCAGACATTTACTGACCGAGTACTGACCGAGTACTGACCCAACTGGTAGACCGTCCGCTGACAATAGAATGGAATTAAAGGTAGGCTCTGCGAGATGGCATTGTAAAGAACAGCACTGCAGATATTGAGATGAGCGAGATGCAAGACACTGCTCTCACACAGTCACACAATGTCTGCGCATGTGCACGGGTGCGCTTCACGCTGCTACAATGTGGTAGCTACGGGAACAAAACAGCAGAGTAGTTTAGCCTGGCGCTTCAACTCTCCTAGATGTTGCGGAAATTGATCCACTACGTGTGAATTTTGTGCATGCAACGTCATCTCGCTCAGTCTACCTTTTAATGAAACAATTCACAATCTTGTAGTACAGAAAGCGACGTCACAAGGGAAAAGAGTACTAGCCTACATTATTGTCTCATCCCAGAAAATGGCAGATGTTGTATGATATGACTATTTATCTCTCAGCCCTTAGTCTGCCTTAAAAAGAGAAAATGTCTGTTATTCTACATGGAGGGGGTCAAATATGAAGTGAGACCAGGTGTGTGTCCCAAATGGCACCCTATTCTCTATATGCACTACTTTTGACCAGGGCTGATAGGGCTCTGGTGAAAGTAGTGTCATATATAAGGAATAGGGTACTATTTGGAACACAGACCAGTAGATGAAGTACTGTATGCAATGTAAACTGAGAAGAGGTCTAACACACAGGTATCCTCATTGTCACAAAGCAAGCCCTCCTTTCAGAATAAATACTCTTGTATTATTGGTCTTAAAGTTATGATAAATATAGTAGTTGTTGAGAGCAACCAACAAGTGACAAAATAAAAACATTAAATATTTTAAAACATCCTCAATTCCATGATTTTGTTTCTCTTTCCATATGAACAGAAAGGTAGTCAGTTAAAGTTACGAAACAACGTTTAATAAATAAGTACACTTCTTGTGTATTGTGAACATTAGCTCTGTCCCAAATGGCACCCTACTCCCTATGTAGTGCTGGTCAAAAGTAGTGCACTACATAGGGAATAGAGTGCTATTTGGGATGCAGAGAGTTGCATATTATACAGAGGGGCCTGTGGTGCAGAGCAGACTGAGTCTGGTGGGGCTGGGCTAAGCTCCACTGGGGATTCATGGTAAAGTCCCATACAAACATGTGTCCTTAGCTCTCATCCCTGTAGGGGTCAATTCCACTTAAATTCAGTCAATTGAGGAAGTTCACTGAAATTACACTTTTCCTAAATAGGAAAAATGTGGAATTGTAGTTTGTCTACTTCCTGAATTAACTAAATTGAAATGGAATTGACCCCAACTGTGGTGGTTAGGGACAACCGCTTCCTAGTCTGTGTGTGCTCCTGGGCCAAGCAGTGTGCGGTGTGTCCTCCAGCCCAGTAGGGAGCAGCCTAACCAGGCAGGGCAGCAGGTGAGGACAGGACAGGTCTCTCAGTACACCCAGCTGACAGGGACCCACTGGGGCTCAGAAGACAGCTGCTCCACGGCCGCCTGCAGCTGCTCAAAGGCCTTGTCCAGGTTGTCGTTGACGATGGTCAGGTCAAAGTAGTGGCTGTAGGCCCGGCGGATCCTGGCGCTCTCATCCACGGTCTTCTTCAGATCAGTCTCCTGAGAGAGAGAAAGAGAGAGAGAGAGAGAGAGAGAGAAGTGGGGGGAGGGAGAGAGGTTTCCATCAGTGACTTTTTTTCGAATAGAATAAATAACTACAGTACTGAGGTCCACCAACATCCAGGAGAAGGGAGGAGAGGAGACTGACCGTGAGCAGTTTGGTTGTGAGTCCAGCGTCCACCACGGCTTTGTGCATAGTTCTTAGTGTGTCCAGTTCTGGAGCAGCGATAAACACCACAAACGGCATGAACTCTGCTGTCTTCAGCTGCTTCAGCGCCTGACAACACACACACACACACACACACACACACACAACCCATCAACAGACACACACACACAACCCATCAACAGACACACACACAACCCATCAACAATATTATTCGAACCTGCAGAAATGTATATAAAAACACAGGAAATCCAATTTTTTGACCACATTGGGCCTTTAAAATGGAAAACAATACTGACTGTGTGAAATGTGGGTGTGTGTCAAACCTACCTGTGGGTTAACGTCCAGTATACAGGTGCGTCCTGCGTCCACCACCTCGTGGATAGAGTTCATTTTGGTTCCATATAGGTTTCCATCATACTCACCATGCTCCAGGTAGCGACTGGCCTTAATATCAGCCTCCATCTGGGACTGAGACACGAAGCAGTACGACTGGCCGTCCCTTTCTTCCTCCCGAGCAGGCCGAGAGGTGACTGGAGGGAGGGTGTAAAGATAAAGGGAGGTGAGGAAGAATACCTTATTAATCCATAGGAGACTGAAGTTTGTCTTCTGCTGTACCCCTCTGATACACACACACTGGGGGGCCGGACTCACAGGGGACGGTGGTTCCATAGAGCAGGGGGTCGATGAGGATCAGTCTGTTCTTCAGGCTGCGCCGGCCCACTCCCTGAGCACCAATCAGAACCAGGGTCTTCCTCTGGAATGGAGGCATCTTGGCCACCTCTTCGTAGATCTGCAGCTCGTGGCGGTCAAACTCTGGTCATCACGACAACAGACACGCTACCACCATCAGCTTAGTTTGCTCAGTAATAATACTAACACACTACTAGCTAATACTAACTACTGAACAAAAATATAAAACACAACAGGCAACAATTTCAATGATTTTACTGAGTTACAGTTCATATAAGAAAATCAGTTAATTTAAATAAATTCATTAGGCCCTAATCTATGGATTTCACATGACTGGGCAGGGGCTGGATGGGTTTTTCCCCACAAAAGGTCTTTATTACAGACGTTTCGTCAGCTGTCCGGGTGGCTGATCTCAGACAATCCCGCAGATGAAGAAGCAGGATGTGGAGGTCCTGGTGTGATTACACGTAGTCTGCGGTTGTGAGGCCAGTTGGAGGTACTGCCAAATTCTCTAAAACGACGTTGGAGGCGGCTTATGGTAGAGAAATGAACATTAAATTCTCTGGCAACAGCTCTGGTGGACATTCCTGTGGCATTGTGTTGTGTGACAAAACTGCACATTTTAGAGTGGCCTTTTATTGTCCACAAGGTGCACCTGTGTAATGATCATGCTGTTTAATCAGCTTCTTGATATGCCACACCTGTCAGGTGGATGGATTATCTTGGCAAAGGAAAAATGCTCACTAAAAGGTATGTAAACAAATGTGTGCACAACATTTGACAAATACATTTTTTGCACGTGTGGAAAATGCCTGGGATCTTTAATTCAGCTCATGAAACATGGGACCTACACTTTACATGTTGCGTTTATATTGTTGTTCAGTATAATATACAGTCATCTATACTATAGTGTTATACACTGAGTGTACAAAACATTAAGAACACTTCCCCCATCCACACTGATTGAAGTGGATTTAACAAGTGACATCAATAAGGGAATCATAGCTTTCACCTGGATTCACCTGGTCAGTCTGTCATGGAAAGTTCCTAATGTTTTGTACTCAGTGTAGCGCCCACAATGGATGGAAAATGAACCTACTCCACACATATGTATCAGTTATAGTACACTTTTATATCAATCAAATATCAAATGAATGATGGCCAATAATGAGACAGAGGTGTAATCCAGCTGGTCTTTGCTTTGATATGCATTAGGAGATGGCTCTGGCCAACAATATGTTACTGATGACAACCTATAGCTGTAGCTAATGTTATCAGTATAACAACGCCCACATGGTGAACTGAAGCCCTTTAGATCAGGATCAGAGGGGTCTAATGGCTGTAGCTAATGTTATCAGGATCAGAGGGGTCTAATGGCTCTAGCTAATGTTATCAGGATCAGAGGGGTCTAATGGCTGTAGCTAATGTTATAAGGATCAGAGGGGTCTAATGGCTGTAGCTAATGTTATAAGGATCAGAGGGGTCTAATGGCTCTAGCTAATGTTATCAGGATCAGAGGGGTCTAATGGCTCTAGCTAATGTTATCAGGATCAGAGGGGTCTAATGGCTCTAGCTAATGTTATCAGGATCAGAGGGGTCTAATGGCTCTAGCTAATGTTATCAGGATCAGAGGGGTCTAATGGCTCTAGCTAATGTTATCAGGATCAGAGGGGTCTAATGGCTCTAGCTAATGTTATCAGGATCAGAGGGGTCTAATGGCTGTAGCTAATGTTATCAGGATCAGAGGGGTCTAATGGCTGTAGCTAATGTTATCAGGATCAGAGGGGTCTAATGGCTCTAGCTAATGTTATCAGGATCAGAGGGGTCTAATGGCTGTAGCTAAGGTTATCAGGATCAGAGGAATCTAATGGCTGTAGCTAATGTTATCAGGATCAGAGGAATCTAATGGCTGCTCAACACACCTGCATTCTTGGACGTCAGGTACATAATCTTCTTCTTCTTCTTCCCTGTTAGTGTCCCACAGAGAATGCCTGGGAGGAACAAAACACATTAAATCTCACTGAACCACAAGAGGGCACCAGAGTAAACATATTTCCTAAGTATGTCGGAGTTGTGGACACATGTAGAGGGGAAGTAGTGTGGGGGTTATTTATACTTTCATGGGAGTTTGCTGACAAATATGCTAACCTGATGGGTAGAGGCTGCGTGTATATAGTACCTTATTCCCTATATAGTACCCTACTTTTCAAAGGTTGTGCACTATTTAGGGTAAAAGGGGGCCATTTGGGACACAAACAAGTGGGAAGAAGATATGATTTTGGGGTAGATGTCATTACTTTGTTAAGTATAGAGATGTGTGTTATAATTCTATTTCACCTTAGTTGAACCAGGCAGTATTCTGAGTTATATAGGATGGTGTATAGAAGTCTAACTACCTACTAATAATAATAATACATTTTAAGCACTTTTCAAAGCTTCCAAAATCACTTCACATAGTCAGAAGGGTACCTGATCCATTCCATTCTCTCCTCACAAAAGCTTTCCTCTTCTCCTCTAAGAACTGACTGGGGATCAGTCCTGTGGCTCCTCCCACAATGTTGATCGCCTGAAAGACAGGATGTGAGGTCAGAGACATGCTACTTCCTGTTTGTCCTGCTCTACTCTTGAGGATAAGTACATTTTTCATAAAAAAATCACACATGAATACAAGCCCATACAAGGGCCAGGTTAGGACATTTGGAAGCAATATGATTAAAAAGTTCCACCTAGCCAATCAGAAGGCAAGATGGAGCATGGAGCTATTACCATATTGCTTACACTGCATCTATCCATCCAGTTGTTTCAGATCAAGTGCCTAGGGGTGGATGTGGGAAAGTCATTGAACCATGCGTCTAATTTAAGCAATAAGGCACTAGAACCTGTGGATTATAACACACGACTAAGGGCTGTTCTGTTGTCAGCAGTACCTACCTGCCACCAGTTAGGGTCCTCTCTGTTGACAATGTGCAATACATCTCCTTTAGAGAAGGCCAGGCCAGCCTCCTTACAGGGGATCAGATTGTCTGTGGCTGGGCTGTAGTTAAAGTGGGGTTTCAGATGCACCTGGAGAACAGGAGGACAATGTATGTGTTACCATAGTTACAGCTTCAGGTAGAGAAAGGAAATAGGAGGGGTGTTTAACAACGATGACATCATCTTCAGCTCAACACTCTGTACTGTGAGAATCTTGACATAACCCTACATTAGGGCGCTCCAACCCTGTTCCTGGATAGATACCCTCCTGTAGGTTCACTCCAACCCTGTTCCTGGATAGATACCCTCCTGTAGGTTCACTCCAACCCTGTTCCTGGATAGATACCCTCCTGTAGGTTCACTCCAACCCTGTTCCTGGATAGATACCCTCCTGTAGGTTTTCACTCCAACCCTGTTCCTGGATAGATACCCTCCTGTAGGTTTTCACTCCAACCCTGTTCCTGGATAGATACCCTCCTGTAGGTTTTCACTCCAACCCTGTTCCTGGATAGATACCCTCCTGTAGGTTTTCACTCCAACCGCAGTTTATCAACTAGCTAATTATTAGAATCAGGTGCGCTAGATTGGAGTTGGAGTGAAAACCTACAGGAGGGTATCTATCCAGGAACAGGGTTGGAGTTAAAACCTACAGGAGGGTATCTATCCAGGAACAGGGTTGGAGTGAAAACCTACAGGAGGGTATCTATCCAGGAACAGGGTTGGAGTGAAAACCTACAGGAGGGTATCTATCCAGGAACAGGGTTGGAGTGAAAACCTACAGGAGGGTATCTATCCAGGAACAGGGTTGGAGAGACCGGTCCTACATAATGCCTCACAGCAGAGCTGCTCTGGGTGGTGTGTATGTGTATACGGTAAGGCAGGCTGTTCCCTCTTCCTCCCCATGTCCCAGATTAGCTGTTCCCTCCTCATCCCCATTCCCCAGACAGGCTTTCCTCCTCTTTCGTCCGCTCTCTCCCTCCTCCTCTCTCCTGTTATTAATAGGCAGACAGGGTAACAGGTCCAGCCTCGTGCCCTGTCATTCAGTGTTAGCACCAGGTCAACCCTGTCTCACCCTGACAGGTACAAAAGCAGTGGTGGAAAAATTACCCAATTCTCATACTTGAGTAAAAGCAAAAGATACTATCATAGAAAACAACTAATGTAAAAGTCACTCAGTAAAATACTACTTGAGTAAAAGACAAAGTATTTGGTTTAGAATATAATTCTATATCAAAAGTAAATGTAATTGCTAAAATATATTGAAACAACATTTTCTTGTTATTTTAATGTACGGATAGCCAGGGACACACTCCAACACTCAAACATAATTTACAAAAGAAGCATTTGTGTTTAGTGAGTCCAGATCAGAGGCAGCAGGGAAGTGTGTGAATTTGACCTTCTTCCTGTCCTGTTAAGCATTCTAAATGTAACGAGTACTTTTGGGTGTCAGGGGAAAATGTATGGAGTAAAAAGTACATCATTATCTTTAGGAATGTAGTGAAGTAAAAGTATCAATATCAATAGTAAAGTAAAGTATAGATTCCCCAAAAATGAATTAAGTAAAAATACTTTGAAGTACTAAAGTACTTTACACTGCAAAAGTAAAAATCTAATAAAATACGACCACGGGACAACTACACAGTGTACTTACTGTACACAAACCCTCTCACCTGTACAGCCCAGGTGCAAAAACAGGTTTTCAATAGGAGATAGGGGCATGGTACTATCTAACAGTATCATTATTACAGCCCCTCTGACCTGGTGGGTAACCAACCCTCCTCCTGAAGAGATACCTGTTCCTGCAGGCTTTTGCTCCTGCCCTACTTTAACACATCCGACTCTACTAATATGCTGAATCACCCCAACCAACTGAACCAGGTGTGTGTTGGTGCAGGTCTACATTCCCAACTGCACTCCAAGAGGAGGAGGGTTAGCCCACCTTGTGTTGTCATCATTAAGATGTGAATGGAAGCAAACGGTCTGAAACTGAGGGACCTACCTAAATCTGCCCAATAAGAAACACTTGTTTTTGTTTTCTGTTGCAAAACATTTTGCTACGGTGCACTAATAAATAGGACCCTGTTCTCACCTGTGAGGGTGCTGGAGTGTCGCGGTAGCCGGGCAGGATCTTGAGGGTGATGCCGCCCTGGCAGTCCCGCAGCAGCTCCAGCAGCCCCTTGGGATCGCTGCCCACCTCGCGCCCGTTCACCTCCCTGATGACGTCACCCGCGTGCAGCATGTCCTGCCGGTCGATCAAACTGCCGTGCAGGATCCTGGCGATCACCAGCTCCCCACCTTCCACCCTGAACGTCACCCCCTGGGGAGGAGGAAGAGAGGAGAGAAAGAGAGAGGGGGGATCAAGAGAATGGAGAGAGGGAGAGGTTAATGCATCAAATAATCCATGTAGCTAGCCTGCTAAGGACAAAAGAAGTGCACTATATAGGGAATAGGGTGCCAGTTGGGATGGGGATGCAGTATTAACTCACCAGTGGTTCGCCAGCCTTCTTCTGGATGCCAATCATCCTGACTGTGTCAGCGGTCGTGAGCGGGCCGGTTGCCATGGCATTACTGTTCACCTCCGAGGGCAGCATCTCATAACATTTAGCTGCCACCTTGTCATGGGCCTCAATCAGAAACTGGAGAGGGGGGGGTGGGGGGAAGAGAGAGAGAGAGAGAAAGTTAGCTGCCACCTTGTCATGGTTGAGAGAGAGAGACTGAAGGGGAGAGAGAGAACGAGCGAGAGAGAGACACTGGAGGAGACTGGAAGAGATAGAAATAGGGAGAGAGATTATTACTGAAGAGTGAGTGAATTATTCCAGTAGAATCCTAAACCAACTAAAAAAAGATCACGATACAGAAAGGAAATGGCATAACAAAGTTGGATTTGAAACCTCGAGCTTGAAATGTTTCTACTCGTGCTATCGAATCACTCCCTTTTCTACAGCGCAGTTTGGCTAAGACAGTGATACTGTTAATCAAGCACACACCTGTTACAACATCCAAGACACACCAACATCTTACACAGAGCTGTATCCACACCATCCTCATCAAAAACACTATCTCCTAATGTCATAGTCAAGCAGCAACATGCAACACTCATGGATTTACTACCAACTGATAATAGAAAAACCCTCTTCTTCACAGGGATAAGTAGACTACACTTCTTCCAACACAACCCAACCAGTGCATGTTTTTAAGACTAAACGCAGCAGGAAATAAAATCATAAATCAGTCCCAAAAGGAAAGAAAATAGTAAAAATACAGTTTATTCTCACCGGCAGAGCAGCCATATCATAGGATGAATATCTGGCTCACACAGAGACAGAGAGACTGAGAGCAGAGAGACAGAGCAGAGAGACTGAGAGACTGAGAGCAGAGAGACAGAGCAGAGAGACTGAGAGACTGAGAGCAGAGAGAGACAGAGACAGAGAGACAGAGAGCAGAGAGAGACAGAGACAGAGAGACAGAGAGCAGAGAGAGACAGAGACAGAGAGACAGAGAGCAGAGAGAGACAGAGCAGAGAGACAGAGCAGAGAGACTGAGAGCAGAGAGACAGAGAGCAGAGAGACAGAGAGCAGAGAGCAGAGAGCAGAGAGAGAGACAGAGACAGAGACAGAGACAGAGACAGAGAGAGAGACAGAGAGAGAGACTGAGAGAGAGACTGAGAGCAGAGAGAGACTGAGAGAGAGACTGAGAGCAGAGAGAGACTGAGAGCAGAGAGAGACAGAGCAGAGAGAGACAGAGCAGAGAGAGACAGAGCAGAGAGAGACAGAGCAGAGAGAGACTGAGAGCAGAGAGAGACTGAGAGCAGAGAGAGACTGAGAGCAGAGAGAGACTGAGAGCAGAGAGAGACAGAGCAGAGAGACAGAGAGCAGAGAGAGACAGAGAGACTGAGAGCAGAGAGACAGAGAGACTGAGAGCAGAGAGCAGAGAGAGAGACAGAGAGACAAAGAGAGAGACAGAGAGAGAGACAGAGAGAGAGACAGAGAGAGAGACAGAGAGAGAGACAGAGAGAGAGACTGAGAGCAGAGAGAGACTGAGAGCAGAGAGAGACTGAGAGCAGAGAGAGACAGAGCAGAGAGAGACAGAGCAGAGAGAGACAGAGCAGAGAGAGACAGAGAGCAGAGAGAGACTGAGAGCAGAGAGAGACTGAGAGCAGAGAGAGACTGAGAGCAGAGAGAGACTGAGAGCAGAGAGAGACTGAGAGCAGAGAGAGACTGAGAGCAGAGAGAGACTGAGAGCAGAGACAGACAGAGAGACAGAGAGAGAGACAGAGAGAGAGACAGAGAGAGACAGAGAGAGAGAGAGACAGAGAGAGAGACAGAGAGAGAGACAGACAGAGAGAGACAGACAGAGACAGAGACAGAGAGAGAGAGACAGAGAGAGAGAGAGAGAGACAGAGGCAACATACAATAATACAACAAATTATTAATAATAATATAATAAAATAAACTAAATTACAGAATTAACAACGGCTTCAAACACCACAAAACCAATTAATCAAATCTAAACAGTTGCAATTCTCATTAAACACATTCAACATCAAAGTCCTCAACTGCCCTAGAGACACCAGCGCGTTGGGCCGTAACCGAAAGGTTGCTGGATCAAATCCCCGAGCTGACAAGGTAAAACATTCTGTCGTTCTGCCTCTGAACAAGGCAGTTAACCCACTGTTCCTAGGCCGTCATTGTACATAAGAATTGGTTCTTAACTGACTTGCCTAGTTAAATAAAGGTTAAATAAAGGTTAAATAAAATAAGTATGGAGTTTTGTAGGATTTCCAAAAATGGGGGGCATTAAAACCAAAGGCAGATTTACCTAAATCTGTACATTCTAGAGGAACCTCGAGAGTTAACCATCCCTGTGAACGGGTTTTAACAGTGAAGTGAGGAAGGTCAGAAGCTTGTATAGTAGAGCTTTGTAAACAGAAAGGGAAGTGATCTACGGGACTTTACTGAGGACCAGCCAACCTTTGATACAGGATGCAGTGATGCATATTAAAACAAATTACCTGTGATAAAACTAATCTTAAAACATCCAAATGTTTAAGATTAGTGGCTGCTGCATTTCGATAAATGGTGTCACCATAGTTAGGAACAGGCAGAAGAGTTGACTGTACAATCTGCTTCCTGCTGTTTAGGGAGAGACATTATCTATTTCTATAAAATAAGCCTTTTTTAAATATCAGCTTCTTAAAGGAAAACACTATCTTTTGGTATTTGTTTAGTCCATTGTTATCCAGATTTCTGTATTTTTAGATACATATCTTGAAACTTAATTGCTGACAATTTGGAACAAATAGCAAAATATAGTTTTGGGGTGGAATTATGTAACAATTTTAAAATCAACAAGGACTTTCTGCAAGGTGACAAAATCAGATTGCAGCTCCAACATAGCCTGGTCAGCCGTAGAGGCAATATAATACATAGCAGTGTTATCTACATACAGATGAATGTTAAGAGGTTTTGCAGATAGAGCAATATTATTTATATAAATAGTAGAAGAGGACTGGTCCCAACATCGACCCCTGCAGGACACCTTTATTAATATCGAGGTAACTTGGCACACATTGTGTCCTGTCTGACAGATACTGTACAACTATATATACACACACACAAAAGTATGTGGACAAGGCTATTTCAGCCACACCCGTTGCTGACGGGTGTATAAAATCGAGCACACAGCCATGCAATCTCCATAGATAAACATTGGCAATAGAATGGCCTAGCAGAAGAGCTCAGTGACTTTCAACATGGCATCGTCATAGGATGCCACCTTTCCAACAAGCCAGTTTGTAAAATTTCTGCCCTGCTAGAGCTGCTCCGGTTAACTGTAAGTCCTGTTATTGTGAAGTGGAAACGTCTAGGAGTAACAACGGCTCAGCCGTGAAGTGTTAGGCCCCACAAGCTCACAGAACGGGACCTCAGAGTGCTGAAGCAAGTAACGAAAATTGCCTGTCCTCAGTTGCAACACTCACTAGAGTTCCAAACTGCCTCTGGAAGCAACGTCTGCACAAGAACTGTTCGTCGGGAGCTTCATGAAATGGGTTTCCATAGCCGAGCAGCCACATACAAGCCTAAGATCACCATGCTCAATGCCGAGCGTTTAGTGGTGTAAAGCTCGCCACCATTGGACTCTGGAGCAGTGGAAATGCGCTCTCGAGTGAGGAATCACGCTTCACCATCTAGCAGTCTGACGGACAAATCTGGGTTTGGCGGATGCCAGGAGAACGCTACCTGCCCCGATGCATAGAGCCAACTGTAAAGTTTGGTGGAGGAGGAATAATGGTCTGGGGCTGTTTTTCATGGTTTGGGCTAGGCCACTAGTTCCAGTGAAGGGAAATCTGAACGCTACAGCATACAATGACATTCTAGACGATTCTGTGCCATACATTTGTGGCAACAGTTTGGGGAAGGGCACTTTCCTGTTTCAGCATAACAATGCCCCCATGCACAAAGTGAGGTCCAAAAAGAAATGGTTTGTCGTGATCGGTGTGGAAGAAATTGACTGGCCTGCACAGAGCCTTGACCTCAACCCCATGAATTGGCTCGCAGTCGGAACGCCGACTGCGAGCCAGGCCTAATCGCCCAACATCAGTGTCCGACCTCATTAATGCTCTTTGCTGAATGGAAGCAAGTCCCTGCAGCAATGTCCCAACATCTAGTGGAAAGACTTCCAGAAGAGTAAAGGCTGGTATAGCAGCAAAGGGGGGACCAACTCCATATTAATGCCCATGATTTTGGAATGAGATGTTCGACAAAGAGGTGTCCACATCCTTTTGGGCATGTAGTGTAGAGGCATAGCGCGAGAGAGAGAGGCAGAGAGAGCGAGAGAGAGACTTCAGGAAGAATAAGGTGATTGTTACTGTAAACAGCTCTGACAGGACAGTCATACCACCAGATTATGGCTCCAGGAAAGACATGGTTCATTCTCTGGTCTACTTTCAGACTAGCTCTAACTACTCAGTTGAATGGCACTGTGAATGTGTGTGTGTATACATGGGTGTGTGTGCGTCTGTCTGTGTGAATACCTTGAAGTGTGGTTCCTGGAGGATGTTTGCTAGTTCCTCAGCGGAGGCGTCTTTACTACTCAGCCCTGTAAGGGAATCTAGGATCTCGGAGACCAGCTGCTGGTTGTTGTCTCTCACAGCCTCCAGCTTCACATCCTCCAACCTCTCATGAGCCTGCAGAGAGATCGCACACATTAATACACACAGTATTTTGATCAGGTCCTCTGGCACTGGCCTTTTAACTATCCCAACGCCTAGGACCAATATGCCCCCAGCCTCTGGAATATTTCAGTTTTTTTCCCCCTGTGAAGAACATTGTGTTGCATTCCATCTCTGAAATGTGCTGTAGAAATAAAGCTTGATTTGATTTGATTTATGCGTGCCCTGTCCCTGGTCAGTTTGTTCCTGTGAAAAGTGAACCCAGGATAAATGACCACTAGATGTCACATCTGAACAAACACACACACAGCACTGCTACTCATGGGGCCTCATTTATAACAGTTGTGTAAATTTCACACCAAATTTCAATTTCGCACGTTCATAAATATTGAGATTTATAAACTATACATGGTTACCGTTATAAACCAGACCTGTCGTAAAACTGTGCACGTGTGAACAAGCTTTAAAACTCTGCACTACCCCGGGGGCTGTGGGGTGCGTGCTACGCCACTGCTTAGAACTTAGAAGTTAAGTATAACTATCAGAAATCTAAGATGTGTCAAATTAATTATTTCCAGCTCAGGGCTCCAGCAGTCTATTTGGTTTGCTAATTTTCTTGCTAAGAGGCTAGATGTCAAGATCAAGCTTTTTGCTTACAGCAGAGACATTCAATCCCCTCTTGGATCAAGTTCCCTGTTGCCTAAATCTTCTTCGTCAAATTTGTTAAAATAATAATAATAATAATAATAATGTTTTATTGGGGGGGAAATAGTGCCCCTTGTGATCACATTCAGTAATACACCCCGGTACAGTATGACAATCTTAATACTGCCCAACCCTAATCTATTTATAAGGCTTGTATGGCTCTTTCGGGAATATGATCCAATAACGGCCAGAAAAGATGAAGAAAATATTCTGCAATGGTTATTAAAATAAAATAAATACAAAATAGATTCCTTTCTAATTATAAGATTCCTAGATCTAATTATTTTAGATTCTAAAAATACAGATTTTCACTCTCCTCACTCATCTGCGTTTTTTTGGGGAATAAGCTTCATATCATATCCCCCATTTGCACATAATACTTAATTGCCAGCTTGCAATACATTATTTCAACCACTAGCAGATGAACCTACGCATGGTCTAAAGGTTGTGGAGAGGTAAGCACATTCTTAAGTTATATTTGTATAAAATGCCAACTTTTGTATGAAAACTCGCACGCACACACGTTGGGATATATTTTGTACATATGCATGGTTTATCAGTGATCGAAAAAGTACCCAATTGTCATACCTCTTTGTCCATTCATCGCCATTACCCGTCGATGTCTTAGCCCTCTTAATTAACTTATTTTTTTGCCCCTCATCAACTGTTTGTTTTTATGCCCCTTTCTTATTTCAATATGCCTTGTCTTTTGCTGTTTAGGTTAGCTATTATTGTTCTATTTCACTGTAGAGTCCCCAGTCCTGCTCAACTGGCCTCTGATAGCTCTTTTGTCCCTCCCCCCACACATGCGGAGACCTCACCTGGCTTAACTGGTGTCTCCAGAGATGCAACCTCTCTCTTCATTACCCAACGCCTAGGTTTACCTCCACTGAACTCACATCGTACTATACCCTTGTCTATACATTATGCCCTCAATCTATTCCACCACGCCCAGAAATCTGCTCCTTTTATTCTCTGTACCCAACGCACTAGACGACCAGTTCTTAATGCCTTTAGCCGTGCCCTAATTCTACTCCTCCTTTGTTCCTCTGGTGAAGTAGAGGTAAACCCAGGCCCTGTAGCTCCCAGCATTACACCTATTCCCCAGGCGCTCTCATTTGTTGACTTCTGTAACCGTAAAAGCCTTGGTTTCATGCATGTCAACATTAGAAGCCTCCTCCCTAAGTTTGATTTATTCACTGCTTTAGCACACTCCGCCATCCCGGATGTCCTAGCTGTGTCTGAATCCTGGCTCAGGAAGCCCACCAAATATTTGGACATTTCCATCCCCAACTACAATATTTCCCGTCAAGATAGAACTGCCAAAGGTGGCGGAGTTGCAATCTACTGCAGAGATAACCTGCAGAGTTCTGTCATACTGTCCAGGTCTGTGCCCAAACAGTTTGAGCTTCTACTCTTAAAAATCCACCTTTCCAGAAATAAGTCTCTCACCGTTGCCGCCTGTTACAGACCCCCCAGCTGTGCCCTGGACTCCATATGTGAATTGATTGCCCCCCATCTATCTTCAGAGTTTGTACTGTTAGGTGACTTAAACTGGGATATGCTTAACACCCCGGCTGTCCTTCAATCTAAGATAGATGCCCTCAATCTCACACAAATTATCAAGGAACCCACCAGGTACAACCCAAAATCCGTAAACATGGGTACCATCATTGATATCATCCTGACTAACTTGCCCTCCAAATACATCTCCTCTGTTTTCAACCAGGATCTCAGCGATCACTGCCTCATCGCCTGCGTTCGCAATGGGTCAGCGGTCAAACGACCACCCCTTATCACGGTCAAACGCTTCCTAAAACACTTTTGCGAGCAGGCCTTTCTATTCGATCTGGCCCAGGTATCCTGGAAGGATATTGACCTCATCCCGTCAGTAGAGGACGCCTGGTTGTTCTTTAAAAGTGCTTCCCTCACCATCCTAAATAAGCATGCCCCTTTCAAAAAACGTAGAACTAAGAACAGATATAGCCCTTGGCTCACCCCAGACTTGACTGCACTAGACCAACACAAAAACATCCTGTGGCGTACTGCATTAGCATCGAATAGCCCCCGCGATATGCAGCTATTCAGGGAAGTCAGGAACAAGTACACACAGTCAATTAGACAAGCAAAGGCCAGCTTTTTCAAACAGAAATTTGCTTCCTGTAGTACTAACTCCAAAAAGTTCTGAGACACTGTAAAATCCATGGAGAATAAGAGCATCTCCTCCCAGTTGCCCACTGCATTGAGGCTCGGAAACACTGTCACCACCGATAAATCCACGATTATCGAAAACTTCAATAAGCATTTTGCTACGGCTGGCCATGCTTTCCACCTGGCTACCCCTACCCCGGCCAACAGCTCTGTGCCCCCGGCAGCTACTTGCCCAAGCCCCCCCCGCTTCTCCTTCACCCAAATCCAGACGGATGATGTTCTGAAAGAGCTGCTAAATCTGGACCCCTACAAATCTGCTGGGCTAGACAATCTGGACCCTCTCTTTCTGAACTTATCAGCCAAAATTGTTGCAACACCTATCACTAGCCTGTTCAACCTCTCTTTCGTATCGTCTGAGATCCCTAGAGATTGGAAAGCTGCCGAGGTCATCCCCCTCTTCAAAGGGGGAGACACTCTAGACCCAAACTGTTATAGACCTATATCCATCCTGCCCTGCCTTTCTAAAGTCTTCGAAAGCCAAGTTAACAAACAGATAACTGACCACTTCGAGTACCTTCTCTGCTATGCAATCTGTTTTCCGAGCTGGTCATGGGTGCACCTCAGCTACGCTCAAGGTACTGAACGATATCATAATCGCCATCGATAAAAGACAGTACTGTGCAGCCGTCTTCATCGACCTGGCCAAGGCTTTCGACTCTGTCAATCACCGCATTCTTATTGGCAGACTCAACAGCCTTGGTTTCTCAAGTGATTGCCTTGCCTGGTTTTCCAACTACTTCGCAGACAGAGTTCAGTGTGTCAAATCAGAGGGCCTGTTGTCCGATCCTCTGGCAGTTTCTATGGGGGTGCCACAGGGTTCAATTCTTGGGCCAACCCTTTTCTCTATATACATCAACGATGTCGCTCTCGCTGCTGGTGACTATCTGATCCATCTCTACGCAGACGACACCATTCTGTATACATCTGGCCCCTCTTTGGACACTGTGTTTACTAACCTTCAAACAAGCTTCAATGCCATACAACACTCCTTCAGTGGCCTCCAACTGCTCTTAAATGCTAGTAAAACCAAATGCATGCTTTTCTATCGAACGCTGCCCGCACCTGCCCACCGGACTATCATCACTACTCTCGACGGGTCCGACTTAGAATACGTGGACACCTACAAATACCTAGGCGTCTGGTTAGACTGTAAACTCAACTTCCAGACTCACATCAACCGTCTCCAATCCAAAATTAAATCCAGAATTGGCTTCCTATTTCGCAACAAAGCCTCCTTCACTCATGCTGCCAAACTTGCCCTTGTAAAACTGACTATCCTACCGATCCTTGATTTCGGCGATGTCATTTACAAATTAGCCTCCAACACTCTGCTCAGCATATTGGATGTAATCTATCACAGTGCCATCCGTTTTGTTACCAAAGCCCCATATACTACCCACCACTGCGACCTGTATGCTCTCGTTGGCTGGCCTTCATTATATATTTGTCACCAAACCCACTGGCTCCAGGTCATCTATAAGTCTTTATTAGGTAAATCCCCACCCTATCTCAGCTCACTGGTCAGTATCTCTATTTGCACATCATAATTTGCACATCCTTCATCCCTGTGTTAATGCTAATCTGTAATTTATATCACCACTATGGTCTATTTATTATCCTACCTCCTAACCTTATTGCATTTTGCACTACATTTTGCACTCTGTATATAGATTTTCTATTGTGTTTTTGACTATGTTTGTTTACTGTGTAACTGACCTACCTGGTTAAATAAAGGTGAAATAAAAAAATAAAATAAAAAATACTTGAGTAAAAGATACTGTACCTTAATAGGAAATGAATGAAGTAAAAGTGAAAGTCAACCAGTAAAATACTACTTGAGTAAAGGTCAAAGTATTTGGTTTTAAATATACTTAAAGTATAAAAAGTAAAAGTATAAATCATTTCAAATTCCTTATATTAAGCGCATTTGCGGATAGCCAGGGACACACTCCAACACTCAAACATAATTTACAAACAAAGCACGCAATTAGTCAGTCTGCCAGATCAGAGGCAGCAGGGAAGTGTGTGAATTTGACCTTCTTCCTGTCCTGCTAAGCATTCTAAATGTAACGAGTACTTTTGGGTGTCAGGGGAAAATGTATGGAGTAAAAAGTACACAATTTCTTTAGGAATGTAGTGAAGTAAAAGTTGTCAAAAATATCAATAGTAAAGTACAGTACAGGTGCAGAAACAGGTGTTAAAGTTAAGTACAGATACCCCAAAATACAATTTAAGTAGTACTTTAAAGTATTTTTATGCAAGTACTTTACACCACTGCGGTTTATAAATTAGGCAGCCACCTGACCTCTACAGACTCTGTGACATGGCTGGCCCTCTGAAACACATTGTAGATGACATTTCACTGCCATGTTAAACATAGATGTGCAGCTGTTAACCCCATGCACCCTGCACTAACCACCAATACTTAGGTTGGGGTTACACAAAGAAACTTTCACACAATTTTAGATTGCAAGTGACATAATCTCAAGCAATTTTGTTGTTACATGAAGCAACTCAAATGTGATTAAAATTGCATGCATCAACCAATCAAATTGAAGCTGCTTGTTTGAGAACTCGAAACCCAATTCATCTGCTGAATTACATTGAGGTTTTACAAAGTATGTGTTTATCCAACCGTTTGGTTATTGTAACAGCAAGGACACAGTAGAAATGCAGCCTTAGCTAGCTAGCCAGAAGGACATTGCAAACACCAACACAGCTAGCTAACAACAAGCTAACAACGAGCTAAGCTAGCTAGCATGGTTCATGGTGGACAATTTCAGTTTAAAATGGTCAGGGAGAGGTTTTGGAATTACATTTGACTGACTGATAAACCATGTACAATAATTTGCATACATCTCCTGTTGTGTTAGTCTCTGTTCTGTCAACCCTGATTGCGGGTTGTGCTGCGCAGCACTGACAGCTGTGTTGACATGACAACTGGGTCGGAATTCTGAACCTTCGAATGGATCATGTGACAAAAGTATTTGTTTTGATTGGCTGTTGCTTGCAGGGGTGGGGGGGAGGGGGGGGGGGGGGGGTGTTACAAGCAACTAAAATTACGTTGCAAGTTGCGTTGTGTACTGGCAGACTGGCTGGCTGGCTGGCTAACAGGCCATACCACATCATTCATACACTTGTGGCCAAAATGTTCCAGACTGCTGCTGTTTGAATAAGGGGTCGTGACTCATGGCCGTTACTGGCACAGTCTGTTCTAACAAGATGGAGACACTTATATGGTGGCCTCTTCCTCTCCCCTCCTTCTCTACTCTTAACTGGAGTGTGTGTGTGTGTGTGTGTGTGTGTGTGTGTGTATATATGTGTTACCTTAGCGAGGGAGCGGACTATGGGGCTCTCTATGATACCCCTGAGGAAGAGGAGGTCAATGTCTTTGGCCCCTGTGGTGGGGGGCAGGTCTCTCAGGTTATCCAGCACCTGCTGCATGGCTGGAGGACACACACACATTTTTAAAACTGTATTTGTTTTACTGTAATCCACAAATCATTTGTCCTATGCAGGCCTGCAATCTAAAGGCCATGTACTGTCAGCCTACGTACATGGCAGAGACTCCCAAACATCAGCACGCCAAGAGGAGTATTGGTGTCTCTGAGGGATCTTTGGTCTGGTTTGCTAACTACCTCTCTCAAAGAGTACCGTATATAAAGTCAGAAAATCTGCTGTCTCAGCCACTGCCGGTCACCAAGGGAGTACCCAAAGGCTCAATCCGAGGCCCCACACACTTCACAATTTACATCAACAACATAGCTCAGGCAGCAGGAAGCTCCCTCATTCATTTATATGCAGATGATACAGTCTTATACTCAGCTGGCCCCTCCCCGGATTTTGTGTTAAATGTTCTACAACAAAGCTTTCTTAGTGTCCAACAAGCTTTCTCTACCCTTGACCTTGTTCTGAACACCTCCAAAACAAAGGTAATGTGGTTTGGTAAGACAAATGCCCCTCTCCCCACAGGTGTGATTACTACCTCTGAGGGTTTAGAGATTGAGGTAGTCACATCATACAAGTATTTTGGAGTATGGCTAGACGGTACACTGTCCTTATCTCAGCACATATCAAAGCTGCAGGCTAAAGTTAAATCTAGACTTGGTTTCCTCTATCATAATCGCTCCTCTTTCACTGCAGCTGCCAAACTAACCCTGATTCAGATGACCATCCTACCCATGCTAGATTACGGAAACTTAATTTATAGATTGGGTGTTCTTGAGTGGCTAGATGTTCTTTACCATTTGGCCATCATAGTTTGCCACCAAGGCTCCTTATAGGACACATCACTGCACTCTATACTCCTCTGTAAACTGGTCATCTCTGTACACCCGTCGCAAGACCCACTGGTTGATGCTTATTTATAGAACCCTCTTAGGCCTCACTCCCCCCTATCTGAAATATCTACTGCAGCCCTCATCCCCCACATACAACACCCGTTCTGCCAGTCACATTCTGTTGAAGGTCCCCAAAGCACAGACATCCCTGGGTCGCTCGTCTTTCCAGTTCGCTGCAGCTAGTGACTGGAACGAGCTGCAACAAACACTCAAACTGGACAGTTTTATCTCAATCTCTTCATTCAAAGACTCAATCATGGACACTCTTACTGACAGTTGTGGCTGCTTTGCGTGATGTTTTGTCATCTCTACCTTCTTGCCCTTTGTGCTGTTGTCTGTGCCCAATAATGCTTGTACCATGTTTTGTGTTGCTACCATGTTGTTGTCATGTTGCTACCATGCTTTGTTGATGCCTTGCTATGTTGTTGTCTTAAGTCTCTCTTTAGGTAGTGTTGTTTTGTCGTGATGTGTGTTTGGTCCTATATTTATATTTTATTTATTTATATTTTTAATCCCAGCCCCCGTCCATGCAGGAGGTCTTTTGCCTTTTGGTAGGCCGTCATTGTAAATAAATATGTGTTCTTAACAGACTTGCCTAGTTAAATAAACATTAAATAAATAAAAATACAGGATGAACTTCGCCCTAGGTACAGATCAAGGATAGACTTCTCCGCCGCCAATCCTAACCTTAACCATTAGTGGGGGAAAATGCTAAACTCAGGCAGACAACACAGCACCTGGAAGGCTGGAGAAGGCAGAGAACCCAAGTCAAATGGTTTCCACTTCATCAGACAAAAAACATGTTAACAACAGCGTTCATAATTCACTTTGCTATAGAATCAATTTGGTCAAAACATGTATTCAAGAAAAGGATGAAAGATTTATAAAATAAATACAAATAAACCCTCCCTGTACATAGTTTCAAAGCCATACCACCAAGAACAAACACAGCCATATCTCCACTATAGTACGCGTTTCAGGTGCAACATGTTTGTCCAGCCGAGGATGAGGAACAGACAGGATGACACAGAGGGACATTGAGGGCAGTCTGAGAGGATGGATTTTTCCCTACTCCTCCTGGATAAAGGTTGTGCCCCAAATAGCACCCTGTTCCCTTCATGGGTCCTGGACAAAAGTAGTTCCCTATATTAGGGAAAAGGGTGCCATTTGGGACACATACCCAGTTACACACAGGGAGGGTCCTGGTGACTGTACAAACACACTCTCCAAACAGAGTAGAGTACAAACTGCCCTAACCAAACCCACTGTTGCTCGGTAGTCCAGATGGACACACACACAGCAGAAAATACATTTCCAGAACAGACACGATTGTCCCGCTTCACACCTTACTCAGACATCATCATGGAAGGAGCACTGTTTCAAATAGATTCATGCTTAACCAATCAGTGTTTAAAAAGGTGGAAGTGACAGAAGAATGGAAGAAGTAAAGTAGTAAGGGAATCTCTGACACTCACCTCCAATGCAGCACAATTCATCTGTTGCCCTGCCTGCCTGTTGCAACACAGAAGAACCTGAAGGGAACACAGGAAGACAACACCTTGTTATTACCAATACCCAATAATAAGGGATTGCTAGCTAACCTGAAATGCTTGCTGTTCAACTCAAACGCCTTCTAACAGAGTGACTCATCTGAAATAGCCGCGTCAGCAGTTAAAATGACAATATTCCAACCACTTAATATTTGAGTCCTGCTGTAGACGGAATGCTGTAATGTTCAACAGTTTCCATTTGGTCAGATCAGCCAATCCAGAGAGCTTTCATTCCTCACTCTTTTACTAGTCTTAGTATGTGATTTCTGATTGGACAAAGAAAGTCATGTGGTCATACCTATCTGGCTAAAGGCTCATTAACACCAGCAAGCATGGCTGTGGGACACACAGAGAGACAGCGAGAGAGAGAGACAGCGAGAGAGAGAGACAGCGAGAGAGAGAGAGAGAGAGACAGCGAGAGAGACACAGAGACAGCGAGAGAGAGAGACAGCGAGAGAGAGAGAGAGAGACAGCGAGAGAGAGAGAGAGACAGCGAGAGAGAGCGAGAGAGAGAGAGAGACAGCGAGAGAGAGAGAGAGAGAGAGACAGCGAGAGAGAGAGAGACAGCGAGAGAGAGAGAGAGACAGCGAGAGAGAGAGAGAGACAGCGAGAGAGAGAGAGAGACAGCGAGAGAGAGAGAGAGACAGCGAGAGAGAGAGAGAGACAGCGAGAGAGAGAGAGAGACAGCGAGAGAGAGAGAGAGAGAGACAGCGAGAGAGAGAGAGACAGCGAGAGAGAGAGAGAGACAGCGAGAGAGAGAGAGACAGCGAGAGAGAGAGAGACAGCGAGAGAGAGAGAGAGACAGCGAGAGAGAGAGAGAGAGACAGCGAGAGAGAGAGAGAGAGACAGCGAGAGAGAGAGAGAGAGACAGCGAGAGAGAGAGAGAGACAGCGAGAGAGAGAGAGAGAGACAGCGAGAGAGAGACAGCGAGAGAGAGAGAGAGAGACAGCAAGAGAGACAGCGAGAGAGAGAGAGAGAGAGAGACAGCGAGAGAGAGACAGCGAGAGAGAGACACAGCGAGAGAGAGACAGCGAGAGAGACACAGCGAGAGAGACACAGCGAGAGAGACACAGCGAGAGAGACACAGCGAGAGAGACACAGCGAGAGAGACACAGCGAGAGAGACACAGCGAGAGAGACACAGCGAGAGAGACACAGCGAGAGAGACACAGCGAGAGAGACACAGCGAGAGAGAGAGAGACACAGCGAGAGAGAGAGAGACACAGCGAGAGAGAGAGAGACAGCGAGAGGAGAGAGTCAGCGAGGAAAGAGTCAGAGAGACAGACAGAGAGAGAGAGCGAGAGTCAGAGAGAGACAGAGAGAGAGTCAGAGAGAGACAGAGAGAGAGAGACAGAGAGAGCGAGAGGGAGAGAGTGAGAGAGCGAGAGAGAGACAGAGAGAGCGAGAGAGAGACAGAGAGAGCGAGAGAGAGGGAGAGAGCGAGAGAGAGAGAGGAGAGGAGACAGAGAGAGAGAGAGGAGAGGAGACAGAGAGAGAGAGAGAGAGAGAGACAGAGGAGAGGGACAGGGACAGAGACAGAGAGACAGGCTGCACTGTGTCCTGTAGCGGAGGCTGCACTGTGTCCTGTAGCGGAGGCTGCACTGTGTCCTGTAGCGGAGGCTGCACTGTGTCCTGTAGTGGAAGCGCTATGTCCAGGTTCTCTACCCAGGCCTTCTCCCTGAGGTGCACTTAACTCACTACACCTTGTGGATTCTCACATTTTAAAAAAATACTAGTGTATACTATGGTAGGAATACTGTAATATTCACTGTAGTGTTTTTGTGGACTGAAGTCTGCGAAAACACTACAATGAATACTAGGCTTGGGCGATATACCATATACCGGGGTATTCCGAAATACCGACGGTATGATATTCAATACTGTTTATAAAAAAGAAACATGATTATTATTCGTGTGGGGTTGGGGGCACCCCCCGCATCCTGGACTGGTGTGGTGCTACGCCACTGCTTATAACTAACTATAAGAAATGTAAAGTATGTGTCAAATAAATTCTCTCTCTTATAGGTGGCACAACTTGGGATATGGGGGAGGGGAACGGGCAGGGTATCTTTTTTATTTCACCTTTTAACTAGGCAATAATTTGTTTTTTATTTTTACAATGACGGCCTACCACGGCCTCCCCTAACCCAGACGACGCTGGACCAATTGTGTGCCGCCCTATGGGACTGGATCGAACCAGGGTCTGCAGTGACACCTCTAGCACTGAGATGCAGTGCCTTAGACTGCTGCACCACTCATATGCAAATTGAATAGTGCGGTATTTACTATAGTTTTAAAAAATGTGGGTTTTTTTGCAGACATTTCAGTAGTATTTAATAGTTTTTTTTTTGTGTGGATAATACTATAATATTTGTGCACTATACTACACAATTCTATACTAAGTACTACACATGATCGAGGGATACTACAGTGTAGTATAGTATTCTACAGAATTCTATAGTACTATACATGTAGTATTCCATATTAAACTGTAGTATTTTTTTATGTGGGTTTAAATTAGAGCACTGGATCAGTTTAAGCATGAATTAAATTTTTAGACTTCTAAACAACGTAGCCTAAAAACATGGTTAAACCTATGGCCTCCCGAGTGGTGCAGCGGTCTAAGGTACTGTATCTCAGCGCTAGAGGCGTCACTACAGACCTTGGTTTGATCCCGGGCTGTATCACAACTAGCCGTGATCGGGAGTCCCATAGGGAGGTGCAAAATTGGCCCAGCGTCGTCCAGGTTAGGGGAGGGTTTGGCCGGGGTAGGCCATCATTGTAAATAAGAATTTGTTCTTAACTGACTTGACTAGTTAAATAAAAGGTTAAATAAAAAATAACAATTATAATTTTGATAACATGAATGGTCAGTCCTTGCGACCATAGCGCTGTCTATGCCCTTGAGTGGTTACATTTCCCCAGGCTCTTCCAACAGCTTCTGAACAAAACAGAGGAGGGGTGACCACTCGGTTATTTTTTCAATTGAGGGATCTGTCTTAACACCAGTCCATTCCTTTTCAGATACTTTATGTGAGGGGGAGTGAATGAGTGCAGTACACACTGACTTCACACTTCAGAGAGAGAATCTGAATTTAGCCAGGTTGCGTGTCCCATATGGCACCCTTTTCCCTTTGGGCTCTGGTCAAAACTAGTGCACTATAAAGGGAATAGGGTGCCATTTGGGAGACATCAAGGGTGTGTTCCCCACTGCTGCTCTCGCTGGATTCTCCAACACCTCAATTAAACCGAAGCCAGCCAGAGTCCCAGCCAGTGGTAAGGGACCAAGACAGGGACAAGAGACCAGGTGGAAGGTACCCTGGCAGGGACAAGAGACCAGGGGGAAGGGACCCAGCTAAGGACCAGGGGGAAGGAACCCAGCCAGGGACCAGGCACCCAGCAAGGGACAAGAGACCAGGGAGAAGGGACCTAGCCAGAGGGAAGGGACCTAGCCAGTGTACACAAAAGCAGCTGACTACAGGGATGAATGGGTTTCACTGTCAGACCAGGGGCTTATTCAGGAGTGCTTCAGTGCAATGCTACAGACCATTTAAATATAAAAGTGCATTGTAGAATAGACAAGGTTCTCTGTACATTTACATCCTAAGGATTGTACCACTGCACTCCATTGAATAAGCCCCTGGACTGGCCTATCTGTCCCCTCAGCTTTGCTTTTATTTCACTAATGGGACACCATTAGAGTGAAAAATATGTTTAAATCTCAATCTCAGATGCAAACAAGGATTTAGACAAGCCGCAGATCTACACTGCCACAGGAATGAACAAAAAACACTAAATGCAGGAAGAAGTCCAAATTTGGCAATCTTATCATTCAAGTCATTATGAAAATGATGGGATCTTATTTGACCAAGCTGACACCGACAGAATAATGTATAGAGTAGCTAACTACACAACTAAAAAAAGGGCCGATCCATGCAAAGCACAAGTGATAACATTTGGAGGACAGGAACAGTAGCTACACTGGTGTATCTAACAATGTATCGCAATGTATCTAACATAGCTAAGTCTGATTCTTAAAGCTCAACACGTGGAATATTTCAGAAAGCCAAAACAAATCTCCCAAACATCCGTACACTCCAAATAAGACATTTTGGGATACACTTCTTGTTACAGTACTAGTGCACACACACACACACATATTAGATATATCTTGGTGTGCGGCGCACGTGCTTTCTCGTTCGGCTGAGACGGAGGAGAAGGTGAGAGGTCGCATGGGACAATGTCCTAGCTACCTTTATTAGCCCCTGAGCACAATCTGACAGCGGAGGATTGGCCCAATTCCACATAACTTGTGGCTTGCAAACGAGCTAATTGGATACACATGGCTTAGCTAGCCAACAAGCAAGCTAGTTATAGCTAGGCTAGAAATATAGCTAACAAGCTCGATGTTTGGTTAGCAGTGGTAGCTAGCATGTTATTATTAGCTTGCTAGCTACCAACTTGAGTCCCAGCCTGATTGGATCCAGCTAGTTGACTAGCGAATGTGGCAAGAATGGTGAGTGGATTGCTAGCCTAACTTGACTTGCGTTTCGCTATTTGAACCTTTTTTTGTGGCACTGGGCACCTCACGCTGTTTCGAAGTCTGATGGTCATAAAAAATGTATGACTTTACCTGACGTTCTCCGTGTATTCCGTCAGAGTTTCAAATCTCCATAGATTCCTTGCACCCCAGATGAGGCGACGCTTTCTTGCGCGTAACGCCTGTCATGGAGACATGCCCCCAAATGACGCTTGATCTCAAATTCCACTTTAGAGACGAGCTAATGTACTTTCCACCCACTTATTACCGTACTACAGAAATACTGTCATGCAAACTCTGATTACTATCAGTTTGCGTTGTTTACCAGATTGGTTGGACACATTTCGCCACACTCACTGAACTTGGTGGAGTATAACATATTTTATATTGTGTTAAAACTTCAGACTTGCTCTATTCCGTTCATATATAATGTTCAGATTGCAGTAATTATTTATTAAATTCTAGATTATTCTGCATTTGACATTGACTGTGACCATCGGGGTCTCCTGCGCTCTACAAACTGTTTTAACCCACACAGCAACATCCCTGGGCCCAGCCCCTATGGCATCTATTCCCTATATAATATAGCCCACTATGGGTCCTGGTCAAAAGTAGTGCACTGTATAGGGAATAGGGTGCCATTTGGGACGTATTGTCCCTATGTTAGTTACACAACTTGACTAACCACTGTAACATTCACACTCCTTGTGAAATAAATAACAAGCATTAACATCAGACAGCAATATTCACATTTTTTGCAAAATAAATATTATTATTTATTTTTTTAAATGGGGGGGGATTGCCTGTTTTTACATGTTATTTTGGCATTAATACGTGTCACATCAGTTTGCAAACAATGTAAAAAAAATTATCTATAATTGAGTTAATAAAGCAGCATGCAGACAGGCAGCTCTAAAATACAGGTGTTTCAGCCTAGCTCAGTGCTTTCTGTGGTGGTGGGGCGGGCCAGCAAAAAATAGGAGCATTGCGCCGTGATTGGCTCAGTGTTCTGTCACTCATGGTGACACTATGTCACCCGCCTTTAATAAGGGTGGACATAAAAAATGTGAGCCCTTTGGGTCCAGCCATAGACAGATTAGAAGTTCCCTTCCAAGAAGGGACATAAATATTACCCAACAAGTTGAAAATTGCAAATTCAACAATGAGTCGTTTGAAAGGAATCAGAGGCTAACTGCAAGCGTTGCAAAGAAACAACTAACGTTAGCCTGCTATTCAACAGTGGCTGTGTTTTTATGGGGGGGGGGAGTTCCCAACATAAATCCAGAGAATGCCAGACTTTGATGACAAAGTTGGATGACAAAATTTGCCCACTAAGGACCGCTGCGGCACCTTCACAATGGGAGTCCAACAATGTATTGTATAATACTAAGTGTATGTTGTGTAGTAAGCTGTTAGTAGCTTCATGTGCCTCACCCTAATAATTTGGTCTATTTTCACCAAAGCGGTATTGGAAACTCATCGTTCGTGGCCCGATGTGTGCTCGTTTGGCAAATTTTTGTACAGCTTTGACAGTGCTACTGATAATAGTGCCGGTGGTGCTTGGCTTGCACGTGCAAATTCAGCAAACACAACATTCTACAGTATAATAGAAGTGTGTTATTTGACATGTCAAATTAAAAGCTTATTTAATGTTTTATGACATGTATCTTTTTTGACACGCAAAGACCCAAACGGCATTCAATGTGCCTCACTAATAATTTGGTCTATTTTCACCTCTTAATTTTGCCTACTGTTATGACTTGGTGGTGCACATGTAGCCTATAACCTGTTTTAGAGAAATATAATCATTGAATATTGTAAGAGCTTTCAATGTCTGCTTATATGCCCCCTTTATTTATCCTAAGGTTCTGACTTGGTGTACAGGGAGAATACTGTAAGAACGGCCCATGTTCTGAATTCTGTCGCTGTACATTTCAAAAGTGCTGAACAAATAGTTATATTGGCTACATCTGTCGTCGCTCGCTCATTAATGTCTTAATCGAAATTACAGATTGCCTCTTATACACTTGTTGTTCCCTTATGCCATAGTTTGTACATCTAAATTGTCAGTAGAAACCACATTTGTTTTTTGGCAAGTCAGCCATATCAGCTATGTTTTTAAAAAAAAGGCAGTAAATGAGTCTGAATTAACTGTTTCGCTGCCAGACAAGGCTCCCCTGAAAGCCAGGTGTTGGGACTCTGTTGGGACTCAGCTGTTGGGACAGCTTTATGTCGGCCCTAACAGTTTGTGGGCAGTGGTTATATACTGTATGTATGTATGTATGTATGTATGTATGTATGTATAAATATTCAGTACCCATAGGGATCCCAGGCCACTTAATACGATTGTACACCTTAATCTGTTTTCACGTTAGGCAAGGTGCTGTTATATAGCTGATTGCACACAATCAAAATCCACACAGACCAGTGGAAGGTTAGCAATGTTACACTCCAGACAGCTGTTTGAAGGCTAGATTCCAAGCTGGAGTATAATAGTGGCAGTACTTGGGCCACTCCAGAAGAGGGCATTATATCTTAACAAAACCAGTGGGAACAAAGAGAACCCTGTGCACAGCAGTGGTTCTAGGTGTAGATTCAGGTCCTGGTTGTGGCAGGAACAACTAATATCCAATATGTGTAAAAAACACTTATCTTAGTAAGACCACTTTGCTTACTTTCTGTTCTAGGATGTTCTTGTTGATATACCTAGTCACATTATAAAACAATCATCCAATGTACTTTAAATTATGTATTTAATACAACCAGTAAATGTTTATTTTGGTTTACAGTCCACTGTGATACAAAGGCTAAAGTAACATATGTACAGGACACTTGACTACTAGACAGAGAGAGGTGGTTGCATGCAGGCTGCAGATATCCATTAAAGTCCATGTCGAGTCGGTGACCAACAGGCAGTGTGGTGGTTGTGTTGTTGTGGTGTTGTTGTGTTGTGACCAACAGGCAGTGTGGTGGTGGTGTTGTGTTGTGACCAACAGGCAGAGTGGTGGTGTTGTTGTGTTGTGACCAACAGGCAGTGTGGTGGTGGTGTTGTGTTGTGACCAACAGGCAGAGTGGTGGTGTTGTTGTGTTGTGACCAACAGGCAGTGTGGTGGTGTTGTTGTGTTGTGACCAACAGGCAGAGTGGTGGTGGTGTTGTGTTGTGACCAACAGGCAGTGTGGTGGTGGTGTTGTTGTGTTGTGACCAACAGGCAGTGTGGTGGTGGTGTTGTTGTGTTGTGACCAACAGGCAGTGTGGTGGTGGTGGTGTTGTTGTGTTGTGACCAACAGGCAGTGTGGTGGTGGTGTTGTTGTGTTGTGACCAACAGGCAGTGTGGTGGTGGTGTTGTTGTGTTGTGACCAACAGGCAGTGTGGTGGTGGTGTTGTTGTGTTGTGACCAACAGGCAGTGTGGTGGTGGTGTTGTTGTGTTGTGACCAACAGGCAGAGTGGTGGTGTTGTTGTTGTGTTGTGACCAACAGGCAGTGTGGTGGTGTTGTTGTTGTGACCAACAGGCAGAGTGGTGGTGTTGTTGTGTTGTGACCAACAGGCAGAGTGGTGGTGTTGTTGTGTTGTGACCAACAGGCAGTGTGGTGGTGGTGTTGTTGTGTTGTGACCAACAGGCAGTGTGGTGGTGGTGTTGTTGTGTTGTGACCAACAGGCAGAGTGGTGGTGTTGTTGTTGTGTTGTGACCAACAGGCAGTGTGGTGGTGTTGTTGTTGTGACCAACAGGCAGAGTGGTGGTGTTGTTGTGTTGTGACCAACAGGCAGAGTGGTGGTGTTGTTGTGTTGTGACCAACAGGCAGTGTGGTGGTGGTGTTGTTGTGTTGTGACCAACAGGCAGTGTGGTGGTGGTGTTGTTGTGTTGTGACCAACAGGCAGTGTGGTGGTGGTGTTGTTGTGTTGTGACCAACAGGCAGTGTGGTGGTGTTGTTGTTGTGTTGTGACCAACAGGCAGTGTGGTGGTGGTGTTGTTGTGTTGTGACCAACAGGCAGTGTGGTGGTGGTGTTGTTGAATTGTTGTGACCAACAGGCAGTGTGGTGGTGGTGTTGTTGAATTGTTGTGACCAACAGGCAGTGTGGTGGTGGTGTTGTTGAATTGTTGTGACCAACAGGCAGTGTGGTGGTGTTGTTGTTGAATTGTTGTGACCAACAGGCAGTGTGGTGGTGTTGTTGTTGTGTTGTGACCAACAGGCAGTGTGGTGGTGTTGTTGTTGTGACCAACAGGCAGAGTGGTGGTGTTGTTGTTGTGACCAACAGGCAGAGTGGTGGTGTTGTTGTGTTGTAACCAACAGGCAGTGTGGTGGTGTTGTTGTTGTGTTGTGACCAACAGACAGTGTGGTGGTGGTGTTGTTGTGTTGTGACCAACAGGCAGTGTGGTGGTGGTGTTGTTGTGTTGTGACCAACAGGCAGTGTGGTGGTGGTGTTGTTGTGTTGTGACCAACAGGCAGTGTGGTGGTGGTGGTGTTGTTGTGTTGTGACCAACAGGCAGTGTGGTGGTGGTGGTGTTGTGTTGTGACCAACAGGCAGTGTGGTGGTGTTGTTGTTGTGTTGTGACCAACAGGCAGTGTGGTGGTGGTGGTGTTGTGTTGTGACCAACAGGCAGTGTGGTGGTGTTGTTGTTGTGTTGTGACCAACAGGCAGTGTTGTGGTGTTGTTGTTGTGTTGTGACCAACAGGCAGTGTGGTGGTGTTGTTGTTGTGTTGTGACCAACAGGCAGTGTGGTGGTGTTGTTGTTGTGTTGTGACCAACAGGCAGTGTGGTGGTGTTGTTGTTGTGTTGTGACCAACAGGCAGTGTGGTGGTGTTGTTGTTGTGTTGTGACCAACAGGCAGTGTGGTGGTGGTGTTGTTGTGTTGTGACCAACAGGCAGTGTGGTGGTGGTGTTGTTGTGTTGTGACCAACAGGCAGTGTGGTGGTGGTGTTGTTGTGTTGTGACCAACAGGCAGTGTGGTGGTGGTGTTGTTGTGTTGTGACCAACAGGCAGTGTGGTGGTGTTGTTGTTGTGTTGTGACCAACAGGCAGTGTGGTGGTGTTGTTGTGACCAACAGGCAGTGTGGTGGTGTTGTTGTTGTGACCAACAGGCAGAGTGGTGGTGTTGTTGTGTTGTGACCAACAGGCAGTGGTGTTGTTGAAAGGGACTGGTATGGAAGTCCGTAATACACTGGCATCACCACCACAACGGTAGGTCCTCATATCTTTTTAGGAGAAACAAGCAGTGTAGATTTATGTTGGCCCATTATTATGTTGGTCCATTGACTAATAACTCTAGCTATAGAGTCAGGGATGAGTCTATTGCGTGTCTGTTGCTCTGAAAAAACTCTGAAAAAATATGACTGTGCAGAAAACAAGGTTTTCCATTAAGACATGGTGTTGAAGGCACTAGAAAAGTAAAAAAGCCCACCCTGTCAGTGCAACCTGCATTGTCCAGGTGAGAGTAAGCCCTCTGCAGAAGGTAGATGATTGCATCATCCACCCCGATGTTGCGCTGATATGCGAACTGCAGGGGGTCCAGTGATGTACACACCAGGGGTCTGAGGTGAGCGAGGACTAACCTTTCCAGGGTCTTCATTATGTGGGAATGTTATTGCTACAGGTCTGAAATCATTCAGGACAGTGGGGTGCGCCTTCTTGGGCACTGGGACGGGGCAGGATGTTTTCCACAGCACAGGGACCCTTTCTAGGCTCAGGCTAAGGTTGAAGTGTCGCTGGAGTATTCCACACAGTTGGTCAGCACAGACCTTAAGCACCCCTGGGCTGATGCCATCAGGGCCTGCCGCTTTCCACTGATGTAGTCTCTCCAGCTCTCTCTTCACTTGTTTGGTGGTGAAAGCCAGCCCAGGTGGGGAGGTGGGGTGAAGGGGGGTGTTGAGGATCAGTCCAGAGGGAGCAAGGGCGGAGGTGGGGTCACTGATTGTCTCAACAGATGTGTTGTGAGCAAAGTGGGGGTGGGACAGCTGTACCTTCCTGGTGGGTACAGTCTCGTCTACACAAAAATGTATATAGTCCGTTATGCAGTCAGTAAGTCCATCGATGTCCTCCCTATGAGCCTCACAGAGCGTATCCCAGTCTGTTGTTTCAAAGCAGTCCTGTAGGGCCTCATTCGCCTCCGGGGACCATCTCCTTATGGTCCTAGTGTTCGCAGGCTGCTGTTGGACCATAGGCCTGTAGAGTGGGGTGAGGTGGACAAGGTTGTGATCCAATCTACCTAGGGGAGGGAGTGCTGTGGAGTTGTATGCATCCTTCACATTAGCATGTAACAAGTCCAGAGTTGTATTATTCCTGGTTGGGCACTTCACGAACTGTTTGAACGTGGGCAGCGTTGAAGAGAGAGATGCATGGTTAAAATTCCCCAAAATGGAAAAGAAAGCACTGGGATGTGCTGTCTGTAACCTTGCGATAACAGAGTGGATGACGTCACATGCTATGTTTGCGTCAGCGGAGGGCGGGATGTAAACAATAACAGCAATGGCCACTGTGAATTCCCTCGGCAAATAGTAGGGTCTCAGGCTAACGGCTAACAGCTCAATGTCCGGGCTCCAAAACTCTTCCTTAAGAGTAATATGGCTCGGATTACACCAACTAACTAATAAAGCTAATACATTCCTTACTCTTCCTGGAAGAAACGCTATCCCTGTCTGCTCTGATGGTCCGGAAAACGCAGATAGTGACGTTCTCTATGGGGATGTTATCATTCAGCCATGTCTCAGAAAAACACAATAGGCTAGCTTCCCAGTATTCGCTTTGTCCATGAACCAGACCCTGAAGCTCGTCCATCTTGTTATGCAGCGATCTCAAGTTGCCCATAATGATAGACGGTATAGCTGGCTTGTACTTCCTTAGCTTTGCACACATACAGTGCATTCGGAAAGTATTCAGACCACTGGACTTTTAAAATGTTTTAAGTTACAGCATTATTCTAAATAAAAATTATGTATGAAATAAAAATTCCTTATCAATCTACATAATGATAGTGAACAGGTTTTTAGATTTTTTTGTAAATTTATTAAAAATAAAAACAGATACCTTATTTAAATAAGTATTCAGACGCTTTGCTATGAGTCAAAATTGAGCTCAGGTGCATCCTGTTTCCATTGATCATCCTTGATGTTACTACAACTTGATTGGAGTCCACCTGTGGTAAATTCAATTGATTGGACATGATTTGGAAAGGCACACACCTGTCTATATAAAAGGTCCCACAGTTGACAGTGCATGTCAGAGCGAAAACCAAGCAATGAGGTCGAAGGAATTGTCCGTAGAGGTCAGAGACAGGATTGTGTCGAGGCACAGATCTTGGGAAGGATACCAAAACATTTCTGCAGCATTGAAGATCCCCAAGAACACAGTGGCATCCATCATTCTTAAATGGAAGAAGTTTTGAACCAACAAGACTCTTCCTAGAGCTGGCCGCCCAGCCAAACTGAGCAATCGGGGGAGAAGGGCCTTGGTCAGGGAGGTGACCAAGAACCCAATGTCACTCTGACAGAGCTCTAGAGTTCCTCTGTGGCTATGGGAGAACCTTCCAGAAGGATAACCATCTCTGCAGCACTCCATCAATCAGGCCTTTATGGTAGAGTGGCCAGATGGAAGCCACTCTTCAGTAAAAGGTACATGACAGCCAATTTAGAGTTTGCCAAAAGGCACCTAAAGACTCTCAGACCCTGCGAAACAAGATTCTCTGGTCTGATGAAAACCAAGGTTTGAACTCTTTGGCCTGAATGTCAAACGTCACGTCTGCAGGAAACCTGGCACCATCCCTACGGTGAAGCATGTTGGTGGCAGCATCAGGCTGTGGGGATGTTTTTCAGTGGCAGGGACTGAGAGACTAGTCAGGATTGAGGGAAAGATGAACGGAGCAAAGTACAGAGAGATCGTTGATGAAAACCTGCTCCAGAGCGCTCAGAACCTCAGACTGGGGCTAAGCACACTGCCAAGACAACGCAGGAGTGGATTCGGGACAAGTCTTTGAATGTCCTTGAGTGGCCCAGCCAGAGACTGGGCTTGAACATGATCGAACATCTCTGGAGAGACCTGCAAATAGCTGTGCAGCGACGCTCTCCCATCCAACCTGACAGAGCTTGAGAGGAACTCCAGAGAAGAATGGGAGAAACTCCCCAAATACAGGTGTGCCAAGCTTGTAGCGTCATACCCAAGAAGACTCGAGTCTGTAATGCCTGCCAAAGATGCTTGTGTAAATGTGATATCAGTTGAGTTTTTTTTCAATCCATTTGCAAAAATGTGAAAAACCAGTTTTTGCCTTGTCATTATGGGGTATGGTGTGTAGATTGAGGGGGAAACAATTTAATCAAGTTTACAATAAGGCTGTAACGTAACAAAATGTGGAAAAAGTCAAGGGGTCTGAATACATTTTCTGAATGCACTATAAATAGAAAACTAAATATTTGCAATGTGTCACTAAACGTTGTTCAACCTCACCATCACCATCAACAACTGCAATATGTTATGCTACAGTATGATAAGCAATGCCAGTGGAAATCCATTTGTCACATTTTGAAAGGCTCTCTGGAATTACATTTTCAGAAAAGTTGACTAATTAAAAATGAAAAGTTGAAATGTATGCATGTGCCTTTTTATAATAGCTTAAGTAAGAATCGTTGCTCCAGTCTATTCAGTGAACCAATCCTTTAGACTTATCTTAAGATCAGCAATATGCTGCTGCTGCTGCAGAAAAGAAACCAGTAATATATTTCCAGAGCTAGAACATTCTGTCTTTTCACTCACATAATTGACTTCCCTGCATCTAGTCAGGCAGGAGTTTAGCTGCTTAGCCCTTGTGGCCTTCAGTAATTAAGAGTTTAGCTGCTTAGCCCTTGTGGCCTTCAGTAATTAAGAGTTTAGCTGCTTAGCCCTTGTGGCCTTCAGTAATTAAGAGGAGTTTAGCTGCTTAGCCCTTGTGGCCTTCAGTAATTATTATTGATTGAAGTGCCTGAGGGAGGATCAACTCCAAGACCGCATCCCAAATAGCACACTTTTCCCATTGTACTGCACTATGTAGGGAATAGGGTGCCATTTTGGATGCAACCCAAGCAGCTAAAGAAAGCAGCAAAGCAGGTTCACTACTTCCAGTGATCCCATCAGTTCATGCCATAACGAACCCATTATCTGGAGAATTTGCACAGTAAAATCACATACGTTTGTTTGAGGCAAGTCTGTCTACAGTTATACCTTAGACAGGTATTGGTGATAGTAAATAGTAAAATAACATACCGTTTGGATAGCAGAGTATTGCATTGGCATCCCTGTGAATCATATTCCCTCGTCTGTAACTGGAGTTGTAGCACAATGCATCAGGAGTACATGTGTGAGTGAGGACACAGCAGGTCACAGTGATCACACATACGATCACAGCATGCTTTCATCCAGTCCCTTGGTTAACTAAATTGATCTCTTCATAAGAGAGATTGCTGTACAATTGCCAAAGTACAGGCAGGGACAATGTCTTGAAGTGGGTTTCTAGTTTAAAAGCTCACTTTCTAGTTTAAAAGCTCACTTTGAGAACTGCCTGTCTGACATGTTCCTCATGGTTTTCCACCATGAAACCGCTGATGCTTATCTTGAATCGACTGATGGTTGATTTGGTCATTTTGCATGAAATGTGTTTTTTGAAAAATATGCCCCAGTGGTTCTGGTGTATGGGAAATGTAGTTCTCTTTGTTGAAAAACACTAAGGGGACGAGGAGAAGTGCGTTTTAAAAACAGGCTGTCCCAACAGTAAAAAGTGGTCTTTACATTAACTGTCTGTTAGTCTTCCTCCATCAGCTCTTCCTATTTCAAAGTGAAGTGCATTAAAATGATGCATCTTTTCAGGCAGAATAGTGCCTCTTCCAAACACTGAATCACAACAAAACGTCCTGAGACTCCTACGTACGGTTGGCAGGTAGCCTAGCGGTTAAGAGCGTTGGGCCAGTAACCGAAAGGTCGCTGGTTCGAATCCCGGAGGAAACTAGGTGAAGAATCTGTTGATGTACCCTTGAGCAAGGCATAATTGCTCTTGATTAGAGCATCTGCTAAATCTAACAGCCATTACTTGGGACATGTTCTTTGAGTCAAAAGTACAAATAAATGCCCAACTTCTTATGAAGATTTGTCCAAATTACTCTCCAAATCAAAGGACATTGCAAAACTATCAACTCGCAGTTCTTGAAAATAGGGGGCACAAAAATCAAACCATAGCTTTCAACCAGTGAAGGGTGAGAAAACATGTAATGATAACAATTTCCTCGGAGGAGCATTTTCCAGGGTATTTTCAGAGATTTTACAGTAGATTGGTTCTGACAACGTCAGGAGACAGTCAACAACAGAGTACATAACTAGTGTTACAAAGTACATAGCAGCAAAAACTCTAACTAACTTCTTAGAACTGAAAGCACTGTGCTGGTGATTGTTCCTTTTGAGTTCTAAACGAGATCAGGTCCATAAAGATCTTCTCAGAACGTGTCGTTTCATTTACTCTAAAAAGTGATAACTGCAAGACAGACAGGATACTCCAACATCACCTGATTACTTAATAGAACCTTTAAAAAGATAAATAATACACAGTTAAACAAAATTATGTTGTGCTTTTATATTGGCAGACTGACAAATATATTGTGCTTTTACATTGGCAGACTGACAAATATATTGTGCTTTTACATTGGCAGACTGACAAATATATTGTGCTTTTACATTGGCAGACTGACAAATATATTGTGCTTTTATATTGGCAGATCAACAAAACATTGTATTGAAGTAGTCTGGGTACCACTCTGTTTAGCCATTATTCTACTCCTTGTCATGCTAAACATCTTTGGCATATGTCACGGAGTGGAATGTTAGCTAAATAGTATTAAAGTAAAACTGTCAATCAAACTATCCCAGTATGTACCGGTTACTCTACTAGCTCCTGGTTGCCTGGTTACTGGTCAGACAGGAAGTAGTCATCAGCCAGGGTCTCAGCAGCAGTCAGTCTTCCAACACACACCAGCAGCTTAGACAGCAGGGCTTGGAGTTTGGCCTCCTGACAAAGAGGCCATACAACATCATTTTAGCTCTGTGATTGTCTTTCAATGGAAAGCGTGTTACAAATTACATGTATTATTCTCATAATTACACACATGGTAGACCTGCAGTTTGGGAGCAAAAATAAAATGCATTCTAAATTAATTGAAGGATGAAAAGGCTATCAGGGTTACGGACCATTTCCACTCCGCTGATATCCAGGGCCAGTCTTCGTCCACTATCCAGATCACCGCTGAACCCTGGGGCGTGCAGCTGCAAACAGAGTTGTTGATGCCACAAAAATAAATGGTATGGACCCAACTGCTTACTGACAGCTTATTTTTAACATCCAAGTCTATTGTTCACGTCTACTAGTTTCTCCTGATAAATATTCAATGTTATCATTTAACTTTTGATAATGCTTTCTCCTGTATTCCCCCGAAAATACATTCAAAATAAATTCCTGCTGTATTCCACTCTGTCCCAAAGCTGCTTGACCATGGGCTGTAGAGCCATCCATGTTGTGTTATACAGAGACCTGGGCTGATCTACAGAGAGGGCAACATGAAGGTGTTGTACCCAGAACAGCAGGCAGCCGTAGGAGTACATGTCACAGGCTGGAGTAGGAGGTGTGCAATGGGCCTGGCGGAGCTCTGGGGCCACCAGGCTGATGGAGCCTACCACCATCCCACTGTCCAGGAACCTCTGCACCTGGAACCAACATGGTACAACCATGATACAACCATACATGGCGCTCATTCAGACGGGTGTAAAAGAAACCAAGGTGCATGAGATGCAATGTATTTCAAATGGAGGGGGGAAAAAAAGTTGTGGTAAGTTAGGGTTGAGGACAGGGTACTAACGGGAGTCTTTGTGAAGTCGTAGTCTCCAACCATGCCTTGGTGTCGGTGGAGGACGAACACGTTGTTGGGGTTGAGGGAGGCATGGGTGATGCCTGCAGCGTGGAGGGCCTGGAGCCCCCTGGCCACGCCTCTCATCACCTTCACACTCTCCTGATGGGAGAGACGGGACATTAGGTCAATGTGCTATAATATCACAAAACAACGGCACGTGAATAAGGTTCCAAAATTGCCAGATTTTCCAGAAAACTCTGTTGGAAGAAGGGCAATCCAGGAATCCTCAAACCGAGATTTCTGGGAATCTGGGAATTTTGGGAAAGTTAAGAGTTTTGTAACCCTAAACATGAATTATGGGGAAGGTAGCAGAGAGAACTCACTGTGGCAGTTAGGGGTTTGGCAGCCTGAACAGCCCAGAGACTTCCATTGGGGAAGTATGGCACCATCACATAGGCAAGAGGGTCTGACTGAAAGAGAAGGGTTCATACTAAAACATACATCATGTCAAATGGAGAACAGACCTCTCTAAAAGGCTCTGCATGGTCAATCCGACGTCTGAAGTGACTGTACAGCATTTACTACGATGCAACCTCCACAGACTTCAGGGCATTCATACTTCTCGCACTTAGCAGAGCAGAGCTGTTGTGAAGGAAGTTGTCAAGGAAGTGTGTTTATACAGGACGTACCGCCCCCACCTACTGTTAACCAATCATGTCAATACAGAGCTATACAGAGTCCTCTGCATTGTTACAGAATTTGGGAGGCTCACAGCGATGCTGATTTGACCTCTGCATGCCTCTGGAGGCTCCGTAATTGCATCACACCCTCCATATGAAGCCTCCGACCACATTTTCAGATCAAGCATAAATTGGCTTTAAGTCAGATCATGAAACATGTGGCTTGTAAGATAGGAAGACATATGAAGCTTAGTGGCTGGGATGCTGAGTGAACAGTACCTTGCCAAAGAACAGTGCCAGAAGAGGGAGTATTCCAGTGTCAGTCTGACTCTCCAGCTGTGTCCTGGTTCGGTGAAACTGGGTGGTTCTCTCCAGCACTCTGGCCTCTGCCTCCTCATTCACAGTGTAACCCTGACAGGGAAACCAGACACAAACCACCAATAAGGACAACTAAACCTCCGTAAAAAGACCAGGGTCTCTTTTCAGTTGGCACTACATGTGATCAAACAACATTAAACAGGAGCAGTAATACCTGAACATGTTCAAAAAGATCATTCTGTTTCAAGATGTTTGCTCACATCTGGACCTGACAGAGAGTTTTACACATACACTGTTTTTCTTTTTACCTGTAAGGCTGCCTCCCAAATGGCACCATATTTCCTATATAGTGCACAACTTTTGACCAGAGCTCTATGGGCCCCTAGTCAAAAGTATTGCCCTATATAAAGAATAGGGTGCTATTTGGGACGTAGCCCCTAAAGGTGTGTGAGCAAGGCGTTACCTTGAGTATAACCCTCTGTCCCTGGAACTCAGTACAGACCAGAGGCCTGCGTCCACTCAGCTCCCTCATGGGCTCAGCATCAAACATGTCCCTCTCCAGACTCCTCACCGCCAGACCTCCAGAGCTCTGCGCACACACACACACTCTTCTGTCACACACACTAGTATATATGGTTGTGGTCATCATACGCACATCTGTGAAATACGTAGGTAATGGGCTAATAATACATACATGATGAGAACATAGTAATTAGGAACACACTGAAATAATACTGGACACCTTCACCCCACCTTGTACAGAGGTGTAGTTGGAGCACAGTCAGGACCCATATGGTCTTGTACAGAGGTGTAGTTGGAGAACAGTCAGGACACATATGGTCTTGTACAGAGGTGTAGTTGGAGAACAGTCAGGACTCATATGGTCTTGTACAGAGGTGTAGTTGGAGAACAGTCAGGACTCATATGGTCTTGTACAGAGGTGTAGTTGGAGAACAGTCAGGACTCATATGGTATTGTACAGAGGTGTAGTTGGAGAACAGTCAGGACCCATATGGTCTTGTACAGAGGTGTAGTTGGAGAACAGTCAGGACACATATGGTCTTGTACAGAGGTGTAGTTGGAGAACAGTCAGGACTCATATGGTCTTGTACAGAGGTGTAGTTGGAGAACAGTCAGGACTCATATGGTCTTGTACAGAGGTGTAGTTGGAGAACAGTCAGGACTCATATGGTCTTGTACAGAGGTGTAGTTGGAGAACAGTCAGGACACATATGGTCTTGTACAGAGGTGTAGTTGGAGAACAGTCAGGACACATATGGTCTTGTACAGAGGTGTAGTTGGAGAACAGTCAGGACTTATATGGTCTTGTACAGAGGTGTAGTTGGAGAACAGTCAGGACTCATATGGTCTTGTACAGAGGTGTAGTTGGAGAACAGTCAGGACTCATATGGTCTTGTACAGAGGTGTAGTTGGAGAACAGTCAGGACTCATATGGTCTTGTACAGAGGTGTAGTTGGAGAACAGTCAGGACTCATATGGTCTTGTACAGAGGTGTAGTTGAAGGACAGTCAGGACTCAGGCTGTAGCTCACCATGTAGCTGTGGAGGTCTACCTCAGGGTAGAGCAGGGGGAGCTCAGGAAAGCAGCCTTCTGCCAAAGCACTAAGCTTCATCTACAAGATAAACATGACACAGCCATTAGGCAGGGGTAAGAAGTGTGGAACTGATTTAAGGAGAAGTGTGGAAGTGTTCCCGGACTTAGTTGGAACACATAATTAGAATGATAGAACATACAGTATACAGTCGTGGCCAAAAGTTTTGAGAATGACAAGTATTGGTCTCCACAAAGTTGGCTGCTTCAGTGTTCTTAGATCTTTATTTCAGTAGTTACTATGGCACACTGAAGTATAATTACAAGTGTCAAAGGCTTTCATTGACAATGACATTCAGTTTATGCAAAGAGTCAATATTTGCAATGTTGACCCTTCTTTTTCAAGACCTCTGCAATCCACCCTGTTTGTCAGAAGTTTGTCAGAAGTTGTGGGTTTTTGTTTGTCCAACCGCCTCTTGAGGATCGACGACAAGTTCTCAATGGGATTAAGGTCTGGGGAGTTTCCTGGCCATGGACCCAAAATTTCGATGTTTTGTTCCCCGAGCCACTTAGTTATCACTTTTGCCTTATGGCAAGGTGCTCCATCATGCTGGAAAAGGCATTGGTCGTCACCAAACTGTTCTTGGATGGTTGGGAGAAGTTGCTCTCTGAGGATGTGTTGGTACAATTCTTTATTCATGGCTGTGTTCTTAGGCAAAATTGTGAGTGAGCCCACTCCCTTGGCTGAGAAGCAACCCCACACATGAATGGTCTGAGAATGCTTTATTGTTGGCATGACACAGGACTGATGGTAGCGCTCACCTTGTCTTCTCCGGACAAGGTGTTTTCCGGATGGCCCAAACAATCGGAAAGGGGATTCATCAGAGAAAATGACTCTACCCCAGTCCTCAGCAGTCCAATCCCTGTACCTTTTGCAGAATATCAGTCTGTCCCTGATGTTTTTCCTGGAGATAAGTGGCTTCTTTGCTACCCTTCTTGACACCAGGCCATCCTCCAAAAGTCTTCGCCTCACTATGCGTGCAGATGCACTCACACCTGCCTGCTGCCATACCTGAGCAAGCTCTGCACTGGTGGTGCCCCAATCCCGTAGCTGAATCAACTTTAGGAGACGGTCCTGGCGCTTGCTGGACTTTCTTGGGCGCCCTGACGCCTTCTTCACAACAATTGAACCTCTCTCCTTGAAGTTCTTGATGATTCGATAAATGGTTGTTTTAAGTGCAATCTTACCAGCAGCAATATCCTTGCCTGTGAAGCACTTTGTGCAAAGCAATGATGACGGCACGTGTTTCCTTGCAGGTAACCATGGTTGACAGAGGAAGAACAATGATTTCAAAAACCACCCTCATTTTAAAGCTTCCAGTCTGTTATTCTGACTCAATCAGCATGACAGAGTGATCTCCAGCCTTGTCCTCATCAACACTATCACCTGTGTTAACGAGACAATCACTGACATGATGGCAGCTGGTCCTTTTGTGGCAGGGCTGAAATGCAGTGGAAATGCTTTGGGGGGATTAAGTACATTTTCATGGCAAAGAGGGACTTTGCAATTAATTGCAATTCATCTGATCACTCTTCATGGCATTCTGGAGTATATGCAAATCGCCATCATCAACACTGAGGCAGCAAACTTTGTGGAGACCAATACTTGTGTCATTCTCAAAACTTTTGGCCACGACTGTAAATGGTAGAATTCGAATGATAGAACATATAAATGGTAGAACATATATAAATGGTAGAATTAGAATGATAGAACAATGTAACGTACATATTCTTTTCCTTCTTGGCCAATTTCCTGGAAAAGAGTGTTTCTGGTCTCAGCGATCTCTTCCTTCTTCTTCAGAATCTCTGTCAGGTCAATATCTTCAGCCTGAGAGGAGAAATCATTAAGAACCTCCATTTCCTATCATCCTTCTACTATAATCACAGGAAATCATTAAGAACCTCCATTTCCTATCATCCTTCTACTACATGCACAGGAAATCATTCGGCCAAAAAACGTTGCACATGAGCTTGGCATTGTCCGCAGAGAAGCCAGCCGTTCCATGGTCGTGTCCCAAATGGCACCCTATTCCCTATTTAGTGCACTTACTTTTGACCCGAGCCATATGCGGGCCCTGGTCAAAAGTAGTGCACTAAATAGGAAATAGGGTGCCACCTCTGCCTAGCCTCTCACCTCCTCCAGACTAGCCTCCTCCACCTGTCTCCACCTCAGCTGAGACCTCAACCTGCGGATCCGTTTCTTCACAGAGAACAGAGAGTCTGGATTCGGGCTGGCATTCTGCCACTGTAACATCTCATCCTTAAACTGATTATAACACAAACTGAATACAACATCCTTGATAAAGAAAGGAGAAAATGTTAGATAAAAGCACAAAAACAGACTTAGTGTTCTGATACAGCAGCAAGAGTAGCTACAGTGCATTCGGAAAGTATTCAGACCCCCTTTACTTTTTCCACATTTTGTTACGTTACAGCCTTATTCTAAAATTGAATTTAACTTGTTCATTAATGTAAACACAATACTCCATAATGACAGAGCAAAAACTGATTTTTTGAAATGTTTGCAAATGTATAAAAAAAAAACAGAAGTATTCAGACCCTTTACCCAGTACTGTGTTGAAGCACCTTTGGTAGCGATTACAGCCTTGAGTCTTCTTGGGTATGACACTACAAGCTTGGCACAACTGTATTTGGGGAGTTCCTCCCATTCTTCTCTGCAGATCCTGTCAAGCTCTGTCAGGTTGGATGGGGAGCGCTGCTGCACAGCTATTTTCAGGTCTCTCCAGAGATGTTTGATTGGGTTCAATTCCAGGCTCTGGCTGGGCCACTCAAGGACATTTAGAGTCTTGAAGCCACTCCTGCATTGTCATGGCTGTGTGCTTAGGGTCGTTGTCCTGTTGGAAGGTGAACCATCGCCCCAGTCTGAGGTCCTGAGCGCTCTGGAGCAGGTTTTCATCAAGGATCTCTCTGTACTTTGCTCTGTTCATCTTTCCCTCGATCCTAACTAGTCTCCCAGTCCCTGCCGCTGAAAAACATCCCTACAGCATGATGCCGCCACCACCATGCTGCTTCACTGTAAGGATGGTGCCAGGTTTCCTCCAGACAAGAGTTCAATCTTGGTTTCATCAGACCAGAGAATCTTGTTTCTCATGTTCTGAGAGTCTTTAGGAGCCTTTTGGCAAACTCCAAGCGGGCTGTCATGTGCCTTTAGCTCTGTCAGGGTGACCATTGAGTTCTTGGTCACCTCCCTGATCAAGGCCCTTCTCCCTCAATTGCTCAGTTTGGCTGGGCAGCCAGTTCTAGGAAGAGCCTTGGTGGTTCCAAACTTCTTTCATTTAAGAATGATGGATGCCACTGTGTTCTTGTTGATCTTCAAATGATGCAGATATTTTTTGGTACCCTTCCCCAAATCTGTGCCTCGACACAATCCTGTCTCGGAGCTCTACGGACAATTCCTTCGACCTCATTGCTTGGTTTTTGCTCAATTGAATTTACCACAGGTGGACTCCAATCAAGTTGTAGAAACATCTCAAGGATGATCAATGGAAACAGGATGCACCTGAGCTCAATTTCGATTTTCATAGCAAAGGGTCTGAATATTTATGCAAATAAGGTATTTCAGTTTTTATAAATTTCCAAAACAATCTAAAAACCTGTTTTCACTTTGTCATTATGGGGTCTGAATAGTTTCTGAAGGACAAATGGCAAGATCCACTCAGATTAGGGAAGATTAAACTCTTTAATTAAACCTTCCCCAAATTCCTAGATTTTCCAGAAATCCTGGTTGGATGATTCCGGATTTCCTGCCTATTCCCTCTCAATGATAGGAATCTTCCAACCTTGATTTCTGGAGAATCTGTGAATTAAACACTTTAAACACCTAAAACAATTCTCTCACCTTTGTGTTCAACAGATATTTCTCCATAATGTCACTCAGCAGACTCTCCTCACTCTGGATGTGCTGCATGACTTTGTGGAAAGCCTTGGTCTCATGGTTGTTCTGCTCCTGTTGAGTAAACAAATATGTTAATAGCAGAGTAAACAACAACACGATAAGAGGTAACGCCGTGTTAAAAAAAACCCTGAGAAATCTCGGACTTGACCTCGCCCCCCCCCATAAAATATGGGCCCTGGTTAAATGTAGTGCACTATAACAAAGGAATTTGGGACACAGCCAAACTCACCCCGAATGACCGAGAGGAGTCCAGCTCCTTGGCCACGTTGATCTCTGCCTGCTTCAGCAGCTCATTCACTCCGTCCACTATGTCCTTCACGCTCACCGTGGTCTTAGCTGACAGGCAGAAAAACTGAAGGCACATTAGAGGATTAGGATTTCCCAGACAAGCCCAATCCTTAACTAAAAAGCACTTTCAATGGAGAAACTCATTTGAACATGTTTCATAGTCCATGACTAGGCTCAATCTGTGTACAGTTGCATACCCAGAAGGAACAGGAAGACTGCTTGAGAAGTACTACATGTCAAATAATTTACAATCAATAACTTCAATCACTTTTGTAAATAGAACAGTTTCCCATTCCCTCCCTTCAAAGTACACACAAAAGCTTGGGAGAAATAAACCCAGACTCTTTTTTAAGGTTCTTCATCCTCAGTTGACCCAAACCAAAGCGGTACCGTGTCATTCTGTACCTTGCCAACATTCTCCGACCAGGTGCACAGGGCCTTGAGGGCCTTGTCTGTCCCGTCTCTGACAGATCTGGTGAGCTGACTCCTCTGAGTCCTCCACTGGTAGTACTGTTCAAAAGCCTGCTCTCCTACATCCTCCTCCATAGAGGCAGGACCAAACACTGAAGTCAGGGAAGAGCTCACCTCCTGTAACACAGACACATGGGTAACAACAGCTTGATTATAGTATGCGTCCCTGATAGCCTTGATATAACCCCAATCCAGTAAATTAATCAAGAAATAACCAACCCCCTCAAATATTTTTAATATTGAATGAAAAAATATTCAGATGGCAGCATCAGTTTTCATCTTCAGTACCTCCAGTTTGTCCATGCGTTGTCTGAATGGCCAACACTTGGCCTCCTGAAGGAAGGACTCCACCCTGGCAGCCAGAACCCCTCGCACCTTATTCCGGTTGTCTATCAGATCCCCAAGCTGCTCCTTCTGCAAAATGGATGCCAAAACATGGTAATTTCACTGATAAGAAACTGTATTCTGATCTGGTGAGACATGTCATTGGCCCTGTCCCAAATGGCACCCTATTCCCTATATAGTGCTCTACTTTCGACCAAACCACCATGGGTCCTGGTCAAAAGTAGTGCACCAAATAGGGAATAGGGTGCCATTTGGAAGCAACATTTAACAGTAAGATGCAGACTGACCGTCTGACAGGCCTTGAGTTTCTCCTGAGCCAGATTGTAGTCTTTCCATGCCGGCTCGAGCTTCTCCATGGCAACCGGAGCAGAGATGCTGTTGTTTATGACAACGTTGATAGACTCCGTAAGGCTGTCACTGTCTGCGTTAACTGTGTTTCTCTCTCTGTCCAGTAGAAATGAAACCACGAAAATGCAGTCAATAGAAAGTAAGGGTAGCTCAATGTGAAAAGTTTAATTGTAAAAAAAACAATAAAATAAAAAATGTTGTTCCTTAATTTCCGTTATTATATCATCATAAATTCCTATTCGAGAGGTGTTGGGAAAAGTCAGAATGGCGTTGCACCATCAGGCTGTCTATCACAGTACCTTAATCCTCTCAGAGAATGGACTCTCTCAGCCAGTAGACAGAACTGTTCAGCCACCGCTGAGTCCAGGAGCTTCTCCTCTTGCTTCTCCTTCTGCTTTAACTGTCCCCTCATAGCCTCAACACAAGGAGAAGCATTCAAAACACCACAGTAGAACAAAGACACAAACACAGAAGCACAAATCAAATTATATTTGTCACATGCTTTGGAAACAACAGGTGTAGACTGACAGTGAAATGCTTACGGGTCCTTTTCCAACAATATAGAGTTAAAGACTATCACAATCAGCCGGGATCGGAGTCCCATAGGGCGGCGCACCGTTGGCCCAGCGTCATCCGGGTTAGGAGAGGCCGGTGTAGGCCGTCATTGTAAATAAGAAGTTGTTCTTAATTGACTTGCCGAGTTAAATAAAGTTTATATTATTATTTTAAATTTTTTTAAGGAAATAGTGACACAAGGAAAAAATCCACAAGACACTGGCTATATTGTTTATTCCACTAATGAGGACATTAGACACATTATCTACGTTCACATTCCATCAGTCTTTCATAACATTCATATTAACTAGAACCCAGGGCACGGCTTCCCCATAGCGATGGAACTTAGTGTTTTAACAACATGCGTTTACCAAAACGCCACGCAGAAAGAGCGTTCGCTAAGTGCGTTGGAGCATGTGTTGATACTGATAGGATGGAAAGAAAGCCAGCGCTGCTCTTTGCCCACTGGCAAAATCTGGTTAAATCAACATTGTTTCCATGTCATTTTAACCCAAAAAATCTATGTGATGAAGTTGAATTGTTTTGAATTCCAAAACGTAATCAATGTAAGGGCATTTAGTATTTTTTTCACCCAACTTTTAACCTAAATCCAATGTCATGGTGACATTTGTTGTGGATTTCACATTGAATTCATGGTTAGTTGACAAATGTAAATCAAAACTTTGAACTGACGTTTCTGCCCAGCGGGTGATCAGCTTTTCTCCATTAAAATCTTACCTTAACATTAGAATTACTCTACAATAATGACGGTGGATCAGGTCCTAGAGAGAGATATCACCTAACGGCTGCAGATACTGAGGCGACTATTCCATAATGCACTCAATCGCAGATTCATTGTGTATATGTTGCTACACATGAAATATATTGTGCCAGAAATGCCAGACAGTGTAGCCTACAAAAAGAACTCCATTGACTGAACATGAAATGTATTTCAATATGATTTATATTTATTGCAGTCATCCGTTATAATTTTAAGCATAATTTCATCCTTCGCTTGGTCATCTGCAAGGACATTGGCAACTTTGTATTAGATTTGGGCCTAATTCATTTATTATAATTGACTGATTTCCTTATATGAACCTTATTTTAATTTTATTTTTTGACAAGAAACAACTGACCCAGGTCTGTTGTGTCTTGATATTCTTTTTTGAATACCACACACCCATATGGTTAATTTTCTAATTTTTATGGAAGGCTGGACCCTCCTAAGTTTCTCTCTAATGTTTTCTAATCATTTGCACTTGTTTTGGTACCTAATTCTAATGTTAGACATTTTATGTGATGGTAAAGGTAGGGGTGGACTAACCTTTTCCCCATAAGGAAAATGCAATTTTGTTTATTTTAATTGCATAACATTTAACGTTTTATACCATTATAATTGCTCAAAGATATAATGAATCCTCAAACAAATCTAAATATTTGAAAAACTGAGGGTGTAGTAGTTGACATGAAAGTGGTGAGGAGTGAATGTTGAATGTTGACTTGTTAATGTGCTGAGGGTCGAATGTTGACTTGTTAATGTGCTGAGGGTTGAATGTTGACTTGTTAATGTGCTGAGGGTTGAATGTTGACTTGTTAATGTGCTGTGGTGAGGGTTGAATGTTGACTTGTTAATGTGCTGTGGTGAGGGTTGAATGTTGACTTGTTAATGTGCTGTGGTGAGGGTTGAATGTTGACTTGTTAATGTGCTGTGGTGAGGGTTGAATGTTGACTTGTTAATGTGCTGTGGTGAGGGTTGAATGTTGACTTGTTAATGTGCTTTGGTGAGGGTTGAATGTTGACTTGTTAAATGTGCTGTGGTGAGGGTTGAATGTTGACTTGTTAAATGTGCTGTGGTGAGGGTTGAATGTTGACTTGTTAAATGTGCTGTGGTGAGGGTTGAATGTTGACTTGTTAATGTGCTGTGGTGAGGGTTGAATGTTGACTTGTTAATGTGCTGTGGTGTGTCCAGAAATAGGTGCTCAGGGCCCATTGACCAGTAGACATCTGCTCCCTACTACACCAGTCTTACCTGCACTTCCTGTTTGGCATCTTGCAGGTGTTTCTCCAGCTGCTCTGATTGGTTCTGGAGTGTGTTCCTCTCCACCTTCCACCTCTCTGCCTCTTTGACATAATTCGCAGTCTCCTGTTTCAACTTCTGAAATTACGACAACACAAGACGATACTCATACATAACTAATGTCCTGGAAAGCTTGCCGTGTGTGTGTGTGATATATATATATATGTGTGTGTGGTGTGTGATATATATATATGTGTGTGATATATATATATATGTGTGTGTGTGTGGTATATATACAGTGGGGAGAACAAGTATTTGATACACTGCCGATTTTGCAGGTTTTCCCACGTACAAAGCATGTAGAGGTCTGTAATTTTTATCATAGGTACTCTTCAACTGTGAGTGACGGAATCTAAAACAAAAATCCAGAAAATCACATTGTATGATTTTTAAGTAATTAATTTGCATTTTATTGCATGACATAAGTATTTGATACATCAGAAAAGCAGAACTTAATATTTGGTACAGAAACCTTTGTTTGCAATTACAGAGATCATACGTTTCCTGTAGTTCTTGACCAGGTTTGCACACACTGCTGCAGGGATTTTGGCCCACTCCTCCATACAGATCCTTCAGGTTTCGGGGTTGTTGCTGGGCAATACGGACTTTCAGCTCCCTCCAAAGATTTTCAATTGGGTTCAGGTCTGGAGACTGGCTAGGCCACTCCAGGACCTTGAGATGCTTCTTACGGAGCCACTCCTTAGTTGCCCTGGCTGTGTGTTTCGGGTCGTTGTCATGCTGGAAGACCCAGCCACGACCCATCTTCAATGCTCTTACTGAGGGAAGGAGGTAGTTGGCCAAGATCTCGCGATACATGGCCCCATCCATCCTCCCCTCAATACGGTGCAGTCGTCCTGTCCCCTTTGCAGAAAAGCATCCCCAAAGAATGATGTTTCCACCTCCATGCTTCACGGTTGGGATGGTGTTCTTGGGGTTGTACTCATCCTTCTTCTTCCTCCAAACACGGCGAGTGGAGTTTAGACCAAAAAGCTCAATTTTTGTCTCATCAGACCACATGACCTTCTCCCATTCCTCCTCTGGATCATCCAGATGGTCATTGGCAAACTTCAGACGGGCCTGGACATGCGCTGGCTTGAGCAGGGGGATCTTGCGTGCGCTGCAGGATTTTAATCCATGACGGCGTAGTGTGTTACTAATGGTTTTCTTTGAGACTGTGGTCCCAGCTCTCTTCAGGTCATTGACCAGGTCCTGCCGTGTAGTTCTGGGCTGATCCCTCACCTTCCTCATGATCATTGATGCCCCATGAGGTGAGATCTTGCATGGTGCCCCAGACCGAGGGAGATTGACAGTCATCTTGAACTTCTTCCATTTTCTAATAATTGCGGCAACAGTTGTTGCCTTCTCACAAAGCTGCTTGCCTATTGTCCTGTAGCCCATCCCAGCCTTGTGCAGGTCTACAATTTTATCCCTGATGTCCTTACACAGCTCTCTGGCCTTGGCCATTGTGGAGAGGTTGGAGTCTGTTTGATTGAGTGTGTGGACAGGTGTCTTTTATACAGGTAACGAGTTCAAACAGGTGCAGTTAATACAGGTAATGAGTGGAGAACAGGAGGGCTTCTTAAAGAAAAACTAACAGGTCTGTGAGAGCCGGAATTCTTACTGGTTGGTAGGTGATCAAATACTTATGTCATGCAATAAAATGCAAATTAATTAATTAAAAATCATACAATGTGATTTTCTGGATTTTTGTTTTAGATTCCGTCTCACACAGTTGAAGTGTACCTATGATAAACATTACAGACCTCTACATGCTTTGTAAGTAGGAAAACCTGCAAAATCGGCAGTGTATCAAATACTTGTTCTCCCCACTGTGTGTGTGTGTGTGTATATATATATATATATATATATATATATATATATATATATATATATATATATATATATATATATATATATATATGTGTGTGTGTGTGTGTGTGTGTGTGTGCTTGTCTCTCTACTCTGTTGTTCAACCTGGAGCTCTGAGAGGCTCTCTCTCAGCTGGTCATCCCTGCGCTGAGTATCTCGTTCTGCCTTCAGCCTCTGGTTCTCCTCCACCAGGTCCATAATCTTCTTCGCTGGGTTGTCAGCATGCTGGGCTGTGGCCTTGCTCTTCTCCCTGAGCAGGAGTTAAAACAGACAAAGGCTTCTGCACCCTACTCCCTATGTAGTGCACTAATTTTGACCCCACGGGCTCTGGTCAAAAGTAATGCCTTATATAGGGAATAGGGTGCAATTTGGGATGCAGACAGAGTTGCAAAGAAAAAGCCGTATTTCAGACTGGCCAATAAAAATAAAAGATTAAGGGCAAAAGATCACAGACACTGGACAGAGGAAGATATGGCTTTTTCTTTGCAACTCTGCCTAGAAGGCCAGCATCCCGGAAACGCCTCTTCACTGTTGACGTCGAGACTGGTGTTTTGCCGGTACTATTTAATGAAGCTGCCAGTTGAGGACTTGTGAGGCGTCTGTTCCTCAAACTAGACACTCTAATGTACTTGCCCTCTTGCACCGGGGCCTCCCACTCCTCTTTCTATTCTGGTTAGAGCCAGTTTGCGCTGTTCTGTGAAGGGAGTAGTACACAGCGTTGTACAAGATCTTCAGTTTCTTAGCAATTTCTCGCATGGAATAGCCTTAATTTCTCAGAACAAGAATAGACTGGCGAGTTTCAGAAGAAAGGTTTGTTTCTGGCCATTTTGAGCCTGTAATCGAACCACAAATGCTGATGCTCCAGATACTCAACTAGTCTAAAGAAGGCCAGTTTTATTGCTTCTTTAATCAGCACAACAGATTTCAGCTGTGCTAACATAATTGCAAAAGGGTTTTCTAATGATCAATTAGCCTTTTAAAATTATAAACTTGGATTAGCTAACACAACGCGTCATTGGAACACAGGAGTGATGGATGCTGATAATGGGCCTCTGTACACCTATGTAGATATTCCATTAAAAATCTGCTTTTTCCAGCAATAGTCATTTACAACATTAATGTCTACACTGTATTTCTGATCAATTTGATGTTATTTTAATGGACAAAACATTTGCTTTTCTTTCAAAAACAAGGACATTTCGAAGTGACCCCAAACCTTTGAACGGTAGTGTACATTCTCAGTTTAAACTATTAACAGCCTAAACATAAGAGTCGATCCCCACTCCAGCACCTTATCATGTTAAATCCCCGAAGCTACTCCTCGACACCAATACCATTCACACCCCAGGATTACTAATTTCAAGTGAAAAAGTCTGGAAGCATGGGCCCCTGCTAGCACACTTGATTCAACTACTCACAAAGCTCTTGGCCTTGATTAGTTGAATCAGCTGTGCTAGTGCTGGGCTGGAACAAAACATTTCCAGTCCTGGGGATCCCAGAAGACCAGATAGAAAACACAGTCCTAGACAGACAGGTGTCTTACACCATTATCCCAGAGGGACAGACAGACAGAGAGACAGACATCTTACATCATTATCCCAGATGAACAGACAGACAGACAGACAGACAGACAGACAGACAGACAGACAGACAGACGTCTTACTTCATTGACAGGGGCTTCTGGTCGGGAAAAGCAGGCCGTAGTTTGGGCATGCAGACCGGAGAGCCTGGCATGTCCCCGTCCCCCTGGGGGCCAGCCCAGTCCAACACCCGCTGAGGCCACAGGCAACGTGACTCCTGCAGGGCCTGCACAGACATGTGGCTTTCACGGTTACTCCCCGGGAGGGTGTACTTGGCAAACTTCATCTTCAAAACCTAAGAGAGCATTTTATTGTCAGTTTTCAAAATGTGCATTGAGCCATAACTCCTTACAGGACAGAAAAACAACAGGCATATAGAGGGTTGACCTCCTCCCCGATGTCCAGGTTCCCCTGAAAAGCCTGGACCAGGATGGTCCCGTCAAAGCAGACAGACTTCTTCTGGATGCGTACTTTCTTCCCATAGATCAGATTCCGAAGGAAGGCCTTTCCCTAAAGAGCAGAACACGACAATGCACATTCTGTGAGCAGAAGGACTCTACTCAGAATACATCAGAATGTGTCAGCCCATTCACACATACATGACACCAAATACTGAACACTAACCCTCGAGGTAAGAAACATACTTGGCGAGGGGGACCTGGCATATTTCCACATAGACATTAAAGACATGGAGAGGAACAGAGTAGGCCAAGTCTTACCTGCTGGACATGTGCTGAGTCTTGGTCACTGGACACATGGAAGCCCCAGAACTTGTACTTCTTGGCCAGACAAGGTGCCTGTAGATCCTCTGGCAGCTCCACCAGAGCTGACCGACTGACAAACTCTGTGTTCCCATAGTCAATGTAGGACACGTGAAACTGGACACACGATGGAGATAGGAATGTTATAGGCTGTGTCCCAAATGACTTCCTATTCCATATATATACAGTGGGGAGAACAAGTATTTGATACACTACATTTTGCAGGTTTTCCTACTTACAAAGCATGTAGAGGTCTGTAATTTTTATCATAGGTACACACAAAAATCCAGAAAATCACATTGTATGATTTTTAAATAATTAATTTGCATTTTATTGCATGACATAAGTATTTGATCACCTACCAACCAGTAAGAATTCCGGCTCTCACAGACCTGTTAGTTTTTCTTTAAGAAGCCCTCCTGTTCTCCACTCATTACCTGTATTAACTGCACCTGTTTGAACTTGTTACCTGTATAAAAGACACCTGTCCACACACTCAATCAAACAAACAGACTCCAACCTCTCCACAATGGCCAAGACCAAAGAGCTGTGTAAGGACATCAGGGATAAAATTGTAGACCTGCACAAGGCTGGGATGGCTACAGGACAATAGGCAAGCAGCTTGGTGAGAAGGCAACAACTGTTGGCGCAATTATTAGAAAATGGAAGAAGTTCAAGATGACGTCAATCTCCCTCGGTCTGGGGCACCATGCAAGATCTCACCTCGTGGGGCATCAATGATCATGAGGAAGGTGAGGGATCAGCCCAGAACTACACGGCAGGACCTGGTCAATGACCTGAAGAGAGCTGGGACCACAGTCTCAAAGAAAACCATTAGTAAAACACTACTCCGTCATGGATTAAAATCCTGCAGCGCACGCAAGGTCCCCCTGCTCAAGCCAGCGCATGTCCAGGCCCGTCTGAAGTTTGCCAATGACCATCTGGATGATCCAGAGGAGGAATGGGAGAAGGTCATGTGGTCTGATGAGACAAAAATAGAGCTTTTTGGTCTAAACTCCACTCGCCGTGTTTGGAGGAAGAAGAAGGATGAGTACAACCCCAAGAACACCATCCCAACCGTGAAGCATGGAGGTGGAAACATCATTCTTTGGGGATGCTTTTCTGCAAAGGGGACAGGACGACTGCACCGTATTGAGGGGAGGATGGATGGGGCCATGTATCGCGAGATCTTGGCCAACAACCTCCTTCCCTCAGTAAGAGCATTGAAGATGGTCGTGGCTGGGTCTTCCAGCATGACAACGACCCGAAACACACAGCCAGGGCAACTAAGGAGTGGCTCCGTAAGAAGCATCTCAAGGTCCTTGTGGCCTAGCCAGTCTCCAGACCTGAACCCAATAGAAAATCTTTGGAGGGAGCTGAAAGTCCGTATTGCCCAGCGACAGCCCCGAAACCTGAAGGATCTGGAGAAGGTCTGTATGGAGGAGTGGGCCGAAATCCCTGCTGCAGTGTGTGCAAACCTGGTCAAGATCTACAGGAAACGTATGATCTCTGTAATTGCAAACAAAGGTTTCTGTACCAAATATTAAGTTCTGCTTTTCTGATGTATCAAATACTTATGTCATGCAATAAAATGCAAATAAATTATTTAAAAATCATACAATGTGATTTTCTGGATTTTTGTTTTAGATTCCGTCTCTCACAGTTGAAGAGTACCAATGATAAAAATTACAGACCTCTACATGCTTTGTAAGTGGGAAAACCTGCAAAATCGGCAGTGTATCAAATACTTGTTCTCCCCACTGTATGTGTGTGTGTGTGTATATATATATATATATATATATATATATATATATATATATATATATATATATATATATATATATATATATATATATATACACACACATACATACATACACATAAATATATATATACATACATACAGTGTACTATTTTTGACCAGGGCCCATAGTTTATTTATTTAACTAGGCAAGTCAGTTAAGAACAAATTCTTATTTACAATTACAGCCTACCTACAGTGTCAGCCCCTGGAGCAAATTAGGGTTAAGTGCCTTGCTCAAGGACACATCAACATTTTTCACCTTGTCGGCTCGGGTATTCGAACCAATGAACTTTCGGTTACTGGCCCAACGCTCTAACCGCTAGGCTACCTGCCAGCAGTGATTTGGTCAAAAGTGGTGCACTATAGGGAATAGGGTGCCATTTGGAAACATAATGTTTATTTTAAAGACAAGTTACATACACAATCACATCAGTCAGCACCACAACCTCCTCACGTCAGTCATCACCACAGCCTCCTCACGCCAATCAGCACCACAGCCTTCTCACGTCAGTCAGCACCACAGCCTTCTCACGTCAGTCAGAACAAAAGCCTCCTCAGTCAGTCAGAACAAAAGCCTCCTCACATCAGTCAGCATAACAGCCTCCTCAAGTCAGTCAGCATAACTGCATCCTGACATCAACTAAACAACAGCCTGCAGTGCTAAGGCCCGGGTGGTTACAGCCTGCAGTGCTAAGGCCCGGGTGGTTACAGCCTGCAGTGCTAAGGCCCGGGTGGTTACACACCAGCTGCAATTCCAAATCAGTCTCAATCTACTACCTGTCTAACCACTTAACTTCCAAACCAGGATCTCATCAGCACAGCCTCGGGTGGATACAGACAGATCAGATCAAACCAGGATCTCATCAGCACAGCCTCAGGTGGATACAGACAGATCAGATCAAACCAGGATCTCATCAGCACAGCCTCGGGTGGATACAGACAGATCAGATCAAACCAGGATCTCATCAGCACAGCCTCGGGTGGATACAGACAGATCAGATCAAACCAGGATCTCATCAGCACAGCCTCGGGTGGATACAGACAGATCAGATCAAACCAGGATCTCATCAGCACAGCCTCGGGTGGATACACACAGATCAGATCAAACCAGGATCTCATTAGCACAGCCTCAGGTGGATACAGACAGATCAGATCAAACCAGGATCTCATCAGCACAGCCTCAGGTGGATACAGACAGATCAAACCAGGATCTCATCAGCACAGCCTCGGGTGGGTACAGACAGATCATGTTTGATGTGTCAGAATGAAGGTATGAACCACAATAATACATTCTGATAAGCCCCCTCACATCATGTACTGTAGGCTTTTCCAGACAGAAAGTGTACGTCCCAAATTCCCCATAGGGCTCTGGTCAAAAGCAGTGCACTATATAGGGAATAGGGTGCCATGTGGGAAGCATCCAGACACTCATTTACTCACATCATCAGTCTGCTGCAGGACCTTGCACCTGTACCAACAGCTGTCCTCAGAGAAGACTGCCCCATAAATCTAGATGGAAACACAAGATAGTAGTCTCTCTCTTCTCCTTCTCTCCAAGTCTACCTTCTACCTTACTTTACCTTCTGAGGATTGGGAGTTCCAAGTAACCTTTGGGCTGTTGGGCATTTGTCTGCCAAGGCATACCTCATGCTTTCAATGGCTTGATCTTCATTGACATTCTACAACACAAAACAAAGTGAAGTGGGTATACTGTGTGTACATGTCTGGGTTGCATTTCTTGGGTGTTCTTGTGTCAATCAAATTAACCAATCAACAGGTGAAACAGTGAGATGTGCCATGTGTAGCTATCTACCTGTGCCCAAAACGTTATGGCATCCAAAACGTGGGTAACACCAACAAGTTCCACTAAAATGAAATGAAATCAGTATTAATACGGGATGGATATTTTTCATAATTAAGGGGGTAGTTATAGAAATATGTAGAGGACAAAAATACTCACTATTTTCACGGTCCACCATGCATTGGTCCATGTTTATAGGTTGATTGGCTGTGACGTACAAAACACAACATGATCATGTGCTAGCATGCATGGCTACGGCTCCCTGGCTAGGTCAACATGAAATCTGTCGATTTATACGTTCCATTTTTTGGGAGACATAATTTGTTCTAAAAAACAGATGTTGTCCATGAAGTTCCCGTTGAAACAGATACAAATACATTTTAATTTACAGTAGGCCTACCTAATCATCTCTTGCAGTAACGGATTTAGGTACGGGCGACATGGACAACCCGGACAGCCGCCCAAGGCGGCATCTTGCTGGGGGGGGCGGGCGCTGAATGTGGGGTTCGTCCAGGGCGCCATACAAGCTAGAACCGCTACTGACCTCACCTGTTTGGATCTTGATATGCGTCTTCAGTAAACGAAAAAAATGTATGTTGAGGTCAAGCGGTTCATGTAAAAAACGGGCGCGCGCGAAGGCAAACTTGTACTATGATACTCTACAGTGGGTCTCTTAGCAGGTGTATATAATGTGTAGTACATATTTAAACAATAAGGGACGAGGGGTGTGATATATGGCCAATATGCCATGGCTAAGGACTGTTCTTAGGCCCAACTCAACGCAGTATATTAGCCATATGCCACAAACCCCCAAGGTGCCTTAGTACTATTATAAACTGGATACCAACGTAATTAGAACAGTAAAAATAAATGTTTTGTCATACCCCTGGTAATTGGTCTGTATATACCACAGCTGTCAGGCAATCAACATTCAAGGCTCAAACCACCCAGTTTATAATAGTTGAATATGGTACATAGTACATAAAGGTACATTTGTTGTTCAACATGAAAGTTTGTTGCGTCATCATTCTTTTCAGTGGTATAAAGTACTTAAGTAAAAAATACTTTAAAGTGCTACTTAAGTAGTTTTTTTTGGTATCTGTATTTTACTAATCCTATTTTTGACTACTTTTACTTCCCTACATTCCTAAAGAAAAACATGTACTTTCTCCTCCATACATTTTGAATGCTTAGCAGGCAGGAAAATTGTCTTATTCTCAAACTTATCAAGAGAACATCCCTAGTCATCCCTACTGCCTCTGATCTGGCGGACTCACTAAACACATGCTTCGTTTGTAAATGATGCCCCTGGCTTTCCGTAAAGAAATTAAAAACAAGAAAATGCTTTATATAAGGAATTTAAAATTATTTATACTTTTAATACTAAAGTATATTTTTACTCAAGTAATATTTTACTAGTTCAATTTCTATTAAGGTATGTTCACTTTTACTCAAGTATGAACATTGGGTACTATTTAAACCACTGATCATTTTTAAGTTACAAGGAGCTGCACAAGACAATATTTATATTTATAAAATATTATTTTGTTCAGCTTTATACACGGACTATAGCTTACAACAATTGTTCTGTTTATATACCAAGTTCCGCATCAGATTATGTCACTGTTGCCATCTACTGAATGTAATATAGTGTGGCCAGCCAGGAGTCATCATGAACAATACGATGTCTTACGAAAAGTATTTTTTTAATATTAATTATTTAATAAAAATCTGTCTTCTGATGAAATGCCAAAACAACCACTGACACTGCATTCGCCTACCCCATTGCATCAATACATCTCAACAAACACAAAAAAAAAACACCATAAAGCCTAGCTACATTCCAGTGCAAACATAAGACACTTCTTATTATGTCACCTAGTCTCCAGAGCAGACTGGTTTATAATGGTAACAAAGATCAAAGTTTGGAGGACAACTTCAATTTACAGGCTGAATCCAACCAGTAATAGCAGTTTTCAACATGTGGGTTATGTCCCAAATGGTACACTGCTATTCCCTACATAGTGCACTACATTAGACCAGGGCCCATAGGACTCTGGTCAAACGTAGTGCACTATAAAGGGAATAGGTGCCGTTTAGGAAGCAAACACAGTGTCTCTACTTTACAATAAAACAACACTCCAGTCTCAACAGTTGTTTTATTGTTGAGTCACTTGGTGACCTTGACATCGGCTCCATATATGAAGTCCTCTGGGAGCGTCTCAACAGGGATGGAGCTCAGCTGTTCATCAAGAGAACGTAGCGTCCACAGCTTCTCCAGTTCATACACCTCTCTGGTCTCTGGTAGCATGAAGTGGACCACCATGCTTCCTACAGGGAGGGAAGCAGAGAGACATAAGTAGCAAGTAAGAAATTGACATTTTCACAAATGTAATAACCTTACCTTATTAACTACATATCCAGAGAACATATGTCAGTGTGATATTTCAGTAAATGATCTGATCTGCATGCACTATAATCCAGGGCCAGGAGCAGATCATCCTACAGTACTATAATCCAGGGCCAGGAGCATATCATCCTACAGTACTATAATCCAGGGCCAGGAGCATATCATCCTACAGTACTATAATCCACAGCCAGGAGCATATCATCCTACTGTACTATAATCCAGGGCCAGGAGCAGATCCTCCTAATGTACTATAATCCAGGGCCAGGAGCAGATCCTCCTACTGTACTATAATCCACAGCCAGGAGCAGATCATCCTACTGTTTTATAATCCAGGGCCAGGAGCAGATCATCCTACTGTCCTATAATCCAGGGCCAGGAGCAGATCATCAAACATACCAAAGTCAATGCACATCCAGTCCTCTGCATCCTTTCCCTCAATCTTCGCATGTGGGTCCTCATCTTTCTTCATATATTTGTACTGCCAAAATATGAAACATGTAGTATTACAACAACACAGTGGTGGCAAGTGTACATGGTGTCTGCTGCACAGCTTTGACCAGCAGCACCATTATTCAAATGTACATGGTGTCTGCTGCACAACTTTGACCAGCAGCACCATTATTCAAATGTACATGGTGTCTGCTGCACAGCTTTGACCAGCAGCACCATTATTCAAATGTTCCAAATAGAGTTGCAAAATTCCAGTAACTTTTCAGAAAATCCTGGTTGGAGGATTCCCAGGTTTCCTGCTTATTCCCATCCGATTCTGTGAATCTTCCTACCAGGAAATCCGGAAAACCTGGGAATTTGCGGATCCAATAAATGAATTACCACTTTAATGGCATAGAGGGCCATGGCACGGAGGTGCCTTGAGGATGACCCGCTGACAACAATGAAGAAGTCTGTGTACTTGATCTCCTCAGGCACCTTAATGACACAGATGTCTGCTGCATTCTCCTGGCGGAGCAGGGACACCAACACCTCAATGTTAAAGTCCTCCTGCAGGTTCCCTACAGCTAGGAGACAGGGAGGATCGTCAGATTCAACAGTCATTCAGTATGTTCATATGTAATACACTATGAGAGAGGGAGGATCGTCAGATTAAACAGTCATTCAGTATGTTCATAAGTAATACACTAGGAGGGAGGATCGTCAGATTAAACAGTCATTCAGTATGTTCATATGTAATACACTAGGGGAGAGGGAGGATCGTCAGATTAAACAGTCATTCAGTATGTTCATATGTAATACACTAGGGGAGAGGGAGGATCGTCAGATTAAACAGTCATTCAGTATGTTCATATGTAATACACTAGGGGAGAGGGAGGATCGTCAGATTAAACAGTCATTCAGTATGTTCATATGTAATACACTAGGGGATAGGGAGGATCGTCAGATTAAACAGTCATTCAGTATGTTCATATGTAATACACTAGCCTGGGTGACAGTCTGGTTGTACCCTCATTCCAGCTCCATGTCACGATAGACAGATAAACAGATAGACAGATAGGACAGATAATTGATCCCTGAGGGGAAATTTCTTAAAAATGTCATACCAACCATGTTTGAGCGACAAGGAGTAGGCATGATGGCACCAACAGACTGGCCCTGAGGCTAGGCATACCCTATACTTACAGCTGAAGTTTACATACACCTTAGCCAAATACATTTAAACTCAGTTTCACAATTCCTGACATTTAATCCTACTAAAATTCCCTGTCTTGGGTCAGTTAGGATTGCCACTTTATTTTAACAATTGATATTGTTTAACTTGGGTCAAACATTTCAGGTAGCTTCCCACAATAAGTTAGGTGAATTTTGGCCCATTCCTCCTGACAGAACCGGTGTAACTGAGTCAGGTTTGTAGGCCTCCTTGCTCGCACACACTTTTTCAGTTCTGCCCACAAATTTTCTATAGAATTGAGGTCAGGGCTTTGTGATGGCCACTCCAATACCTTGACTTTGTTGTCCTTAAGCCATTTTGCCACAACTTTTGAAGTATGCTTGGGGTCATTGTCCATTTGGAAGACCCATTTGCGACCAAGCTTTAACTTCCTGACTGATGTCTTGAGATGTTGCTTCAATATATCCACATAATTTTCCTTCCTCATGATACCATCTATTTTGCGAAGTGCACCAGTCCCTCCTGCAGCAAAGCACCCCCACAACATGATGCTTCCACCCCCGTCCATCACGGTTGGGATGGTGTTCTTCGGCTTGCAAGCCTCCCCCTTTTTCCTCCAAACATAACCATGGTCATTATGGCCAAACAGTTATATTTTTGTTTCATCAGACCAGAAGGCATTTCTCCAAAAAGTTCGATCTTTGTCCCCATGTGCAGTTACAAACTGTAGTCTGGCTTTTTTATGGTGGTTTCGGAGCAGTGGCTTCTTTCTTGTTGAGCAGCCTTTCAGGTTATGTCGATATAGGACTTGTTTTACTGTGGATATAGATACTTTTGTACCTGTTTCCTCCAGCATCTTCACAAGGTCCTTTGCTGTTGTTCTGGGATTGATTTGCACTTTTCACACCAAAGTACGTTAATCTCTAGGAGACCGAACGCTTCTCCTAGTGGTTGAAAAATTAGTTTTAATGACTTCAACCTAAGTGTATGTAAACTTCTGACTTCAACTGTAGCTCTAGTTTAAATCCCTGTAATATGGATATCTTCCATACAGGTGTATATATTGTGGAGCTGAGTAAACTAAACCAGTTAACCCTATACGAATATTTAGAATTGGTCTACAGAAAAGTGTCACGCACTGCCCTGCCCTTCTGAAAAATAAAAAATACATAACGAACTTTAACATGAAGAGGCAGGTATGGCGCTTAGCTAGATCAGATAGTGTGCCTTTGTAATTGTATTAGGTGCCTTGTAGCTATGTAACGATACTCACACTAGCTAATTGTCTGATTGATTCAATTTTAGCTCTACTTACTTTGGCTTGAGTCACTCTGCGTCTCATATACATCTTGTTGTGCCCGAAACTTACCAGGGCTCAACTTTGAAACATTCTCTTCACTATGTAAATCGGCGTAATATCTTCTAATACCGTTGTGAAATGCAGAGAGATGTGGATGCAAAGTGAGACATGTGTAACGTCGATACAAAACACCTGTGCTGAGCCGCGCTTTTGAAATTAAACACGCACCTCTAACGACACCGGTATTCATTCGAAGAACACTATGCGAAAGTCTTTGAGATAGAAACAGCCTAGAATAACTGAGTATACACATGATTTAGCTATCTTGTCATTGCCATCAACGCGCATGTGTTTTTGGTTTGTTTTTCCAAGGACTGTCTAGAAACAGGAAGTGTTTCTGATTCCTGGTGGTTTCTTCGCGTTTTACGCCTCATTCCGTACAGTATTCCTCCTGGATCCGCTTTATCGCCGCCTAGTGAACAGGAGCGGGGCTTTGTGAAGTAGCACATCACAGACCGCCAAATATTGCTCTCGTTTCAGCTAGAAACATGACATTTGTATATTTCATACAGTCAACTGCTTATAAGGCTTTCAGAATATGTCCATATTTATGAAATTATGCGTTACTGTTCTTGGTTTCATAGATAGATAGGTACTTTATTGATCCCCTCCACCCAGCAAATATTCTTCAAACATTTTAACTACTATTCTAGCCAGTAAGAGACTCAGTTTTTTCATTTCAGTGAGATACTTTATTTTCATCAAGAAATCTGAGTGAAAAAATATAAAATATTATTTCCAGTACCAACAATATACCAAAAGTATGATTGTGACTGTATAAAAGTGAGTTATCAATGCTCCTGACCTGAAAAGGCCCACATGGATATATAACTCAGTGAGTCATGTCATTACTCAGCTTAGATTTGGTCTCTGTATGCAGCATCAGCAAATCAATATTGGTTTTAACCCAGCAGCTACCAGACCATGGTACTGTCCAAAATTGTATCCTATTCCCTAGAGAGTTCACTACTTCTGACGAGGGCACATAGGGCAGGGCTCTGGTCAAAAGTAGTGCACTCTATAACGATTAGGATGCCATTTGGGATACAACTCCCATCTCTCTGATTAAGGATGCAGGCCAGCTGCACCCACCATAACCCCTAGGCATTTTCATTGGTCTGTTCATTTTCACAGCAACGATTACAAAATAAAATGATTGTTGTACCCGTGTGGTGCATAGTGGATGGCTGCATCCCAAATTGCACCCATTGGGCTCTGGTTAAAAGTTTTGCACTATATAGTTAACAGGGTGCCATTTGGGATGCAGCCATCCACTATGCACCCATCCACTATGCACCACACGGGTACAACAATCATTTTATTTTGTAATCGTTGCTGTGAAAATGAGTTGGAGTCAGCAATGCATTTCAGGCTTGGGTTGTCACTCTTCGGGCTGGGCAGTGTCTGAGTCCAGGATCACATTGAGCCTCAGGCCCACTGGAATGTGGTCAGTGAGGCCAGCGAGCTGGGTCACAAAGGTGAACTCTTCGATTTCCTACAGAGCAAAAGAAATACAGGAGAAAAGGTTGCAATAAAAACAGAATTAATAGGCACACATTTAGTTGTGACGACTGCAGCCAGACACATTTAGTTGTGCAGCCAGACACATTTAGTTGTGACGACTGCAGCCAGACACATTTAGTTGTGCAGCCAGACACATTTAGTTGTGACGACTGCAGCCAGACACATTTAGTTGTGACGACTGCAGCCAGACACATTTAGTTGTGACGACTGCAGCCAGACATCTGAATGAGAATGCAGCTAGCTCATGTTAGCTAACCTAGCTAACTAACCAGAGAGGTGAAAAGTATGGAAACACGTACAGTTCTGCAGTGTTTGGAGATGGAGCTCTCTCTGTAGAGGATGTAGTCGATTCTGCGCCCCACCCAGGGCTGACCCAACTCAGGGTAGACCATGGGACAGCCGTCCAGGGCCACAGGAGAGGAGATGTACTGCTTCCTCAACTCCTCTCTCTCCAGGGTCCTACAGAGACAGGATCAGGGGAACTTAGGACATGTCCCAAATGACGCCTTATTCCCTATGTGTTGTAGTGCACTACCTTGTTTTGACCAGGGCCCATTGACTACATTCAGTAAATGCATTCTGATGGATAGCATACCTTTGAAGATTCTCTGGGGTCCTTACATCTTCATGATACAGAGTAGGCTGTTCCAGCAAAGTGCCTGAACGATATAACATAAGAAAACATTTGTCTGTTTCCACAGAAATGTGCCTTGGTTGTATAGTCAGTCCCCAGTCCAGTCCCCAGTCCAGTCCCCAGTACAGTCCCCAGTACAGTCCCCAGGCCATGTTTAAGTATATTGTCTGTTGTTTTGTCCTGTTTTATTTTTCCAGGCTTTATCACATCCGGCCGTGATTGGGAGTCCCATAGGGCGGCGCACAATTGTCCCAGCGTCGTCCAGGTTTGGCCGGGGTAGGCCATCATTGTAAATAAGAATTTGTTCTTAACCGACTTGACTAGTTAGATAAAGGTTACATTAAAACAAATTATGATAAAACAAGACATAAAACAACAGACATACTTAAACATGGGCTGGGGACTGTACTGGGGACTGGACTGGGGACAGGACTGGGGACAGGACTGGGGACAGGACTGGGGACAGGACTGGGGACAGGACTGGGGACTGACTATACAAGTGGTTAAAACATTACGTAAATGAACACAAGAGGCATCAATAAATGTTTGATTGTTCCTAATGAGTTGTAGGACTGTATACCAGCGATGTGGCATGTATCCCAAATGACACCCTATTCCCTAAATAGTACACTACTTACCCATGGGCCCTGGTCAAAAGTAACACACTGTATAGGGAATAGGGTGCCATTTGGGCCGCACATGTAGTCTAAAATAGTCCAACTCACCAATGACCCAGTGCTTCTCCTGGCCAGGCCCGGCCCTGCAGGGGTCTCTGTACTCCTCAAACAGACGGTGCTTCTGTTCTAGACTGTCATCTGACCAAGGACAAACACACAGAACATGAAACAACGTTGAGTCAATGTTAAAACCTGTAGCATGACATCAAGCCAACACAGATACCCATCTATAGAATTTGTAAACATTGTTTCTCAAGACAAGCTGCATGCTGAGCCAATGTGTGTCGCCTGTTAAGCAGCTCCCATTGTTTGTGCGTTAATTTCAGTTTTAGTATGTTTTTCTTGCAACAGTTGAACTATAATAGGTCAGGATTATGGAGTGCTACTGTTTTACGAAGGTTTTAGCAGTCCTTTTTATCACTGAGGCACTTTTTATTTTTCTCAGCGCCGAACGTACTCAATTATTTACAACCGAGCCCAGCTCCTGGATTTAGCACACGCAGGGCTATTGCACCGCAGGGAAAAGTTAAATATTCCGGACGAGTTGAAAAGGCGACGGCGTGGATGCAGGGCAGGTCGGACGTGTAAGGCATAGCTGAGTAAGTTGTCCACCTCACCACACTCCACAGGCCTATGGTCCAACAGCAGTCAGCGACCACTAGGACCATGGAGGAGAATTAGGTCCTACAGGACTGCTTTGAAACAACAGACTGGGATGTGTTCTCTGAGGCTCATGGGGAGGACATTGATGGAATTACAGACTGCATAACAGACTATATAAATGTTTGTGTAGACAACACTGTACCCACCAGGAAGGTACGTTGTTTTCCAAATAATAAACCCTGGGTCACCAGCGACCTGAAGGCCCTGCTGAATGAGAAGAAGAGGGCCTTCACAGAGGGGGACAAGGACAAATTGAAATGCGTCCAGAGGGAGCTGAAGTTGCGGATTGCTGAGTTAAAGAGAGTGTATAAGGAGAAGATGGAGGGCAAGCTGAGGCGGAGACAGGTAAGAGAGGTGTGGAAGGGTATGAGACATATCACTGGCTTCAAAAAGTCAAACTGTGGGCAGACGGAGGGGACCCAGGACAGTGTCAATGAGCTGAACCAATTTTTTAACAGGTACGACATTAGCTCTGTCCACCTCCGCTCCAGCTCTCCAGGCCACACACCCTCATGGCTGTCCCACCCCCACTTTGTACACGACACCTCCGTTGAGACAATCAGCGACCCCCTCCCCACCTCCGTCCCCGCTCCCTCTGGACTGATCTGCAACACCTCCCTTCCCCCCACCTCCCCACCTGGGCTGGCTTTCACCACCAACCAAGTGAAGAGAGACCTGGAGAGACTTCATCAGGGGAAAGTGGCAGGCCCTGATGGCATCAGCCCAAGGGTGCTTAGGGTCTGTGCTGACCAACTGTGTGGAATACTCCAGCGGGTTACAGACTACCTGACTGGTAGGCCACAATTTGTGCAGCTACAGAGCTGTGTGTCAGAACGGGCAGTGAGCAACACAGGGGCCCATCAGGGAACGGTCCTGTCCCCCTTCCTGTTCACCCTCTACACCTCGGACTTCAGATACTCTGAAACATGCCACCTATGGCCATTGTTATGACGCAGAGGAGCACTTTCAGTCACAGACTGATCCCACCACGGTGTGCCAGAGAGCGCTACAGGAGGTCCTTCCTGCCGGGGTGCCGTAGACCTGGAACTGTTGGGGTGTTAGGACCTAGTTTAACAATTAGGCATCCATCCGTGAGTAACTCTGGTCTGTAATCACTCATTCACTCAGGACTTATTCATTCAGGACTGTATATACATATTCATGTACAGTTGTTATATCATATAAGGTGCAATATTGTAAGTAATTCTTAGACTGAACTTAAGTAGTCATTCACTCAGGAATGCATATTAGTATCCTGTCAGTTGTATCTTTTTTCATTGCTTTTAGTATATCGAATGTGCAATACGTGCATTTATCTGCACTAAGGACTGTATTTTAAGGGAATTATTATTATTACCCCAAATTATATCATACACACATTTAGCTATTAAAGTATCTCTTCCTGTCATTTACCTGTACAGTTTATGTAACCATGCAAAATATTCACTTACCTGTACTTTTACCTGTAAAGTTAATTGAACCATGCAAAATATTCACTTATCTGTTCATTTAACCAGACTGTATATTAAGTAAACTATTATTACCCTCACTCATATCATACACACTTTTAGCTATTTAAGTATTTCTCTGCCATCGACCTGTATAGTATAGTTAACCATGCAAATATTCCTTATTTTTCTATATCAACTTGCAATATTTCTATATAACAATGTATAGTGTACATATTCAGCCATCCACTCATACTATGCAATGTATTTTTATAGTTTTTTGCACTCCAGACTTCTTGTATTTTTATACTTTTTCATACTGCCGCACTATGTATCATATATCATGTATCTGTCTTTTGTGTACTTTCGTTCTAGCATTTTGCACCTACCTACCTACCTACCTACCTACCTACCTACCTACCTACCTACCTACCTACCTACCTACCTACCTACCTACCTACCTACCTACCTACCTACCTACCTACCTAGACAGAAAGGTGTCCAAACATGACACCTTATTCCCTCTATAGCGTACTACTAGGGCTCTCATTAAAAGTAGTGCACTGTATAGAGAATAGGGTTCCATTTGGGATGCAGACGTACCAGGTGAGCAGTTGTCGAAGTTGAAATCCCCAGAGAGCACGTCAAAGACGACCACCTCATCAGGCTTGCTATTGGTCGCCTGGAACTCCTGGATCCACTTGGTGAGCATGTTGAGCTGCTCACAACGGATCTCCCCTTCACCTGCTCAGCCAATCACAGGAAACGGTTCTCAACATGTGATAAAACCCTATTGACCCCATTACCATGCAAGCAAAGAGAGACTGGTGCTGGACAGACAAAATCATAGTTAATTGGTCACGCACACAGTTCAGCAGATGTTATAGTGCAGTAACATGTTAAACAAGTACACAAATAATACACAACTAGAAACAAATCAACAATTTTAGAATGAATCCCATTAACTGTTGGATTCTGGCTTGAAATATAATTCCTCCTGTCATATTAGACCTATTGTTACTTCACATGTATAAGACCTGTACATGTCAGGGGTCAGTGACGGGTGAATAAGGAACTTTGTTAATGGAAAGTTACCGAGCGAGACAATGGGAAGTACAGAACGTTTCTGTCTGTTCAAACATGTTACTGCTGAATATTCCTAAGGAAGGAGGTACAGAACAGTCTAGTCTCAGTTCCTGCCAGTTGCTGTGGAACTAGGACCAGGACGGATGTGGAACTCAACTCAATAAGGTGAACAGTTGGAGAGAGAAGAAACCTCTGGGAGGGGGGCCAGAGGGGCTCCCCCCGAAGACCACCTAACTACAGTCCTATCTCACACACACGCTCCAATGAAGGTTCTAGACTCATGTAGGGCCATGACAATACCAGTAAGAGGAACAGATTAAGTTCCTGCCTAGCAACAGAGACAGATTGTTTATCTTAGTCATACAAAGAGGTGACTCCTAGTCAGAAGGTATGGATATGTGCTTGTATGTTGTGCATGAAACTGAGGCACCCAGTGGGTTGAATAAATGTGGCTTGAGCTTTTTCCTAGTCGTCCTTTTGAGTTTTTACTGTTTGTTCTGAACCTAAACACAACCAAATAACATTATCATGAAAACAAATGCAATCTGTGTGTATATATATACACCAAAAATATATACTAAGAATGATAAGTACAGCAGTAGATACTGTATATTAGAGTGAGCTATGTCAGGTATCCAGTATATAAATGTCCGGTGTGCATAGTGTATAACTACAATACAGTGTACAGTAGTAGCTACACTATAATGAGATATGTGAAAAGTAGTGCTTTAAATAGAGAATAGGGTGCCATTTTGGATTAAGTAAAAAATGAATGAAGATGACTTGCCTTCAGGTGCATGGAGGTGTGTGCAGTTAAAATATCCAACCAGCTTCTTCTCTTTCTGATTATGGCCAACTAGCACCTGGGAACACCCACAAACCATTACTACACCTAGCATTCATATCCTGTTCTCTTTGTTTTCTTAATCCATGGTAAAATGGAGTGGCCATTATCATTACAGTAACTGACAACAGTAACCCAATACAGCAGGAGCGTTAAATGGCATTACATTTACATTTTATTCATTTAACAGACGCTCTTCTCCAGAGACTTAGTCAGTGCATTCAACTAAGGTCAGTAGGAAAACACAACCACATATCACACTTATTATAAGCAGAAAAAGCACTAAGTGCAGGTGAGAGGTGAGAAAGACGAGCTATAATGACAGTGAGTGGCATAGAATTACAAATTAGAACTGGATTTCTCCTTAATTTAATCAAAATGGCTGCCATTATCAGCCCATTCTAGAATCATGAGGGACTAATAGGATCTCTGTGGTGAGTGGTACCTTGGCAGAGAGCAGGCCTTTAGCAGCCAGGGCATCCTCCCCACGGCCATTAGGGAAGCAGTGGTACTGAGCCTCCAGCACTGGGTAACGGCTTGCCAGGAACAGGCCGCTGTTGAATAACTTAAAGGAGGAGCAGCTGCCGGGAGGCTGACAGGCGTACACCCCTACATCGTACAGTATGTGGTTGAACAGGGGCCCCAGAGTGGTGGTCAGCTTCAGAGCTGCCCTCTTATCAAACACCTCCTCCAGACACAGGATGTCCAGGTTGGCTGGGAAGAGAGAGGACACCTCCCAGGGCACATCGTCTGACCCAGCCTGGCCCTGCTGGTTGACCGCCTGAGTGCGTAGGGCCCGCGGAGGGTTCCTGTGGCCCTTCCGGCCCTGCTGGTTGGAGTTCTGGTTCTGGTTGGTGTTGATGACGGGGGCAGAAGGGGAGGGGGAAGACTCCTCAGTGTCGTCACAGGGCACATACACAACATAGTTTGAGTCACTGAGCTTGGGGGGCGTTGTTGTTGTTGGGACCGCTCCGTCAGCTTGGTCCTCGTCTGAATGGGGCTTCACAGCAGGAGGAGCCTGGGGGAGTGGCTGGCAGGCTGGGTCTGTAGCACCGTATGAGGCAGGGCTGGTGGTAGAGGGGCCAGGGAGCAGGCTACTGGAGGGGCTGAGGGTGCCACAGCTGCTGGGGGAGTCCAAGAAGATGCGGATGTGTGGCCGGTTCACGCCCTGGACGATGCTCCGGCCGATGGCGGTGGCACGGCGCTGCGTGTGCCCCAGGTTGTTGAAGCGTGCGATGCCATCCGGCAATAGGCACAAGTTGGCAGTGGCAAAGCCAAAAGTGGCCTTGTTGGCCCCTGCCTCAAAGCCCAGGTTCCTCTCCCCCTCCTTGGCTGGTGCTGGCCTTGACGGGGGCTCCTGGTGGTAGGAAAAGGGCCTGCGGGCGGCCTGGAGGGGAGCCCAGAGCAAGAACCCCAAAAAGGCCAGGGGAGCCGTGACCAGGAAGAGGGCGAGGAAGAGGATGAAGCCGAAGAAGACCTTGAGAGGGTGGAGGTAACACTCCTGCTCATGCCGCTGGGTGCGTTCCAGGCTGGTGGACATGCAGACGGCAATGAGGTGGTCCAGGAACCAGAAGCAGGGCAGGATGAGGCCCCAGCCCACCGCATGGAGACCCTTCACAAAGCAGTTGGGGAATGGGGACTCCCGCAGAGCCATGCCTCCCTCCTTCAGTCACCTCTGGACACAAATAGGGAAAGCAGGCATCAGGGCTCCCAGCTCCTCATCTCACTCTGGTTATTAACCATCTGACTGAGACTCTGGAATCTACTGGAAGTAAACACAGAACACAACACACAGGACATGTAGAGGGTGTTTTCGGACCTTTCCTGGCTCGACTAGTGAGGTAAATCAATAGTGTGTGGTTGTCAGGTAAATGACTCCCGTTCAGGAAACCAGAATCAACCCAAGAGGGCTGGGTGACAGCTGGTGCACGTGATCAATTAGAGTAGAAAGGCAGATTACCGTTGTTTTACTGGGCTGGGTTAGTGACAGACATTGTTGGAAAGGAGGGCAAGAGGAGAAGAATATACCGGTATTTTACCAAAACTACTGTTAATCCAGACGTCACCATCTGCACGAATTCACTAATCGCTATAGCGACAGATGTGTAGTATTGGTAATACTAGTACTACTAGTGGTCGGTGCAACGTTAAAAAATAATCCACACACAAGCTCCAAAAAGCCCCACACCTTCCTACAATGACGCCCGTCCTGAGTGCGCGCATTTTTGCTGACACTGTCGTGCCAACCAACATCAGTCATGAATGATAATGTGATATTGATTGCTTCTAAAGTTTTGTGGTGTGTGTTTGTTACTTTTAAATGATCGACTCGCCCCAAATGACGTTGTTCTCACAACTGACGTGACGTGGTTAGCTAGCTGACGTTAGCCGGCTAACTTGGAGTACTAACTTACCTGGCTAATTCAACCAGTTTTAAAGTGTTCACTAATTTGGGCTAGGTAGCAGGTGCTCGCATGCACAATGTATCATTCATGAACAAGCCAATGTTGTCTTACTAATTTACATAGCCACACGTTCGTGGACTAATATTAGCTACTAGCTAGCTAAAAAAGGTTATCTGGTTAGTTAACATGAGTTAGGCACCTGCATTCTTACCTGTCTGCATAGAAGTCCACTTCCTTCTTAAAATTAAAATGTATCCGTCTAATACATGTAACAGTGGCTACTGCTAAGTTGGCCTTTTCATGCCGTGGATATTTTTCATTCACTATTCCTGTATAAAATATAATACAAGGATTTCCAGCCACCGGTGTAGGATTTGTCCCGTGCAGGGAGTAGCCAACTCGTCTAGACAGTTTGCGTCATTGTTCCCTTGCTGCGCGTGCATGCTGCTTATTTCCCACCGTGCGCGTTCTCGTCTGAAGTAACAATTGAGGTAATATTTTTGATTTATTTAACCTTTATTTAAATAGGCAAGTCAGTTAAAAACAAATTCTTATTTACAATGACGGCCTCCCCTAACCGGGACGACGCTCCGACAATTGTGCGCCTCCCTATGGGACTCCCGAAACGGCCGGTTGTTATACAGCCCGGGATCGAACCAAGTTCTGCAGTGACGCCTCTAGCACTGAGATGCAGTGCCTTAGACCGCTGCGCCACTCGGAAGCCCAAAGGCAACGATTTTAAAGATTTGACTGATTTACAGTTCATATAAGGAAATCAGTCAACTGAAATAAATAAATTAGGCCCTAATCTATGAATTTGACGACTGGGCAGGGGTGCAGCTATGGGTGAGCCTTGGAGGGCCACCCACTGGGGAGCCAGGCCCAGCCAATCAGAATGAGTTTTTCCCCACAAAAGGGCTTTATTACAGGCAGTAATACTCCTCAGCACCCCCCACCCAGACCCCACAGGTGAAGAAGCTGGATGGTGGAGGTCCTGGGCTGGCGTGGTTACATGTGGTCTGCGTTTGTGAGGCCGGTTTGATGTACTGGCAAATTCTCTAAAATGACATTGGAGGCAGTTTATGGTAGAGAAATTAACATAAAATTCTCTGTCAACAGCTCTGGTGGACATTCCTGCAGTCAGCATTCCAATTTGCACGCTCCCTCAAAACTTGAGACATCTGTGGCATTGTGTTGTGTGACAAAACTGCTAATTTAGTAGCATTTTATTGTCTCCAGCACAAAGTGCACCTGTGTAATGATCATACTGTTTAATCAGCTTCTTGATATGCCACACTTGTCAGGTGGATGGATTATCTTGGCAAATGAGAAAGGCTCACTAAGGGATGCAAACACGTGTGCACAACATTTTATTTAGAGAAATAAGCTTTTTGTGTGTATGAAACATTTCTGGAATTTTTTATTTCAGCTTATGAAACATGGGACCAACACTTTACATGTTGTTTAAGCTTTGTTCAGTGTATATGAAAATGAGTTGTGCATACTTAAACATAGGCCGCTTTTTCTTTGTTGAAATGCATTTTAAATGGCCCAATGAGCCCTGGAAGTATTTATTCTGTCCAGGTTTGCATTTGACTCTAAAGAAATAAAAGCTTAGACAAATTAAGAGTTGAGTTTTAGTCAGTTGTTTATAGAGTAAAAGCTTGACTCTCCACAGACGACTGCTCTGCTGTGGAGGGAGGTGGTCTCAGTGGCGGTCCCAGTATAGCTCTGGTCCTAAACGTTTATAAAAGGCCATGGACCAGAGCTAGTCCCAGCCCGTCTACCAGAGGAAGAGGGGCTTGCCGTCCTGCCTGGCCATGAAAGAGAGGCAACTGAACAGCAGCAGCAGATCCTTCAGCAGCTTGGAGGGGGCTGCGTTGATCACTACTCTCCTCAGGAAGTCCGGGCTGTTTAGATTAGATTGTTGTTTATTGTCCTACAAGAGGAAAATGCTTCCACAGCTCACACATTACATACATAAACCACACATTACATACATAAACCACACATTACATACATAAACCACACATTACATACATAAACCACACATTTCATACATAAACCGCACATTACATACAGTTGAAGTCGGAGGTTTACATACACCTTAGCCAAATACATTTAAACTCAGATTTTCACAGTTCCTGACATTTAATTCTAGTAAATATTCCCTGTCTTAGGTCAGTTAGGATCACCACTTTATTTTAAGAATGTGAAATGTCAGAATAAAAGTAGAGAGAATGATTTATTTAAGCTTTTATTTCCTTCATCACATTCCCAGTAGGTCAGAAGTTTACATACACTCAATTAGTATTTGGTAGCATTGCCTTTAAATTGCTTAACTTGGGTCAAACGTTTTGGGTATCCTTACAAAAGCTTCCCACAATAAATTGGGTGAATTTTGGCCCATTCCTCCTGACAGAATTGGTGTAACTGAGTCAGGTTTGTAGGCCTCCTTGCTCGCTTACACTTTTTCAGTTCTGCCCACAAATGTTCTATCGGATTGAGGTCAGGGCTTTGTGATGGCCACTCCAATACCTTGACTTTGTCCTTAAGCCATTTTGCCACAACTTTGGAAATATGCTTGGGGTCATTGTCCATTTGGAAGACCCATTTGCGACCAAGCTTTAACTTCCTGACTGATGTCTTGAAATGTTGTTTCAATATATCAACATAATTTTCCTTCCTCATGATGCCATCTATTTTATGAAGTGCACCAGTCCCTCCTGTAGCAAAGCACCCCCACAACATGATGCTGCCACCCCTGTGCTTCACAGTTGGGATGGTGTTCTTCGGCTTGCAAGCCTCCCCCTTTTTCCTCCAAACATAACGATGGTCATTATAGCCAAACAATTATATTTTTGTTCCATCAGACCAGAGGACATTTCTCCAAAAGGTACGATCTTTGTCCCCATGTGCAGTTGCAAACCGTAGTCTGGCTTTTTTATGGCGGTTTTGGAGCAGTGGCTTCTTCCTTGCTGAGCGGCATGTTGTTTATACTTGTTTATACTTGCGTACTATTGTTTGTACAGATGAACGTGGTACCTTGTGTCATGCACAAAGTAGATGTCCTAACAGACTTGCCAAAACTATTGTTTGTTAACATGAAATCTGTGGAGTGGTTGAAAAATGAGTTTTAATTACTTCAATCTAAGTGTATGTAAACTTCCGACTTCAACTGTACATAAACCACATTGTAACATGTCAGGAAACAAATAACAGTAAACAGTCCCAAAAACTCCTAGTACTTCACACCACACCTGCACATTTAGGAGAAAGCTTCATAGAATTGTTAATGAATCATGGTGATATCCCCCCCACAGGGACGAAACTCCTCCCGAAGCGTGTAGTACGGCATTAAAAAAATTGTCCGATACCGTCGACCTGATAGCAGGAGGGGTGAGCTGTGACATCACAGCCGAGCTTGTACCCTGAAGCTAGAGCTTCATCATCACCTGTTGTATCCCAGCTCCTGGACGCTGTAGGAGTCAGGCCTCTGCTTCAGGATGCCGTAAGTGTTGATGATGAACTCTGTGAAGGCGGGGTGGAGAGTCCTACTGTAGCCTAGCTGGTTCAGCCTGGACATCAGCTCAGTGTGACGCTGGGACAGCTGGAGCCGGTAGCCCTCGTCCACCTTCCCTGTCAGAGGGTGTGTTGACACCTGAGGAAAAGCTTTGGTTTGAGCAAAACACAGAAATTGAATCCCAAATGGCACCCTATTCCCTATATAGTGCACTACTTTTGACCAGTCAAAAGTAGTGCACTATATAGAGACGCACACACGCACACAGACACACAGACACACACACACACCGTTCCCACCTGCATGATCTTGTCTCGTATATTGAGCACAGTGAACCCATAGAGTCTGGTCTGGCCCTGGAACACATAGGACAGGATCCTTCGATCCAGCTGGAAGGCTATCTCCCCCACCAACCGCTCTGGATCTGAACAATAATATGAACGCCATTACCACCAACCTCTGAATCTGCATGGATTAGTTCACTAGATCACATTACACCAACATAAACATTAATTCACAGCTAGTTTTTTTTTTTATAATCCTATTTTATTCTATTCTAAACAACAAAATAGAACGTCTGAAATGGCACCCTGTTTCCTATATAGTGCACTACTTTTGGCCACAGATCTATGGGCCCTAGTCAAAAGTTATACACTATATAGGCAATAGGGTGCAATTTGGGACATATACAAGTTTTCAAAAAATATTTTTATATTCTACTCTGTTATTATTATATTGACATAATCAGCTCAGTTGATACTAAATGGTGATTCAATTTCTGACTAAGATTTATCTCTAAGGATAAAAAATTGAGCAAGCAGTATCGGATTTAGGTATGGGCGAAATGGACAGCCACCCAGGGCGGCATCTTGCCGGGGGCAGCACGGGGTGCGGGCGCTGAAGAGGGGGTTCGCCAAGGGCGCCATACAATTAGAACCGCTTCTGCGAACAAGCAACCATTTCACACACCTTTCACCTTCTGAGACATGACGTAAGAATAGCTCGCAGTCTCTTCATGTTCTCGTGGGTCTGTGCGCATGCAGCTCTTGGTGTAGGACTCAAGGTTAATCGGGGAAGATGTTCTGTGAGGATGTTTGGAGGATTGATGCAGCTCATGTTTGAATCTGTCCTCATTCACGGTGTCTTGCCACTGAATAGTTGTGTTTCTGCCTGGGAGTACGACATTCAAATCAGAATCAATTCTAAATGCAAAAAGGGTGACAAATTGAGACAAAAAGAGACCTGGCAAAAATAATAAGCAAATATACTGTATGTAGATGCTCTCCCCTTTGACCACATCCTCCCTGCGCTGACCTCACTCAAGCCATCGGTTGCTTAGACGTCGCATGCATCAACCAATGGTTGCATGCACGTCATCGACTGACAGATTGTTATAACATATGATTTGGTTAGCAGATAGGTAAAATACCTATCTAGGCATTTTAAGATCTGGCAACTTCTAAGCAATGAAACGGGATCATGAACTTTATCAACATTCAGTCTCTCGACAGTAGATCAACTCATGAACTTAATGTTGTTTTTCAATTGCTTGTTTTTTCTAGTTGTTGCTTTACACTTTTAGTTTCTTTATATAATGAATAGAGCTATATAAATGTAATACATTATTTGCATTTGAGTCATTTAGCAGACACTCTTATCCAGAGTAATTAGGGTTAAGTGCCTTGCGCAGGAGCACATTGACAGATTTTTCACCTAGTCAGCTCAGGGATTCGAACCAATATCCTTTCGGTTACTTGCCCACTAGGTACACGCACCACCATCACCCACATAGGAGATGGAGATTGCAATGCGTAAACAGTTACCTTTCAATTCCCTGACAGTATCGTTGGTTAGAGTGGAGGTGTGCAACTTGGACTTCAGATCAAAGTTTTCCTTAAACAGGCCAAGCATTCTTTTCAGGTCGTCATTCTCGTGCCGCAGTTTCTCATTCTCCAAGCGCAATGACGCACCGCCCCCCTCGGTATCCATATCCATCCAGACACTTCTCTGACTCCAAGCGCCTACGTCAGGCGTTCAGACAGTTCAGGCACAACCGGACAGTTTTCAGACCCTTTCTGTCTGTGCTATAAATCAAATCCTCAAATGAAATAGGTTGTCATCAATAGCATCACAATAGGGTTTTCAGAACGTTAGATTTAACTTGACACCGTTATGACGTGTCATAATTACACATAGAACACAGAAATATAGGATCTCCTTTATGATGTCATACAAAAATACAGATAGCCTAAAAGTCATTTTGACACTGTAAATTTGCATTGCATCAGGGGAAATTATTGACAGTAAAAAAAATACAGTATTGTAAAATACAGTATATTAACAAGCAACTAACTGATGCTTTAGGCTTTAAAAAGTCCATAATCATAATTCATACACTATTAGAAACAATTTAGCAGCATCCAGTAATCGACAGCACTGATAAAAAAAAATACGAGATTACAGTACAGTTTTTAATTGAATAACTATCAACAAATACAGCTGCAAAGACTCAAACATCAGAAATATCACAACACAAATTGAATCAAAATGTTATGAATGATTCACACTACACAATTTAAACCACTCTGGATTGTGGTAAAACTGAGCACAATGAACATGAGGGAGTATTATCAAGCAGAGTTACTTGCTATGACTGATATGTGGTTGTTAAGTTACCTAAGTTGAATGAACTGACTAAGTCAAGTCAAATGTTATTTGTTACATGCGCCAAATACAACAGGTGTAGACTTTAAATGCTTACTTACAAGTCCCTTCCCAACAATGCAGAGTTAAAAAGTAAGACAATTACCAAAGAAAAATAGAAAATTAGTAACAATAGAAAAATACATTGCTCTGGATGAGAGCATCTGCTAAATCAGGGTTTCTCAAACTCGGTGCTGGGTTCCCTGGGTGCACACTTTGGTGTTTGCACTGCACTACAGTTTGGGAACCACTGCTCTAAAGCGCACAGGGAACCACATTTAGAACGACAGAGGAGTTCAAATTAGACAATGGCGCATAAAACAATGTGTAGCAGGTGTTGTACTAGATTTGTGAACAGATAAGTAACTCATGTAAAAGACTCCTTCAAACTTCAATGGTTCCTTTAGAGGAAGCACTCAGTTCCGTGATCTTCCAACGATAGACAGGATGTAGAGGAAGATGTTGATGATGTCAGTGTACAGGCTGAGAGCAGCAAAAACATAGTCCTCTGGACTCAGGGCATTCTGCTTGTTGCCAAGCAGCAGCTGAGTGTCCACAGCCAAGAACTGGGATCAATCACATTCAAAATAATTAGCATTCTATTATCACAATTAGAATTAGCATTCTATTATCACAATTAGAATTAGCATTCTACTCATTCTATTTAGCAAGATATGTCTAGTAAGATATGGGATTGATTTACTCTGACAGTTCACATGCAAAAGAATGACTAAGACTGTGTCCCAAATGGCACCCTGTTACCTATATAGTGAATTACTTTGACCAGGGCCCATCAATCAAAACACTTGCATTAATATTTAAATAGTTGCACTACTACCACCACCAGTATAGTTTCTACAGGAAAAGAAACACCACCTATGATACTCAAGATCATTACCAAATAAAACTATGCGTCCCTAACACGTCCATTCCCTAAATAGTGCACTACTATGGTCAAAAGCAGTGCACTATAAAGAAAATAGTTTGGCATTTGTGGCAAGGACTTACGCATGTGAAGAGTAGAGCGCCCAGCGAGGCGTAGACCAGTTCCAGGATCTTGTTGCGGATGAAGATGCAGAGGAAGCCGAAGAGGACCAGGACAATCAGACAGACCAAGAGCACACCGTGACAGGAAGTGAAGTCATACTTGGTCTGTATGGGGTCGGAGGTCAGGTCAGGAAGAAGACCAAAGGTCAAAGGGACATATTAGTTATTAGCTAATCAGGTGACTAATTTACTATCAATCAATAATAATATCCCTAGCCTCACCTAGGAGAGTCGAGTCAGTACCATCACTAGCCTCACTGAACAGGGTAGAGTCAGTACCATCACTAGCCTCACTGAACAGGGTAGAGTCAGTACCATCACTAGCCTCACTGAACAGGGTAGAGTCAGTACCATCACTAGCCTCACTGAACAGGGTAGAGTCAGTACCATCACTAACCTCACTGAACAGGGTAGAGTCAGTACCATCACTGAACAGGGCAGAGTCAGTACCATCACTAGCCTCACTGAACAGGGCAGAGTCAGCACCATCACTAGCCTCACTGAACAGGGCAGAGTCAGTACCATCACTAGCCTCACTGAACAGTGTAGGGCCAGTATCTATGATGGCAGGGTAAGGGTCAATTCCAGTTCAATTCCTATTCAATTTGATTCCATAGGAATGCTGTTTAAAGGTAGACTCAGCGATATGACACAGGTGCACAAAGTAAACAGCATAGTGCATCAATTTCCCCCAACTAAGTGCGTTGAAGTGTGAGGTTTTACTCCCCCAGTGTTTTGGTCCCGTACCTACCACGCTCTAATAGTGTGAAGTGAACCCATGCACAGATACTGTGAGTGACTGTGTGGGACCATCTTGCTCGTGTGTCTTGCATCTCGCTCGTGGCAATGTCATTTAGCGGAGTCTACCTTTAATTCTGTCATTGACTGGAATGGAAATGGAATACGCCCCAACCCTGATAAACCTATGACATGTTGAACTGTGAGGAGAGAGAGACAGAGAGAGAGAGAGAGAGACAGAGCCAGAAGGAGGGAGGGATGTCCAGATGGATACAGACCTGGAGAGAGAAGATGACCACGGTAAAGCAGACAACAGCAGTGATGCCCACGGCCATGATGACGGAGTCAGTGTCGTAGAAACTAGCTATCATCCCCACCATGTAGGACATAGCCAGGGTCAGGATGGACTGGAAACACGAGGCAAGGAGAGTGATACAACCTCTTCTAGAACTTCAAGAATATTTATGAAACTTTTTATGTGGAAGTGCACATACAGTTGAAGTCGGAAGTTTACATACACTTAGGTTGAAGTCATTAAAACTAATTTTTCAACCACTCCACAGATTTTATGTTAACAAACTATAGTTTTGTCAAGTCGGTTAGGACATCTACTTTGTGAATGACAAGTAATTCTTCCAACAATTGTTTACCATCAGATTATTTCACTTATAATTCACTATATCACAATTCCGTCTATCATTATGGTCAGAGTGAGATCGCTGCATAACAAGATGGAGGAACTAGAGGGTCTTGTCCGTGAACAAAGGGAGTTCAGAGAAGCTAGACTACTGTGTTTTACCGAGACATGGCTGAATGATAACATCCCCACAGGGAACGTCACTATCGGAGGTTTCCGGACCATCAGAGTGGACAGGGATAGCGCTTCTTCCGATAAGAGTAAGGGAGGGGGGCTGGCTTTATTAGTTAACAACAGATGGTGTAATCCAAGTCATATTACTCAAGGAACAGTTTTGTAGCCGGGACATTGAGCTGTTAGCCGTTAGCCTGAGACCCTACTATTTGCAGAGGGAATTCACTAGGGCCATCCTGCCCTCCGCTGACGCAAACACAGCATGTGACTGTGAGGCTCATAGGGAGGACATTGATGGACTTACAGACTGCATAACGGACTATATACATTTTTGTGTAGACAACACCGTACCCACCAGGAAGGTACGCTGTTTTCCAAATAATAAACCCTGGGTCACCAGTGACCTGAAGGCCCTGCTGAATGAGAAGAAGGGGTACAAGGACAAATTGAAATGCGTCCTGAGGGATTGCTGAGGGGAAGAGAGTGTATAAGGAGAAGATGGAGGACAAGCTGAGGCAGAGCCAGGTGAGAGAGGTGTGGAAGGGTATGAGAAATATCACTGGCTTCAAAAAGTCAAACTGTGGGCAGACGGAGGGGACCCAGGACAGAGTCAAGGAGCTGAACCAATTTTTTAACAGGTATGACATTAGCTCTGTCTACCTCCCCTCCAGCTCTCCAGGCCACACACCCTCATGGCTGTCCCACCCCCACTTTGCACACGACACCTCCGTTGAGACAATCAGCGACCCCCTCCCCACCTCCGTCCCCGCTCCCTCTGGACTGATCTGCAACACCTCCCTTCCCCCCACCTCCCCACCTGGGCTGGCTTTCACCACCAACCAAGTGAAGAGAGACCTGGAGAGACTTCATCAGGGGAAAGCGGCAGGCCCTGATGGCATCAGCCCAAGGGTGCTTAGGGTCTGTGCTGACCAACTGTGTGGAATACTCCAGCGCCACTTCAACCTTAGCCTGAGCCTGGAAAGGGTCCCTGTGCTGTGGAAAACATCCTGCCTCGTCCCAGTGCCCAAGATAGCGCACCCTACTGTCCTGAATGACTTCAGACCTGTACCGCTAACATCCCACATCATGAAGACCCTGGAAAGGTTAGTCCTCGCTCACCTCAGACCCCTGGTGTGTACATCACTGGACCCCCTGCAGTTTGCATACCAGCGCAACATCGGGGTGGATGATGCAATCATCTACCTTCTGCAGATGGCCTACTCTCACCTGGACAACGCAGGTTGCACTGTGAGGGTTATGTTTTTGACTTCTGCAGTGCCTTCAACACCATTCAGCCCCTGCTACTGGATGAGAAGATGAGGATGAAAGTGGAAGCACCCTTAGTCTCCTGGGTCACGGACTACCTGACCGGTAGGCCACAATTTGTACGGCTACAGAGCTGTGTGTCAGAACGGGCAGTGAGCAACACAGGGGCCCACCAGGGAACGGTCCTGTCCCCCTTCCTGTTCACCCTCTACACCTCGGACTTCAGATATAACTCTGAAACATGCCACCTACAGAAGTTCTCAGAAGACTCCGCAATTGCAGTGTGCATCAGGGGTGGGCAGGAGGAGGAGTACAGGAGCGCAATCAGTGACTTTGTGTTGTGGTGTGAGCAGAACCACCTTCAGCTCAACATCAGCAAAACAAAGCAGATGGTGGTGGACTTCAGGAGAACCAAAGCCCAACCGACTGCAGTCCCTATTCAGGGGATGGATGTGGAAATGGTTGGTTCATACAAGTTCCTGGTAGTCCATATAGACAACAGACTGGAATGGGCTGGTAACACCGGGGCTCTGTACAAAAAGGGACAGAGCCGACTACTTTCTGAGGAGGCTCAGGTCCCTCAACGTGTGCAGTAGACTACTGCATACCTTCTACCAGTCTGTGGTGGCCAGTCCCATCTTTTTTGCAGTGGTGTGCTGGGGTGCCAACATAAATGCTGGTGATGCTTCTCGGGTAAATAAGCTGATCAGGAAGGCTAGCTCTGTCCTGGGGATAAACCTTGACACTCTAGAGGAGGTGGTGGAGAGAAGGATCCTGGCCAAACTGCTGGCCATCGCGGACAACATCACCCACCCTCTGCATGCGATGGTTATGATGCAGAGGAGCACCTTCAGTCACAGACTGATCCCACCACGGTGTGCCAGAGAGGGCTACAGGAGGTGTTAGGACCTAGTTTAACAATTAGGCATCCATCCATCGGTGAGTAACTCTCTGGTCTGTAATAACTCATTCACTCAGGACTTATTCACTCAGCACTCATTCATTCAGGACTGTATGTACAGTTGTTATATCATATCACGTGCAATATTGTAAGTACTTCTTGGACTGAACTTGCGTAGTCATTCACTCAGGACTGTATACTAGTATCCTGTCAGTAGCATCCTTTTTTTTCATTGCATTTAGTATATCGAATGTGCAATACGTGCATTTATCTGTAATTAAACCCTGCACACTAAGGACTGTATTTTAAGGGAATTACTATTATTATCCTAAATTATATCATACACACATTTAGCTATTTAAATTTATCTTCCTGTCATTTACCTGTACAGTTAATTTAACCATGCAAAAATGTATTTACCTGTACATTTAACAAGACTGTATATTAAGTAAACTATTACCCTCACTTATATCATACGCATATTTAGCTATTTAAGTATCTTTCTCTGCCATCGACCTGTATAGTTAACCATGCAAATCTTTTTTATTTATATCAATGTGCAATAATTGTATATTTTTTCAACAAACACTATAACAATGTATAGTGTACATATTCAGTCATTCACTCATACTATGCAATGCGTTTCTATAGCTTTTTGCACTCCAGACTGTGTATTTTTATACTTTTCATACTGCCGCACTATGTATCATGTATTGTGTATCTGTCATTTGTGTATTTCGTTCTGGCATTTTGCACCTGCCCTGTGTTTTTCGTAGCTGCTTGATAAAGTAATTTCCCCACAGGGATCAATAAAGTACCTATCTATCTATCTATCTGTCAGAAGTTTACATACACTAAGTTGACTGTGCCTTTGAACAGCTTGGAAAATATGCATGGCTTTAGAAGCTTCTAATTGACATAATTTGAGTCAATTGGAGGTGTACGTGTGGATGTATTTCAAGGCCTAACACAGTGCCTCTTTGCTCGACATCATGGGAAATTGAAAATAAATCAGCCAAGACCTCAGAAAAATTGTAGACCTCCACGTTCATCTGTACAAACAATAGTACACAAGTATAAACACCATGGAACTACGCAGCCGGCATACCGCTCAGGAAGGAGACGCGTTCTGTCTCCTAGAGATTAACGTACTTTGGTACAAAAAGTGCAAATCAATCCCAGAACAACAGCAAAAGGACATTGTGAAGATGCTGGAGGAAACAGGTACAAAAGTATCTATATCCACAGTAAAATGATTCCTATATCGACATAACCTGAAAGGCCGCTCAGCAAGGAAGAAGCCACTGCTCCAAAACCGCCATAAAAAAGCCAGATTACGGTTTGCAACTGCACATCGGGACAAAGATCGTACCTTTTGGAGAATGTCCTCTAGGCTGATGAAACAAAAAATAACTGTTTGGCCATAATGACCATCATTATGTTTGGAGGAAAAAGTGGGAAGCTTGCAAGCCGAAGAACACCATCCCAACCGTGAAGGAAGGGGGTGGAAGCATCATGTTGTGGGGGTGCTTTGCTGCAGGAGGGACTGGTGCACTTCACAAAATAGATGGCATCATGAGGAAAGAAAATTATGTGGATATATTGAAGCAACATCAAGACATCAGTCAGGAAGTTAAAGCTTGGTCGCAAATGGGTCTTCCAAATGGACAATGACCCCAAGCATACTTCCAAAGTTGTGGCAATATGGCTTAAGGACAACAAAGTCAAGGTATTGGAGTGGCCATCACAAAGCCCTGACCTGAATTCTATAGAACATTTGTGGGCAGAACTGAAAAAGCGTGTGCGAGCAAGGAGGCCTACAAACTGGATTCAGTTACACCAGTTATGTCAGGAGGAATGGGCCAAAATTCCCCCAACTTATTGTGGGAAGCTTGTGGAAGGCTACCTGAAACATTTGACCCAAGTTAAACAATTTAAAGGCAATGCTACCAAATACTAATTGAGTGTATGTAAACTTCTGACCCACTGGGAATGTGATGAAAGAAATAAAGAAATAATTCTCTCTACTGACATTTCACATTCTTAAAATAAAGTGGCATTTTTACTAGGATTAAATGTCAGGAATTGTGAAACTGAGTTTAAATATATTTGGCTAAGGCGTATGTAAACTTCCGACTTCAACTGTATCAACGCAGGCTTATAGTGAACAAGACATGCCATTTATTTTCTTCCAATTAGATACATGTACAGAACTGGCCCATAAAGTATAGCTATGAATACTATTGTTCATTGAGCTTTTTAGTCCAGGTTTAGGCTTAATCTGAGTTTGGAAAACATAAAGTATATCATTATTTAATAGGAATAACGGCCATTTAAAACGAGACAGGTCTTTTAACTTACTAGTGCAATCAGGTTCCATGGATGTTTGCGGCGAAACTCTCCACAGCAGCTGATGGTGATGAGAGAGACGAAGAAGACGCCATAGGACACCCAGTAGGTCCATGTGTTGGCCCTGACGAACACTTTGATTTCCTCCACAAAGGTGAAGAGAGCCACAAAGGAGAATGTTACCATCAGCTGGACGGTCAACACCAGGAAGACCTGTATGTGGACAAGGAGACAGACCATTTGATACAGGATACATACAGTACTATAACAGACTTAGGGGATTGTTCTTTAAAAATGGTTGTAGGCCATTTAGTTTGATTATTATGATGGCTATGCATGTACAAATATTTTATCTTAAGTTTATCTTGGATCTTTAGTTCAAGTTTGCTTGAGGTCCCTGTTGTCCCTTACTTTCCGGATAAAGGCTCGTCTTATGGCCTTGTCGTCCAGTCCAGAGCCAAGAGAGAAGGCACTGTTGTCACAAAAGGCTGGGGGCTGATCATTGCTGTTGTAACCAGTGTTTGGGTCTGGGAGAAAACACAGATGCAATGCACATCATACCATAAATTCCCCTTTCTATCTATTAATGAATGATAAATCACAGTTTTTGTTCCGTACTGAAAGTGCTCCATCTTGAAAATATCACTGCTGTCATGCATAATTTTGTGGACTAATGAGAAAAATACTAAAAGATAGTTTGAGTGAACTATCCCTTTAAAAACTTGAAACTTGATTCCCATCACCACATTACTTCTGAATGATATTGAAGTACTCACCATGATTTGGGTTGTCAAAGCCTTGACTGTAGGCTCCAGGCATGGGAGTGTAAGGTGCAGTGCCATATACTGGGTTCCCCTGACCCTGGGAGTACATGGGCTGACCAAATGCCCCAGGCGAGGGGAAGGGCATCCCCCCTGGAGCAGGCCCTGCCCCCCCAAATGGGTTAGGCATCCCCTGTGTGTTGGGTAAGGTCATCCCATATCCTGGGGGGCTTGGCTGACCAAAGACTACATTTGGGGGCTGGACGCCCCCCTCCAATGGAGAATAGATATTCCTGTCAGGTTGGGACATCACTAGGTCGGTTTCTCTCACTAGGAGAGGGGTTCAAGAAGTGTTGATCTTGTCTGGACTGTAGAAACAGGCTTATGGACTTCAGAAACAGGGCACTAGAGACAGAGACACATGATGACCAATGACAAAGGTTACATTTACATTTGAGTCATTTAGCAGAAGCTCTCATTCAGAGCAATTAGGGTTAAGTGCCTTGCTCAAGGGCACATCGATAGATTTTTCACCTAGTCGGCTGGGTGGCTAGCATCCTAGTAGGTTAGGATGGTAAAGGTCTTAGGAGTACATCATATAATATAACAAGGGGGTTTAAAGGAGATAAAGGTCCATCCTGGAATCCCTAGGGTTTCCTGCCCCAGTATCCGTGCATTAGAGATGTTGAAAATGAGTATTGTAACGACCTGATATGGGGTTCTATTTGTTTGGGGTTATGTGTTGCAGTTGTGTGTGTGTTATAGTTGTTCTTCCGTTCTGTGGGTAATCTCGCGGGGGTTTAAGGGGATAAATAGGGGCTAGGTCTTTTCAGTGTTTTTATCTTTGTTCTTGTCGTGCACCTGAGCGCTGAGCTGTCAAGCCTGTGTACCGTATCTATCCATGTTTTAGTGGCGTGGGCTGTGGCCATAACAACAGCCTAGTTTAGGTGATTAAACCTGTGTTCGCCCTAACGTTCGTGTTTCTGACTCGCCTTATTTGTCCCAGCTCGGGACATTACAGTATGATGGTCTCCTCTCTAACGCCCAGGAAGCTCAGATTCAAACCCCCATTAGACAGCTCTCCAAGCATTGTGTCAAAATACGTTTGTTACTCACCAAATATGGAGTTTCGCTGAGCAAATAATTTACTCCCGTTACAGCCGGTATGTACTTCCAAAAAAGGTCTAAATAAGAATGTACAAGCAAACAAAAAAAGGCATTCGGCACTTATACTGCCACGCACAGGATATTTTTTCAGTTACTTGTATTTTTATTTAAACCTTACGAACTCTATATTTGGTCAACTCACTTGCAGAGCTGTCTAATGGGAGTTTTAATCTGGGTTTAGAGGCATCTCTAATACAGATACTGGGGCAGGCCATACCCTAACCACCATGTAATAACTGTGCGTCACGAGGGAGTGAGAGAGCCATGATTCAGCAAACTATCTAGATTAGAACAATGATTATAAGGAAACAGCATGTGCTATTCATTGCAATGCAAGAGCGCAAAATAATATAACCAAAAATAAACTGACTGTTGATCAGTAACTAAAATTAACTCTGGATACAGGAAGCGAGCGGGGGCAGTGGTACAACTTTTATGTAACCCTCCCTGTCCCACTGTTTTGCAACACAGTTTGAAAAAGCATTGATTTTTACTGCATGGCTTGGAGCTCCGGTGTCAAACGTATCATCACTAGCTACCGGTGTCGCCCCCGCCTGCTGAGTACCAGAGTCCTAGCTATCATTAGCTAGCTACCTATCCCGCCTGCTGAGTACCAGAGTCCTAGCTATCGTTAGCTAGCTACCTACCTATCCCGCCTGCTGAGTACCAGAGTCCTAGCTATCATTAGCTACCTACCTATCCCGCCTGCTGAGTACCAGAGTCCTAGCTATCGTTAGCTACCTACTTATCCCACCTGCTGAGTACCAGAGTCCTAGCTATCATTAGCTACCTACCTATCCCGCCTGCTGAGTACCAGAGTCCTAGCTATCGTTAGCTAGCTACCTACCTATCCCGCCTGCTGAGTACCAGAGTCCTAGCTATCATTAGCTACCTACCTATCCGCCTGCTGAGTACCAGAGTCCTAGCTATCATTAGCTACCTACCTATCCGCCTGCTGAGTACCAGAGTCCTAGCTATCATTAGCTACCTACCTATCCGCCTTCTGAGTACCAGAGTCCTAGCTATCATTAGCTACCTACCTATCCGCCTGCTGAGTACCAGAGTCCTAGCTATCATTAGCTACCTACCTATCCGCCTGCTGAGTACTAGAGTCCTAGCTATCGTTAGCTACCTACCTATCCCGCCTGCTGAGTACCAGAGTCCTAGCTATCATTAGCTACCTACCTATCCGCCTGCTGAGTACCAGAGTCCTAGCTATCATTAGCTACCTACCTATCCCGCCTGCTGAGTACCAGAGTCCTAGCTATCGTTAGCTACCTACCTATCCGCCTGCTGAGTACCAGAGTCCTAGCTATCATTAGCTACCTACCTATCCGCCTGCTGAGTACCAGAGTCCTAGCTATCGTTAGCTACCTACCTATCCAACCTGCTGAGTATCAGTCCTAGCTATCGTTAGCTAGCTACCTACCTATCCCGCCTGCTGAGTACCAGAGTCCTAGCTATCGTTAGCTAGCTACCTATCCCGCCTGCTGAGTACCAGAGTCCTAGCTATCATTAGCTACCTACCTATCCGCCTGCTGAGTACCAGAGTCCTAGCTATCATTAGCTACCTACCTATCCGCCTGCTGAGTACCAGAGTCCTAGCTATCGTTAGCTACCTACCTATCCGCCTGCTGAGTACCAGAGTCCTAGCTATCATTAGCTACCTACCTATCCGCCTGCTGAGTACCAGAGTCCTAGCTATCGTTAGCTACCTACCTATCCAACCTGCTGAGTATCAGTCCTAGCTATCGTTAGCTAGCTACCTACCTATCCCGCCTGCTGAGTACTAGAGTCCTAGCTATCGTTAGCTACCTACCTATCCGCCTGCTGAGTACCAGAGTCCTAGCTATCATTAGCTACCTACCTATCCGCCTGCTGAGTACCAGAGTCCTAGCTATCGTTAGCTACCTACCTATCCGCCTGCTGAGTACCAGAGTCCTAGCTATCATTAGCTACCTACCTATCCGCCTGCTGAGTACCAGAGTCCTAGCTATCGTTAGCTACCTACCTATCCAACCTGCTGAGTATCAGTCCTAGCTATCGTTAGCTAGCTACCTACCTATCCCGCCTGCTGAGTACCAGAGCCCTAGCTATCATTAGCTAGCTACCTATCCCGCCTGCTGAGTACCAGAGTCCTAGCTATCATTAGCTACCTACTTATCCCGCCTGCTGAGTACTAGAGTCCTAGCTATCGTTAGCTACCTACCTATCCCGCCTGCTGAGTATCAGAGTCCTAGCTATCGTTAGCTACCTACCTATCCCGCCTGCTGAGTATCAGAGTCCTAGCTAGCTAGCGCCCAGTGTCCTTCGGCTTTGTTAACGCCTGCCCTCGCCGTTGTTAACAGCACTGCAATAAAATAGTCCCCTAAGGGCGGGAGCGAAGGACACTGCCACTGTCTATCCCTGGCCTAGCTACCGGTGTTGTCACACCCCCGCTTCTTCTTATGTGGAGTTTATCAAAGGTTGGCATCCAACATTATGGTGCGTTACTGTCACCTACTGTACCGGAGCGCCCCGCCTCTGTACCTAGCTTACAAATGTACCATTAGAAGTACACCAAAAGTATGTGGACACCTGCGCATTGGACATTTCATTCCAAAATCATGGAAATTAATATTGAGTTGGTCCCCCTTTGCTGCTATAACAGCCTCCACTCTTCTGCAAAGGCTTTCCAGTAGATGTTAGAATATTGCTGCAGGGACTTGCTTCCATTCAGCCACAAAAAGCATTAGTGAGGTCGGTCACTGATGTTGGGCGATTAGACCTGGCTTGCTGTCGGCGTTCCAATTCATCCAAAAGGTGTTCGATGGAGTTGAGGTCAGGGCTCTGAGCAGGCCAGTCAAGTTCTTCCACACCGATCGACAAACCATTTCTATATGGACCTCGCTTTTATGAAATAGGAAAGGGCCTTCCCCAAACTGTTGCCATAAAGTTGGAAGCACAGAATTATCTAGAATGTCATTGTATGCTGTAGTGTTAAGATTTCCCTTCACTGGAACTAAGGGCCCTAGAACCAACCATGAAAAACAGCCCAAGACTATTATTCCTCCACCACCAAACTTTACAGTTGGCACTATGCATTGAGGCAGGTAGCGTTCTCCTGGCATCCGCCAAACCCAGATTTGTCTGTCAGCCTGCCAGATAGCCAAGCCGGATTCATCACTCCAGAGAACGTGTTTCCACTGCTCCAGAGTCCAATAGTGGCGAGCTTTACACCACTCCAGCCGACGCTTGGCATTGCGCATGGTGATCTTAGGTTTGTGTGCGGCTGCTCGGCCATGGAAACATATTTCATGAAGCTCCCAACCACAGTTCTTGTGCTTCCAGAGGTAGTTTGGAACTCTGTAGTGAGTGTTAACTAACTGTGCTTCAGCACTCCCGCGTTGTTTCTCCTAAAAGTTTCCACTTCACAACAGCAGGTAAAGTTGACCGCGGCAGCTCTAGCAGGGCAGAAACTTGACAAACTTACATGTTGGAAAGGTGGCATCCTCACTGAGCTCTTTTTTTTTTTTTTTTTATCACCTTTATTTAACCAGGTAGGTCAGTTGAGAAGAAGTTCTCATTTACAACGGCGACCTGGCCAAGACAAAGTAAAGCAACAAATAAAAATACAAATAAATAATAACACAGAGTTACACAGTAAACAAACGTACAGTCAATAACACAATAGAAGATCTATATACAGAGTGCAAATGTAGTGCAAAATGCAGTAATCTATGTGTATTAGGAAGGTAGGACAATAAATAGACCATAGTGGCGAAATAAATTACAGATTAGCATTAACACTGGAATGATGGATGTGCAGATTATGATGTGCAAATAGAGATACTGGAGTGCAAAATTAGCAAACATAATAAAATAAATATGGGGATGAGGTAGTAGTGTGGGCTATTTACAGAAGGGCTATATACAGGTGCAGTGATCGATAAGCAGCTTTGACAGCTGATGCTTAAAGTTAGTGAGGGAGATAGGAACCTCTAGCTTCAATGATTTTTGCAATTCGTTCCAGTCATTGGCAGCAGAGAACTGGAAGGAATGGCGGCCAAAGGAGGTGTTGGCTTTGGGGGTGACCAGTGAGATATACCTGCTGGAGCGCATGCTACGGGTGGGTGTTGCTATGGTGACCAGCGAGCTGAGATAGGGTGGGGATTTACCTAATAAAGACTTATAGATGACCTGGAGTCAGTGGGTTTGGCGACGAATATGTAATGAGGGCCAGCCAACGAGCGCATACAGGTCGCAGTGGTGGGTAGTATATGGGGCTTTGGTAACAAAACAGATGGCACTGTGATAGATTACATCCAATTTGCTTAGCAGAGTGTTGGAGGCTATTTTGTAAATGACATAGCCGAAGTCAAGGATCGGTAGGATAGTCAGTTTTACAAGGGCATGTTTGGCAGCATGAGTGAAGGAGGCTTTGTTGCGAAATAGGAAGCCGATTCTAGATTTAATTTTGGATTGGAGATGGTTAATGTGAGTCTGGAAATTGAGTTTACAGTCTAACCAGACGCCTAGGTATTTGTAGTTGTCCACATATTCTAAGTCGGACCCGTCGAGAGTAGTGATGATAGTCCGGTGGGCGGGTGCGGGCAGCGTTCGATAGAAAAGCATTCATTTAGTTTTACTAGCATTTAAGAGCAGTTGGAGGCCACAGAAGGAGTGTTGTATGGCATTGAAACTTGTTTGAAGGTTAGTTAACAGTGTCCAAAGAGGGGCCAGATGTATACAGAATGGTGTCGTCTGCGTAGAGATGGATCAGAGAGTCACCAGCAGTGAGAGCGACATCGTTGATGTATATAGAGAAAAGGGTTGGCCCAAGAATTGAACCCTGTGGCACCCCCATAGAGACTGCCAGAGGATCGGACAATAGGCCCTCTGATTTGACATATTGAACTCTGTCTGAGAAGTAATTGGAGAACCAGGCAAGGCAGTCACTTGAGAAACCAAGGCTGTTGAGTCTGCCAATGAGAATGCGGTGATTGACAGAGTTGAAAGCCTTGGCCAGGTCGATGGCGGTTATGATATCGTTCAGTACCTTGAGCGTAGCTGAGGTGCACCCATGACCAGCTCGGAAACCAGATTGCATAGCAGAGAAGGTACGGTGGGATTTGAAGTGGTCAGTTATCTGTTTGTTAACTTGGCTTTCGAAGACTTTAGAAAGGCAGGGCAGGATGGATATAGGTCTATAACAGTTTGGGTCTAGAGTGTCTCCCCCTTTGAAGAGGGGGATGACCGCGGCAGCTTTCCAATCTCTAGGGATCTCAGACGATACGAAAGAGAGGTTGAACAGGCTAGTGATAGGTGTTGCAACAATTTTGGCTGATTTTAGAAAGAGAGGGTCCAGATTGTCTAACCCAGATGATTTGTAGGGGTCCAGATTTAGCAGCTCTTTCAGAACATCAGATGTCTGGATTTGGGTGAAGGAGAAGCGGAGGGGGCTTGGGCAAGCTGCTGCGGGGGGTACAGAGCTGTTGGCTGGGGTAGGGGTAGCCAGGTGGAAAGCATGGCCAGCCGTAGCAAAATGCTTATTAACATTTTCGATAATCGTGGATTTATCGGTGGGAACAGTGTTTCCTAGCCTCAATGCAGTGGGCAACTGGGAGGAGATGCTCTTATTCTCCATGGACTTTACAGTGTCCCAGAACGTTTTGGAGTTATTACTACAGGATGCAAATTTCTGTTTGAAAAAGCTGGCCTTTGCTTTTCTAACTGATTGTGTGTATTTGTTCCTGACTTCCCTGAATAGTTGCATATCGCGGGGGCTATTCGATGCTAATGCAGTGCGCCACAGGATGTTTTTGTGTTGGTCTAGTGCAGTCAAGTCTGGGGTGAACCAAGGGCTATATCTGTTCTTAGTTCTACGTTTTTTTGAAAGGGGCATGCTTATTTAGGATGGTGAGGAAAGCACTTTTAAAAGAACAACCAGGCGTCCTCTACTGACAGGATGAGGTCAATATCCTTCCAGGATACCTGGGCCAGATCGATTAGAAAGGCCTGCTCGCAAAAGTGTTTTAGGGAGCGTTTGACAGTGATAAGGGGTGGTCGTTTGACCGCTTTTAGGGTTGTATCTGGTGGGTTCCTTGATAATTTGTTTGAGATTGAGGGCATCTATCTTAGATTGAAGGACAGGGGGGTCTGTAACAGGCGGCAACAGTGAGAGACTTATTTCTGGAAAGGTGGATTTTTAAGAGTAGAAGCTCAAACTGTTTGGGCACAGACCTGGACAGTATGACAGAACTCTGCAGGTTATCTCTGCAGTAGATTGCAACTCCGCCACCTTTGGCAGTTCTATCTTGACGGGAAATATTGTAGTTGGGGATGGAAATGTCCACATTTTTGGTGGGCTTCCTGAGCCAGGATTCAGACACAGCTAGGACATCTGGGTTGGCGGAGTGTGCTAAAGCAGTGAATAAATCAAATTTAGGGAGGAGGCTTCTAATGTTAACATGCATGAAACCAAGGCTTTTACGGTTACAGAAGTCAACAAATGAGAGCGCCTGGGGAATAGGTGTAGTGCTGGGAGCTACAGGACTAGGTTTACCTCTACATCACCAGAGGAGAATGCATCGCTGTGTGCTCGATTATATACACCTGTCAGCAACGGGTGTGGCTGAAATAGCCAAATCCAGTAATTTGAAGGGGTGTCCACATACTTTTGTATATAATTGCACCCTTCAACCCAAAAATAACGTTCACTGGCAATAGGCTACTGTTACAAGATTCATGAGCTCAGATCTAGGATCAGTTCAGCCGACTAAACTACGACTGTGGAAAACTATTACTGCGCCACAGACAACCGTCGTTGTTTTGTATAAGTGTAAAAAACTATAACAGTCTATTTAAAAAATGTTTGTCATGTTGTGTTGCTACCATGCGGTGTTGTCAATGTCATGTGTTGTTGCCATGCTATGTGGTTGTTTTACGTCTATCTTTATGTAGTGTTGTGGTGTCTCTCTTGTCGTAATGTGTGCTACATTTCATTTACTTATTTATTTTTAATCCCAGCCCCCGTCCCCGCAGGAGGCCTTTTGGTAGGCCGTCATTGTAAATAAGAATTTGTTCTTAACTGACTTGCCTAGTTAAATAAAAGGTTAAAACAAAAATCCCACTGCAACAGCTAGAACAACAGACTCACATACCGGTATTTTCCGCGGATGAAGTTTGCAAGTTTTCTGAACGCGTTTACCAAGTCGCTCAGAGTTTGAATGATAATCACATGAACATCTTTAAAGGAAAGAAGAAAATTACTTTCCTTTTCGGTAGGCTATATTTGTTGCGCTAAATCCTGTTACAAATTCCAGTCAAAGAAGTCATGCGCGCCCCTTTAGGCACGTCATTTCTCAAATTAAATGTAGCCCACTGTTAGCCCTGCTGCCGTCAGATGGCGCGATTATTCCTTACTTGCCAATGACAAGATTTAAGGAATAATAGTGCCATCTGGCGCCATCAGGGCTCGCCCATATGTCTACATAGGGCCAATGTAGAGTAAATAAAATATCTTGATGTCGAACGTTAAAGGTCCAATGCAGCCGGTTTTCAATATTAAATCATTTATGGGTAACAATTAAGTACTTTCATGTGATTGTTTTTAATTGAAATGGTCAAAAAGAACCAAAAATAGCTTCTTAGTGAAGAGCAAGTTCTCAAGCAAGAATTTTGCTAGGACTGTCTGGGAGTGGTCTGCGTGGGGAGGGGCAAACGGAAAACTATCTTTCCTATTGGTCTATTAAGTAATTTACCACCTGATGATGTCACCAAGCAGGCCAAAACTCCATCCCACCACAACAGGCTGAAATTTCAGGCAGTCTTTTCAAACAGCTCTCACACTAAAAGAGCATTATCATTATTTTCCCAATTTTACAGTATTATTCCAACCTATATATAAAACACAGGAAAATCATGTTTTTGACTGCACTGGGCCTTTAACAACAAGTACTTAATTATCGTTTATTTATTTTTGTAAAAGTGAGACTAGGCCAAAAGTCCACTAGATGTCAGCATGTCACATCTGAACACGCACACACACACACACACACACACACACACACACACACACACACACACATTGACCTCAGCTCTCTCTTACAACTCTGTGTTCGTCAATCAAAGACAACTCTGGGTTCTTCAATCAAGGCTGCAGGCTTATTGCTCTAGCCTAGTGTTAACACACCTGATTCAATGAACTAACCACAAGCTTAGCATTTAGTTGAATTGAAGGAACTGTTTCTCACATTGATCAGAAGGGAGAAATGGAGACACTTTCAAAGGTCTTGTTTACAAAACACAAGAGGGCTTTAGTTGTTCCTCCTTCCCATAGAGAATGATAGAGGGCTTTAGTTGGTGCTCCTTCCCATAGAGAATGATAGAGGGCTTTAGTTATTATTCCTTCTCATAGAGAATCATAGAGGCCTCGAGTGGACAAAAGGCAGTGTTAGAATGGGCAGCACCATCGAGGGCTTCCACCATGCTTCAGCCATTTTAAAGTAGTCAACTGGTTGGGGATTCCTATGGGTTGTAGCCTAAATGGTGCTGCCCATGCTGTCAGAGACGCTATTATCACAGATATAAAGAGGAGTCCTCTATCTATCTCTATGCTCTTTGCTCCCACTGAGGAGACCCTGTAAGCCACCACCTGTCCCCACTGTGCCTGCACACACTCAGACACTGAGGCCTGACAGGTGACATTATGCAGCTGTCTGTCTGCCTAATAGGGTTCAGCTACTGTAAAATGGGGACAAGCGTGACCAACTCTTGGCCTCACAAAATGTATCTCCATGAAAATGAACAATAATGTATGTCTCGTATTGTAACTCTTAAATGCAGATACATACCATGTCCTGTATTCCACTGAAACTGTCAGACTAATGGTAAAGCTTATGTGGCCATAGGCTCTAACAACTGTACTCCCATATTGAAGTCCTTATTTGCCAGGAATTGAAAAGGATTCCAAACAGGTGAAAACAAGGGAAAAAGGAGTTCCCAGGATCCTCTCTGTCTGTCTGGTCACGTCGCAGGTTTTACAGCCTCATCTGCCTGGTTGCCATCCACACACACACACATACACACACACACACACACACACACACACACACACACACACACACACACACACACACACACACACACACACACACACACACACACACACACACACACACACACACACACACACACACACACACACACACACACACACACACACACACTCTTCCTGACTGACCACAGTAGGGTATGTCATGTCGGAACCAATCAACCATCTCATAGGATTCAATACCATGAATTAAATCAAAGCCCCATTAAGAAGTGTTTCTGTATCCAGTATAGTGTACTTCATTAGGTACAGTTGGAGTCGGAAGTTTACATACACTTAATTTGAAGTAATTAAAACTCATTTTTCAACCACTCCACAGATTTCATGTTAGCAAACTATAGTTTTGGCAAGTCGGTTAGGACATCTACTTTGTGCATGACACAAGTAATTCTTCCAACAATTGTTTACAGATTATTTCACTTATAATTCACTATATCACAATTCCAGTGGGTCAGAAGTTTACATACACTAAGTTGACTGTGCCTTTAAACAGCTTGGGAAATTCCAGAAAATTATGTCATGGCTTTAGAAGCTTCTGATAGGTTAATTGACATCATTTGAGTCAATTGGAGGTGTACCTGTGGATGTATTTCAAGGCCTACCTTCAAACTCAGTGCCTCTTTGCTCAATATCATGGGAAAATCTTAAGAAATCAGCCAAGATCTAAAAAAAAAAGAAAGCACGGGGTGGCAGCATCATGTTGTGGGGGTGCTTTGCTGCTGGAGGAACTGGTGCACTTCACAAAATAGATGGTATCATGAGGAAGGAGAATTATGTGGATATATTGAAGCAACATCTCAAGACATCAGTCAGGAAGTTAAAGCTTGGTCGCAAATGGGTCTTCCAAATGGACCATGACCCCAAGTATACTTCCAAAGTTGTGGCAAAATGGCTTAAGGACAACAAAGTCAAGGTATTGGAGTGGCCATCACAAAGCCCTGACCTCAATCCTATAGAACATTTGTGGGCAGAACTGAAAAAGCGTGTGCGAGCAAGGAGGCCTAGACACCTGACTCAGTTACACCAATTCTGTCAGGAGGAATGGGCCAAAATTCACCCAACTTATTGTGGGAAGCTTGTGGAAGGCTGCCCAAAACATTTGACCCAAGTTAAATAATTTAAAGGCAATGCTACCAAATACTAATTGAGTGTATGTCAACTTCTGACCCACTGGGAATGTGATGAAAGAATAAGCTGAAATAAATAATTCTCTCTACTATTCACATTCTTAAAATAAAGTGGTGATCCTAACTGACTCAAGACAGGGAATTTTTACTAGGATTAAATGTCAGGAATTGTGAAAAACTGAGTTTAAATGTATTTGGCTAAGGTGTATGTAAACTTCCGACTTCAACTGCAAATTTGTGTTAATAGTATTGAAGCTTGGATGTTTATCATCAGGATATAGTAATGATGATATGGTATGTTACATTGGTGAACTGATATGTTTTGATGAAATTCTTAGTTCAGACTTGTGGCTGCAAGTTGGCAGACCAAGGACTCTTCTAGGAAAGGTTGAGAAATCAGATTACATCCCATATGGCACCCTATTCCCTATGTAGTGCACTACTTTTAACCAGGGCCCATGGGGCCCTATATAGGGGTAACTGTAGGGGGCCATTTGAGATGCACACAGCAGGGGAGAGAGTTCACCTAACTACTATTCTAGGAACTTAGCAGGTTCATGTTTCAGAGGTGATCTACATAATTAACATTATGTAATCAACAAGACTCCGAATCTCTCAAGAGAGGGGGATAATGTAATCAACAAGACTCAGCATCTCTCCAGAGAGGGGGATGATGTAATCAACAAGACTCAGCATCTCTCAAGAGAGGGGGATAATGTAATCAACAAGACTCCGAATCTCTCCAGAGAGGGGGATAATGTAATCAACAAGACTCAGCATCTCTCCAGAGAGGGGGATGATGTAATCAACAAGACTCAGAATCTCTCAAGAGAGGGGGATAATGTAATCATCAAGACTCAGAATCTCTCAAGAGAGGGGGATAATGTAATCAACAAGACTCAGAATCTCTCCAGAGAGGGGGATAATGTAATCAACAAGACTCAGCATCTCTCAAGAGAGGGGGATAATGTAATCAACAAGACTCAGAATCTCTCAAGAGAGGGGGATAATGTAATCAACAAGACTCAGAATCTCTCCAGAGAGGGGGATAATGTAATCAACAAGACTCAGCATCTCTCCAGAGACGGGGATAATGTAATCAACAAGACTCAGAATCTCTCCAGTTTGAGAGCTAATGTTTAGACCAGAGGATACCAACCAAGTATTTTTTTCTTCAGATTTTCAATTGAAGTAATAATACAAGTTGTCTAGTTCAGCTTCCTCTTGCTTGTTTTAGTTTGTTTTGATTTGTCTGGCCAATCACATCTCACAGTGTCATGAACAGCATGGTAATGCAGCACCATGGACAGCAACCTAACCGACAAACTAAGACATTCAAATTACACATATAAATTAACTAGACATTGCCTCACCTGATTTCATTTCAGTTATATAAATGAACTGGACATTGCCTCACCTGATTTCATTTCAGTTATATAAATGAACTGGACATTGCCTCACCTGATTTCATTTCAGTTATATAAATGAACTGGACATTGCCTCACCTGATTTCATTTCAGTTATATAAATGAACTGGACATTGCCTCACCTGATTTCATTTCAGTTATATAAATGAACTGGACATTGCCTCACCTGATTTAATTTCAGTTATATAAATGAACTGGACATTGCCTCACCTGATTTCATTTCAGTTATATAAATGAACTGGACATTGCCTCATTTAGAATTGAGTCTTAGAATAATCTTTGAAGAGAAACATTTTGGAAGAGACAGTTCACCATTGTTCAGACCTGACACACGAAGCCAGAGATGATCTGATGGTTAAGAGCAGAGTCGTGTCTCCTACAGTTGTTACGTTCTTTGGAAGTGAACGTACAGTATTTTCCCACCTGTCCCTATCTTCAGCTGTGTCCAAACTCTATAATATTGTTTGCTTCCCAAAATGGTTCCCTATACAGTGAACTACTTTGGACCAGGGCCCATAGTGCTCTGGTCAAAAGTAGTGCACTATATAGGGAATATGATGCCATTTGGGAAGCATATTCTGACTGTGCATGTCTGTGTCCCTCTAAAGAGTCTCTCACCCCTTAATGTGTCCTTCACGTCATTGGACCTCATCTATGTACATTGTATGGCCACCTACCCTGCAACTCCAAGACGTTACCCATGACAAGGCAAGGCAAGGTTTCTTCTAAATAAGAGATCATACTGATGAGGTGTTGGTTGTGTTTAGCAGAAAGATGTGCCCCAACAGGTGACTTGGTTGATTTACAGTGAACTGCTTTCTGTCAGTCTGTAATTATGTAAAAACTACAATGCGAAGATAAGTAGCTAAAAGGTTGTTTATTTAATCTAATTAAATTAATGATTGTATTAGCAGAACAACACATTTCAAAAGGCAAGATAAATAGAATATTGTACTGGAATCTCTGAGAGACTTGGTAGTTTATGTCCAGTGACATTCAAAGTAGTCTTATTAAAAAGATATGTGTTAACGTATTCCTTTGTATGAAACAGTTAAAGTATAAAAAGTTCCCAACATTGTAAAAGAGTCGAATCTCACAAAGTTAATAACAAAATCACAGCTATGGAAATAAAAATAAAAAACTAAGTTATTTAAGATATGAAGTATTATAATGTATTGCTTATAGTTTATGCTGTAACATTTCTCTTTCATTGTCCGAACACATTAGAAAGAGAAATATATCTACAAAACATCAAGAAAATAGGTTGTATAGATATAGAAAAGGTATAATTCATGCCGTTATATTTAGTTTTTATAAAAATCAAAAGTATCATTGTAGCTACAGTAAATACCTCACAATTACAATTTGAATAGCACAGGTGAACATAATACTAATATAACACACATTATTTATTCAATACAGTCCTACGCCCTGATACTAACTAAAGGGTTCAGAACTGTCTTTTCTAATTAAAAGCTACCTAAATAAATATTTTCCAAATACCAATATTTTAAGGCACATTCAGAAAAACATTCTAGAATGTAAAAGCTCCACATTCCGCTCTGGTGCTCCTTTCTGTCTGTATGTGGTAGCTGGTGCTCCTTTCTGTCTGTATGTGGTAGCTGGTGCTCCTTTCTGTCTGTATGTGGTAGCTGGTGCTCCTTTCTGTCTGTATGTGGTAGCTGGTGCTCCTTTCTGTCTGTATGAGGTAGCTGGTGCTCCTTTCTGTCTGTATGTGGTAGCTGGTGCTCCTTTCTGTCTGTATGCGGTAGCTGGTGCTCCTTTCTGTCTGTATGCGGTAGCTGGTGCTCCTTTCTGTCTGTATGCGGTAGCTGGTGCTCATTTCTGTCTGTATGTGGTAGCTGGTGCTCCTTTCTGTCTGTATGTGGTAGCTGGTGCTCCTTTCTGTCTGTATGTGGTAGCTGGTGCTCCTTTCTGTCTGTATGTGGTAGCTGGTGCTCCTGTCTGTCTGTATGTGGTAGCTGGTGCTCCTTTCTGTCTGTATGTGGTAGCTGGTGCTCCTTTCTGTCTGTATGTGGTAGCTGGTGCTCCTTTCTGTCTGTATGTGGTAGCTGGTGCTCCAACATGAACATAGAGAGAGGAGCAGCTTCTATAGAAAGTAAAGGAAAAGCTTATGCTTCAGGCCAGTAGCTGTTCTCTTCTCTCCTGCCCTCACTGGATCTGATCTCACTGGATCTGATCTCACTGGATCTGATCTCACTGGATCTGATCTCACTGGATCTGATCTCACTGGATCTAAACTGACCCCATATTAACACAGGACAGACAGCTAACATCACTCCTCTACGTCACTGTTTTGCATAGGTACAAACATTATTATAGTAACATTATTATACATATATTTGTAGAAGACATATTTTACTAAATATATTTTAAAAGTTTAAATTGCATAGTTCAAAATACAGTTCCAAAAGTATTAAAGGTGAAAAGTGAGCATTTGATACTATGCTTTTGGTTTGACCATCTGCATTGTTAAGAAATTTGAGGGAAAAATACCTGATTAGACTTGAGTGCACTTGTGAAGCATGTAAAAAAATCACACATTGAAATTACTACACATTAAATATGCTTAAAATTACTAACTTAAAGGTTGGTTATGAGGTCATATCTTAAATAATAATACTAGATATTTGTCCTAATGAATAAATATTAAATATTTCTGATATAACGACAACAAAAAAACAATACTTTAGTGATGACAACACTGATGATGTTTGAATAATAAAGTAACTATTCTTCTCTTCAGTTATGAGCTGTTCTCTTCAGACTGTTGATAGCAGCGCTGCGTGTTCTAAAGCCAAGGATTGACGACCACCACTCCGCTCTTCTCTTCTTCCCTCCCCCTCCCCCCACCTCTCCCCTTGTAGTGTCCTGGGGGGTGAGTATGACCTCCCCCCTCCTCTCTATAGCCTCCCGCTCTTCTTGTAACCAGGCTCAGTAATAGTAGTAGTTGTGGTTAGTTACTGCACGCGGTCTGCCTGAAGCTGCTGGGGCTGGTATTGGGCGAAGGCTGCAGCTGCAGTGGCTGCTCCTGGGGTCGCTGAGGCTGCTAGGGGCTGCTGGACGGCATACCCATACCCTGCTGCAGCCATGTAGCCTGCAGGGGCCGGGGAGGCTGCGTACGGGTACTGCTCATAGGCAGCCGCGGCCGCTGCGCTGGCAGCTGCGGCTGAGTACTGGGCGTAGGCTGCTCCGGTGTAGTCGAGGTACGGGGAGGAGGCGGCGGAGGGCGTGGCGGTGGGCGACTGCATGCTGTGAGGGATGACCATGGTGCTTGGCTGCATAAAGGCCTGGGGGTAGACATAGTGGGCTGGGATCCTGCAGGACACAGATGTCAGAGGTCAGAGGACAGACAGACATAGGCACACGGCAATCTGCTTTATACAAACTTAGGCTTCGTCACAAATAACATCCTATCCCCTATTTAGTACTCAACTTTTGACCAGGGCCCTTTGTAGTGAACTAAATAGGGAATAGGGTGCCATTTGGGACGAATACTAAAACTGAGCTCAGGAACACAGGAAAGCAGGCGTCACAGAGACAAAACAACGTCAACCCAGTCCTCATTTCATTAACACAGCAACACCACCCAAAGGAACCCTGGGTAAGAAAGAGAAGGCTTCAAACCAAAAGGAAACCAGAGCAGCTCTGCCTGAAGCTCAGGAATCATCATCGTTCATTAGGCATTAGAGAAGACAGACCGGCCAGCTGTGAGCCAGCCCTCTGTGTCTGAACGAGGGTTCTCTCACAATGCCAGCTGATCGTACTGCACCACAACCAGAACACATCAAGGAAGAACTGCAACTCAACTTATCCCAATCAACACACAATCAGTTCAACACCACACAACACATGCCCACACACGGTAAGTCCTCAAACGCAGATAAAGCTGAACTAAAATGAAAGAGGCATAACAGAAAAAAATGTGGCAGCATGTTCACGCTTTTTGAAGGTTCACGCTTCAACATTTTCGGTTTGTAAATTATGGTTATGAATATTTTTCTAAAATTGGTAATACTCTATGTCTTACTATATGTACTATTGAACAGAGCTTGGAGAAATGCTCTTATGTGAGTACTGTGACGAGTAATGTTTTTGACCATCAATCCAATATTATGCCTAGTTAAATAAAGGTTAAATATTTATTTTTTAAATAAATATGAGTGAGTACTTGTGTACATTCATTTATAATGAATCCAAGTGTCTTGTTTAACTGAGTAAATATAAATATGTTTATTATTGGAAGAGCAAGATGGAGAGAGAGGGTATAAATGGGATGATCCAGGCCTGTGTATCCAGGCAGATTTGGCCCTATTTCTACACTGAGCTTCAGTCACCTCCAGCAAACATGCAGAGAGCAGGTGTTAACGTTAAAACTGTCCAAAGGCTGGAGGCATGCTATTTTTTCTCCTCTTGTCATCCCTAAAGGACAAGCTGAGCTTCTCTCACTCCTACAGCAGCACTTGGCTTGACCTCCGTCAACTCTGGAGGCTAACTATTCCATTCCTCTGTCTCAGTGACCTCCATGACTTTCCATTCCCTTCCCTTCTCTCTCTCTCTCTCTCTTTCTCTCTCTCTCTCTCTCTCTCTCTCTCTGTCTCTGTCTCTGTCTCTGTCTCTGTCTCTCTCTCTCTCTCTCTGTCTCTCTCTCTCTCTCTCTCTCTGTCTCTCTCTCTCTCTCTCTCTCTCTCTCTGTGTCTCTCTCTCTCTCTCTCTCTCTGTCTCTCTCTCTCTCTCTCTCTCTCTGTCTCTCTCTCTCTCTCTCTCTCTGTTTTATTAGCATGGGAAACATATGTTAACATTGCCAAAGCAAGTGAAGTAGATAGTAAACAATAAACATGAACAGTAAACATTACACTCAGAAGTTCCTAAAGAATAAAGACATTTCAAATGTCATATTATGTCTATATACAGAATACAGTGTTGTAACGATGTGCAAATAGTTACAGTGAAGTACAAAATGGAAAATAAATAAACATAAATATGGTTTGTCTCATCCCACTGCCCTGTTTTTTGCCAGTTTAAACCGCACACTTGTTGTTTGTGTACATGTCTGTCTCTCTATGACTGTAACAGAGTCCACCTGTCTGTCTCTATGACTGTAACAGAATCAAACTGTCTGTCTCTCTATGACTGTAACAGAGTCAACCTGTCTGTCTCTATGACTGTAACAGAATCAAACTGTCTGTCTCTCTATGACTGTAGCAGAGTCCACCTGTCTGTCTCTATGACTGTAACAGAATCAAACTGTCTGTCTCTCTATGACTGTAGCAGAGTCCACCTGTCTGTCTCTATGACTGTAACAGAATCAAACTGTCTGTCTCTCTATGACTGTAGCAGAGTCTACCTGTCTGTCTCTATGACTGTAACAGAATCAAACTGTCTGTCTCTCTATGACTGTAGCAGAGTCTACCTGTCTGTCTCTATGACTGTAGCAGAATCAACCTGTCTGTCTCTCTATGACTGTAACAGAGTCCACCTGTCTGTCTCTCTATGACTGTAACAGAGTCCACCTGTCTGTCTCTCTATGACTGTAACAGAGTCCACCTGTCTGTCAAACAGAGTTGTAGAAGACACAGAGGACAGACAGAGCTCCTCCTCCTATTACTGCTCAGCTGCTGCTGCTTAAACTGGTCCAGTCGTCATGAACCTTTCCTCTGGTTGGAAGCCGGCAGGGTAGCGGCCATTTTGTGTTGCGCTGAAAGTTCAGGGCTAAATAAAGGTGCTTTGTAAATCACTGAGACACATGGGTAATCCCCTAGAACAGAGCCACACAGGCCCCCCGGCCCCCGGGCACATGTCTCAGCCCACCTGTTGTCCGCTCGTGAGCGAGTGATCGAGCCAACGAAGGCCTGGTCTACGCCATCCATTATTTAGGGCACCGCCGGGTGACTCTCATTTTCCAGCTGAATTTGAGAAGCTGTGCTGTGAACACTGTGAACAGCTGCTGCCTAACCAGTAGTCTACCACTCTGCAAACGACCAGTATTCATCTATGTTCCATGCTACAATCTACTTATAGGGTATTTGCTGTCAGTTTACACTTAGTGCAGCAAGAACTAGTATCAGACCTTTGGTATTAAAACAAATGAGATATTGGGTCACCAATGAACTACAACAGAGTGGATCAGGATGTCCTTTTGAATTAATTAGTTCCTTAACACAACCCCTATTGGAACTGTGGGTGTTCTCAGTCATCTCAATTCCCTGTACTGTTCCAGTAGAGTGGCCTGGCTCTATTACAAATCCACCCACACATCTGTCTCATGTATACCACAGTAGTGACACCATACTGTCTGGTGTATGCCACAGTAGTGACACCATACTGTCTGGTGTATACCACAGTAGTGATACCATACTGTCTGGTGTATGCCACAGTAGTGACACCATACTGTCTGGTGTATACCACAGAAGTGACACCATACTGTCTGGTGTATGCCACAGTAGTGACACCATACTGTCTGGTGTATACCACAGAAGTGACACCATACTGTCTGGTGTATGCCACAGTAGTGACACCATACTGTCTGGTGTATACCACAGTAGTGACACCATACTGTCTGGTGTATACCACAGTAGTGACACCATACTGTCTGGTGTATAGCACAGTAGTGACACCATACTGTCTGGTGTATGCCACAGTAGTGACACCATACTGTCTGGTGTATACCACAGTAGTGACACCATACTGTCTGGTGTATACCACAGAAGTGACAGCATACTGTCTGGTGTATACCACAGAAGTGACACCATACTGTCTGGTGTATACCACAGAAGTGACAGCATACTGTCTGGTGTATACCACAGAAGTGACACCATACTGTCTGGTGTATACCACAGAAGTGACACCATACTGTCTGGTGTATACCACAGTAGTGACACCATACTGTCTGGTGTATAGCACAGTAGTGACACCATACTGTCTGGTGTATGCCACAGTAGTGACACCATACTGTCTGGTGTATACCACAGTAGTGACACCATACTGTCTGGTGTATACCACAGAAGTGACAGCATACTGTCTGGTGTATACCACAGAAGTGACAGCATGGGTTCAGAGTTTTAGCTAAAAAAATAAAAAATAAAATAAATGTATTATTTGCTAGGGTTACAAAGCTACCAGTAATTTACCAAAGTTACTGGAATCTTCAGTAATTTTGGTAATTAACAGAAAATCTATGGCAGTCTATCTTAACTTTGGTAATTTATACTTGAATAACTTTAAAAAATGTCTTATTATATGGCATTAATTTGTCACATCTGTCCATATTGTCCATGGGCTTCTAGTACCATATGGTTGAAGTACATATTGACGTAGTAAAAAAAAAAGCTTAATGCTGAAACCCTCATATTAAACACCAATGGTATTCACTAAGTTGATGGTTTATATTTAGGATAATGTTTTACAGCTTTGTCATTCTATTTTCTGTTTTAAAATCATCTTATTACATTATTTCATATATTCATATATATAGAGATAATTAGACACCAGTGATAATCTGAAGTAACCAAAAGGGCCACTAGATGTCTTGTGACAGATTACATAAAATCCTTGAAAGATACCAGAATTCTGGTAGTTTACTGGTAAACTTCTAAAGTTTACAGTAATATATACCCTACCTTTGCAACCCTAGTTTTAGCCATTAAATATATTTCACTGAGTTGGCTCATTAGCAGGAGAGAGATATCTAATGATGTGAGCTACAGAGGGAAGCAATGGGTTCATTTGAGAAATAGAACAGAAACCACAACATCATCATTAGTATGGAAAACAAAAGGTAGGAAAGGATCCAACATGCAAGCCAAGGGTTGTTTTGTTGTGTGGGGTTTCGGAAGGTCAAAGACAAGTCACACAGCAACACTGGTGATCAAGCCCATCAACAACAAAACATCGGAAAACGTTGTTAACTAAAAACTGTCAAATAAAAAGCCAAACCAGATCAGAACCAACACCCCGTGACAAAGTTACATCTCCATATCCAAACTCCAACAGTCTGCAAAAATATCCCTCCTCAACCACTCCTCAAAACCTCATCAACCACTCCTCAACCCCCCCTCCCCCTCCCCACTGCAAGTAAAGAGAAGCGCGCAGTTAAGATGAAAACCACTTCATACTGAAACAAAGGCACACACAGAAATCTATGGACTATGGAAACCCGGAACAGAGAAATTACAAGAAAAACAACTTCCATGCATCTAATCACCATTTCAGCTTGTTTGTGTTTGTCAGAGTATACTGGTAAGACGTTAGTGATCTGCCCAATGCAGACTCAGCTATTCATCCTCAAACCATCACGTTCCTTCATCAGATACTGTATCTTAACCGTAAGCCAGCCTGTCAGATCAGAGAGAGATGGACAACATTGACAACTGGTGACATCACGTTTAGAATCAGAATCAGATTCACGCTTTAGAATCTAAGAATGCCAAGCAGAGATGCACACCACACAAGACACAGTCCCACCTCTACACTGAATGGGCGGGGCTTACAGTTACACAACTCTGGAAAGGAAAACGTTACATTTTACAATCCAATCTAAATCACTAGCTACTGCAGGTAAGAATAGAAACGGGTACCAGGACCATTCAAAATGAGCAGCTGTGAAGAAAACAGGTGCAGTGTTACAGTATGATATTCTAACACAAATTAAAGGTTGCAAAATTCTGGTAACTCAATAATAATTTCCCAATAATCTAACCGGGAGTTCGGGAAAATCTTGGGAAAAGTTACCGTAATTTTGCAACCCTACACTAGTTGAACATTCTCTACCCTGTAAAAGATGTTCATAAAAATAAAAATAAACAAAAAGTCATTGTATCTTCCAACGAGACATGGAGAATCACTATGCCATGACATACCCATAAGGCCTCTGGATGAATGCTGGATGGATTTGAGGAACACCAAATGAGAAACCTGGAATAAGAACAAGTTGTTTTTAACTCAACCGTTATTTGCTCAATCTAAAGCTTGAACCACACACATATTATAAATGTATTATAATTCCATTATAATAAATGTGATCAGTGCTTCCAATTTAACTGCTCAAGAACGTATAGATCATGTACATGGTGGCCCACTTTCATCATAACTATCATCATTCACATTAGCTTCACTGTCTGTTCTGCTAGTTCCTCCCACTACAGTACACTCCGTCTAAATCCCATGTTACACATCTGCCTTGCTACATACAGTGTGCTACCTGTAAGCAGGTGGTTAGTTTGCTAGTTTTAGCAGCATTGTTTGTACGCCACCTTGGTCGTCCAAGCTGTGAAATAAACGTGTGGCGTAGCCCTCCGCTAGCGCGTCCATCCCCTCACCTGGCTGCATGACCCTGGGCTTGGCCCCCAGGTAGGCCAGGTTCACATTGGCTTTCCTGCCGTCGATGATGGGGTTAGGGTCCTTACAGGCTCGGTCTGCAGACGCCCGGTCTGCCATCGTCACCTGAGGTATGGAGAGAGCAGAATTTTTTAAATGTTTAGGTTGTCTGAATTGATATGATGTTCACCCAGTGGGGAGTCTGGCTAATTTTGTTAGTTGAACTACAATTAATTTATAAGTATTGATCAATTAAAATAGTATTGATCAATTAATATAGTATTGATCAGTTAATATAGTGTTGATCAATTAATATAGTATTGATCAATTAATATATTATTGATCAATTAATATAGTATTGATCAATTCATATATTATTGATCAATTAATATAGTATTGATCAATTAATATAGTATTGGTCAATTAATATAGTATTGATCAGTTAATATAGTATTGATCAGTTAATATAGTATTGATCAATTAATATATTATTGATCAATTAATATAGTATTGATCAATTAATATAGTATTGATCAGTTAATATAGTATTGATCAATTAATATAGTATTGATCAGTTAATATAGTATTGATCAATTAATATAGTATTGATCAGTTAAAATAGTATTGATAATGTCACAATAAGAAAAGCATGAGTGTATTAAAATCAGAATCAGGAAAAATGTAGAGAAACATACTTTCAACCAAACTTTCATTGGTTGAAGGTAAGACACGGTGTATGAAGCACACCCTTCATTGGCTGAAGGTAAGACACGGTGTATGAAGCACACCCTTCATTGGTTTAAGGTAAGACACGGTGTATGAAGCACAACCTTCATTGGTTTAAGGTAAGACACAGTGTATGAAGCACACGCTTCATTGGTTGAAGTTAAGACATGGTGTATGAAGCACACCCTTCATTGGTTGAAGTTAAGACATGGTGTATGAAGCACACCCTTCATTGGCTGATGGTAAGACACGGTGTATGAAGCACACCCTTCATTGGTTGAAGGTAAGACATGGTGTATGAAGCACACCCTTCATTGGTTGAAATTAAGACATGGTGTATGAAGCACACCCTTCATTGGCTGAAGATAAGACATGGTGTATGAAGCACACCCTTCATTGGTTGAAAGTAAGAAATTGTGTATGAAGCACACCCTTCATTGGTTGAAGTTAAGACATGGTTACAAAATGGTGTAAATTAATTAGTAACAGATGCATAATGGATAGGTTACTGATAGACTTCTTCATTTAAGACATATTGGTGCAGGAAACATTTTATATGCAACCCATAATATCTGTATTTAACAATATGACATAAATTAATTGCACAATCGATCGATCAATCGATAACAATGTCATTCAAATGTACATCCATAATACTTACGAATCCATAACCTCTGGATTTTCCCGTCTGTCTGTCTGTTATAACAACAGCCTCGTCGATATCACCGAACACTTCAAAGTATTTCCTGAGACTGGAGTCCGTCGTGTGATATGGAAGACCCCCTACAAATATCTTTGTATAGGTGGTGTCCTTCTGAGACGAGTGCATCATCATTTTTGCGGTAAGTGGTAGGCAACAATGTTTCTATAGAATGATATTGCAATCTCACAGAGATCAGTCAGCTGTGTGAAAGCACTGGTTATTTAGAACGATTTATTTAAGGTAGGTTTCGTTGGACCTGAACAGACACTTGTGTGATAGACCCTGCTTTCCAATCGTTCCCAACTTCAGTTCAGTTTGACACTGCTTAACTTTGGACATAGATACCGCGGTCTATGTTAGCTTCAGCCAGCTGTCACTTCAAGGGGGCTGGGCCGTGAACACGCTCTCTCCTGGCCCCTCCCACTGTCGCATGTGGGGTCACACCGACCATAGATGAACAGACCTCTATCATAGGAGCGCAAAACATTAGCTAATTTCCATACAGAACCCAACATAACAACACGTCTGTCTGACATTGCTTTTCATTATTCCCAGGTGTAAAACAGTACTGTACTGTATTTCAAAAAACGTTACTTTAATTGATTGATATCACACTTGCCATTTACACGTTAAATCTATGGAAAATCTAAAACACTATGAAAGTAATCTGAACTTGAGGTTCTCAATTAGTTTAAAATTAGATTCAGTGTCAGATATGTGTATGTTGTTGATGCTGATCCACACACTGTAGATCTGTATGATGGTGGAGTAACAGATACCACTTGGCTTGACCCTGACACACAAAACACACCTGTTGTGTCACACCACCTTATGGGGTCAACACGGACAACTGACTGACTCCCACAAGGCACTAGTCTCTCACTAGCTCCAAATCAACCCTCACTCCCTACTCCCTACCCCCTACTCCCTATAGGCACTAGTCTCTCACCAGCTCCAAATCAACCCTCACTCCCTACTCCCTACCCCCTACTCCCTATAGGCACTAGTCTCTCACCAGCTCCAAATCAACCCTTACTCTCTACTCCCTATAGGCACTAGTCTCTCACCAGCTCCAAATCAACCCTTACTCTCTACTCCCTACACCCTACTCCCTAGCCCCTACTCCCTACTTCCTAGGCACTAGTCTTTAGTGTAGATCTGAAATTACTGGTAGAAGTATTAGCAATATGCCAAAATTCCACCGGCATGTTGATGAAGCTATTACCATATTGCTTAAAACTACCAGGCATTTTCCAATCTACATTAGTTACTATCAGATTATGTGAGCGGAGTGGAGCTGGAGTTGGGCAAGGGGCGTGCCCAATTTGACTGGAGTGCAGAGTATGGGCTTTCTCCACCGCTCCAATATCGCTCCAGTAGCGCTCACTTCACGAGCTCAGGGCATGCCCGGCCCAGCATGCATTTGTAGTCTACTTGTGTGCTGCTATGGCTCCTGTCATGGAGTTCGCTAAATATTTTCATAAAGAAACTGATAAAACACACAGGTGCAAAATCAAGGTAACTTACAAAGATGAGGACCAAGAGCTAGAGGGGGAATGAGGTGATGTAATGTCCACAACTAAAGATCATTGTGGAATCAGAAAAGACACGTATCCTGAAATCATGATTACTTACTACGTGCACATGCTAACAGAAAGGAATGAGGTGGGTAACTAATTAAGTGTGTCATTGTAGCAAAGTATTGTAGCGATCTGGCCGGCATACACTAGCCACTAAAGTGCGCAAGGGGATTGTGTGTAATTCTTGTTCTGTGATTAAAATGGTTGTGTTATGTCTTTATGTTTTAGTAGTTAAGCTAATGTTATGTGTTTATGTTTCCTTAGGTTGTCTTAGTTCAGGTTATGGGGGTAGGGGGAATGTTAAAATGCCTACCGTGACCGAGCCTTGCATGGCCGAAGGATGAGTTTATTGTTAATAATTGAAGAAGAGTGAATAAAATGTGACGTTCCTGGAGTCGTGCGGTGTTTGCTGCACAGGAACGCTCTGGTAAATGTGTCTCTTGCCATCTTCTTCTGGCTGAGCTCGCCACAATATTTATAAACAAATCAGGGCTCTTAAAAGATTCCTTAATCTTTGTTATATTGTCTATACAGTAGGCCATCATTGATTTTGGCCCAATAGGCCAGGCATATTCCACGTTTCAAGGAGATTTCCGTTTTGATTGGGTTATTTTGCCTAAAAACCTTTAGACCTACATATAAAGACATCCCTGCATCCCTACCCAGCCTGGCGAGAGTTGCCAAAAATGTATTTAACATCTCCAGTGGCTCTGAAAGCGCAGAGGATATTCTCCGCTGTTGGCCTGCTGCCCAGGCACCATGACACGAGGCTGAAGACACACACTGGTGTTTCCAAAGGCGCTGTATGTAGACTGGGGATATTAAGTCTTTCTTCGTTTAATTTGTATTTAATTCTAAGTAAGTCACAGCTTATATTGGCAATTTATAGACTATAATGATTTAATACAACCAAATGTTGTTTAAATGCTGCGCTCTTAATGTCCCCGACTTCCTGCCAACCTAGTGTGTCGCACTCGCAAATACTCCACATTTTCTTTGTAGGCTTGAAATAATATAGCCTACATAATTCATTGCAATTCCTTCTTAGGCTCCCTGTCTGGCTCTTTATCTATTTAGTTTTTATACTGTATGCTGTTTAATATCACCTTTTCATGTTTATTAAAATACGTTTAATTCAAATCATATGGTTTGAGGGGGCAGCGCTTTGAGACGTCACTACAGACCCGGGTTCGATCCCAGGCTGTGTCGCAGCCAGTCGCGACCGGGAGACCCATGAGGCGGTACGGCGTTTTTACCTCCGCTGGCTTCCGGGTTAAGCGAGCAGTGTGTCAAGAAGCAGTGCGGCTTGGCAGGGTCTTGTTTCTGAGGACGCATGGCTCTTGACCTTCGCCTCTCCCGTGTCCATTCAGGGATGGGACAAGACTGTGACTACCAATTGGGGAGAAAAGGGGTAAAAAGTACAACAAAAATAAGTATAAAAATAGATGCAGTTTTTACATTTTTTTTTTTCGCGAGAGCAGTTGGTTCCTGGAGGGGGGCAGGAAATGCAGGATTTTGTTACAACTATGCACCACACCTGACCAACTAAGCTAATTGATCAGTTCAATGTTTCCATAAATTCAACAAACCTGGTCTTCCAGGTCGGTTAAATCAAAAACATGAAGCTCCTGCTGCACCTCTTAATTTTGCCTACTGTTCTGACCCGGTGGTGCACATGTAGACTATAACCTGTTTTAGAGAAATGTAATCATAGAATATTGTAAGAACTTTCATTGTCTGCTTACATGCCCCCTTTATTTATCCTAAGGTTCTGACTTGGTGTACAGGGAGAATACTGTAAGAACGGCCCATGTTCTGAATTCTGTCGATGTACATTTCAAAAGTGCTGAATCAATAGTTATATTGGCTACATCTGTCGTCGCTCGCTCATTAATGTCTTAATCGAAATTACAGATTGCCTCTTATACACTTGTTGTTCCCTTATGCCATAGTTTGTACATCTCAATTGTCAGTAGAAACCACATTTGTTTAAGCAAGTCAGCCATATCGGCTATGTTTTTAAAAAGGCAGTAAATGAGGCTGAATGAACTGTTTGGCTGCCAGACAAGGCTCCCCTGATATCCAGGTGTAGCAGTGGTAACGATTCACTCCATAGTGCTGAAAAGAATGCTGCTGTTGGTACAGTTTTATGTCGGCCCTAACAGTTTGTGGGCACTGTTTGTCACAGTTTGTCACCGTTATAGTGCAATTAATGTATTGTTTAGTGTTGTGTCATTGCTGGCATGCATCGCACATTGGGGGAGTTTGCCCACCAAGTTTGACATGCTAAAATCGCCACTGCTGTCCGGCAACCTCTAACTCAGTCTCTTCTCTGGGGCACCGTGGAGCCCACTTCCTCTAACTCTGACTGTTAACTAGCACCACCTAGTGAAACTACTCTTAAAACACAACCTTTGAAAATAATATTGCACCAATGACACAGCATTTAAACTATGAAGAATACAGTAATATAAACACAAAATGCAACAATTTCAACGATTTTACTGAGTTACAGTTCATATAAAGAAATCAGTCAATTTATATAAATGTATTAGGCCCTAATCTATGGATTTCATATGACTGGGCAGGGGCACAGCCATGGGTGGGCCTGGGGAGCCAGGCCAAGCCAATCAGAATGAGTTTTTCACCACAAAAGGGCATTATTACAGACAGAAATACTCCTCAGTTTCATCAGCTGTCCGGGTGGCTTGTCTCAGACAATCGCGCAGGTGACGAAGCTGGATGTGGATGTCCTAGGCTAGCGTGGTTACACGTGGTCTGCGGGTGTGAGGCCGGTTGGACGTACTACCAAATTCTCTAAAACAACGTAGGAGGTGGCAAATGGTAGAGAATTTAACATTACATTGTCTGGCAACAGCTCTGGTGGACATTCCTGCAGTCAGCATGCCAATTGCACACTCCCTCAAAACTTGAGACATCTGTGGCATCGTGTTGTGTGACAAAACTGCACATTTTAGAGTGGCCTTTTATTGTCCCCAGCACAAGGTGCACCTGTGTAATGATCATGCTATTTAATCAGCTTCTTGATATGCTACACCTGTCAGGTGGATGGTTTATCTTGTCAAAAGGAGAAATGCTCACTAACAGGGATGTAAACAAATTTGTGCACAAAAATTTAGAGAAATAAGCTTTTTGTGTATATAGAACATTTCTGGGATCTTTTATTTCAGCTCATGAAACATGGGACCAACACTTTACATGTTGCGTTAAAATGTTTGTTCAGTATAATTATTCCTACTTGACACCTTGAATTACACTCAAACACTTCATTGAGACTATAATCAGAAAGAAATATTTGCATAAGTCTCAGTAAATACCTGGATTGATTGAATGTAAATAAGAGGCGACACACACAACAAGTGTTTAGATTGTAAACGTTCTGTATTCTAGAACATCTTTGTACCAATTAACAGTTTGTTGAGATACAATATAAATACAATTCTGTACATTATAATATTGTAAATAATACTATGTTCAAATACATGTCTATTTACAACTCCTCATTAGGGAGAGCAGCTTTGATCTTGTCTTTAAAGTAAGGTCTTGGGTTTCTTTTCTTATTTATCTGAAATTACAGCATTATTAAATCCGAGTTCCACCACAGTTAAGACACATCTAGCTCTGGTCCAGGGCGTTAGCGAGGAATGCACTAACCCCCTGGACCAGAGCTAGCCACATACAGCTCCAATAAAATACAAAGGTCAGAGGGACATCATTCAGTTTAGAAAACTATTTGACATTATCTCTCCTCCTCTCCTCTCCTCCCTTCCTCTCCCCTCCCCTCCTCCCCTCTCCCCTCCCGTTTCCTCATATTGTCCATCCCCTGTTCATACACCTCTCCCTGTAAAATAAAATAAATTAATTTGATGACATGAGTATCTCTTAAAAAAATACTTAAATGTAACTCATTAGTCAAATTAACATAGAAAATGCTGTCAGAGCAAATCACTGTAGGTAGGTGGCAGGTAGCCTAGCGGTTAAGAGCGTTGGGCCAATAACCGAAGGGTCGCTGGTTCGAATACCCGAACCGACAAGGTGAAAAACCTGCCGATGTGTCCTTGAGCAAGGCACTTAACCCTAATTTGCTCCAGTGGCGCCATACTACTATGGTCCCTGTCCCTGTAGGAAGGCCATCATTGCAAATAAGAATTTGTTCTTAACTGACTTGCCTCGTTAAATAAAGGTTAAATAAAAAATATTAGTCATTCAACCTAACAGTAACAGTCCAGGGAATTGGAGGACAGCAATCAACCTAACCGTAACAGTCCAGGGGATTGGAGGAGGGCATTCAACCTAACAGTAACAGTCCAGGGGATTGGAGGAGGGCATTCAACCTAACAGTAACAGTCCAGGGGATTGGAGGAGGGCATTCAACCTAACTTTAACAGTCCAGGGGATTGGAGGAGAGCAATCAACCTAACAGTAACAGTCCAGGGGATTGGAGGAGGGCATTCAACCTAACAGTAACAGTCCAGGGGATTGGAGGAGAGCAATCAACCTAACAGTAACAGTCCAGGGGATTGGAGGAGAGCAATCAACCTAACAGTAACAGTCCAGGGGATTGGAGGAGGGCATTCAACCTAACAGTAACAGTCCAGGGGATTGGAGGAGGGCATTCAACCTAACAGTAACAGTCCAGGGGATTGGAGGAGGGCATTGTAAATGCCTGTGAGCTTCAGGTCATAGCCATACACAGGGTTTAGGTCCATAGTATATCCTAGTAATACGTTTGGGTATATAGTATATCCCAGTAATACTTTTGGGTATATAGTATATCCCAGTAATACTTTTGGGTATATAGTATATCCCAGTAATACTTTTGGGTATATAGTATATCCCAGTAATACGTTTGGGTATATAGTATATCCCAGTAATACTTTTGGGTATATAGTATATCCCAGTAATACTTTTGGGTATATAGTATATCCCAGTCAGTCACTATAATAATACGTCCTTGTTTAGGAACTGTAGAGCATTCTGCAGTATCCTTATGTTTATGCCCCAAACTGGACCTTATTCCCTATATAGTGCACTACTTTTGACCAGAGAGCTTTGGAAATAGGGTGCCATTTGTCTCCATATATAGAAACAGAACAGGGCAGTAATGCATCAGGCCAGCCAGCCCTCAGTCAGGCCAAGTCTAGCCCTCAGTCAGGCCAGCCAGCCCTCAGTCAGGCCAAGTCTAGCCCTCAGTCAGGCCAGCCAGCCCTCAGTCAGGCCAGCCAGCCCTCAGTCAGGCCAGCCAGCCCTCAGTCAGGCCAAGTCTAGCCCTCAGTCAGGCCAGCCAGCCCTCAGTCAGGCCAGCCAGCCCTCAGTCAGGCCAGCCAGCCCTCAGTCAGGCCAAGTCTAGCCCTCAGTCAGGCCAGCCAGCCCTCAGTCAGGCCAGCCAGCCCTCAGTCAGGCCAGCCAGCCCTCAGTCAGGCCAGCCAGCCCTCAGTCAGGCCAAGTCTAGCCCTCAGTCAGGCCAGCCAGCCCTCAGTCAGGCCAGCCAGTCCTCAGTCAGGCCAGCCAGCCCTCAGTCAGGCCAGCCAGCCCTCAGTCAGGCCAGCCAGCCCTCAGTCAGGCCAGCCAGCCCTCAGTCAGGCCAAGTCTAGCCCTCAGTCAGGCCAGCCAGCCCTCAGTCAGGCCAGCCAGTCCTCAGTCAGGCCAGCCAGCCCTTAGTCAGGCCAGCCAGCCCTCAGTCAGGCCAGCCAGCCCTCAGTCAGGCCAGCCAGCCCTCAGTCAGGCCAGCCAGCCCTCAGTCAGGCCAAGTCTAGCCCTCAGTCAGGCCAGCCAGCCCTCAGTCAGGCCAAGTCTAGCCCTCAGTCAGGCCAAGTCTAGCCCTCAGTCAGGCCAGCCAGCCCTCAGTCAGGCCAGCCAGCCCTCAGTCAGGCCAGCCAGCCCTCAGTCAGGCCAGCCAGCCCTCAGTCAGGCCAGCCAGCCCTCAGTCAGGCCAGCCAGCCCTCAGTCAGGCCAGCCAGCCCTCAGTCAGGCCAAGTCTAGCCTCAGTTTCCACTCCCTTGAGAGGCACAATGCATTATAGTGTACACTGAGTATACCAAACATTAAGAACACCTTCCTAATATTGAGTTGCATCCCCCCTTTGCCCTCAGAACAGCCTCAATTCGTCAGCATTGACTCCACAAGGTGTCGAAAGTGTTCCACAGGGATGCTGGCCCATGTTGACTCCAATGTCAAGGCTAGATGTCCTTTGGGTGGTGGAACATTCTTGATACATACGGGAAACTGTTGAATGTGGAAAAACCCAGCAGGCTTGCAGTTCTTGACACAAACCGGTTGCCTGACACCTACTACCATACCCTGTTCACAGGCACTTAAATATTTTGTCTTACCTATTCACCCTCTGAATGGCACACATACATAATCCACTGTCTCCTCCCCTTCATCTACATGAGGATTCAACAAGTGACATCAATAAGGGATCATAGCTTTCACCTGGATTCACCTGGTCATTAGCCTCACAACCGAGGTCATATTCATCAGCGTACACCGTAGAAAAACGTTCTGCAACGAAAAATGTTTCGCAAAACAAAAACGAGTTTCTTATTGGACAAGTTGTACTCCTTCCCCTTTTCAGTCCGTTTTCTTCCGTTTTGTGCCTAGTGAATACGACCCAGAGGAAGCCTAGCCGCTTCATTCAGATAGTTGACACAGCATAGATCCAACATGGACGCCTCAGTTTCCACCCCCTTGAGAGGCACAATGTAGTACAGTCGAGAAACTGAGAGACACGCATAGATAGGAAAGTATGCATTTCATTCGTCCTGAATTGAAGACAGAAGACTTGAAGACAGAAGTCTGAGGAACTCTGTGAGGGTTGATCCACTCCAGTGCAAGAAGCATGATTCAGTCAGTCAGCAATGGCAACAGTCCAAATAGTTTCAGTGGGGGGTTATCTGTCACTCCACAGTGTTACAGTACACCACCACCACCAACAACAACACACTAATGAAGCCTACACGGGCAACATAGCAACCACAGTCATACCTACTGTACATCTTCATGATTAATGAATTCATGTTCAATTCATTATTTGTTTGCAGATGGCCCAAATGCTTTACTTTGACACACACACACACACACACACACACACACACACACACACAAGATATCAGTTTAAACAGCAGATATGAAACCTTAGTTCTTTGGTAACCCCTGACAACGTATCACAGTGACTTCGATATCAGTGTGTTTTCAACAGTAGCACATTCTAGATCCACACACCCCAGATGACAACCCTCTGTTACCATTACAGGAAGATCTGGTGTCTGAACATAAATATGACCTGCTCAGCTGATTCAATGATACTAACGTAATAAAAACACATGTAGGTAATGTCTATCTATCTAGAGGCTCTCTAGCTAAAATGTGTGCGGTTGACTTTCAGTGAACAACGATAATGAACGATGATAGGCCTTCATAAAACGCACGGATCAGATTTGCTAAAGGAAAAGCAGACGTTTATACCAACAGACAGAACACATAATCAGAAGTCTAGTGGAACAGAAGGATGATGGTGAGAACGAGAGAAGAGCTGTTGAGCTCTGACACTGGCCCTGGTCTAGCTGGCCCTGGTCTAGCTGGCCCTGGTCTAGCTGGCCCTGGTCTAGCTGGCCCTGGTCTAGCTGGCCCTGGTCTAGCTGGCCCTGGTCTAGCTGGCCCTGGTCTAGCTGGCCCTGGTCTAGCTGGCCCTGGGTGGTGATAGTCCTGGCTGGAGAGTAAGTTTCCTGCTTATTCTCTCTTGATTCTTGGAATCTTCCAACCGGGATTCCTGGAAAGACTGGGAATTTGGGGTGTTTTGTGAATTTTATCGGAGCAGGGGCTGGGGGTCTGTGGTGTCCATGGAGGGGGGTCCTCTAGTGAGACAGGAGGGCTTAACGAACACCCCGTGGCCTGGAGGACAGCGAAAGTAAACCCTCCCCTGGACTGTCCCGTTGTGCTTGCCTGGATAGTGGAGATAGAGGGGACATTCAGGAGTCATGTGTCATATTCACAATACATTTCAAACACCTGATAGGTTCCTCACGGGTCCCATTCAAACACCTGATAGGGTCCTCACGGGTCCCATTAAAACACCTGATAGGGTCCTCACAGGTCCCATTAAGGCCAGGTAAGTATTGCCAGAGCACCAGCACTCTAAGAGTGTCCCAAATGAGTCTCACCCTACATAGTGACCTACTTTTGACCAGAGCACTATGGGTGCACCCAAACGTATGGAACTACAGTATATAGGGAATAGGGAACTATTTGGGATGCATCCTATTACATAATTATTACACAAAACATAATTTGATAAATAAACAGCCACTCACCCACAGCCAGGTCTAGCTGCACACCGACCCAGATCCCTTTGGCGAACTCCACCCCCCCGACGTAGTGCACCATGCCACTTCTCTTCCCCACCCATACCTGCTCCCCGGGAGCCATCCAGTCAGGCAGCTGGGTCACCAGAGAACCAGACCCAGAGCCCTCGTCCCCGCTGGAGGAGTCCCCAGAGGCCTCAGTGCTGCTGGGGTTGGGGCTGGGGCAGCTAGAGCTTGGACAGGGGCTCCCTGGAGGTAAGTCTTCCTGGGTTGGCTCCTGGATCTGGGGCTCTCCTCCTGCTAGCTGGCCTGGGGGGATGGGGGGGGGTGGGCAGGGAACGGCTACGCTGCTGACACACTGTTTGCCGTTGTGGAGGTGGGAATGGTTCTGAGGGAGCGGGTCGTTACAGTGGTGAGATGTATGTTGTTGTTGTTGTCGTTGTGTGTTGATGATGACAGAGTCTTTGTCAGAGGTCTGGTGCCTGCCAGAGCCCTCTTTCTCCGTCTCCTGTTGGACAGGGGAGATGTGTGGTGCGTCCCCAGGCTGGAAGGGTCCCAGCTCACCCAGATCCCCCACGCCGTCCTCGGCCCCCTTGAAGTCTGTAAACTCCTGGCTGACGCTGAGGACACACCTGCGGGGCAGCAGGGAGGGCGGCTGCTCCGAGCAGTTAGGAATACTGACAGGGGAGGAGGGGGAGGTGGTGGTTTGGTGGGTGGGGAGGGGCTGGAAGAGGACACCAGGGGGACACGCAGGGGGCTGGGTCTGGGTGTCACCCCCCGCCGAGGCACTTCTGATCTGGGCACAGCCTCGGCCCGTGCTGGTGCAGTCAAAGGAGGGGGTCTCGTGGGGGTGGAGGTTGTGGGTGTCCCGGTCAGGGTCACCCCTCTCTTGAGCCATCGCGGAGGTGCTGAGCTGGTCGGAGCTGTCACTGGCGCCGAAGGGCACGTCGGAGAGCGTGGCGTCTGAGGCACTGTGGGAGAAGTAACCGCTGGTGCAGCTGCTGGGCGTGGGGCTCCGTGGAGCCACCACTCTATCCCCCCCGTCACCACCTCCCCGACCCCCCCCCAGCTCTCCCCTGCCCCCCGCCACACACACCACTCCCTCCTGGGTCTCCAGGCTAGCGTTGTACACCTCAAAGTTGGCAAAGTCCTCTGGGATGTAGGACTGGAAGCTGTGGAAGTGCTGAGGGCCCAGGCCCAAACACAGGGCCTTGTCCATGTCTGTCTCCTCCTCAGAGTCCTGGGATAGACACCACAAAGAGACAGACAGAGACACAGGACAGACATCACACAGAAAGACAGACAGACACAGACAGACATCACACAGAAAGACAGACAGACAGACACCACACAGAGACAGATAGGGACACAGAACAGACACCACACAGGGACAGACAGACACAGGACAGAACCAACCAGAGACAATGTCAGCTACTGTTTCTTCCTGCAGGGATCCTATCAGTGGAGGCTGGTGAGGGATGGAATGGAGTGAATGGAATCAAAGACGTGTTTGATGCCATTCAATGTTTTCCATTCCAGCTGTTACAATGAGCCGTCTTCTGATTTAATGTGTCACCAGCCACCACTGGAGCCTATGTCCACCTATTACAGGATGTTAAAATGCATTGAGGACAGTGACTGTAACGATGGATGGAGTGTTGGTTGGTTGAGATGATAGAAGATGGGGCCGAACTTCAGTGTAAGGCACCATGGTATGTGTGTGTGTGTGTGTTTGTGTGACTTACAGCGGTGTGTGGCAGTGTAAGGCTGAGCTGTTTGCTGGTGCAGGTACTGGGTGTGAGGGTGGAGGGGGTGAGGGTGGCGGTAGAGGGGGTGCGGTGGCCCTCGCTGCCCGCTCTGGGCCTGCGCCAGTGGGCATGGCCGTGGCAGGGAGGGGGGAGCAGCATGGAGCTGTCCACACATGAGGAGCGCATGCTCTGCAGATGGGGGTCACACAGGAGGCATGCATGGAGCAGGTGAGTTAACATACATGCACACACGTTGCAGTCAATAGGTTGTAGAGTTAGTTAGTTAGTTCCTGTACTGGAACTGGTGATAGAGACATGCAGTCCATATTGAATGGAAAACAATGTGCATTAAATGAATATGGTTGGTAATTGGCATCCTAAATGTCATGTTAGTCCAGTGCAGGGCATCAACGCTTTGGAGGAGAGCATCACAATAGATTTAGAGCATGGAGCTCCCCATTCATACAATAGATTTAGAGCATGGAGCTCCCCATTCATACAATAGATTTAGAGCATGGAGCTCCCCATCCATACAATAGATTTAGAGCATGGAGCTCCCCATTCATACAATAGATTTAGAGCATGGAGCTCCCCATCCATACAATAGATTTAGAGCATGGAGCTCCCAATTCATACAATAGATTTAGAGCATGGAGCTCCCCATTCATACAATAGATTTAGAGAATGGAGCTCCCCATTCATACAATAGATTTAGAGCATAGAGCTACATGGAGCTCCCCATTCATACAATAGCTTTAGAGCATGGAGCTCCCATTCATACAATATATTTAGAGTACAGTATATATCTGTCTGTGTGTACTGGATTCACTTAGAATGTGGAAAATGTCCTGTTTCAATGAGCACTACTAACGTAATGTCCTGTTTCAATGAGTACTACTGACAAAATGCCCTGTTTCAATGAGTACTACTGACGTAATGCCCTCTTTCAATGAGTACTACTGACGTAATGTCCTGTTTCAAAGAGTACTACTGACGTAATGTCCTGTTTCAAAGAGTACTACTGACGTAATGCCCTGTTTCAATGAGTACTATTGACGTAATGTCCTGTTTCAATGAGCACTACTGACGTAATGTCCTGTTTCAATGAGCACTACTGATGTAATGCCCTGTTTTAATGAGTACTACTGGCGTAATGTCCTCTTTCAATGAGTACTACTGACGTAATGTCCTGTTTCAATGAGTACCACTGACGTAATGTCCTGTTTCAATGAGTACTACTGACGTAATGTCCTGTTTCAATGAGTACTATTGACGTAATGCCCTGTTTCAATGAGTACTACTGACGTAATGTCCTGTTTCAATGAGTACTACTGACGTAATGTCCTGTTTCAATTAGTACTACTGACAAAATGTCCTGTTTCAATGAGTACTACTGACATACATTAATGTCCTGTTTCAATGAGTACTATTGACGTAATGCCCTCTTTCAATGAGTACTACTGACGTAATGTCCTGTTTCAATGAGTACTATTGACGTAATGCCCTGTTTCAATGAGTACTACTGACGTAATGTCCTGTTTCAATGAGTACTATTGACGTAATGCCCTGTTTCAATGAGTACTACTGACGTAATGTCCTGTTTCAATGAGTACTATTGACGTAATGCCCTGTTTCAATGAGTACTACTGACGTAATGTGCTGTGAGAGATGAGATAAAAGGGGCCAGAGATGGATAGAGAGAGAGAGAAAGAGAGAGAGCGAGAGAGAGATGGTTGTACCTCCTGTCCCAGTAGTGGTCGTGCCTCCAGGACTCTCTTGGTCTTGCTCTCCTCTCTGACCGGCAGCAGAGACTTGAGGAACTTAGGCGTCTGGGGAGAGAGGGTCTTGAATGGGCTGGAGTTGAAGAAGGTGGGGCTCTCTGGTACCAGACCTGAGGGGGAACACAGTAGTAAAAACTAAATAAATAGCTTTATCAATTCTCCATTTAGAATGCTTTTAATTACTATTATATTCTATACATGACCTGACCAAGTAACACTCAGGGCCCTGATACGATCTAAAACTAGAGAAACACTCAGGGCCCTGATACGATCTAAAACTAGAGAAACACTCAGGGCCCTGATACGATCTAAAACTAGAGAAACACTCAGGGCCCTGATACGATCTAAAACTAGAGAAACACTCAGGGCCCTGATACGATCTAAAACTAGAGAAACACTCAGGGCCCTGATACGATCTAAAACTAGAGAAACACTCAGGGCCCTGATACGATCTAAAACTAGAGAAACACTCAGGGCCCTGATACGATCTAAAACTAGAGAAACACTCAGGGCCCTGATACGATCTAAAACTAGAGAAACACTCAGGGCCCTGATACGATCTAAAACTAGAGAAACACTCAGGGCCCTGATACGATCTAAAACTAGAGTTTCCTGGTCAGGCCTCTTGGTCCCAACATAGGTCAATATTGGAGTTGTTGTTATTGATTTATTGTTGTTTACCGTGATTCTCTGTCTTGTTTTTGAGTGGCGTCCCACACAGAGAACCAACGTCCTGGAGAGTGCAGTCAGAGACATCCTGATGAAAGTCACAATGACCCTGGAGGACGACCAGACAGACAGACAGGTTAGTCACAATGACCCTGGAGGACGACCAGACAGACAGACAGGTTAGTCACAATGACCCTGGAGAACGACCAGACAGACAGACAGGTTAGTCACAATGACCCTGGAGGACGGCCAGACAGACAACCAGGTTAGTCACAATGACCCTGGAGGACGACCAGACAGACAGGTTAGTCACAATGACCCTGGAGGACGACCAGACAGACAGGTTAGTCACAATGACCCTGGAGGACGGACAGACAGACAACCAGGTTAGTCACAATGACCCTGGAGGACGACCAGACAGACAGGTTAGTCACAATGACCCTGGAGGACGACCAGACAGACAGGTCAGTCACAATGACCCTGGAGGACGACCAGACACACAGGTTAGTCACAATGACCCTGGAGGACGACCAGACAGACAGGTCAGTCACAATGACCCTGGAGGACGACCAGACAGACAGGTTAGTCACAATGACCCTGGAGGACGGACAGACAGACAACCGGGTTAGTCACAATGACCCTGGAGGACGACCAGACAGACAGGTTAGTCACAATGACCCTGGAGGACGACCAGACAGACAGACAGGTTAGTCACAATGACCCTGGAGGACGACCAGACAGACAGACAGGTTAGTCACAATGACCCTGGAGGACGACTAGACAGACAGACAGGTCAGATTTACAATAATGAACCATCCTACTGCACTGTACTGTACTGTACCTTCCAGTCTCCATCCTCACAGCCAGTTAGGTCTGTTTTGCTGTAGGACGTCTGGAAGACAACAGCAAGAGATTACTAACTCTCACGGACACACGTGCTGTACGTTGGGGGTGTGTTTGTGTGTGTGTGTCTTACGTGCTGTACGTTGGGGGTGCTGAAGCTCCTTCTGAGGTTTCTCTCTTTAACAGACAGAGCTTCCTTCACTGTCACCGCCTGACGACATCATTCAAACAAACATTATTTTTCCCAGAGAGAAATCTAGTTGCCAGTGATCCATTTAGATACTGATTATACACAAACAACACAGGATTCACACATCTAAACTCATGGATGAAAACAGTAAGATCCAGTATGATTCAACAGCATGAAGTGTGTGTGTGTTTGTGTGTGTGTGTGTAGTGTGTGTCTGTGTGTGGTACCTGTCTGAGTCTCTCCAGGCTCAGTATATTCTCCACCTCCAGAACTCCTCTGGTATATTGCTCTATGTATGTCTGTCCATCCTGACGGTCCTCACAGTCTCCCCTCGCTGCCATCAGGGCCAGGGTCTCTCTCTCCTCAGGCTCCTCAGACGCCTGGACACAATACAATATGATTATATTACAACACAATACAACACACGCCTGGACAACACAAACACCACACAGTTAAAGAGAATGAACCAAACTGTGTCCTAGAGTGGTATAGGGGTCTAAGCTGCTGCTTTCTGGATCACATGAACTGATGCAGCGAGGGTTCACTTTTTCCAGCACTGTTTCAGACACTCTCTGCAGCGAGGGTTCAATCCACCAGCACTGTTTCAGACACTCTGCAGCGAGGGTTCCAATCCACCAGCGCTGTTTCAGACACTCTCTGCAGCGAGGGTTCCAATCCACCAGCGCTGTTTCAGACACTCTCTGCAGCGAGGGTTCAATCCACCAGCGCTGTTTCAGACACTCTCTGCAGCGAGGGTTCCAATCCACCAGCACTGTTTCAGACTCTCTGCAGCGAGGGTTCCAATCCACCAGCGCTGTTTCAGACACTCTCTGCAGCGAGGGTTCAATCCACCAGCACTGTTTCAGACACTCTCTGCAGCGAGGGTTCCAATCCACCAGCGCTGTTTCAGACACTCTCTGCAGCGAGGGTTCAATCCACCAGCGCTGTTTCAGACACTCTGCAGCGAGGGTTCCAATCCACCAGCGCTGTTTCAGACACTCTCTGCAGCGAGGGTTCCAATCCACCAGCGCTGTTTCAGACACTCTCTGCAGCGAGGGTTCAATCCACCAGCGCTGTTTCAGACACTCTGCAGCGAGGGTTCCAATCCACCAGCGCTGTTTCAGACACTCTCTGCAGCGAGGGTTCCAATCCACCAGCGCTGTTTCAGACACTCTCTGCAGCGAGGGTTCAATCCACCAGGACTGTTTCAGACACTCTCTGCAGCGAGGGTTCAATCCACCAGGACTGTTTCAGACACTCTCTGCAGCGAGGGTTCAATCCACCAGGACTGTTTCAGACACTCTGCAGCGAGGGTTCCAATCCACCAGCGCTGTTTCAGACACTCTCTGCAGCGAGGGTTCAATCCACCAGGACTGTTTCAGACACTCTCTGCAGCGAGGGTTCAATCCACCAGCGCTGTTTCAGACACTCTGCAGCGAGGGTTCCAATCCACCAGCACTGTTTCAGACACTCTCTGTCATGACTCCCTCTGAAGTTGCCTCATCCCCTTGTTCAGGCATGCTTCAGCACTCTTTGTCACAGGCTTTCTAGCCACTGCCGCTCCCTCCTTCATTATCCATTAGTTTTGTCTTGTCATTACGTACACCTGGTTCTCATTCCCTCAATTACTACATGTTCTATGTTCCATCTGTTCCCTCTGGTCCTTGTCGGTTATTGTTCATTGTGTACGTGTTTTGTCTTATGTGCGATTGCACTCCGAGTTCATTTCTACTCGTGTACGTTGTTTATTTGGGTTTCGCCTGTGTATTTGTGCGCCTGGTTATTTCAGCACTTTTGTTTTTGTACTCTGCACAGTTGTGTTTTTGCCTGTTCATGTTGATCTATTTGGAGACATAAATAAATTACTCAGTTTTCTCCACACCATCTCCTGCGCCTGGCTCCCTTCATCTCCACATATCACAGAATAACCGACCCGCTACTACATGGAGTCAGCAGGAGCGACCAACATGACCGGGGTGGTAGAGAGAGTGAGAGAGCACTCTACCATGCTCACCAGCCTAGGAGAGGCGATGGATCGAGTCCTCCAGGCCACCCAGCGCCTAGAGAACAGCCGAGCAGATAGTGGAGCCTCCTCATCAGCGCGCCCGGTTCCGGCCACTCCACTACAAACTACCAGTGGGATCCACATTTCCCTTCCTATGGAGTACGACGGAGCGGCTGTGCGGTGCCAGGGGTTTCTCCTCCAGTTGGAGGTGGCATTCAGCACCCTCTCCCCTCCTCCATCTGACCATGAGAAGGTGTCCGCCCTTGTCTCCTGTCTCACGGGGAAAGCCCTGGAGTGGGCCAACGCAACCTGGCAAGAAGGAACCGCATTGGACGACTTCAGGGAGTTCACTGCATTGTGGCGGCGGTGGTATGGGCGCTGGACGTGGACATTGAGCAGGCGTTGCGCACAGAGCCAGCTCCCCAGTCATGTCCCGCTGGACGTCTGTACGTGCCGTCTGCTGTCCGTGACCGGCTCATCTATTGGACCCACACGTCACCCTCCTCTGGTCACCCCGGGAATCGGTCGAACAGTGCGCTGCCTGACAGAGAAATATTGGTGGCCCATCTTGGCTAAGGATGTAAGGGTGTATGTCTCCTTCTGCTCGGTGTGTACCCAGTGTAAGGCACCTAGACACCTTCACCAGGGGTAAGTTACTTCCATATAGCCATGTTATTTTCTACTTCCTGTATATAGCCATGTTGTTTTCTACTTCCTGTATATAGCCATGTTGTTTTCTACTCCCTGTATATAGCCATGTTGGTTTCTACTTCCTGTATATAGCCATGTTATTTTCTACTTCCTGTATATAGCCATGTTATTCTTACTTGTTATTTTTATTTGTTATTCACTGTCACAATTTTTTATTTTATCTTTAACTCTGCATGGTTGAAAATACCCATAAGTAAGCATTTCACTGTTAGTCTACACCTGTTGTCTTATGAAGCATGTGACAAATAACATTTAATTTGATTTGAATAAAACCTGAAACTGTCTTATCCAATAAACCAAAAACATGTGAGGAGTGGGATTTTTTTTTTTTACAATACTTAATTAACAATGCTTTTAATGTACCATTATCCCTAGATACAAAAAATGAATGTTTCAAACTTTATTTGGATACCAGTCCCCTACAGACATGTTATTGTTGGTGTACTATATTGAACACAGTGACACTGACATCACACAGTAACAGTAAAGCTGTTTACCTTTGGTATATTAGACAGAATCTCATAGGTGACTCCACAGGAGTGCAGTGTGTTCTTCAAGGACATCCTTCTCTTCAGACTCTGGGTGAAGCTCTACAGCAGAGAAAAATAGCATGGTGGATCAGTACTGAGTACAGTACATCACAGACATGGGTTTCAAATATAACTTTTTTTTAATGGTATCCTCATGAAAGCCCATCTGTTCTGCACATTGAATAACAGGCTGCCAGACAGAGAGAGTTGCAGGGCCGGATTCCCGGACAGAGGTGAAACCTAGTCCTAGCATGCTTATTAGTCCAGGACTAGGCTAAATCTGGGTCGGGGAAACCGGGCTTTAATGTTCTTAAATCTATTCTAATTATGGGCTGTCAGCCATGTCAGTAGTCACCAGACCTGTCAGTGCTGACATGTTTGTTGTAGATGTTGACAGATGTCTGTCAGTCTGTGTGTGTGTGTGTTTCACCAGTCCTGTCAGTGCTGACATGTTTGTTGTAGATGTTGACAGAGATCCTCTTGCGGACCACCAGTTCCATGGAGGCAGGATGGCTGAGCTGCACCGTGGCTTTAATGATCACGTAGATACGCTCGTTGGGTGACGTCACGCGGTTCAGGTGCACAGAGTCGTGGATGGATGAGTCCCAGGAGCACACCGCTGACACCTGGTGGCAGGAAGACAGATGACAGACAGGAGTTAGTTACATGCTGCACAGCATGGTGGAAAACACTCACAACTATTATTCTTAGGGTCGCAAAATTCCAGTAAGTTTCCCAAAATGATTCCCAGGTTTTCCAGAAATCCTGATTCCTCCTCATTCAATCTATCCCTGTCTGTTGTCCCCACATGCTTCACCATTGTTCCTGTACCCAAGCAGGAAAAGGTAACTCAACTAAATGACTATCGCCCAAAAGCACAACAGTAGCAGGCTTGATTACCAACAATGACGAGACAGTCTACAGGGAGGAGGTGAGGGCTCTGGGAGTGTGGTGCCAGGAAAACAACCTCTCACACAACTTTTAAAAAAACAAAGGAGATGATCGTGGACTTCAGGAAAAAGCAGAAGGTGCACCACCCGGTCCACATCGACGGGACCGCAGTGGAGAAGGTGGAAAACTTCAAGTTCCTTGGCGTACACATCACTGATAAACTGAAATGGTCCACCCACACAGACAGTGTGGTGAAGAAGGTGCAACAGTGCCTCTTCAACCTCAGGAGGCTAAAGAAATTTGGCTTAACCCGATGTCACAGGAAGGCCAAAAAGATCACCAAGGACATCAACCACCCAAGCCACTGCCTGTTCACCCCGCTATCATCCAGAAGGCGAGGTCAGTACAGGTGCATCAAAGCTGGGACCGAGAGACTGAAAAACAGCTTCTACCTCAAGGTCATCAGACAGCTAAACAGCCATCACTAGCACATTAGAGGCTGCTGCCTAGAGGCACAGACTAGAAATCACTGGTCACTATAATAATGTTTATAATGTTTACATATCTGGCATCACTCATCTTATATGTATATAATGTATTCTATACTATCCTTCGGTACCACAGTCATTTAAACAATGTTTACATATCTTGCGTTCCCCATCTAATTTGTATATACTGTATTTAATACTCTTCTACTGTATCTTAGTCCATGCCACTAGTCCTTATGAATATACAGTTTAAGTCGGAAGTTTACATACACCTTAGCCAAATACATTTAAACTCAGTTTTTCACAATTCCTGACATTTAATCCTAGTAAAAAGTCCCTGTCTTAGGTCAGTTAGGATCACCACTTTATTTTAAGAACGTGAAATGTCAGAATAATAGTAGAGAGAATGATTTATTTCAGCTTTTATTTCTTTCATCACATTCCCAGTGGGTCAGAAGTTGACATACACTCAATTAGTAGCATTGCCTTTAAATTGTTTAACTTGGGTCAAATGTTTCGGGTAGCCTTCCACAAGCTTCCCACAATAAGTTGGGTGAATTTTGGCCCATTCCTCCTGACAGAACTGGTGTAACTGAGTCAGGTTTCTAGGCCTCCTTGCTCGCACACGCTTTTTCAGTTCTGCCCACACATTTTCTATAGGATTGAGGTCAGGGCTTTGTGATGGCCACTCCAATACCTTGACTTTGTTGTCCTTAAGCCATTTTGCCACAACTTTGGAAGTATGCTCGGGTCATTGTCCATTTGGAAGACCCACTTGCGACCAAGCTTTAACTTCCTGACTGATGTCTTGAGATGTTGCTTCAATATATCCACATCATTTTCCTTCCTCTTGTTGCCATCTATTTTATGAAATGCACCAGTCCCTCCTGTAGCAAAGCACCCCCACAACATGATGCTGCCACCCCTGTGCTTCACAGTTGGGATGGTGTTCTTCAGCTTGCAAGCCTCCCCCTTTTTCCTCCAAACATAACGATGGTCATTATGGCCAAACAGTTCTATTTTTGTTTTATCAGACCAGAGGACATTTCTCCAAAAAGTATGATCTTTGTCCCACTAGAATGAAACACTAGTCACTTTAATAATGTTTCTGTATCTTGTACTACTCATCTCATATGTCTAACTGTACGCTATACTATTATCGGTATCTTAGTCACTTAATCATGTTTACATACTGCATCACCAATCTCTTATGTGTATATTGTATACTTTAAAGTTTACTATTCCACTGGATCTAAGTCCAATGCCGCCCTGGCATATGTATATATTCTCAATAATTTCTTACTTAGATTTATGTGTGTTATATGTTGTGAAACTGTTAGACATTATTGTTAGATAGTACTGCACTGTCGGAGTTAGAAGCACAAGCATTTTGCTACACTCGCAATAACATCTGCTAACCATGTGTATGTGATCAATTCAATTTGATTTCATTTGATTTGATTCTGGGAATCTTCCAACCGGGATTTCTGGAAAACGGGAAGTGGCCAGTGCGCGCGCACACACACACACACACACACACACACTACTCTACCTCGTCATCACTGTGTCTGATGATGGGTAGATAGAAGAACTGACTGCCATGCTCCTTGGGCAGGATAGAGTTAACCCCGGCAGCCTGGGGTCCTGTTAACTGTTCATTCACTGTCAGGTTGTCTGCTGCAGACGTGACAGACAGAGACACACAGAGAGTCTGACGTTAGAGGTTAGGTTCTGTTAACTGTTCATTCACTGTCAGGTTGTCTGCTGCAGAGGTGACAGACAGAGACACACAGAGAGTCTGACGTGCATTTTGACTAGAAGGGTTGTAATTCATCAGTCCATTGAGGCATAAAGTGGTTTAGTGTCATTATTAAGGCCTTACCATTCAAGTCCAGGAAGAGGACAGGGATGTGAGCTTCCATCCCAGCAGAGGGAGCCCTGCAACAGTGACACAGTACAACACAGGGTCAGAGGCTTCAAGCAGTACTACAGAGAGACAAACTCTAAGGTTGTGTAATGTATAAAAGCAGACATACATTCAATGATTATTTCATTCTGTGTATTAAATAATGACTATCAGACTTACCAGTGGGCGGGGGCACCAGGTATGCCACTGCCAGGCGCGGGCACCAGTACAGCGTTCCTCTCCTCAGTCAGCCCTACCCACTGTTCCACCAGCCTGGCCTCCCTCTCCATGTCCTCCTCTGACTTCTCTGGGGAGATAGAGGGGGGGGGGGGGGTGTAAAAGGAGAGTGAGAAAGGAAGGAGTGGGAGGACGAGGAGTGTAACAGAAACCAAGAGGGAAAAACATGCTGAATAAACTAAGTCAAGCACAATTAAAGTAATGAAACAGGACTGATACAGGTCCAGAGTGTCTCTGTATATTCCAGGCCTGGGACCCACCCTGTTTGTTGATGATCTTGTTAATCTGTTCGTCCAGGTACTCTCGTCGTTTGATGAGGGCCTCAGACCAGCGCTCCCTCACACAGTTCAAGTCCTCCTCCTGCAGGCCAAGACAAGACAGCAGCGGCGTCAGCAGGACTGTGTCCAGTATCAGTATCAGTGGGCTGCAGCGTTACCAGGGTCTGGCTCAGTGGGCTGCAGCGTTACAGGACATTCAGTCAGGTCAAAGTTGGGCTCCTTTGAATGGCCGACAACGGCAGATTCATAATTCCTTTCCCCAGTAGAGCCCACATGACCACCGTGAGGAGCCACAGTGTGAGGCCGTAAGAGCCAAGTCAAAGATAATCCTCTTTCTCAAAGTGTATTGAAAAAAGTCCCAAAGACTATCAGGAAATGGAATGGCTCCCAGGCTCAGAGCCTTTAATGTACTGTTGGCTGATTAAAAGATGACATTACCATGATCAAACTACCCAGCCAGCCATGACCCCACACACCACACTCCACCCCCATTCCTGATCTCACACACACTGCATTGGAAAGGATGGGTCTGAGCAAAACACTGCACAGATTCACCAATCTTTATAAATATGGACCACTTAATGGGCAGCTGTTTCAAGGTGATGATCAGTGAGTCTGCACTGCACTGGCTGCTCAGACACACCCTCTGGTTCATGTCCTACCTGATTACATGGGGAGGCCAACATACAGAAACACAGACCCATTCCAATTGGTGGTTTTCAGTCAACCAAAGTGTAACAACCTCTGTGGAACTGAAAGTGAACTCAACTCCCCATGCCATGCAAAATGAGTCATGCATCGATGCAGCCATGCGTTGGCCATGCGTTGGTCATGTGATTGAGTGAGGTGAGGTACAACATGTTTCCTGCAGCAGCTCTTGAGTGGCAGGTTGGGAAGCAGACAGGAAGGAAGTTAGTGTGTGTTTGTTTAACCTGAGGGACTGAGGGGGTGGGGACTAGAGGACAGACAGACAGACAGAGGAGAGACAGACAGACAGATGAGAGAGACAGACAGACAAACAGACAGGCAGACAGAGGAGAGAGACAGACAGACAGAGGAGAGAGACAGACAGACATAGAAACCCAGAGTGGCTGACATTATTTATTTAGACCAGTGCCATCCATGTCGCAAGAGTTCTTCTCCAAAAGTGCCCAACATTATCCAATCATGTTCCACTCTGGCCAGGGAAAACTCAGAGATATAGTTATAGTCTCCTGTCTCCCACCCCCTACTACTCTAGTCTCCTGTCTCCCACCCCCTACTCCTCTAGTCTCCTGTCTCCCACCCCCTACTCCTCTAGTCTCCTGTCTCCCACCCCCTACTCCTCTAGTCTCCTGTCTCCCACCCCCTACTACTCTAGTCTCCTGTCTCCCACCCCCTACTACTCTAGTCTCCTGTCTCCCACCCCCTACTCCTCTAGTCTCCTGTCTCCCACCCCCTACTACTCTAGTCTCCTGTCTCCCACCCCTACTACTCTAGTCTCCTGTCTCCCACCCCCTACTCCCCTAGTCTCCTGTCTCCCACCCCCTACTACTCTAGTCTCCTGTCTCCCACCCCTACTACTCTAGTCTCCTGTCTCCCACCCCCTACTCCCCTAGTCTCCTGTCTCCCACCCCCTACTACTCTAGTCTCCTGTCTCCCACCCCTACTACTCTAGTCTCCTGTCTCCCACCCCCTACTCCCCTAGTCTCCTGTCTCCCACCCCTACTACTCTAGTCTCCTGTCTCCCACCCCCTACTCCCCTGTCTCCCACCCCCTACTACTCTAGTCTCCTGTCTCCCACCCCCTACTACTCTAGTCTCCTGTCTCCCACCCCCTACTACTCTAGTCTCCTGTCTCCCACCCCTACTACTCTAGTCTCCTGTCTCCCACCCCCTACTACTCTAGTCTCCTGTCTCCCACCCCCTACTACTCTAGTCTCCTGTCTCCCACCCCCTACTACTCTAGTCTCCTGTCTCCCACCCCCTACTACTCTAGTCTCCTGTCTCCCACCCCCTACTCCTCTAGTCTCCCATCCCCTACTACTCTAGTCTCCTGTCTCCCACCCCCTACTACTCTAGTCTCCTGTCTCCCACCCCCTACTACTCTAGTCTCCTGTCTCCCACCCCCTACTACTCTAGTCTCCTGTCTCCCACCCCCTACTACTCTAGTCTCCTGTCTCCCACCCCCTACTACTCTAGTCTCCTGTCTCCCACCCCCTACTCCTCTAGTCTCCTGTCTCCCACCCCCTACTACTCTAGTCTCCTGTCTCCCACCCCCTACTCCTCTAGTCTCCTGTCTCCCACCCCCTACTACTCTAGTCTCCTGTCTCCCACCCCCTACTACTCTAGTCTCCTGTCTCCCACCCCCTACTACTCTAGTCTCCTGTCTCCCACCCCCTACTACTCTAGTCTCCTGTCTCCCACCCCTACTACTCTAGTCTCCTGTCTCCCACCCCCTACTACTCTAGTCTCCTGTCTCCCACCCCCTACTCCTCTAGTCTCCCACCCCCTACTACTCTAGTCTCCTGTCTCCCACCCCCTACTACTCTAGTCTCCTGTCTCCCACCCCCTACTACTCTAGTCTCCTGTCTCCCACCCCCTACTACTCTAGTCTCCTGTCTCCCACCCCCTACTACTCTAGTCTCCTGTCTCCCACCCCCTACTACTCTAGTCTCCTGTCTCCCACCCCCTACTACTCTAGTCTCCTGTCTCCCACCCCCTACTACTCTAGTCTCCTGTCTCCCACCCCCTACTACTCTAGTCTCCTGTCTCCCACCCCCTACTACTCTAGTCTCCTGTCTCCCACCCCCTACTACTCTAGTCTCCTGTCTCCCACCCCCTACTACTCTAGTCTCCTGTCTCCCACCCCCTACTACTCTAGTCTCCTGTCTCCCACCCCCTACTACTCTAGTCTCCTGTCTCCCACCCCCTACTACTCTAGTCTCCTGTCTCCCACCCCCTACTACTCTAGTCTCCTGTCTCCCACCCCCTACTACTCTAGTCTCCTGTCTCCCACCCCCTACTACTCTAGTCTCCTGTCTACCACCCCCTACTACTCTAGTCTCCTGTCTACCACCCCCTACTACTCTAGTCTCCTGTCTCCCACCCCCTACTACTCTAGTCTCCCACCCCCTACTACTCTAGTCTCCTGTCTCCCACCCCCTACTACTCTAGTCTCCTGTCTCCCACCCCCTACTACTCTAGTCTCCTGTCTCCCACCCCCTACTACTCTAGTCTCCTGTCTCCCACCCCCTACTCCTCTAGTCTCCTGTCTACCACCCCCTACTACTCTAGTCTCCTGTCTCCCACCCCCTACTACTCTAGTCTCCTGTCTACCACCCCCTACTACTCTAGTCTCCCACCCCCTACTACTCTAGTCTCCCACCCCCTACTACTCTAGTCTCCTGTCTCCCACCCCCTACTACTCTAGTCTCCTGTCTCCCACCCCCTACTACTCTAGTCTCCTGTCTCCCATCCCCTACTACTCTAGTCTCCTGTCTCCCACCCCCTACTACTCTAGTCTCCTGTCTCCCACCCCCTACTACTCTAGTCTCCTGTCTCCCACCCCCTACTACTCTAGTCTCCTGTCTCCCACCCCCTACTACTCTAGTCTCCTGTCTCCCACCCCCTACTACTCTAGTCTCCTGTCTCCCACCCCCTACTACTCTAGTCTCCTGTCTCCCACCCCCTACTACTCTAGTCTCCTGTCTCCCACCCCCTACTCCTCTAGTCTCCCACCCCCTACTACTCTAGTCTCCTGTCTCCCACCCCCTACTCCTCTAGTCTCCCACCCCCTACTACTCTAGTCTCCTGTCTCTCACCCCCTACTACTCTAGTCTCCTGTCTCCCACCCCCTACTCCTCTAGTCTCCTGTCTCCCACCCACTACTCCTCTAGTCTCCTGTCTCCCACCCCCTACTACTCTAGTCTCCTGTCTCCCACCCCCTACTACTCTAGTCTCCTGTCTCCCACCCACTACTACTCTAGTGTAGTCTCCTGCCTCACACCCCCTGAACCTCAATCTCAGTGGCACCCCCTGTCTGCAAGCACATGACCAGAAACTGGTTTCCATCCATCATGCCTCGTCATCATCGGTAATAGTTAGGGTTGAACATTTCTGGGAAATCCCCCAAAAACCCAATTGATTATTTTTTTACTTATGGGAATGTTGTAGTAGGCAGCACAATCCATCATGCCTCATCATCATCATCATCATCATCATCATTGGCAGCAGTAGTAGTAGTAGTAGTAGTAGTAGTAGTAGTAATAGTAGCAGACTGGAGTTACAGTATACCTGATAACTATCCATATCTCCATCCTCCTCCTCCCTCTGGCAGGACAGAATACAGTACAGTACACTCGGTCAGTCAGACAGTCCAGAAAAAAGCTCAGTCAAGAAATATTTCCACCTCCAGAAATAAGCTCAATAAAATATTGGTAAAATGATTTGTTAAAATGATTTAACATATTGGACCGTGCATATAGCCTATACATGGATCATATTATCAGGCATGGTATTAGCAATAGGCATTATCACCTGTAGCCCAACTAAAGCAGCATAGTGGCTGAATAGGTTGAAGCATAGGGTTGACTATCTGTATTTATCCTATAATCATTATCTAGATCCCAAATGTGATCTTTTAACTAGTTAGCATCCTATTGATGAATTTTATGTCCCATATAATGTAGGCCTACCTGTAATTTGGGGTAAACTGTCACCCGGGGTAACACGCCCCTACATGTACTTCTCACAGAAACCACTTCATGTCACAATATTTTCCCCCAACACTTCCTCTGGTTTAACTCTTGCTTAACTAAACATGTCATCTGTCTCATCACAAATGTTTAAGTCACTCCTAAAACATGATTTTGAGCTAAGGCAGCGTTTCACCCCCCAAAAAACTCTAGGTTCAAAACAAAAACAAAATATTTTTTACAGAAATTAAATGGTGCAGTTGGTGCATATTTAGGGGTTGAGAAATAGATAAAGGAGGAATGGAAAGCTGGGATCCACCTCTTTTTAACAAGCCATTCAAACGGCTGTTTTCCCTGTGATTGCAAGAATTGTTGTGCATTGACTGCATGTAAGAATGCTTGTTTCCCTCCATATATGGGTTGTTTCCCTCCATATATACTCTGTCTGTGAGGAGAGAAAAACATGCTCTTCTGTTTATTTATAAAGCACTCCTTTTAAAACACCCGCCATATACAGTATTTCAGCATTAATTTCCACTGGACATACTAATTGTAATAACAGATCACAGTCATGGATTACATTAGAGACGCCTGCAGTAACACAGATTTGGGTAGAACTGCCTTCAGTTCCTTTGCTCCTTTTCTGTGGAACAAATTGCAGGCCCACCTCAAGCTAGACACATTGGTGCCCCTTGACCATTTCGAAACTATTTTAGAGGATCAATATGATGTTGTCTGTGTTTGTTTCTGTTGAACTCTATGTATTTCTTTGTTTTTCTTTGTTTTCTTGAAATGTTTCTCTGTTTTGAGATCTTTCTTTTCCAAAATGTCTGTCTGTGTGTCTAAATTGTACATGTTAATATGTTTACACAGGGCACAGCCATAAAAGAGATCTAGGTCTCAGTCTGTTTTCCCTGTCAAAATAAAGTTTAAATAAAAAAATATAAATAAAATATAGCACTCGTAACTTGAATGCGCCTCGAGACAAATGTCTTTCTCACATAGAACACAACAACGACAAGCCGACGAGGTAAATAGATCAACTATTCTACTATGGTGTGCTCTGAGTATTGTATTCATTACTCGTTTTGCTTGCAGAGGAAAAGTAACTAGGGAATAGCCTAATCAGATCCCTCAATGGATTCGCTTGATACACAACAGACAAATATGTTGACCTTCTACACAGCAGATGAATATATTTATATGGTTCCATCATTCTACAGATGTCTCCCTCCAGTGGACCTTTCTTTCACTACATCAGACAGCTTTGACAGGAGAGCCTGAGGACCTTCCATCTGAAAACTACAGGAGAGCCTGAGGACCTTCCATCTGAAAACTACAGGAGAGCCTGAGGACCTTCCATCTGAAAACTACAGGAGAGCCTGAGGATCTTCCATCTGAAAACTACAGGAGAGCCTGAGGACCTTCCATCTGAAAACTACAGGAGAGCCTGAGGACCTTCCATCTGAAAACTACAGGAGAGCCTGAGGACCTTCCATCTGAAAACTACAGGAGAGCCTGAGGACCTTCCATATGAAAACTACAGGATGCAGAGATTGATTATGTCCAGATACACAGTACAGTATTGTAATCCTGTAGATAGCTCCAGTTCACATGGTGTGTGTCTGTGTGTGTTACAGTAATATGAACCCATACATTCTAACCGCACAACCACCTCCACCACACAAATTTGTCTCCTTAACCAATACAGTACATATAACAATACATTTTTATATTTTAACGCAGAAGAAAATCTGATATAACATTGCCACACTGACACATCTCTTGCAAATTCTTATTACAGCAATATGCTGTGTGTGATTGTGTGTGTGTGTGTGATAGTGGGTGTGCATGTGTGTGTGCCACTGACCTGGTAGCTGTCCAGGGGTCTCTGTAGCTTGGTGGAGCGTGGGGACACACAGCCGATAGAGACAGACAGGACAGTCTCCACCAACAGAGGCAGAGTCCCAGAGTCCTGCACCTGCTTCACACACACCTGTAACCTGCGAGAGTGACCCTGAGAACACACACCATCCATGTATTGTATTTTAAGGGAATTACTATTATTACCCCAAATGATATCATACACACATTTAGCTATTAAAGTATCTCTTCCTGTCATTTACCTGTACAGTTAATGTAACCATGCAAGTATTCACTTATCTGTAAATGTAACTGTATATTTACCTGTACAGTTAATTGAACCATGCAAAATTTTCACTTACCTGTTCATTTAGCCAGTCTGTCTATTAAGTAAACTATTATTACCCTCGCTCATATCATATGCATTTTTAGCTACTGAAGTATTTCTCTGCCATCGACCTGTATAGTATAGTTAACCATCCAACAATGTATAGTGTACATATTCAGCCAACCACCCATACTATGCAATGTCTTTTTATAGCTTTTATTTTTTTGCACTCCAGTTATCTTGTATTTCTATCCTTTTTCATACTGCCGCTCTATGTATCATGTACCGTGTATCTGTCTTTTGTGTACTTTCGTTGTGGCACTTTGCACCTGCCCTGTGTTTTGTTGTAGCTGCTTGACAATGAAATTTCCCCCTCGGGGGATCTATCTATCTATCTATCTATCTATCTATCTATCTATCTATCTATCTATCTATCTATCTATCTATCTATCTATCTATCTATCTATCTATCTATCTATCTATCTATCTATCTATCTATCTATCTATCTATCTGTAGCCTGCTTAACATACAGACAGCCAATTACAATGAAGATAAGCACAGAAGAAAACCAGGAAATTAGACGGCGCTCATCTTTTCCATTCATTTGAGATTGAGGCAATGAGGCATATAACTGGATCTACACAACCGATGCCGTGGGATGTGGTTTCATCTTGACATCACTCTACTTTTAAGGCCTGAAAAGATCTGACAAACTATACTTTATGAGTTAAATGTCCCTTTAAATGTTGCTTTATTGGTGTCTAGGTCACTATTTATCCTGTTCAGTTACCTGTCTGACCTGGAACACTCCTCCAGTACTGATGTCCTTCCCAGGCTGTGTTACCTGTCTGACCTGGAACACTCCTCCACTACTGATGTCCTTCCCAGGCTGTGTTACCTGTCTGAGCTGGAACACTCCTCCAGTACTGATGTCCTTCCCAGGCTGTGTTACCTGTCTGAGCTGGAACACTCCTCCACTACTGATGTCCTTCCCAGGCTGTGTTACCTGTCTGAGCTGGAACACTCCTCCAGTACTGATGTCCTTCCCAGGCTGTGTTACCTGTCTGAGCTGGAACACTCCTCCACTACTGATGTCCTTCCCAGGCTGTGTTACCTGTCTGAGCTGGAACACTCCTCCACTACTGATGTCCTTCCCAGGCTGTGTTACCTGTCTGAGCTGGAACACTCCTCCAGTACTGATTTCCTTCCCAGGATGCATCTCTACATCAGAATAGTCCCCCTGCTCATTCAGCTCCTGGATAGAAGTCCACAGCTCAATTCGACGAGACACCTCACTCCATCTGCAGGGACACACACAACAGGCAAGGGACAGGAGAGTGTGTGTGCGTTCATGTATCCTTGAGATTATACACGCACAATATGTATGTACTCTACACACTGAGTGTGTGTGAGTGTGTGTGTGTACCTGTCTCGTAGTGTACGTGTCTTGGCCTGCAGTGCGTCTAGCTCCCAGAGAGAGCGTCCGTTCCCGGCACAGCGGTGACCCCACACCTCGATGGCCAGTGCCCCGTCTGAGATGAACTCTAAAAACTCCTCTGTCACATGGACCACATAGTCCTTCATACAGAGAGAGGGGAGGCACATGGGGATATTCAATACAAATATTAGCAGAAATATTAGAATAATGGTGGCATTTGGTCAGAAGTAGTGAACTGTATAGGGAACAGGGAGCCATTTGGGATGCAGACATATTCCAACCAGAATCCTCAGCATCAGTGTCAGCCAGCCAGCAGATGAAGAGTCCCGGAATCAGGAGGGAATCAGGAAGTAATCAGAAGGGAATCAGGAGGGAATCAGGAGGTAATCAGAAGGGAATCAGGAGGGAATCAGGAGGTAATCAGAAGGGAATCAGGAGGGAATCAGGAGGTAATCAGAAGGGAATCAGGAGGTAATCAGAAGGGAATCGGGAGGTAATCAGAAGGGAATCGGGAGGTAATTGGGAGGGAATCCGAAGGGAATCAGGAGGTAATCCAGATAACGCCAACCGGGATTTCTGGAAAACCTGGGAATTTTAAGAAAGTTACCAGAATTGTGTAAACCTATGACCCCTACCTTGCAGTGGTCGAAGCGGACGGTGAACTGGGCGTCGGAGGTGCGGGGTGTGGTAGGCGTGTCTGGGCTGACTATGGGCGGGGTCACCATAGGCTCCGCCCCCTCCCAGAAGGTGTACTGGCAGAAGACGAAGTTGGACAGGTTGAGAGGCAGACCCGTAGCCTCCCTGATACGCACCTGGAGAAGAAGAAGAAGAAGAATATACTGAGGAGTTAGAACAGAGGACAGTTATATATACTGAGGAGTTAGAACAGAGGACAGTTATATATACTGAGGAGTTAGAACAGAGGACAGTTATATATACTGAGGAGTTAGAACAGAGGACAGTTATATATACTGAGGAGTTAGAACAGAGGACAGTTATATATACTGAGGAGTTAGAACAGAGGACAGTTATATATACTGAGGAGTTAGAACAGAGGACAGTTATATATACTGAGGAGTTAGAACAGAGGACAGCTATATATACTGAGGAGTTAGAACAGAGGACAGCTATATATACTGAGGAGTTAGAACAGAGGACAGTTATATATACTGAGGAGTTAGAACAGAGGACAGTTATATATACTGAGGAGTTAGAACAGAGGACAGTTATATATACTGAGGAGTTAGAACAGAGGACAGTTATATATACTGAGGAGTTAGAACAGAGGACAGTTATATATACTGAGGAGTTAGAACAGAGGACAGTTATATATACTGAGGAGTTAGAACAGAGGACAGCTATATATACTGAGGAGTTAGAACAGAGGACAGTTATATATACTGAGGAGTTAGAACAGAGGACAGTTATATATACTGAGGAGTTAGAACAGAGGACAGTTATATATACTGAGGAGTTAGAACAGAGGACAGCTATATACTGAGGAGTTAGAACAGAGGACAGTTATATATACTGAGGAGTTAGAACAGAGGACAGCTATATATACTGAGGAGTTAGAACAGAGGACAGTTATATATACTGAGGAGTTAGAACAGAGGACAGTTATATATACTGAGGAGTTAGAACAGAGGACAGTTATATATACTGAGGAGTTAGAACAGAGGACAGTTATATATACTGAGGAGTTAGAACAGAGGACAGTTATATATACTGAGGAGTTAGAACAGAGGACAGTTATATATACTGAGGAGTTAGAACAGAGGACAGTTCTATATACTGAGGAGTTAGAACAGAGGACAGTTCTATATACTGAGGAGTTAGAACAGAGGACAGTTCTATATACTGAGGAGTTAGAACAGAGGACAGCTATATATACTGAGGAGTTAGAACAGAGGACAGTTATATATACTGAGGAGTTAGAACAGAGGACAGTTATATATACTGAGGAGTTAGAACAGAGGACAGTTATATATACTGAGGAGTTAGAACAGAGGACAGTTATATATACTGAGGAGTTAGAACAGAGGACAGTTATATATACTGAGGAGTTAGAACAGAGGACAGTTATATATACTGAGGAGTTAGAACAGAGGACAGTTATATATACTGAGGAGTTAGAACAGAGGACAGTTATATATACTGAGGAGTTAGAACAGAGGACAGTTATATTATGGCGCCCGTTGAGCAGTTATGGGGTTAAGTGCCTTGCTCAAAGGCCCAATGGTAGGAGATGGCATCTAGGACACTGATGCCAACAACCCTCCAGAACACAGACAGACAGTAGTAGTAGTGTATGAGACGTACCCTGCAGGTGAGTTTCCTGGCCATGTGGACGATCTCTCCCTGTGTGTCCATCACATCGTAGATGCTGCTCTCGCTGGAGTTCTCTGACGAGTCATCTCCTCCCGCCAGCCTCTCAGGCACCACACCGCTAACCCGCATCAGCTCTACGTGGAGCCTGCCGGCTACCTGTCACACACCAGGGGGTACAGACACAGCAGATCATCAACACACAACACATCAACACAGAGTACAGACAGAGAAACGCCAAGTACAAACAGTTTCCCAGAAGCCATTTGAATCTCTCTGGTAGAAGCATGTGGACAGACACATATTGAAAACAGGCAATTAAATGTTTTTGTAATTTAGCAGACGTTCTTATCAAGAGTGACTTACAGGAGCAAACTCTTGTCCTGGGGCATCCTGGGTACACGTTTTGGGGTTTGCCCTATCACTACACAACTGATTCAAATAATCAACTCATCATCAAGCTTTGATTATTTGAATCAGCTGTGTAGTGCTAGGGCAAAACCCCAAAACGTGGGCCCAGTGGGGGCTCCAGGGCTGAGTTTGTGAAACCCTGCGCCAGGCTACCTGCCGCCCCAGTAATGAACTGAAATACTACCATGAAGTTGATAACAGCACAATCCCACTGTATCACTACCATCGTTAATCATTACCAAACCTCCTTAAGTGAGATGTGTGGGTACAGTCATGTGAAAAAGTAAGTTCACCCCCTGGAAAGTTCTCTTTTATTTTACATATTACATAAATGGATATGTAATCTTCACTTCAACACTATTGACAGAAAAAGGTTACCCAGTTTAACAAATCACACACACAAAAAAACAACTTTGAAAAGGTATTTTGATCTTTGGATGATGTGTTACCACAAACCCATATGGTTAAGACCAAACCAGACCAATTTCTTATCTTTATGGAAGACTGGACCCTCCTAAGTTTCTCTCTAATGTTTTCTAATCATTTGCACTTGTTTTGGTACCTAATTCTAATGTTAGACATTTTATGTGATGGTAAAGGTAGGGGTGGACTAACTTTTTCCCCATAAGGAAAATGCAATTTTGTTTATTTTAATTGCATAACATTTTCAACGTTTATTTTTTGTGTGTGTGATTTGTTAAACTGGGTAACCTTTATCTGTCAATAGTGTTGAAGTGAAGATTACATATCCATCTGTCCAAATATTTAAAATAAAAGAGAACTTTCCAAGGGGTGTACTTACTTTTTCACATGACTGTATGTGTGTGTATCTGTGTGTGTGCATGCGTTCCTCTGTCTGTGTGTGTGTGTGTGTGTGTGTGTGTGTGTGTGTGTGTGTGTGTGTGTCACAGGAGGCTGCTGAGGGGAGGACGGCTCATAATAATGGCCAGAACGAAGCAAATGGGATGTGTTTGGTGTATTTGATACCATTCCATCTATTCGGGTTCAGCCATACCCACGAGCCTGTCCTCCCCAATTAAGGTACCACCAACCTCCTGTGGTGTGTGCTGTTCTCTCACCTCCCCTTGCTGGCTGATGATGGGAACAGCGTACTGTAGTTTAATGTCGTGGAAAAGGCAATCCAGAAAGACGTTGGCCACTCCTATCAGGTTGTGGTTCTCCTGAGCTTCATAGAAGGGCTCACTGTGCTGCTTGTGGTTCTTCAGCTTGGTATACTGGTCAGGGGAACATGATACAAACACACACCTGAAAACTTCACCCATCATCCAATTATCATCTTGATCACTGAGAAATAATACTTTTCCCTCCCACAATCACTTCCAGCAGTGTCTCCCCTCTCACCATCCCCCTCTCCCCTCCTCTCTATCCCCACTCTCCTCCCCCATCTATCCCTCTCTTCCACTCCCCTCCTCTCCCCTCCTCTCTCCTTCCTCTCACCATGTCCTCTGCTCCCTCCTTCCAGTCTCTGTAGTGGTCTCTCATGTCCACTAGTTGGTTCTCCAGCTTCTCGATGGTCCACACCTGTGTCCCCTTCCCCTTTCTCCTCACCTGGATGGCTGGTTCACTCACTATGGCTCCACGCTGAACCAAGACACACTGACTCTCAACGTGGTATAATGTACTCAACAAAGTTATTAATGATACAACACAATCAGACCATTCCTTGAGCTTTTTCCCATTGTACCGTATGTAGATGACAAAACATGATACATCACTGATAACATGTGTGTGTATTAGAAGTGTATGCAGCGGTAGGTCACCTTGCGGTTGGCGCTGAGGTTAGCAGCAGGGATCTGGAGGGAGACCTGGTAGTCAGTCAGTTTGTTCATCTCCTCTGCCAGGAAGTTGGCCTCTCTCACCAGGGTGTTAGCCTTCACAACCTGCTCCCTCAGCCTGGACAGACTCTGGCGGAACAGCTCGTCCCTGACATACACACAGAGGAAATACAAAGAGACCATTCTGATGGGTGGCTGTGTACTGTCATGGTTCCACCTGTCACCAGAGGGCGCCAGAGACCGTCCAAGAGACATTAATGACACTCAGGTGTGTCCGATTACTCATTATGATTTCCTGGTTAAAAGAGGTGTGTTTTCTGTTGTCCTTTGCATAAACTTGAATTGTTTGCCGTGTGTCTCCTGAGTGAGTTGTCGAGACGTAGTGTCTGTTGTTTTCCCAGTGTTACTTTGTTTACCGTTTCTCAGTAAAGTATTATGTTTATCTTTAACCACTGATTCCTCGTCTGGTCTTTTGTCTGCGCCTGGGTCCGACCTCAACACGTCACAGTGTACCAAACAACCTCACCACGTCACAGTGTACCAAACAACCTCACTACGTCACAGTGTACCAAACAACCTCACCACGTCACAGTGTACCAAACAACCTCACCACGTCACAGTGTACCAAACAACCTCACCACGTCACAGTGTACCAAACAACCTCACCACGTCACAGTGTACCAAACAACCTCACCACGTCACAGTGTTCCAAACAACCTCACCACGTCACAGTGTACCAAACAACCTCACCACGTCACAGTGTACCAAACAACCTCACCACGTCACAGTGTTCCAAACAACCTCACCACGTCACAGTGTACCAAACAACCTCACCACGTCACAGTGTACCAAACAACCTCACCACGTCACAGTGTACCAAACAACCTCACCACGTCACAGTGTACCAAACAACCTCACCACGTCACAGTGTTCCAAACAACCTCACCACGTCACAGTGTACCAAACAACCTCACCACGTCACAGTGTACCAAACAACCTCACCACGTCACAGTGTACCAAACAACCTCACCACGTCACAGTGTACCAAACAACCTCACCACGTCACAGTGTACCAAACAACCTCACCACGTCACAGTGTACCAAACAACCTCACCACGTCACAGTGTACCAAACAACCTCACCACGTCACAGTGTTCCAAACAACCTCACCACGTCACAGTGTTCCAAACAACCTCACCACGTCACAGTGTTCCAAACAACCTCACCACGTCACAGTGTTCCAAACAACCTCACCACGTCACAGTGTACCAAACAACCTCACCACGTCACAGTGTACCAAACAACCTCACCACGTCACAGTGTTCCAAACAACCTCACCACGTCACAGTGTACCAAACAACCTCACCACGTCACAGTGTACCAAACAACCTCACCACGTCACAGTGTTCCAAACAACCTCACCACGTCACAGTGTACCAAATATATAACAGGTTGTTTACATTTTCATTGCTCCTGCAACCAAAGCCGTATTGTGTGTGTTCCCCTCACCTCTCCTCAGTCCAGAGGCGTATCTTGCTGTGGTGTGATGGGGTGTGTGTGTGGAAGGTGAGTCGGTCGCTGCTGGATCGTTGGTGCTGATTGGTCCTCTCAGGAGACAGCTGTTGTCGTAGTGATTCCAGCTCTCTCTCGTACATCATTCTCTGTTCCTCCAGCGCCGTGCGTTTCTCGTCCTGGTACTGCTTCTCCAAGACCTGGACCACGTTCTGCATGGGATCTATAGGAGAGATAACATACTATTAAAACATACTGCTTCTCCAAGACCTGGACCACGTTCTGCATGTGGTCTATAGGAGAGATAACATACTGTTAAAACATACTGTTTCTCTAAGACCTGGATCACATTCTGCATGTGGTCTATAGGAGAGATAACATACTGTTAAAACATACTGCTTCTCCAAGACCTGGACCACTTTCTGCATGTGGTCTATAGGAGAGATAACATACTGTTAAAACATACTGCTTCTCCAAGACCTGGACCCCGTTCTGCATGTGGTCTATAGGAGAGATAACATACTGTTAAAACATACTGTTTCTCTAAGACCTGGACCACGTTCTGCATGTGGTCTATAGGAGAGATAACATACTGTTAAAACATACTGTTTCTCTAAGACCTGGACCACGTTCTGCATGTGGTCTATAGGAGAGATAACATACTGTTAAAACATACTGTTTCTCTAAGACCTGGACCATGTTCTGCATGTGGTCTATAGGAGAGATAACATACTGTTAAAACATACTGTTTCTCTAAGACCTGGACCCCGTTCTGTATGTGGTCTATAGGAGAGATAACATACTGTTAAAACATACTGTTTCTCTAAGACCTGGACCATGTTCTGCATGTGGTCTATAGGAGAGATAACATACTGTTAAAACATACTGTTTCTCTAAGACCTGGACCACGTTCTGTATGTGGTCTATAGGAGAGATAACATACTGTTAAAACATCTTCTGTATTCCACCCCTACCTTGTCCTAACACAACTGATTGGCTCAAACCCATTAAGAAGGAAAAAAAGTCTACAAATAAAATTTTAACAAGGCAAATCTGTTAATTGAAATGCCAAGAGTGTAGTGTAATGGTGTGTGTAGTGTAGTGGTGCGATGGCAGCCTCTCCCACACAGCAGGTACAAGGCTGCAGGTCATCCCACCTCATGTGAACAGGACAGGGGCATGACAAACACACACACACACATACACGAGATAGCTTGTGTGTGACATAACGGCTTCGTCACAGGGAAAGCGAGGAGCGAGGAGAGGACAGCTGTGTCCCACAGCTACCCTTGAAGCGGACTAGTGTCCTCCATTGCAAGTCAAGTGGCTCTAAAATAAACTTCTGGTGTCGGGGTTAAAGAGGAGAGGCCATGGAGCTCTTTCCGGGAGTCATGCAGTTCATACCTGCAGTGCTAACGCAACACTGTGTATATTATTGAATATAGTGTTGCAAAATTCCAGTAACTTTCCCAAAACTCCCACATTTCTAAAAATCCTGGTTGGAAGATTACTGGAATCAGGAGGGGATAAGCAGGAAATACAGGAATCTTTCAACCGGGATTTCAATAAAACCTAGTTCAGCGTTACAGAAGGTATCATACATACCGTTGTTTCCCAGGGTCTTCATCATGACCTCCGTCTGGGCGAACTCATAGCTGTAGTCCTGTTCAGAGGAGGCCTCGCTGGCTGTCTCTACGTCTACCTCGACAAAGCTCTCCCTGGGGGAAGCACGCTCCCTCTCCAGCTCCTTCAGACGTTCACGCCGCTTACGCCCAGGTAGGTTTATCCTACAGCACAGAGGATTCAGTTCCGGCTTCTACTGCATATGGCAGCTAAAGGGTGTCAAAATTCCAGTAACTTTCCCCAAATTCTCAGGTTTTCCAGAAATCCTGGTTGAAGGATTCCGGATTTCCTGCTGATTTTGAAAATCTTACAACCAGGATTTCTGGAAAACCTGGGAATATTGGGAAAGTTACCGGAATTTTGCAACCCAGGCTGTGTAGGTTTTTGTTCCAGCCCATCACTTACAGTTGAAGTCGGAAGTTTACATACACCTTAGCCAAATACATTTAAACTCAGTTTTTCACAACTCATTTTACTGTGGATATAGATACTTTGGACCTGTTTCCTCCAGCATCTTCACAAGGACCTTTGCTGTAGTTCTGGGATTGATTTGCACTTTCGCACCAAAGTACGTTAATCTCTAGGAGACAGAACGCATCTCCTTCCTGAGCAGTATGACGGCTGCGTGGTCCCATGGTGTTTATACTTGCGTACTATTGTTTGTTTGTACAGATGAACATGGTACCTTCAGGATGACCCAGCCTTGTGGAGGTCTACACATTTTTTTCTGAGGTCTTGGCTGATTTCTTTAGATTTTCCCATGATGTCGAGCAAAGAGGCACTGAGATTGAAGATAGGCCTCGAAATACATCCACAGGTACACCTCTAATTAACTCAAATGATGTCAATTAGCCTATCAGAAGCTTCTAAAGCCATGACATCATTTTCTGGAATTTTACAAGCTGTTTAAAGGCAGGTAAACTTCTGACCCACTGAAATTGTGATATAGTGAATTATAATTTAAATAATGTGTCTGTAAACAATTGTTCGAAGAATTACTTGTGTCATTCACAAAGTAGATGTCCTAACCGACTTGCCAAAACTATAGTTTGTTAACATGAAATCTGTGGAGTGTTTGAAAAATTAGTTTTGATGACTTCAACCTAAGTGTATGTAAACTTCCGACTTCAACGGTACATACCTTATTCAAGTAGTGTACACAGGGGAGTTCAACTCTCAGTTCACATTAGTGTAGACTGCAGCTAGGTAAACATTTTGTAAGTCTCTGGTTAACTTTGTCCAGTAGATGTTCATGTTCTGAAGAGCAACTCCTCACCTGAAGAAGTGGTTGTTGCCCCATAGTATACGGTCTCCATGCCACAGGTGGACCAAGGACTCAGTCATGGTTCCATTCACACAGGTTCTGTTGGAGCAGAACAATACAGTCTGATGATGTCATATTGAGGAGAGTTGTAGGAGAGTAGACATCCCATCCTACTGTACCTCTTCTCCCACACAGAAAACAATACAGCACATGATATATCCTCACATCACCCACCAACAGTAAAGACTATCTATGAGATATCCTCACATCACCCACCAACAGTAAAGACTATCTATGAGATATCCTCACATCACCCACCAACAGTAAAGACTATCTATGAGATATCCTCACATCACCCACCAACAGTAAAGACTATCTATGAGATATCCTCACATCACCCACCAACAGTAAAGACTATCTATGAGATATCCTCACATCACCCACCAACAGTAAAGACTATCTATTAGATATCCTCACATCACCCACCAACAGTAAAGACTATCTATGAGATATCCTCACTTCACCCACCAACAGTAAAGACTATCTATGAGATATCCTCACATCACCCACCAACAGTAAAGACTATCTATGAGATATCCTCACATCACCCACCAACAGTAAAGACTATCTATGAGATATCCTCACATCACCCACCAACAGTAAAGACTATCTATGAGATATCCTCACATCACCCACCAACAGTAAAGACTATCTATGAGATATCCTCACATCACCCACCAACAGTAAAGACTATCTATGAGATATCCTCACATCACCCACCAACAGTAAAGACTATCTATGAGATATCCTCACATCACCCACCAACAGTAAAGACTATCTATGAGATATCCTCACATCACCCACCAACAGTAAAGACTATCTATGAGATATCCTCACTTCACCCACCAACAGTAAAGACTATCTATGAGATATCCTCACATCACCCACCAACAGTAAAGACTATCTATGAGATATCCTCACATCACCCACCAACAGTAAAGACTATCTATGAGATATCCTCACATCACCCACCAACAGTAAAGACTATCTATGAGATATCCTCACATCACCCACCAACAGTACAGACTATCTATGAGATATCCTCACATCACCCACCAACAGTAAAGACTATCTATGAGATATCCTCACATCACCCACCAACAGTAAAGACTATCTATGAGATATCCTCACATCACCCACCAACAGTAAAGACTATCTATGAGATATCCTCACATCACCCACCAACAGTAAAGACTATCTATGAGATATCCTCACATCACCCACCAACAGTAAAGACTATCTATGAGATATCCTCACATCACCCACCAACAGTAAAGACTATCTATGAGATATCCTCACATCACCCACCAACAGTAAAGACTATCTATGAGATATCCTCACATCACCCACCAACAGTAAAGAATATCTATGAGATATCCTCACATCACCCACCAACAGTAAAGACTATCTATGAGATATCCTCACATCACCCACCAACAGTAAAGACTATCTATGAGATATCCTCACATCACCCACCAACAGTAAAGACTATCTATGAGATATCCTCACATCACCCACCAACAGTAAAGACTATCTATGAGATATCCTCACATCACCCACCAACAGTAAAGACTATCTATTAGATATCCTCACATCACCCACCAACAGTAAAGACTATCTATGAGATATCCTCACATCACCCACCAACAGTAAAGACTATCTATGAGATATCCTCACATCACCCACCAACAGTAAAGTCTTGGCTTCGCCCTCAAAGCACTACATAGGAAATAGTGAGCCAGGGATGCAGGCAGGGAGGGAGAGAGGGAGGCAGAGAGGGAGGGTGGGAGGGGGTATGTTTGATATCGAAGCAGGAGGCTGAGATCAGATATACCTCAGTTTCATGAGAAACTCCAGTCAGGTCCAGTTCACTCATCCATAAGGAGTAGCAGGATGTGCGTGTGTGTTCAAGTGTGTGCGTACTGTGTGTGTGCCTGTGTGTGTGCCTGTGTGTGTGTGTATGTGTGTGTGTTCCTGTGTGTGTTCCTGTGTTTATGTGTGTGTGTGTGTGTGTATGTATGTGTGTTAGCTCACCTGGCATTCTCTATGGGTGTGAGGGTGACCTCCCCTCCGTCTGTGCTGATCTCCAACACACAGTGCTCTGACTGGATACCGATCCCAAAGAGCTGGATGTCCTGAGACGTGTCTGCACCCACACGTGTGTGTTCCTACACACACACACACACACACACACACACACACACACACACACACACACACACACACACACACACACACACACACACACACACACACACACACACACACACACACACACACACACACAGAGTAGATGATGATGAGGAGATGATGATTTCCCATGATTCATGTGGGCCAGGCCATTCTTTCACCAATGGTAGGTTGACATCTGATCTGACGCAACAGACTGCAATCCACTTTCCCCCACAGACACACAGCCTAACATACTTCACCACTTATATTAGTGGTGATATTATGGCATTACTTCCCCACTGATATCATGAGGCCATTTCAAGCTGCTACAATACCTTTCTCCTTTCATCAATGAGGAACAAGATACTAAACAAGAGCTGGGTCAGGAATCACTTAGTGAGGTCAGTGAATCACTTAGTGAGACAGTGAATCACTTAGTGAGGTCAGCGAATCACTTAGTGAGACAGTGAATCACTTAGTGAGGTCAGTGAATCACTTAGTGAGGTCAGTGAATCACTTAGTGAGGTCAGTGAATCACTTAGTGAGGTCAGTGAATCACTTAGTGAGGTCAGTGAATCACTTAGTGAGGTCAGTGAATCACTTAGTGAGGTCAGTGAATCACTTAGTGAGGTCAGTGAATCACTTAGTGAGGTCAGTGAATCACTTAGTGAGGTCAGTGAATCACTTAGTGTGATCAGTGAATCACTTAGTGAGGTCAGTGAATCACTTAGTGAGGTCAGTGAATCACTTAGTGAGGTTAGTGAATCACTTAGTGAGGTCAGTGAAAAAGCTGCTCGCTGTCCTATTTAACTCTCTCTCTCTCTCCCTCCCTCCCTTTCCCTCTCTCATTACAGAGTGGGAGTAGTTAAACAAACATCCCACTTCCAGAGGATGTCCGACACTCCTTCACTCCTGCATCAGCCATTTAACATAACCACAGTAAGTCAGTCACTCATTCCATTGTGTGTGTGTGTGTGTCATTCCACACTGGTGAGCAAGGCTGGCTAGCCGTCCCGGCCGGCACAGACCTGTTGTTCTGTAGGCTTGGAGGAGGTTTGGCTACTTTCTCACATTCTGCTCTCTCTCTCTCTCTCTCTCTCTCTCTCTCTCTCTCTCTCTCTCTCTCTCTCTCTCTCTCCCTGCCCCTCATCTCTCTCTCTCTCTCTCTCTCTCTCTCTCTTTCTCTCTCTCTCTCTCCCCGCCCCTCTGCTCTCTCTCTCTCTCCCTGCCCCTCTGCTCTCTCTCTCTCTCCCCGCCCCTCTGCTCTCTCTCTCTCTCCCTGCCCCTCTGCTCTCTCTCTCTCTCTCCCTGCCCCTCTCTCCCTCTCTCTCTCCCTGCCCCTCTGATCTCTCTCTCTTCCTGGCCCTCTGCTCTCTCTCTCTCTCTCCCTCCCTCCCTCCCTCCCTCCCTCCCTCCCTCCCTCTCCCTGCCCCTCTGCTCTCCCTGCTCCAGAGCGCTCAGGATCTCAGACTGGGGCGAAGGTTCACCTTCCAACAGGACAACGCCCTACGCACACAGCCAAGACACACAGCCAAGACAACGCAGGAGTGGCTTCGAGATAAATCTCTGAATGTCCTTGAGTGGCCCAGCCAGAGCCCGGACTTGAATCCGATGAAACATCTCTGGAGAGACCTGAAAATAACTGTGCAGCGACGCTTCCCGACCTGACAGAGCTTGAGAGGATCTGCAGAGAAGAATGGGAGAAACTCCCCAAATTGTAGCGCCATACCTGTAAGGGCCTGACTGAGGCCAGGTCTCTGACTCCCTCTAGGGGAGTGGGATGGCCACAGTCAGGTCCTGACATTCACAGGGTGGGTGTTGGGTTTGAGTTGATCCCCAATTAGAGGCAGCTGTTTTGTGTTGTCTCTAATTGGGGATTCTATTTAGGTTTCACTGTGTTTCACCTGGGTGTGGGTTCTTGTGTGTGTAGTTCAGTATTGTTTTCTGTGCACTCCAGTTCACGGTCGCTACCTCTCCTTTGTTTTCGGTTGTTGTGTATTTTATACCGTTAAATAAAAGGAATGTCGCTCCACCACAGCTCTGCGCCTCGTCCCGTCATTACGCACCGTGACAATACCCAAGAAGACTCAAGGCTGTAATCGCTGCCAAAGGTGCTTCAACAAAGTACTGAGTAAAGGGTCTGAATACTTATGTAAATGTGATATTTCAGTTTTATATTTTTTATAAATGTGCTAGAATTTCTAAAAACCTGTTTTTGCTTTGTCATTATGGGGTATTGTGTGTAGATTGATGAGGGGAAAAAACAGTTTAATCCATTTTAAAATAAGGCTGCAAGGTACCAAAATGTGGAAAAAGTCAAGGGGTCTGAATACTTTCCGAATAAACGGGTGCCGTTTGGGACGCAGCCTCAGTCTCTCTCTCTCTGTTCCTCTCAGCCACTGAGCCAGTTGTCTGTCAGCGCTGTGACTATGTGACCACTCCCTTTCCTTTCCTCTGTTGTCATAGCGTCATCCTATTGTAGTGTACACCAGAGACCTTAGAGAGTTGGGCCAATGCAATTCCTGCATTATGATGCATTTACATGACACTTCAATATTCTATGGCAGCCATGTTAACTCAATAACAAGTATGAGCTGGAGCACACCCAGAGAAATGATTTAGTGGAGGTGCTGACTAACAGCAAATAAACTGTAGCTATAAAAATAAAGAGAGTTGAACATATATAAATAAATATATATATAAACTCCCAGTAATTTATTGGGTAAAACGCCAACGTTTTGGCATCCCTGTGCCTTCTTCAGGGTGCCTGAGAGCAGAGGGTGCCTTCCTTCTTTAGGGTGCCTTCTTCAGAGTGCATCAAGAAGGCACAGTGATGGCAAAACATAGTTTATTCAATAAATTACTGGGAGTTTATACATAGAGTGTGCAACTCTCTTTATAAAGAGCACTGACTTTACTGATAGCTACTAGCACTGACTTCACCGATAGCTACTAGCACTGACTTCACCGATAGCTACTAGCACTGACTTTACTGATAGCTACTAGCACTGACTTCACCGATAGCTACTAGCACTGACTTTACTGATAGCTACTAGCACTGACTTTACTGATAGCTACTAGCACTGACTTCACCGATAGCTACTAGCACTGACTTTACTGATAGCTACTAGCACTGACTTTACTGATAGCTACTAGCACTGACTTCACCGATAGCTACTAGCACTGACTTTACTGATAGCTACTAGCACTGACTTCACCGATAGCTACTAGCACTGACTTTACTGATAGCTACTAGCACTGACTTCACCGATAGCTACTAGCACTGACTTCACCGATAGCTACTAGCACTGACTTCACCGATAGCTACTAGCACTGACTTTACTGATAGCTACTAGCACTGACTTCACCGATAGCTACTAGCACTGACTTCACCGATAGCTACTAGCACTGACTTCACCGATAGCTACTAGCACTGACTTTACTGATAGCTACTAGCACTGACTTCACCGATAGCTACTAGCACTGACTTTACTGATAGCTACTAGCACTGACATTACTGATAGCTACTAGCACTGACTTCACCGATAGCTACTAGCACTGACTTCACCGATAGCTACTAGCACTGACTTCAGCGATAGCTACTAGCACTGACTTCACCGATAGCTACTAGCACTGACATTACTGATAGCTACTAGCACTGACTTCACCGATAGCTACTAGCACTGACTTTACTGATAGCTACTAGCACTGACTTTACTGATAGCTACTAGCACTGACTTCACCGATAGCTACTAGCACTGACTTTACTGATAGCTACTAGCACTGACATTACTGATAGCTACTAGCACTGACTTCACCGATAGCTACTAGCACTGACTTCACCGATAGCTACTAGCACTGACTTCACCGATAGCTACTAGCACTGACTTCACCGATAGCTACTAGCACTGACATTACTGATAGCTACTAGCACTGACATTACTGATAGCTACTTACTATGACTGAGATATGTGGTTGTCCCACCTAACTCTGTGCGCAATAATGTTTGTACCATGTTGTTGTCATGTCATGTTGCTACCATGCTGTGTTGTCATGTGTTGATGCCTTGCTGTGTTGTTGTCTTAGGTATCTCTTTAGGTAGTGTTGTTTTGTCTCTCTTGTCGTGATGTGTGTTTGGTCCTATATCTGCCTTTTGGTAGGCCGTCATTGTAAATAAGAATTTGTTCTTAACTGACTTGCCTAGTTAAATAAAGGTTAAATAATTATTAAATAAAGAAACTATCTTAAGATGAATGTGCTAACTGGATAAAAACATGACTAAAATGTAAATGTATGTTCCATCTCCTTAGACAGACTGAGAATTATTTGCTTGTGCGATTCCTGCCTGCTCTCCCTGCAGAACCTCTGCTTTCAGAACCGCTGTATTAACTAATAAACACACCAGAGAGAGAGAGAGAGAGCGAGAGAGAGAGAGAGAGAGAGAGAGAGAGAGAGAGAGAGAGAGAGAGAGAGAGAGAGAGAGAGAGAGAGAGAGAGAGAGAGAGAGAGAGACATGTTTTCCATGTCAATAAACCTTTTTGAATTGAATTGAGAGAGAGAGCAACTTGGCTCACAGGCAAGCTACAGAGTCAATGTTTGTGTCATAATAATCCCCTGGAAATAAAGCCAGAGTCCAGGCTTTATTTCCAGCAAAGGCTTTCTAGATGTCATCAAAATAGTAAAAATACATTTCTGGTGTAAATTGAAATTCCTTTAGGTTGTAGACCAGCAGCTTATTGAGGGCGGGGTCAGCGTTATGTGTGTGTGTGTGTGTGTGTGTGTGTGTGTGTGTGTGTGTGTGTGCGTGCGTGCGTGCGTGTGTGTACCTTTAGGTAGTAGACTAGCAACTCATTGAGGGCGGGGTCGGCGTTCAGGTTGACCAGGAAGCATTTGTCTTCTCCAACTTTGATCCCAGACGTCTCCAGGGAGATCCCCATACTCTCCAGCTGCTTCTGACGCTCCTGTGGAAATACAACAAATATACAAGTCATTTTACCTCTGCACATACATTTATTACCAATGGTTTAGTCAAAATTTAGAAACGTCCATGTGATATGAATGTGCTGAGTGAATGTGAGTAAGTACGTAGGTTACCGTAGCAATCTCCTCTGTCTTGCGTAGTTTCTGTTCCCAGGTAACCGTCATCTCTTGGATCAACTTCTCCGACTCCTGGAGCTTCTCCTTCAGCTCTGGAGCCTTCAGAGACTGGAACATAGACACAGAGAGAAACATGGACCAGTCAGAACAGACCAGTCAGAAAAGACCAGTCAGAACGGACCAGTCAGAACAGACCAGTCAGAATGGACCAGTCAGAACGGACCAGTCAGAACAGACCAGTCAGAACAGACCAGTCAGAACGGACTGTGTGTGTGTATGTGTGTGTGTGTGTGTGTGTGTCTGTATGTGTGTGTGTCTGTATGTGTGTGAGTGTGTGTGTGTGTGTGTGTGTGTGTGTGTGTGTGTGTGTGTGTGTGTGTGTGTATGTGTGTATATGTGTATGTGTGTATATGTGTACGTGTGTATATGTGTGTGTACAGTGGTATGCAAAAGTTTGGGCACCCCTGACAATTTCCATGATTTCCATTTATAAATAATTGGGTGTTTGGATCAGCAATTGAGGTTTATTGGATTAACAGAAAATGTGCAATATGCATCAAAACTAAATTAGACAGGTGCATATATTTGGGCACCCCAACAGAAAAATCACATCAATATTTAGTAGAGCCTCCTTTTGCTAAAATAACAGCCTCTAGACGCTTCCTATAGCCTCTAATGAGTGTTTGGATTCTGGATGAAGGTATTTTGGACCATTCCTCCTTACAAAACATCTCCAGTTCAGTTAGGTTTGATGGTTGCCGAGCATGGACAGCCCGCTTCAAATCATCCCACAGATTCTCAATGGTATTCAGGTCTGGGGACTGGGATGGCCATTCCAGAACATTGTACTTGTTCCTCTGCATAAATGCCCGGGTAGATTTTGAGCAGTGTTTTGGGTCGTTGTCTTGTTGAAATATCCAGCCCCGGCGTAACTTCAACTTTGTGACTGATTCTTCAACATTATTCCCAAGAATCTGCTGATATTGAGTGGAATCCATGCGACCCTCAACTTTAACAAGATTCCCAGTACCGGCACTGGCCACACAGCCCCACAGCATGATGGAACCCCCACCAAATCTTACTGTGGGTAGCAAGTGTTTTTCTTGGAACGCTGTGTTATTTTGCCGCCATGCATAACGCCCCTTGTTATGCCCAAATAACTCAATCTTTGTTTCATCAGTCCACAGCACCTTATTCCAAAATGAAGCTGGCTTGTCCAAATGTGCATTTGTGACGCGTGTGCAGAAAAGGCTTCTTCCGCATCACTCTCCCGTACAGCTTCTCCTTGTGCAAAGTGCGCTGAATTGTTGAACGATGCACAGTGACACCATCTGCAGAAAGATGATGTTGTAGGTCTTTGGAGGTGGTCTGTGGGCTGTTTTTGACCGTTCTCACCATCCTTTGCCTCTCCGATATTTTACTTGGCCTGCCACTTCTGGCCTTAACAAGAACTGTGCCTGTGGTCTTCCATTTCCTCACTATGTTCCTCACAGTGGACACTGACAGCTTACATCTCTGCGATAGCTTTTTGTAGCCTTCCCCTAAACCATAATGTTGAACAATCTTTGTTTTCAGGTCAATTGAGAGTTGTTTTGAGGCCCCCATGTGTGTGTATGTGTGTATATGTGTGTGTGTGTGTGTGTGTGTGTGTGTGTGTGAATGTATGTGTGTGTGTGTATGTGTGTGTATGTACGTGTGTGTGTGTGTATGTGTGTGTGTATGTGTGTGTGTTTGTGTGTATGTATGTGTGTGTATGTGTGTGTGTGTTTGTGTGTGTATGTGTGTGTGTGTGTGTGTGTGTGTGTGTACATGTGTATGTGTGTGTGTATATGTGTGTGTGAGTGTGTGTATGTGTGTGTGTGTGTATATGTGTGTGTGAGTGTGTGTATGTGTGTGTGTGTGTATATGTGAGTGTTTGTGTGTTTGTGTGTGTATGTGTGTGTGTGTGTGTGTGTGTGTGTGTGTGTGTGTGTGTGTGTGTGTGTGTGTGTGTGTGTGTGTGTGTGTGTGTGTGTGTGTGTACATGTGTATGTGTGTGTGTATATGTGTGTGTGAGTGTGTGTATGTGTGTGTGTGTGTATATGTGTGTGTGAGTGTGTGTATGTGTGTGTGTGTGTATATGTGAGTGTTTGTGTGTATGTGTGTGTACATGTGTATGTGTGTGTGTATATGTGTGTGTGTATGTGTGTGTATATGTGTGTGTTTGTGTGTATGTGTGTGTATATGTGTGTGTGTGTGTGTGTGTGTGTGTGTGCTCTCTCTCTCTCTCTGTGTGTATTAGTGTATCACCTCAGCCTGAGCTCTCTCTCTCTCTCTCTGTGTATTAGTGTATCACCTCAGCCTGAGCTCTCTCTCTCTCTCTGTGTGTATTAGTGTATCACCTCAGCCTGAGCTCTCTCTCTCTCTCTGTGTGTATTAGTGTATCACCTCAGCCTGAGAGAGCTGTACTCGTAGTTTCTCCACTTCCTCTCTGAGCTCTCTGATGATGCGTGCATTGGGGTCTTCATTGACGACGGCGTGGTTGACTATCCTCTTGGCGCGGTCTGCGTATCGCAGCGTGGACAACGTCTCCTCGTAGTTATCAGCTGCTGGGCTCACCGTGGCGATCATACACGTCTTGCTGTTGCCACCCAGGTTGTCCTGGCAACACCGAGGGAGGGATAGCAACAAACAGTTGAATTGATAGACAGTTAGTTATAATGTAGACTTCACTGTTGGTGACTGTGAACAGTACGAGCCAGTACAGTAGTGGTTTCTGTAACAGTAGTGGAAAGAGATATGTAACATATGAAAGGACTGTTATTGATATTCCATTCTGCCTTATAAACAGAAAACCACATAAAACACAGATGTCCAATAATACATTTTAGGGTTGTTAAAATTTCAGTTACGTTCTCAAGATTACCAGCTTGGCCAGAAATTCTGGTAGGGGGATTCCAGATTTTAAATGTATTCCCTCACGATTCTGGGAATCTTCCAACCAGTATTTGAAGTATTTGAGGACAACCTGTGAATTTTGGGGACATTTTGCATCCCTGATCAATAGACAGTACAGCGAGGCCCAGAGTGATAGGTGCTGTGTGTCAGAACAGACCTTAAGGAGCCAGGTGAGGACAGAGTCTCTGTAAGGAACAAACTTATTCTTTCCCTTCCCTGCAGACTGGTCCGCCAGCGCAGAGATCACACAGCCCAGGGTGGTAAGAGACCTGAACACACCACACACACACACACACACACACACACACACACACACACACACACACACACACACAGGAGAAAGACACTCAACATACCTCAATGATATATCCTTACATACATACATTTCTTGCAGCTGAGTATAATAAACCAATAAAGCATGTCTAAAAAGGGATTTCAGCAGTTTCATAAACCAACAGAAGTTTACTTCTTGTATTACAGTGACTGTATCATCTAGAATATATTATGATCCATTACACATGCTGAACATAACATCTAAACAGTAGAGGTATTGGATGTTAACTGTCATAACATCTAAACAGTAGAGGTATTGGATGTTAACTGTCATAACATCTAAAAAGTAGAGGTATTGGATGTTAACTGTCATAACATCTAAACAGTAAAGGTATTGGCTGTTAAGATAGATAGATAGATAGATAGATAGATAGATAGATAGATAGATAGATAGATAGATAGATAGATAGATAGATAGATAGATAGATAGATAGATAGATAGATAGATAGATAGATAGATAGATAGATAGATAGATAGATAGATACTTTATTGATCCCCGAGGTATTGGATGTTAACTGTCATAACATCTAAACAGTAGAGGTATTGGATGTTAACTGTCATAACATCTAAACAGTAGAGGTATTGGATGTTAACTGTCATAACATCTAAACAGTAGAGGTATTGGATGTTAACTGTCATAACATCTAAACAGTAGAGGTATTGGATGTTAACTGTCATAACATCTAAACAGTAGAGGTATTGGATGTTAACTGGAGGTGATCCGAGGCACCACCTACCTGTTGATGTTGCTCCCCTCCTTCAGCCTCTCCCCTGCAGCTCCCGTCTTAGACACACGCTCACTACCAGCCAGATCCACCAGGCTCATCTTGCTCACCTTCTCCCCTGAGTTCTACACACACATACGCACCCGCACACACATACACACACACACACACACACATTACACACACACACACACACACAACATTCCCCAAGCAGACCAAAGGAAGAGAGAAAGATGAATCTCTTTAACCTCTCATAACAACAGTAATACATCTCTTTAACCTCTCTTAACAACAGTAATACATCTCTTTAACCTCTCATAACAACAGTAATACATCTCTTTAACCTCTCTTAACAACAGTAATACATCTCTTTAACCTCTCATAACAACAGTAATACATCTCTTTAACCTCTCTTAACAACAGTAATACATATCTTTAACCTCTCTTAACAACAGTAATACATCTCTTTAATCTCTCATAACAACAGTAATACATCTCTTTAATCTCTCATAACAACAGTAATACATCTCTTTAACCTCTCATAACAACAGTAATACATCTCTTTAATCTCTCATTACAACAGTAATACATCTCTTTAACCTCTCTTAACAACAGTAATACATCTCTTTAACCTCTCATAACAACAGTAATACATCTATTTAACCTCTCATAACAACAGTAATACATCTCTTTAACCTCTCTTAACAACAGTAATACATCTCTTTAACCTCTCATAACAACAGTAATACATCTCTTTAACCTCTCTTAACAACAATAATAAGGCAATATGATTGTTGATAGATGCATTACAGGTCATTAAGAGAATCCTTGTTTTTTCAAGTAAAATGCTGGTGTGAGTTCAGAGGGGTGACATGGTGGTGGAGTGTGTGTGTCTTTGTGTGTGATCCCTGAAACTCACCCCAGACTTCAGGTCGTAGAGTGTCTGGGTGACGATGATGCTGAAAACGGCGTGGGAACGACTGCTCTCCTCATTCATATTGGTGGCCGCCACCGTCCTCGACTTATTCCCCTCCGACATCAACACCTCAATGTCCTACAAAGAGGGGGGGAGAAAAAGAGAGAGCTGACTGACTGACAGGGGCTATGGATGGAGGGGCTATGGATGGAGGGGCTATGGATGGAGGGGACTATGGATGGAGGGGCTATGGATGGAGGGGCTATGGATGGAGGGGCTATGGATGGAGGGGACTATGGATGGAGGGAACTATGGATGGAGGGGTCTATGGATGGAGGGGCTATGGATGGAGGGGCTATGGATGGAGGGGCTATGGATGGAGGGGCTATGGATGGAGGGGCTATGGATGGAGGGGACTATGGATGGAGGGGACTATGGATGGAGGGGCTATGGATGGAGGGGACTATGGATGGAGGGGCTATGGATGGAGGGGACTATGGATGGAGGGGACTATGGATGGAGGGGCTATGGATGGAGGGGACTATGGATGGAGGGGCTATGGATGGAGGGGCTATGGATGGAGGGGACTATGGATGGAGGGGCTATGGATGCAGGGGCTATGGATGGAGGGGCTATGGATGGAGGGGCTATGGATGGAGGGGCTATGGATGGAGGGGACTATGGATGGAGGGGCTATGGATGGAGGGGCTATGGATGGAGGGGACTATGGATGGAGGGGCTATGGATGGAGGGGCTATGGATGGAGGGGACTATGGATGGAGGGGCTATGGATGCAGGGGCTATGGATGGAGGGGACTATGGATGGAGGGGCTATGGATGCAGGGGCTATGGATGGAGGGGCTATGGATGGAGGGGCTATGGATGCAGGGGCTATGGATGGAGGGGCTATGGATGTAGGGGCTATGGATGGAGGGGCTATGGATGGAGGGGCTATGGATGGAGGGGACTATGGATGGAGGGGACTATGGATGGAGGGAACTATGGATGGAGGGGCTATGGATGGAGGGGCTATGGATAGAGGGGCTATGGATGGAGGGGACTATGGATGGAGGGGCTATGGATGGAGGGGCTATGGATGGAGGGGGCTATGGATGGAGGGGCTATGGATGCAGGGGCTATGGATGGAGGGGCTATGGATGGAGGGAACTATGGATGGAGGGGACTATGGATGGAGCGGCTATGGATGGAGGGGCTATGGATGGAGGGAACTATGGATGGAGGGAACTATGGATGGAGGGGACTATGGATGGAGGGGCTATGGGTGGAGGGGCTATGGATGGAGGGAACTATGGATGGAGGGAACTATGGATGGAGGGGTCTATGGATGGAGGGGCTATGGATGGAGGGGCTATGGATGGAGGGAACTATGGATGGAGGGGCTAAGGATGGAGGGGCTATGGATGGAGGGGGCTATGGATGGAGGGGACTATGGATAGAGGGGCTATGGATGGAGGGAGCTATGGATGGAGGGGGCTATGGATGGAGGGGACTATGGATAGAGGGGCTATGGATGGAGGGAGCTATGGATGGAGGGGACTCCATCACACTACAATAACCATGACTCATCACACTACAATAACCATGACTCATCACACTACACATCAATAACCATGACTCCATCACACTACACCTCTGTAACTATGACTCCATCACACTACTATAACCATGACTCCATCACACTACAATAACCATGACTCATCACACTACACATCAATAACCATGACTCCATCACACTACACCTCTGTAACTATGACTCCATCACACTACTATAACCATGACTCCATCACACTACACATCTATAACCATGACTCCATCACACTACTATAACCATGACTCCATCACACTACTATAACCATGACTCCATCACACTACTATAACCATGACTCCATCACACTACTATAACCATGACTCCATCACACTACACATCTATAACCATGACTCCATCACACTACTATAACCATGACTCCATCACACTACTATAACCATGACTCCATCACACTACACATCTATAACCATGACTCCATCACACTACAATAACCATGACTCCATCACACTACTATAACCATGACTCCATCACACTACACATCTATAACCATGACTCCATCACACTACTATAACCATGACTCCATCACACTACACATCTATAACCATGACTCCATCACACTACAATAACCATGACTCCATCACACTACTATAACCATGACTCCATCACACTACACATCTATAACCATGACTCCATCACACTACTATAACCATGACTCCATCACCCTACACATCTAAAACCATGACTCCATCACACTACAATAACCATGACTCCATCACCCTACACATCTATAACCATGACTCCATCACACTACAATAACCATGACTCCATCACACGACACATCTATAACCATGACTCCATCACACTACAATAACCATGACTCCATCACACTACACCTCTATAACCATAACTCCATCACACTACAATAACCATGACTCCATCACACTACACCTCTATAACCATGACTCCATCACACTACACCTCTATAACCATGACTCCATCACACTACACCTCTATAACCATGACTCCATCACACTACAATAACCATGACTCCATCACACTACACTTCTATAACCATGACTCCATCACACTACACCTCTATAACCATACCTCCATCACACTACACCTCTATAACAAGGACTCCATCACACTCACAGTTCTCTATGGGTAATACACAGTTATCTATGGATAATACACAGTTCTCTATGGTAATACACAGTTCTCTATGGTAATACACAGTTATCTATGGTAATACGGTTATCTATGGTAATACACAGTTCTCTATGGTAATACACAGTTCTCTATGGGTAATACACAGTTATCTATGGTAATACAGTTATCTATGGTAATACACAGTTCTCTATGGTAATACACAGTTCACTATGGTAATACACTGTTCTCTATGGTAATACACAGTGTATCCTGGAGACTGTGATGGCAAAAGGGGTGATAAAACCCTGTTGAAGGTAGCATAGCACCTCTCCTACCCAGATGGGCATTTCCCTGTCTCCAAAGGAGTTGTACTCACCTCAAAGTTGGTGACAGCCAGTTGTGACAAGCCGTCCACATACGGACCCAGGACCTTGTGCTCTCTAACCTTCAGAGACTGACGATTCCTGGACAGAGGAACAGATAAACCACAGACATATTTTATTCTAAATAAATAAGTAATGAAAGATGGGATGGAGTGATGAAAGATGGGATGGAGTGATGAAAGATGGGATGGAGTGATGAAAGATGGGATGGAGTGATGAAAGAAAGCAATATAACACAGAGAAGGCTGTTGTTGCTGCACTGCTAGCCCACATTCTACACCTCTAGGAACATAGACCTTGAAGAAAATCACCATGAAACATTGTGCCCCCCCGATATTAACGACCGACCCCCCAGGCTCATGGACTATTTGATGGATTACACGGCTGAATTGAGTATAACACGACTAGGCCTACACCCAGGACAGCTATGTAAAAGTGAATCCAACCTGCCCATCCATCTATATTAGGATAATCCAATGTGACAACAGCTCAACGTTACGTTTCCCAAAGCACTGTGACTGAAGACTGCTAGATGTTTCACTAGGTGGTGGTGGTGTGTGTGTGTGTGTGTGTGTGTGTGTGTGTGTGTGTGTGTGTGTGTGTGTGTGTGTGTGTGTGTGTGTGTGTGTGTGTGTGTGTGTGTGTGCTTCCCTATGTGGTGTAGATGGGTCCACTGACCTGATCTTCACTTGGCTAGATGGGGGGTGTGTGTGTGTTTGTGTGTGTGTGTGTGTGTGTGTGTGTGTGTGTGTGTGTGTGTGCTTCCCTATGTGGTGTAGATGGGTCCACTGACCTGATCTTCACTTGGCTAGATGGGGGGTGTGTGTGTGTTTGTGTGTGTGTGTGTGTGTGTGTGTGTGTGTGGTGTGTGTGTGTGTGTGTGTGTGTGTGTGTGTGTGTGTCTGTGTGTGTGTGTGTGTGTGTGTGTGTGTGTGTGTGTGTGTGTGTGTGTGTGTGTGTGTGTGTGTGTGTGTGTGTGTGTGGTGTGTGTGTGGTGTGTGTGTGGTGTGTGTGTGTGTGTGTGTGTGTGTGTGTGTGTGTGTGTGTGTGTGTGTGTGTGTGTGTGGCCTGCCTCTAGGTTTACAACAGGGGATGACAGATTGAGAGAGGGAAAGTTCAGTGGTCAGCCTACAGTTGAACCAAACCGATGAGACACTGAGACACACAGATACACTGAGATACACACAGAGATACACACAGAGATACACAGAGACACAAACAGAGATACACACAGAGATACACACATAGATACACTGAGACACACACAGAGATACACAGAGATTCACACAGAGATACACAGAGAAACACAGAGATACACACAGAGATACACAGAGATACACACAGATACACACATAGATACACTGAGACACACACAGAGATTCACACAGAGATACACAGAGAAACACAGAGATACACACAGAGATACACAGAGATACACACAGAGATACGCGTGAGAGAACAAGTGTGCGGTTAAAATTGGCAAAAAACTAATTTCTTTCCACAGGGCCGTGGGGTGAGACAGGATGCAGCTTAAGCCCCACCCTCTTTAACATATACAGTGGGGAGAACAAGTATTTGATACACTGCCGATCTTGCAGGTTTTCCCACTTACAAAGCATGTAGAAGTCTGTAATTTTTATCATAGGTACTCTTCAACTGTGAGTGACGGAATCTAAAACAAAAAGTAATTAATTAATTTGCATTTTATTGCATGACATAAGTATTTGATACATCAGAAAAGCAGAACTTAATATTTGGTACAGAAACCTTAGTTTGCAATTACAGAGATCATACGTTTCCTGTAGTTCTTGACCAGGTTTGCACACACTGCAGCAGGGATTTTGGCCCACTCCTCCATCCAGATCCTTCAGGTTTCGGGGCTGTCGCTGGGCAATACGGACTTTCAGCTCCCTCCAAAGATTTTCTATTGGGTTCAGGTCTGGAGACTGGCTAGGCCACTCCAGGACCTTGAGATGCTTCTTACGGAGCCACTCCTTAGTTGCCCTGGCTGTGTGTTTCGGGTCGTTGTCATGCTGGAAGACCCAGCCACGACCCATCTTCAATGTTGTTGGCCAAGATCTCACGATACATGGCCCCATCCATCCTCCCCTCAATACGGTGCAGTCGTCCTGTCCCCTTTGCAGAAAAGCATCCCCAAAGAATGATGTTTCCACCTCCATGCTTCACGGTTGGGATGGTGTTCTTGGGGTTGTACTCATCCTTCTTCTTCCTCCAAACACGGCGAGTGGAGTTTAGACCAAAAAGCTCTATTTTTGTCTCATCAGACCACATGACCTTCTCCCATTCCTCCTCTGGATCATCCAGATGGTCATTGGCAAACTTCAGACGGGCCTGGACATGCGCTGGCTTGAGCAGGGGGACCTTGCGTGCGCTGCAGGATTTTAATCCATGACGGCGTAGTGTGTTACTAATGGTTTTCTTTGAGACTATGGTCCCAGCTCTCTTCAGGTCATTGACCAGGTCCTGCCGTGTAGTTCTGGGCTGATCCCTCACCTTCCTCATGATCATTGATGCCCCACGAGGTGAGATCTTGCATGGTGCCCCAGACCGAGGGAGATTGACCGCCATCTTGAACTTCTTCCATTTTCTAATAATTGCGCCAACAGTTGTTGCCTTCTCACCAAGCTGCTTGCCTATTGTCCTGTAGCCCATCCCAGCCTTGTGCAGGTCTACAATTTTATCCCTGATGTCCTTACACAGCTCTCTGGTCTTGGCCATTGTGGAGAGGTTGGAGTCTGTTTGATTGAGTGTGTGGACAGGTGTCTTTTATACAGGTAACGAGTTCAAACAGGTGCAGTTAATACAGGTAATGAGTGGAGAACAGGAGGGCTTCTTAAAGAAAAACGAACAGGTCTGTGAGAGCCGGAATTCTTACTGGTTGGTAGGTGATCAAATACTTATGTCATCCAATAAAATGCAAATTAATTATTTAAAAATCATACAATGTGATTTTCTTTTTTGCCACAGGTAACTTCAACAAAGCTGTGAACGATCTGAGAGGCAAGGCAAGAAGGGCCTTCGACATCCCAATTAGAATATGGCTATCAATACAAAAAATATCCTCTGTGTACAACGTAAAACACCAAATAATGCATGCAGAGCAGAATTAGGCTGATACCGTTAAATTCTACAACCACCTAAATGGAAGTGATTCCCAAACCTTCCATAACAAAGCCATCACCTATAGAGAGATGAACCTGGAGAAGAGTCCCCTAAGAAAGCTGGTCCTGGGGCTCTGTTCACAAACACAAACAGACCCCACAGAGCCCCAGGACAGAAACACAATTAGACCCAACCAAATCATGAGAAAACAAAAAGAGAATTACTTGACAAATTGGAAAGAATTGACAAAAAACAGAGCAAACTAGAATGCTATTTGGCCCTAAACAGAGAGTACACAGTGGCAGAATACCTGACCACTGTGACTGACCCTAAATAAAGGAAAGCTTTGACTATGTACAGACTCAGTGAGCATTGCCTTGCTATTGAGAAAGGTCGCCATAGGCAGACCTGGCTCTCAAGAGAAGACAGGCTATGTCAGGCTCTGGCCATAGAGAGCCTATTGCTTCTCTATATTTCTATGGTCAGAGTCTGGCAGTTCTTCATGTTCTATTTCTGTGTGGTGTTGTGTATGGGATCCCTAATTAGAGGCAGCTGCTATGCATTGTCTCTAATTAGGGATCCTACTCTATACACACCCGAGCGTGACAGAATGAACCACCAATTGACCAAGCAGCGTAATTCGGGAGAAAAGGAGAAGAGAGGACAGCGTCGCAATCGGGGAACAGGAGGTAAAGGAGCCCGCAACCCCAAGAAAATGTCGGGGGGGGCTATGGGGGTGGTCTGGCTACGAGGAAGAAGAACCAGTACCACTCTCCATGTGGAATACGGTGGAAAAGGAGGAAGAGGCATACCTGATTATATAGGAGTATTATTGTCTACCAAGATGGCGTAACAGTGCAGACGTGTATTTTGTTTTGTCCCGTCTCGTCTCGTGTAAATAGTTTGTAATTTGTCTTTTCATACATTTTTATTTGTTCCCGATTTACCCCTCCTGCAAGCCACCCACCCAACGTGAAACGGGTCAAATATCGGGTCAAATATCCGTGTTTTTCCACTATTTAACCGAACCGCAGTCAAAAGTTAGCCTGTTAGCTAGCTTGCTAACCTTCCATCGTTAACCACTGCTAGTGGTCTTCACCTCCACTCTGGCTGTTGAGCCAGCCTTCAGTTCGGACAATATTGGCCAGTCTGCCCAGCGCGCTACCAACCCAGCGCTTACCGGACTGCGTTCCCTTCCACTTTACCGGATTTCCACTGAAAGTACCGGACCACCACACCGGATCATCACAGCTAGCTAGCTGCATTCGACTGACCGACGTTTATAGCTAAGCTCCATTGTGTACATGCTTCCAATGCTAGCGTGAGCTAGGATCATCTCCCGGACAGCCGACGTGTGCTAGCTACTCTCCCGGGCTCCAGTACCTTGTCAACCTACCTGGACCTTTCTACTGTCGACACGGAGCCCCACCGAGCCACCGTGACTGGTCTGCTGACGTAATTGTCCGACGTGGTCTCAACAGGGTTCTCCTCTGCGACGCCGCCGAAGATTCATCTGCTAGCTCCGGCCTGCTAGCCCAGCCAGCTAGCCCAGCCAGCTAGCACTCTGAACGCCGTGCCATTGAATTGATTCCCCGGCTCACCACTTTGCTTTTTCATCGGATCCCACGCTTGTTCAGCTCCACAGCTGATGCCTGCAGGACTGTTTGGTTTTATGGTATTTATTTATGTTTAACTACCAGGCCTCAGGTCCCGTGTGTAGTACATCACTTTTTTTCTAACTGACCCTCTTTGTCCATTCATCGCCTTTACCCGTCGTTGTCTTAGCCCTCTTAATTAACTGTCATTTTATTTATTTTATGTTCTGCCCCTTTCTTATTTCAATATGCCTTGTCTGTTGTTGTTTAGGTTAGCTATTATTGTTTTACTTCATTGCAAAGCCCCCAGTCCTGCTCAACTGGGCTCTGATAGCTTTTTTGTCCCTCCCCCCACACATGCGGAGACTTCATCTGGCTTAACTGGTGTCTCCAGAGATGCAACCTCTCTCTTTATTACCCAACGCCTAGGTTTACCTCCACTGAACTCACACCCTTCTATATCCTTGACTATAAATTATGCCCTGAATCTATTCCACCACGCCCAGAAATCTGCTCCTGTTATTCTATGTACCCAACGTACTAGACGTCCAGTTCTTAAAGTCCTTAGTCGAATACTAATTCTATTACTCCTCTGTTCCTCTGGTGATGTAGAGGTAAACCCAGGTCCTGTAGCCCCCAGTACTACACCTATTCCCCAGGCGCTCTCATTTGTTGATTTCTGTAACCGTAAAAGCCTTGGTTTCATGCATGTTAACATTAGAAGCCTCCTCCCTAAGTTTGATTTATTCACTGCATTAGCACACTCCGCCAACCCGGATGTCCTAGCTGTGTCTGAATCCTGGCTTAGGAAGGCCACCAAAAATTCGGAAATTTCCATCCCCAACTACAACATTTCCCGTCAAGATAGAACTGCCAAAGGAGGTGGAGTTGCAATCTACTGCAGAGATAACCTGCAGAGTTCTGTCATACTGTCCAGGTCTGTGCCCAAACAGTTTGAGCTTCTACTTTTAAAAATCCACCTATCCAGAAATAAATCTCTCACTGTTGCCGCCTGTTACAGACCCCCCTCAGCCCCCAGCTGTGCCCTGGACTCCATATGTGAATTGATTGCCCCCCATCTATCTTCAGAGTTTGTACTGTTAGGTGACTTAAACTGGGATATGCTTAACACCCCGGCTGTCTTTCAATCTAAGATAGATGCCCTCAATCTCACACAAATTATCAAGGAACCCACCAGGTACAACCCAAAATCCGTAAACATGGGTACCATTATTGATATCATCCTGACTAACTTGCCCTCCAAATACACCTCCTCTGTTTTCAACCAGGATCTCAGTGATCACTGCCTCATCGCCTGTGTTCGCAATGGGTCAGCGGCCAAACGACCACCCCTTATCACTGTCAAACGCTCCCTAAAACACTTTTGCGAGCAGGCCTTTCTATTCGATCTGGCCCAGGTATCCTGGAAGGATATTGACCTCATCCCGTCAGTAGAGGACGCCTGGTTGTTCTTTAAAAGTGCTTTCCTCACCATCCTAAATAAGCATGCCCCTTTTAAAAAACGTAGAACTAAGAATAGATATAGCCCTTGGTTCACCCCAGACTTGACTGCACTAGACCAACACAAAAACATCCTGTGGCGCACTGCATTAGCATCGAATAGCCCCCGCGATATGCAGCTATTCAGGGAAGTCAGGAACAAGTACACCCAGTCAGTTAGGAAAGCAAAGGCCAGCTTTTTCAAACAGAAATTTGCTTCCTGTAGTACTAACTCCAAAAAGTTCTGGGACACTGTAAAGTCCATGGAGAATAAGAGCACCTCCTCCCAGTTGCCCACTGCACTGAGGCTCGGAAACACTGTTACCACCGATAAATCCACGATTATTGAAAATTTCAATAAGCATTTTGCTACGGCTGGCCATGCTTTCCATCTGACTACCCCTACCCCGGTCAACAGCTCTGCACCCCCGGCAGCTACTTGCCCAAGCCCCCCCCGCTTCTCCTTCACCCAAATCCTGACAGCTGATGTTCTGAAAGAGCTGCTAAGTCTGGACCCCTACAAATCTGCTGGGCTAGATAATCTGGACCCTCTCTTTCTGAAATTATCAGCCAAAATTGTTGCAACACCTATCACTAGCCTGTTCAACCTCTCTTTCGTATCGTCTGAGATCCCTAGAGATTGGAAAGCTGCCGCGGTCATCCCCCTCTTCAAAGGAGGAGACACTCTAGACCCAAACTGTTATAGACCAATATCCATCCTGCCCTGCCTTTCTAAAGTTTTCGAAAGCCAAGTTAACAAACAGATAACTGACCACTTCGAATCCCACCGTACCTTCTCTGCTATGCAATCTGGTTTCCGAGCTGGTCATGGGTGCACCTCAGCTACGCTCAAGGTACTGAACGATATCATAACCGCCATCGATAAAAGACAGTACTGTGCAGCCGTTTTCATCGACCTGGCTAAGGCTTTCGACTCTGTCAATCACCGCATTCTTATTGGCAGACTCAACAGCCTTGGTTTCTCAAGTGACTGCCTTGCTTGGTTCTCTAACTACTTTGCAGACAGAGTTCAGTGTGTCAAATCGGAGGGCCTATTGTCCGATCCTCTGGCAGTCTCTATGGGGGTGCCACAGGGTTCAATTCTTGGGCCAACCCTTTTCTCTATATATATCAACGATGTTGCTCTCGCTGCTGGTGACTCTCTCATCCATCTCTACGCAGATGACACCATTCTGTATACAACTGGACCCTCTTTGGATACTGTGTTTACTAACCTTCAATCAAGCTTCAATGCCATACAACACTCCTTCCGTGGCCTACAACTGCTCTTAAACGCTAGTAAAACTAAGTGCATGCTTTTCTATCGAACAATGCCAGCACCCGCCCACCGGACTATCATCACTACTCTCGACGGATCCGAATTAGAATACGTGGACACCTACAAATACCTAGGCATCTGGTTAGACTATAAACTCAACTTCCAGACTCACATCAACCATCTCCAATCCAAAATTAAATCCAGAATTGGCTTCCTATTTCGCAACAGAGCCTCCTTCACTCATGCTGCCAAACATGCCCTTGTAAAACTGACTATCCTACCGATCCTTGATTTTGGCGATGTCATTTACAAACTAGCCTCCAACACTCTACTTAGCAAATTGGATGTAGTCTATCATAGTGCCATCCGTTTTGTCACCAAAGCCCCTTACACTACCCACCACTGCGACCTGTATGCTCTCGTTGGCTGGCCTTCACTATACATTCGTCGCCAAACCCACTGGCTCCAGGTCATCTATAAGTCTTTATTAGGTAAATCCCCGCCCTATCTCAGCTCACTGGTCACCATAGCAACACCCACCCGTAGCATGCGCTCCAGCAGGTATATCTCACTGGTCACCCCCAAAGCCAACACCTCCTTTGGCCGCCATTCCTTCCAGTTCGCTGCTGCCAATGACTGGAACGAATTGCAAAAATCATTGAAGCTAGAGGTTCCTATCTCCCTCAATACCTTTAAGCATCAGCTGTCAAAGCTGCTTATCGATCGCTGCACCTGTATATAGCCCTTCTGTAAATAGCCCACACTACTACCTCATCCCCATATTTATTTTTGTTTATTTTTCACTAATCTTGCACTCCAGTATCTCTATTTGCACATCATAATTTGCACATCCTTCATTCCTGTGTTAATGATGATAATTCTGTAATTTATTTCTACTCTATAGTCTATTTATTGTCCTACCTCCCAACCTTACTGCATTTTTGCACTACATTTTGCACTCTGTTTATAGATTTTCTATTGTGTTTTTTGACTGTTTGTTTAATGTGTAACTCTGTTGTTATTTGTCGCACTGCTTTGCTTTGTCTTGGCCAGGTCGCAGTTGCAAATGAGAACTTGTTCTCAACTGACCTACCTGGTTAAATAAAGGTGAAATAAAAAAAAATAAAAAAAAAATGGAGCTGTGTAGGCGAAATTGGGAGGAGTGCGAGAACGAAAGGAAGGAGCTGGAGCTAAAGGTGCCCACGGTGTGCATCCCCAGTCCGGGTCGTTCGATGCCTACATCCCATGCCGAGTCTCCAGTGCGTCTCCCCAGTCCGGTATGTTCCATGCCGGCTTCCTGTATGCGCCCTGAAGTGCGCGTCACCAATCCGGTGCAACCTATGCCGGTTTCACGTGTCAGGACTCCAGTGCCAGAGCAGTCCGCTCCACCGGTGCCCAGTCCGAGTCCGGCCGTCTGCTACACTCCAGTGCCAGAGCAGTCTGCTCCACCGGTGCCCAGTCCGGGTCCGGCCGTCTGCTACACTCCAGTGCCAGAGCAGTCCGCTCCACCGGTGCCGGATCCACGCACCAGGCCTCCTGTACGTCTCTCCAGTCCGGTAAGCCCAGTACCGGCTCCCCGCACTCTCCCTGAAGTGTGTGTCACCAGTCCGGTGCCATCTGTGCCGGCTCCACGCACCCGACCGCCGGTGCGCCTCCCCAGTCCGGTACGTCCCGTGCCGGCTCCCCGCACCCGACCTCCAGTGCGTGCGCCCAGCCAGGTTCCTCCAGTACCGGCTACACGCACCCGACCTCCGGTGCGCCTCTCCAGCCCGGAGCCTCCCGTGATGGTCCACAGCCCGGAGCCTCCCGTGATGGTCCACAGCCCGGAGCCTCCCGTGATGGTCCACAGGCCGGAGTCGCCTGCCACACCGGTGCCCAATCCTGGCCCGGTTATTTGCCCCGCTCCATGGCCTGAGTCTTTTGCCCCACCGGTGCCGTTTCCAGGAACGGTTGTTTACCCCTTTAAATGGCCGGAGTCGCCTGCCACACCGGTGCCCAGTCCTGGCCCGGTTATTTGCCCCGCTCCATGGCCTGAGTCCCCTAACCCACTGAGGTCCATTCCAGGACCAGTTGTCCGCCACACTCCATGGCCTGAGTCGCCTGCCACACCGGTGCCCAGTCCTGGCCCGGTTATCTGCCCCGCTCCATGGCCGGAGTCGCCGCCACACCGGTGCCCAGTCCGGGCCCGGTCATCAGAATGGAACGAAAGAGGAAGCTAAACTATAACCTGCGATGGTTAAAGTTTTGTTGTTTTCCCTCCCTAACCCTCCCCTCATGTATTGTGTTACTTTAACTATTTGCACATCGTTACAACACTGTATATAGGAATAATATGACATCTGAAATGTCTTTATTCTTTTGGAACTTGTTTGAGTGTCATGTTATTGTTAATTTATATTGTTTATTTAAATTTTGTTTATCCATTTCACTTTCTTTGGCAACGTAAACATGTTTCCCATGCCAATAAAGCCCCTTGAATTGAATTGAGAGAGAGAAAGAGAGCGAGAAAAAGAGAAAGAGAGAGAAAGAGAGAGAAAGAGAGTGAGCGAGAGAGAGAGAGAGAGAGAGAGAGAGAGAGAAAGAGAGAGAGAGAGAGAGAGAGAGAGAGAGAGAGAGAGAGAGAGAGAGAGAGAGGAAGAGAGAGAGAGAGAGAGAGAGAGAGGAAGAGAGAGTGGGTTTCAGCCAGGACTGGAGCTGGCACTGACTAGGCTATATCCTCTCCTCTCACAGACATCTGCAGCTACACAGACAGAGAGCTCCAATGTTGTCCCTCTGTAGGGCTGTCCAGTGTCCACACACCCCCTCTCCTTCTCTCTAACAGATGTCCCTGATACACACTCACTATCCAATAAGATCTGATAAGAATGCAGCTGAATCAGAAAATACTTGACAGTCAACATAAGGTCCCAGAGCTTCACTGTGTACATGGATATGTGCCTATAGACTGGGAACAAGCGGAGAGCTTGTACACAGAGAGCTGCTTGGGTATCCGACCGACTGGGTTTGGAACCTAGGTCATTAGAATGCCACAAGACCTACAGTAGTCAGCCATTACTATAGCTCTGAGAGGAGAGACAACACAAGACCTCAGGCAGTGTTTTCCACATGGAGTAGCCAGCCAAATAGAGAAAGTAGCCAGACAGGATATTTAAGATTTTGGTGGCCTCTGGTACATTCTAATGCCTTGATTCCATCTGAAATACACAGCGAAATCATTGAATACTTGAGTGTACCTCCCAGACTGGAAACGTTTGTTGTGGTATTGTGTTTACAATTGAAAGAGCAAAATGTAAAAAGAGTATGAATGAACAAAATGCGAAAATGTATGAATTCACTGTATTGTTAGTTTATTGCGATATTGTCTAGGCCTAGGCCTAGACGATTAGGACTATTTTCTAAGTAAGACAACATTCAACCTTTTTTTTTTTTTCTTCTCTTGAGATTAAAGTATTTTACAGCAAGATATGAATTGCCACAATTATGTTTGTTCTTCAAATTATGTATTTTATTAAAACAGAAATTAAGTAAATAGCCCAAATAAATTAAAGGTTACATTTTGAATCAAACAAATTGTGAGAACATATGCTCAATGAAGTTCTGGGTCCATACGTGTTAAGAGAAGAGACAGAATGATAGTTAAATTACTGAAAGAATTTCAACCAGTGTTCGCAACTCTTTGAAATTTCTTCAACAACTGACCCACAGACTTCTTCTTAAAGAATTTTCCTTTTAAGAGGCATTATCTCAAGCAGTGGTTAGTCATGGGCTATCTACCTATTGTTCCTGCAGTGAGGAGGATGCACCATCTTCATCCAATGCTTTCATTATCTATTTGAAGATAATCGCCAAAAAGCATACCAGTATACAAATTAGGAAGCCAAATGAACGTCTCTCTAACCGATGTGATTTGGTAGGCTATTGACCAGTCACTCACTTTAACGTCACTGGCTGGCAAGTCCTGATGGACTTCATATAGAAAATATTTGGTTTACTTAATGGACATACTGTATAACTTCTTTGTATGATTTATGAATGGCAAGGATATCAGTCAGTTTGACACCATTTATAAACTAGTCAAGCTTCCTGTTTTTCAGTCAACGTACAGTAAGCCTATGGCCAGCACTTCGTGGCTGCAAATGAAACACGCAAAATACAATACTTCAATGTGCCAGAAAACAACAGGCTGAGTGGGTTTGGACTCATCGTTACCAAATACATTTGACTGCAACCACAGTGTACAAAACACACACTCGCAGGTACCGGGAGGCGGGACAGACAGCAGACTGTCAAACCAGCAGTGTTTCTCTGTCATCACTCACTTTGTGATTGACAGGTGCCTGTCCTATCAATAGATTGCTAGAAGATGCATATTGTTCATTTTAGAGTGAGAGGGCTTGTGAACTGTAAAAAATGTGCCTAGTTAATTTAAGTGGAAAAAGTACCCCGCTGAAAATGTATGTGTAAGCAGCTGTATAGCTGACAGCCGGCGCTAGTGGGAAACACTGCTCAGGTCAGGTAAGGACACTCTACCTGTGTGTGTGTGTGTGTGTGTCCATACGTCCATCTGTCTAAACTCACCCTTTAGGGTCCAGCAGGTCGCGGACCTTCTCGTTGTATATCTCCATGTAGGAAACCTCCACCTTGAAGGAGTGAACTTGACTGTCCTCCCGGCTGATCCTCTCAAACAGGGAGGAGCACAGCCTGGGGATCAGCCCTGGAGCCTTCTCATTACCCATCATGGAGAAGGACTTCCCTGAACCTGCAGGGAGGACATGAAGGGACAGAGACAACAGCATAGCAGAGTCTTTAGCCACACATATAGACTTCAACAGTCCTCTCCAGACTAGACACTAGAGCCTTTGGCCACACATATAGACTTCAACAGTCCTCTCTAGACTAGACACTAAAACCTTTAGCCACACATATAGACTTTAACAGTCCTCTCCAGACTAGACACTAGAACCTTCAGCTACACATGTAGACTTCAACAGTCCTTTACACACCACCTCTCTAGACTAGACACTAAAACCTTTAGCTACACATATAGACTTCAACAGTCCTCTCCAGACTAGACACTAGAACCTTCAGCTACACATATAGACTTCAACAGTCCTTTACACACCACCTCTCTAGACTAGACACTAAAACCTTTAGCTACACATATAGACTTCAACAGTCCTCTCCAGACTAGACACTAGAACCTTTAGCCACACATATAGACATCAACAGTCCTCTCCAGACTAGATACTAGAACCTTCAGCTACACATATAGACTTCAACAGTCCTCTCCAGACTAGACACGAGAATCTTCAGCTACACATGTAGACTTCAACAGTCCTCTCCAGACTAGACACTAGAACCTTCAGCTACACATATAGACATCAACAGTCCTCTCCAGACTAGACACGAGAATCTTCAGCTACACATGTAGACTTCAACAGTCCTCTCCAGACTAGACACTAGAACCTTTAGCCACACATATAGACATCAACAGTCCTCTCCAGACTAGACACTAGAACCTTCAGCTACACATATAGACATCAACAGTCCTCTCCAGACTAGACACTAGAACTTTCAGCTACACATATAGACATCAACAGTTCTCTCCAGACTAGACACTAGAACCTTCAGCTACACATATAGACATCAACAGTCCTCTCCAGACTAGACACTAGAACCTTCAGCTACACATATAGACATCAACAGTCCTCTCCAGACTAGACACTAGAACCTTTAGCCACACATATAGACATCAACAGTCCTCTCCAGACTAGACACTAGAACCTTTAGCCACACATATAGACATCAACAGTCCTCTCCAGACTAGACACTAGAACCTTCAGCTACACATATAGACATCAACAGTCCTCTCCAGACTAGACACTAGAACCTTCAGCTACACATATAGACATCAACAGTCCTCTCCAGACTAGACACTAGAACCTTCAGCTACACATATAGACATCAACAGTCCTCTCCAGACTAGACACTAGAACCTTCAGCTTCACATATAGACATCAACAGTCCTCTCCAGACTAGACACTAGAACCTTTAGCCACACATATAGACATCAACAGTCCTCTCCAGACTAGACACTAGAATCTTCAGCTACACATATAGACATCAACAGTCCTCTCCAGACTAGACACTAGAACCTTCAGCTACACATATAGACATCAACAGTCCTCTCCAGACTAGACACTAGAACCTTTAGCCACACATATAGACATCAACAGTCCTCTCCAGACTAGACACTAGAACCTTCAGCTACACATATAGACATCAACAGTCCTCTCCAGACTAGACACTAGAACCTTTAGCCACACATATAGACATCAACAGTCCTCTCCAGACTAGACACTAGAACCTTCAGCTACACATATAGACATCAACAGTCCTCTCCAGACTAGACACTAGAACCTTCAGCTACACATATAGACATCAACAGTCCTCTCCAGACTAGACACTAGAACCTGCAGGGAGAGACAGGAAGGGACAACAGCATAGATTAAACAGCAGAGAGAAAAACTGGTAAATGAAAGGTTGTTTAGTAA